>CM062810.1:462524102-463147146 GCA_031772625.1 Pinus tabuliformis
ACGAGAGCAAGTCAACGGGAGCAAGTGATCGTAAGTATCTGTTGGTTGGGCTCATTATTGAGTGGATTTTTTGGACACGCATGGGTGAAGTGATAATTGGGCCATATATCTACTCATGCACATGTCAAGCAATTTTTCTTTGAGATATTCGTCTGTGTTTTAGTCATAATTTAGATAATTTCATGGGCTTTCATTTTAGCCAGGTTGCATGGTGATCTCTGGAGTGGGAAATCAATATGACCAAAATTGTATGAATTAATGACTTGATATAGTCTTTTGATGCAAGAGCATTGGCTCAAGTGTTAGCTTAGGGGGGTTGCTGGTATTACTAGGAAGTTGGTTTCCTAGGGTCGATTAAATGTATTTTTTATAGGTTATTAATAGGTTTGAATTGTAAGTGTTCTCGAATGTTTGAGAACCTGATTAGATCTAGTCTAGTGAGATTTTGTAGGGATAAGAAATCCTAATTTAGGTGTTAGTTAGAGGTTTGTGGGTCGTTGGGATATCAAGATCTAGTTGAGGAAAAGGTGGAACTGAATCATAACTGGTTCAGAATCCTAGGTATAGAAGATATATTCAAAAAATGTAACAAAAAAAGGGGAGAGACTAGATTTTAGTTATTGTTTTGTAAGCCTAGGGCATCTGATGGATCAGAGGCCATTAAATTGGAGGAGGATCAGGCCGAGTAGACACAACGAGTCTCATTTTGTAATTATGTATC
The DNA here is from genome assembly GCA_031772625.1 of Pinus tabuliformis. Taxonomy (NCBI): domain Eukaryota; kingdom Viridiplantae; phylum Streptophyta; class Pinopsida; order Pinales; family Pinaceae; genus Pinus; species Pinus tabuliformis. The sequence goes on from CM062810.1 coordinate 462,524,824, forward strand.
GATTTATATATTATGCACAAAAAATAATTTCCAACGTATCGTGTGTTTTGATATTGTCTTGTGGTTGCAGTCTGGATGTTGTAAACCACCAACAGAATGTGGATATACATTTGTGAATCCAACATATTGGATAAGCCCCATAAACCAAGGTGCGGATTTTGATTGCTTGCTCTGGAATAACGACGAGACACAGTTGTGCTACAGTTGCAATTCCTGTAAAGCGGGGCTGTTGGAAAACCTGAAAATAGACTAGAGAGTGGTCGATATTGCATTGTTGGTCACTATGGTGGCCCTCATTTGGGGGTACATAGTTGGATGCAGCGCCTTCGCAAAGCGAGACAGAGGAATGCCATGGACCTCTGAATAAAAATTGTACAATCTATCTATTAAAAAGACAAAGAAACTGGAAATTTATGGTTGACGAACTCGATAGACTGGGTTAGTTGACTTTTGTAGGTTTGAGTTCTCATAACTTCTAAAACTAGATTTAGATTTAAATCCTATAGAGAAGCCTTGGGGGAAGATCCAATTATAAAGATGACATTATTCTCACAAAATTAATCATAATCCAACATTTAATAGATCCTTCAGAGAATTAATAATAACATCTAATATTAAATACATCCTTCTCTCATTCAAAATTAAAATTAACCCAACCACAATTAATCATATAGATTCTTCACAAAATTAATAAGAATGTTCAATGTTAAATAAATTCTTTTGTACTTTAAAATTAAAATTGAAACCAGAAATTCAATCAAATATGATTAGCATAGCCATTTAAACTAAATAGTTGGTAAATGTATATAGTGATCAATATGTGATAAGTGTCAAAACATTTACTCAACTATATATTTGATATTGTCAAAAAAAATATAAAGAATTACAAAATTTCAATTTTATTTAAATTATTATTATTATTATATATCTCACATTGCCAAAAGTAAATCATTAAAAATTACTAAATTTTAGTTTTATTTAAATGATTATTATCAAACCAATGTAGATGCATCTTAACCCTGAATCTATCAACCTAGAGGGATCCAATCTCTCAAATGTGCGAACTTTTTTTTAGTGCAAAATTTGAGGAAATGTTTGCACCTCGACATTTGATCCCTCTCCGCTTGATAGATCCAGGGTTAAGAGGGATCTAGGTTGGTTATATATTACTATATAATATCTATATTTGTATCTATGTATCTCTTTTTTATTGGTCTCTCTATATCACCCCCAAACATGTACACACTCTCCCCATATCTATATTTTTCTCTCCTTCTTCCTATTCCTCTCTATTTCTCTCTCTTCCCCTTCTCTCCTTCACTCTCTCCCCCCTCCCACTCTCTTCTCTCCCACTCTCTCTCCATCGCTCCATTGTCACTCCCTCTCTCTCTCCACCTTTCTCCCTCTATTTCTTTCTCCTTCCTTCACTCTCTCACCCCCTCCAAATCCACCTATCTACTCCTCTCTCTTCATTCCGCTCTCTCCATTTCTCTCTCCCTTCTCTTTCTCTCTCTTCCCTCCAGTTTTGTCACTATTTCCCTCCCTCTCTTCCCTTCACTTTGCTTGTTGCCATCCCTTGGATCCTTAGTTAAGATGGATCTATGTTGATTCTTACTATTACTATTTATATTATATAAATTTCACATCTTTAAATATAAAAGTATTCTCATTTTTAATTTTATTAAAACCTTAATTTAATTTTTATGGAATATTTTTAGGATTTGTAAAGATATAAGAGTTTAGAGATATCTCAAAAGTAATTATAACATTTTTCCTTTCAACTTCAATTAAAAAAACTTGAAATAATGCTTACATTAGTAAATAAGTTAGATTGGGTTGTTTGTTGTTGAATTTTATTGAGAGATTTTCTCAACAATATTCTCCTTATTTAGGATTGTTGCATCTCATATAACACTATTTATGTGGCATGTATCTAGACGTTGTAATTGAATAGACTAATTATTTTTTGTGTGTAACATTTCCACCATGTCTACTCTACCAATTTATTTGTTGGTATCAAAAAACCTGTATGTGCTTGAATCCCTCACGGGAAAGCCGAGGAGATGAAAGACATGTGAGGAGTGCTTTTATGAAAATAACGTAGGCGTAGGTTGGATATTACAGTGTGAAAGTAATAGTTAACAATCTGATTCTTTTGCATTGAGTATGTGTGGAGACTTGTAAGTGACACATCGGTGTGGAGATAGAACTCCATTTCCTCACGTTTTACATTTGACGACGACGACTTGTGAGAAGAGAAGTAATCGAGGTGGTAAGTTTAACATTTTTCGTCAATCGTTCTCCATTACATGCCATTTGCTGAGAGAATTCCCCGTCATTACTAGTGTGCTCTTGTTAACCCTGCAGTCGATCATGTCATCCTCTGCAGAGTTCACCAGATCGATCAGCGTAGGCGAATCTAATCGGAGAGCGTTGCTTAGCTCTGTCCGCAGATAATTCATCTGTTTTTATTCTTCCATTGAGAAAGGTGATGGATTGTCTCTTTCTCGACCTTTAATGATCCCGATGTTGATCCAACAACCAGAAAGGCTACACAGTAGTAGTCTTGTCCATTTTCAGTTTCATGTCATGACTGAAAACCTGTGTGGAGCTGTCAGTAAAGGGAGAATCGTATACATAATTGATCATGTACTACGAAGGTCTCATATGTGCTGCTTCTCTGTGATCCAGGAATGTTTGCATGAAGATGAAGGGAGGGGTTCTTTGTTATCGTTGTGGCTCGTTATCTTGTGTTGAATAGTTGTCAGTATGAAAGAAACAAAAGAGATATTGGGAAAGGCATACGACTGTTGGCTGCAAGAGGTTCATGTGTTGGTTATTTGTCAGATACGGTCGGGCCTTCACTTGAATAGGATGCCATGCTTTTCATTGGCAGAGTTTATGGCCATGAGGATCATCCTACATGCAGCACAAATATTGGTAGTGTTGTTGTAATTCAGAAGAGCCAACTTGTTCTACGAGATGGGGCAAATGGGCTTTCTTGAAATCAAACAGATTAAATTTAAGTGTTGCATCTTCATGCTGCACAACCATAATATTTTTTTGTAAGGCCAATCATCTTGCATGTCGATTTTGGGAGAAACATTATGTACGTCACAGATCTAGTTCATGTTGATGACAATGCAAAGACAAGGTTTCAGAAAAAAAATTGGTGGTGGGAGGATACATATATTACAAATTTAGGAAAATAAATATATCATAGATTTAGGACATTTCACACCTGGGAGAATACACCTATCCAGCGTTGGGTAGTGTCGGTTGACTATGAAGAATAATTTATTTTTGTCTTCATGTGGAGGATATTGGTTTCATTGTTTTTTATTTGTGTAAAATTTGTGTTTTTTATATTAATTTATAAAAAATTGTATAACTAGTTAAATGAATAGAGTGGTGTAATTAAATTAGTGGTTTTCAATATTTTTCAATGCAAGATTGAATATATTGCTAATTTAATTGTGTGAGTCTGTTATGATGGGTCTCATTATGCTTCGAGCTTCAATAGCATCAATTACATGTTATGTTATTAGATTCATGCGTGTAGAAAGGTTGGTGGTATAATTGATTGTTGGATATAATCCAGTATCAAGAGTGTCCTTCCAGACATTGAGAAGCATCAATTATACAAAGCTCATCAAAGATGGTCAGAGGTGATTATGAATTAAATGAGTTAAATGGGAAGCTTGAATATTGTAGTGGTGAAAATAGATAAAATTGCAGACACTCAAAAATATATATTCTATTCTATTATTTCATCAAGGAAATTACACACATATTTATACAAGCAAAAGTCTCAAGATAGGAATTCTATCTTAGACATACAGTAGTGTGGTTGAGAGATTCTCTCAACCACACACTAAACTAGGAGAAACTATATTCTAGCTAATTCCTGTTATGTAGGAACAGACTCCTCAAATAGAAAGTTACAACCATAGACAAGTATGAATTAATTATTTCTAACTCCCCCCCTTAATTACTACTTCCGAATTGCATGTACAGAACTTCCAAAAATAAAGAGAGATCAATGCCTTTCTAAGCCAAATATTCATGTCCAAATAACAATCGCAAACAGTTGCGCTGATTGCGCCTTTCGACACAACTGTCAGATAGAAAAGTGCATCGTCCCTCTTATGCTCTCACACACACCAATATCTGAGACCATGATCCAGGTGTTACTGTAGTCCACCTGCTCCTACGAGCACAAAGCTCCCGTGTACACGTTAGCCACTCAGGCAATATGCCACCACCGGGCAAATCCAGAACTTAAATGTGCCACCTCCGGGCAAGTCCGATCTGCCACCACTGGGCAAATCCAGAACTTAAATGTGCCACCTCCGGGCAAGTCTGATCTACCACCACCAGGAAAATCTGGAACTTAAATGTGCCACCTCTGGGCAAATCCTGTAGCCACTAAGGCTCTATGGATGGTTTCTGGCTCACCACCAACCAGCCACAAAGGCAATCCATTACAAAGTGGTTTTAAGATGACCACGAACTTTCAAATACCTTTAAAAGGCTTACATTTCATTCAACATTTTGGAGTTTCTGGGTACATACAATGACCATTACAACAACTGGACTTGTTTATAACATGCTAGGGAGTCTATTCCACAAACCACACTAACTCAAACAAACATCTATTTTGCTGTCCACCATAAACGTTGTTTCTGCTCCTTTATCTCATCTGTTCATTGTTCACATCTTGGGCATCTTTGTCAAATAAATTCTTGGAACTCCATGCTTACCCTGTCATTTGTTAGAGTCATGAATTCTAACGAAACAACTTTACCTACATTGAGTTAGCTAGGCTCAATAAGGCTCAATAATATTATCCATGATTCCAAGACATAAAAAATAAACTTTAAGGTTGACAAAATATCAAATTTCTCTATCTTTGCCCAGCGATGACTTTAGAAAACTATTTTAAAAGCAATCTCACCATAGTCGGAGCGAATCAACATTTAATTCATGCCTTTCTTCAAACCCTCGGCAATATTCGTATCGCTCGTGCAAAACAGTCGCTCGATTAGGAGGGTCGCTTCTAGCTGACCGTCTGAAGGCATGTGATTCAAGGGAAAAACTCTCTTGGCCATCGAAGAGAATACAATGACGGATAACCAGTCCATTAGACTCAGATTTGATATGACAAAAGTGATGACCAATTTCAAGACCGCCAACTTCTTCAACAAAGGCAGAGCCCCATCCCTTACCGGAGGAAAACTCTCAACTCCATCGCTTCTTCCAACCAGAAACTTTCTAGGCGTGGAAAGGCACCCGCGTCTCCAAAAGCATCAGATGACTCTTTTAAAGATGAGGATTTAAATATATCCAACCTCCTAAGCCATTCAAGCTTCTCCAACCCTGCAGGCACCTCCTCCAATTGGGAACAATCTCTTAGTATTAAACAATTTAGCAGTTGGAAACCACATATCCACGATGGGATCTTACCCAAAAACGTTGGACTCCACAAAGAGACTGCTTAGCTTTACCATACCACCTCATATCCTCTGGTAATTCCTTCATATGTGACATCCTCACAATGAGAGTCCTCATCTCTTTCATGTCGCCCACTATGCCATATGTAATTGGCTCCGTCGAGCACTCTAGCGCCAGCCATTTAAGGTGCTTCAGAGGGTGCAAATCCTGGAAGCGAGCACGAGCACGACCTCCCATCGGATCACACAGAAGTTTTCTCTATGGTGGTGTTTCTTGCGGCCAGGTTTTCCATCATCTTTCCATTTTCAAATAAGCATCCCAACGTGAAGGCCATCTGATATCAGATTTCTCAAACACCACCTCATAAGTGAAAGAGATCTGTTCATGCTCCTTAATCACCTGCTGCATTTCCCGCTCGCATTAATCGACGCTTCCTGGGCCTTCAACAACACTTGATACGCCTTCCCCTGAATAGGCTCTCACTTTAATCAAACTGGTTTCAACGCAGCAATTATTCTCTGAAGTGGCTCTCCTCTGTCGCAGACAGCGGCTATGCCTCCTCCACACGGCCTCCGTACTCTACACGGATTTCAGCGGCATACCACGCATTCAACTGCCTCAACCAAGGCCTCAACCACTTGGTGAGCTCTTTTAAAGAAACTGGATCAACCATTGTCGAGCCATCACGCCATAGATCATACACTTCACCTCTGTATTTCAGGACTTTTGGCTCTCTTTTGGTATCCAGATGGAGCTCAAATTGAATCTGACCAACACAAGGCCTTAGAGCCTGCGATCACCACAAAAAAAACTAGATCCAACCATTAAATACATTGTTGACCAGAGGATCACGCTCGCAGAGGAGCCATTTAGCATATTGATAACAAAAATACCATCGATCTCCCATCTACCCATCCGGAGAGATTGTTTGTTGCAAACAATGAGATCTGCAAGACACCAGTCAAAATAACTCAAAGGAAAATCTTTAACCCATTATTCAACGAGGTGTGGACTCCATTGGTGAAGCCCTTTTTACTCGCCATATGCATAGATCTGGACGGACAAATCCAGTATCTCGAGCTTCTTCAAACATGTTACTGAATCTGGCAGCTTCCCGATGGGGAGTGTGATCGGTTGTCGCTTGCTCTCAAAGTAATAGGAGCAGTCATGACGGGCATCACTGCACCATCAGATTGGTGGTTGACTCTGGAGAAGACTGCTGCGAAGGTCAGGGTCTTGGCAAGCACCACAACACTGTTAATAGCAACAGATCAGCCTCTATGGATTCACACAGACAATACGGCGTTCGCCCCCAATATACCGGAGCTTCCCATCAAATGGCCAAGGAAAAATGTTGTCGTCGAAGCTGCACATGAGCTTCACCCGATGCTGCATCGAATTGGAACTCTCCTCTTCGGCTATGGAATCACCACAGCATCTCTAAGCTTCCAGCCAGTGGGGACTTCCATGGACAGAGGCAACGGAACAGGATCACCAGGCTTCCATCCTGGAGGCATGGCTGGCAATTCGATCGGCATTCCTGCCTTCCACGCATACATCCAGTGATGGTTGCATTTGTTGCACCAGTCAAACAACCGCTGTCAAAATTTAATGGACAAACCAGCGAAGGGAAAAAAAAATAAACAAAACACTAATCAAATTCTTTATTTCTCTCAGCCCAAGACAGGGCCGAGGCCCAGGCCCCTATGGGCTCTGACGCTCACAGCAACGATCCACGTATCACTGCTGACATAGCACAACTTTCTGCCCGAGGGTCTGGGAAGAATCGAACCCCCAAATCTGCACATGAATTTCACTTTGCGCTGCATGGAATGATAATCCCCGTCTTCTGCCATCACCGCCAATCCTTTAACATCTGCTATTGCACCAAACGACCTGACCTCGGACTTGCACATCAAGATTAACCAAATTCCACAAAAACTCTCTCTGAATAAGGAAATGACACCGGGCCCCGAGAAGACCTGAGATGGATCACAAACGATCCGCCATTGCATGTGATCCAATCTCAGTGATCATATCTCATTGATCATATCGACATTGCATGTTGAGCGATCAATTCTCCAGATCACGCGACAATTAAAACAACAACGAGATATCAGCTTATTGCTAATGGCAGATCGGAAATACCCACACTCACTCCAGGTATTCCTCACTACTAATATTTCCACACTGCAGTTGCAACGATCACTACGCCTCCTGACACTACGGCCTCCAATAAACCTTAACACTAAGGCATGCCATCAATTACTGCTCGAATCATCAAGCTCGGCACGAATGAATGGAGAACCAAAAAAAAACCACCAACTCTTTATTTTCTCGCCCAGGAGAGGCCAAGCCCACGAGGGGCAAGGCCCTCAGGGCTCTGATACCAAGATAAAATTGCAGACACTCAAAAATATATATATTCTATTATTTCATCAAGGAAATTACACACATATTTATACAAGCAAAAGTCTCAATATATGAATTCTATCTTAGATGTATAGTAGTGTGGTTGAGAGATTCTCTCAATCACACACTAAACTAGGAGAAACTATATTTCTAGCTAATTCCTATTATGTAGGAACAAACTCCTCAAATAGAAAGTTACAACCATAGACAAGTAGGAATTAATTATTTCTAACTAAAAGAGCGTTGTTTGAGAGACTTTAGAGTGGGGATAAGTGCCGAGGAAGACCACTGACACAGATGTGACTTGTGAATTGTAACATTTTGTAATAATCTTTGTAATGATGTAAATATAAGCATTAAAGGTGGGACTTGGAATAATGTTTACATTAGTAAATAGGTAAGATTGGGCTATTGGTTGTTGAGTTTTGTTGAGAGATTTTCTCAACAATAATATCCTTGTTCGGAATCAATTGGATCTCGTAAAACACTATTTATGTTAATTGAATAGACATTTAATTTTTGTGTGTAATATGTATGCTCTACCAATTTCTTTGTAAAAACTGTTATAAAATTAAATTAAATTAAATTGTTTTTATTGTGAAATAAGTTGTCGTTTTTGGGCATGAGATATTGATAACCCATGGTATTGGCTCATGGGATTGTAATAAACCATTTTTACAAGTTAATAATATTCCTCGTAAAGTGGGGTGAATATCAATCGTTAAGAATCTGGTCATATTGTTAATAAAATATTTTGATTGTGAAATAAGTTATGATCTTCTACGTGCTCTACCAATTTCTTTGTAAAAAATGTTATAAAATGAAATTAAAATAAATTGTTTTTATTGTGAAATAAGTTATGGTTTTTGGCCATGTGATATTGACAACCGATGGTATTGACCCTTGATATTGTAATAAACCCTATTTACAAGTTAATAACATCCATGCTAAAATGGGGGTGAATATTGATGGTTAAGAATCTTGTCATATTGTTAAAAAAATATTTTGATCGTGAAATAAGTTATGGTTTTTTGGCATTGTGTTATTTAGAAGCCATGGTATCAGCCCATGCTATTATAACAAAGCCTATTCACAAGTTCAGAAAATGGGGTATTTTCTTGAACATGTGTCCCATAAACAACAAAGAGATAAAAGCTTTTGTTATGGATAAGTTCCACAAACGTACTTGGGATAATGAGCTAGGAAGAATGAAAAACTACTATATTGAAGTGTTTAATCCCACTCATAGTCATCAACCAAAAGCATAGATAGAGACCAATATCTCTTGGAGACCCAAAATTCTTATTGCTCACTTAAGGACTAATTCTCATCAACTCTGTTGTGAAACAGGACATTGGAAAAGGTCAAAAGAAGTGTGGGAGGAAAGAGTATACATTTTTTGTTCTTCTGGAAAAGTGGAAAGAGAAAAAAATTTCATTTTAGAATGTGAGGCCTTCAAAGGAAACATGGAAAGTTATGTAGATATGATGTCAGCTAGATCTTGGAATAATCTATTTAGCTAATCCATTTAGTTAGGGGTTTGTCGAGAAGTTGAGAGCATTTATTGTGAGGCTTCATAGAAAAAGGGTTGAATACATAAAGAAAATGAAGAAGGAATTTGTCCCATAGGCTATCTTTAGCTGTGTGGATGTTAAAAAAGAATTTTCTTTCTTTCTTTCTTTCTCTAATATCAATGACAAAGTAAGGGTGAATATCCATGATTAAGAATCTTGTCATATTGTTATAAAATATTTTGATTGTGAAATAAGTTATGTTTTTTTTGGGCATTGATAAGTCATGGTATTGGAGCATGGTATTGTAACAAAACCTATTTACAAGTTAATAATATCCATGATAAAATGAAGGTGAATATCTATGGTTAAGAATATTTTCATATTGTTTTAAAGCATTTTGATTGTGAAATAACCTTTTTTATGGGTATGTAGTATTGTTAAGCCATGGTATTGACACATGGTGTTGTAACAAAACCTAGTTTTTACAAGTTAATGATATCTACGGTAAAGTGGCAGTGATATCCATGGTTAAGAATCTTGTGGCATTGTTATAAGATATTTTTGTGTATCCCGTACCATCATTTAAATGTTTGTACTCATCCCAATATCACTTTTAATTTTCTATTTTTTAATTAAAAGGTCATTTAAAATTGTTTACATACTTATATTACACTTACACATCTACTCTATACTAGTTAAATAATAGTTTTAATTATAGATATTTACCTCACTCTACAATGGAAATTCTTAACTTGTAAATATATTTTGTTACAATACCATGAGCTAATATCATGACTTATCAATATATGAGTTAAACAATATTCTTAATTATGGAGATTCATCCCACTCTACAATGGAAATTATTAACTTGTAAATATATTTTGTTACAATACCATGGGCCAAATCATGGTTTATCAATACTCCATACTCAACATGACATAACATTGTCTTTAATTAATTAATTTGAAATAAAATCATTAGAAAAAAATAACTAACAAAAAGATAAATATTAAACCTTAAATTATGAATATTATCATGAATATTCTATCGCATTTTATAGATGTTAAATCTCAATAATTCACTTAATAATTATTAATTATTAAATTAAAATTCTAAATAACTTATTCCAAAATAAAACAAACACACCTATCAAAATAATAAAAAAATACCCATCTATTGTAAAGTAATTAAAAGGTGGCCTTCATGTGGTCACAACTGTTATCTTTTACAAGGACGTGTGGAGATCGTTTAGAGAAGTACAAGATGTGAAAAACGATGGAGAAAATCCTTGTATGTACCAGCCAAGGGTTTTGATTTCCAAACATGTTCCTCAACATTATCTTCAGGTAAGCTTAAGATTAAGCAAAAAAATTAACGACCAATCAACAGATTTACCTTGTTTTACTGACTGAGGTTAATTTCACACATAGTCAAATACTACCCCGTATTTCCAAATGTAATGTGAGAAGTTGCTACTTGTTGTTGGGTGTAGGAATTATTCTTGAGAAAAATCCTCAACACTTAATTGTCAACCCGAGGGTTTCATAAAATTAGAGACGAAGCATAGGCAATGCCATAAATGGTATGAACTTTTCCTATTTCTAATCCTACTTCTTGAAGGGAATGTTTTGTAGAATCAGATAGAAAACAATTTACACCAAGGAAAATCTAGTGCTGGAATGTAAAAGACAATTTGCAAGTAAATCAAGTAAAGAAATTCCACACAACAGAAACAATCTTAAATGCTGAATGAAACACTATGTTAATCTCTAAATGGATGATAAGCATTCTGACAAGTGGGCCCTTTCAGAATTCTTCCTTTTTGCTGACCTTTCTCCCACACAAACAACTTATCCTTGCACAGTTGCAATCTTCCTTACACTAGTGTAGGTACAGTGTTTCTGTGTAAGAGTATATTCAATCTTCCTTACTGAAGACTTATGTTTGAGTGAAGGTGCTCTAAGTCTCATGGCTTGGAGCACTCTATTCTAGTGTCAAGAGACTTGCTTTTGCCCCGAAGCAAGGTTCCCTTTACTCAGTTTCCGGTTTAGTTTCAAAAGATGAAAAGATATGCTGAAAAGGAATTGCAACTATAATGGAATTCTGAATTAACTAGTTGCAAGAAAGAAAATGCTTCAACTCATTAAACTTCATAAGGGAAATAAACTTCATGAGATAAAACACTTAACAAAGAATCAATCAATAGCGTAAGTACTTTGCATGTGTCAACTAGTTTTGGGACTTCACCCACAATAATAATATTCTTTGCAAGTATAATTTGGTAGTTAATATAATTGCTTCTAGATCTTTTTAGAGATGAACTTTTAATACCAAAAATAGTTACTTGATTTATTGATTCATTCACTTGCGAAATAATGGGAAATAAAATGCAGGTGAGTGATTTAATGTTTGCTGCAACGAATGGCTGAGCGTGGTGCAAGCAACAACACACAATGGTGAAGGAAAGAGTTAGTCTTACGATCTGCTTCGAAAATGAATTAAAATAGAAAGCAAGAATAAAGTAAATGCGTAAAAGATATCTTAAAAATAGAAATGAACACAAATACTTTGCAAACTACAGATCCGTTCCACACATAGGCTACATAAGATAATTTAATTCAGAACTCAAAGATTAAAAATTAAACTATTTCATCACACAACTGCTACGAAATAAACACACCGTCTTCCCAAATCACGAAAGAGAGAGGGGTCAATGAGCTAGGTTGGCCGGGCCCTGGCTAACCAGCTCGTTCCCCTTCTAAATAACAAAAGCAATTAGCACTTCAAATAACACACCAAAGACGAAATTACATGTTGTGTGTGCAAACCATAATGATCCTCTTGTATTTACTTGATTCGTGATGCAGGGTTACCCCTGCTTACACCCATAGTATGCATGTAAAATGCATAAGCACACTAGTCCCAGGAAGTTAACTCTCTAAGGAGTCAAAATCTTCAACCATCAATGGTTAAGGCCCCCTTATTAACTCAACAGAACCATTCATTAAAATAGCCCAGTCTTTCATTTCCTTCTATCGGGACTCTATCCACCCTTATAAACCTTAGTTTAAACCTTACCCGCGCTTTATGCCTTCATAACATTGTTGCCACATATATATAACAAACCCCTCTTTAAATTTTTGTTAATGCAAAATTAACCCATAAAACCCTTTATTGGCGCTTTATTTCTATTATAAATAGAAATACACATAAACATGCATAACTTACATTTTTTCCTTTTTTAAAGCCTTGCACAGTTTCCAAGGTTTCCCCTTTATCGCTGATCACAATCAGGCCTCTCTGCGGTCACATTAACACACACCTCCTTCGCATCCGATGTGCGATTAACATAACCTTCCGGAACTCAATTTATTAGACACGCATCTATAACTTCGTCAGGTTCGTCTCATCGCTCCTTCGCACTTTAACGCAATACAAAGGAAAACACAGGAAACCAACCCGAACGCTTAAGGCTGGACTTCAAATATCATACACTAGCGACTATAATTATCGCCGGGTTTGTTCTCTACCCATCATCTTTCCTCTGTACTTGCCTATCTCCGATCGCCGATCAAACTGATCTCCACCATCCATTTCTTTACGTGATCCAACAGTTGTCTTCTTTTTTGCTTGATCCAACTTGCACGAAAAACTACAACTGTTGATCGACTCGCGCAAGATCCAATGGTTCACGATGATTTCGGGTGGACAAGTAGCACGAGGATTAACTGCTCGAAAAGCGATTTCCTCTCTCTCCTCCGCCGCTATGTGTCCTCCGTTGTATGGAGTCGGGTGACTAACCCTTCTACCACTTTTGGTTTTGTGGCCGCCCAAAATACCACTTCTGCTTATAAAAAACCACTTTGTCACCGACTATCTTTTGCGCTTTTCTACCATGCAAATCGATCCTGACCGTTGATCATTCAGATCCAACGGTTAGTGTGCGCCGATACTGCACTTCTGCACTCCTCCTTTTTACTTAGATTTTATGCTGTGTTTTCAGTGTTTGGTGTGGTTCTCGGGTTTCTTAAAAAGGTTCTAGGTCTTCACTATTCCGATGTTCAACTCTGTCTGAGCTTAACTCGTGAATTCTCACTTCGCTACCTCTTCAAAGCTCCACTATGATCTTCCAATTGGATTCAAAGACCCGTTATGATTTCTATGAATCATTCTTCTCCTCTACATATTCTACAGAACTCTGCCTGCAACCTCTGTTACAAAACCTACGAATTCATATATAATTCATTCATTAAACACTCATTTCACACACTTACACAGTTCCGGGTAAATGTTTGTATATACAAGCATAAACAAATGATTACATATCGAGACCCTCTGTCTCACAGGCCTGATCTTCAATATCAGTGGACTCTCCTCCTACACTCTGCCCGTAGGCTTACACTTATACCAGAAAGGTTTTGTTGAACTAATTCTGGTTCAAACCCTTAATCTATTGAATTGACTCCTAAATGTCATATAAGTTCACTTCTAACTCTAATTAATCCGTAAGAACTCTCTCTAGTTCATTGAATTATGAAACTACCTTAAGAGTTATAATTGACTTCTAACTCTCTTGTCATTATTAACCACTCATGTTCTCCTTAATTCAAGAGCATTTACAACATCCTCACATTATCTAATTAATTCTTATCCTACTCACTCAAAAGCCTAAATGTTACATTAATTCATCACTTAGGAATCCAACTTCCTTAAAACACATGACCCCCTATGTCTACTAAAATACAATGATTTTCTCTTGGGTTGAATGCTCCTGCATCAGACTCCCAAAGTAGAAAATATTCATGATCTCCTGATCATGTGTTTTCATGTGTTGATAAAAACCTCCAGGGTCCCAAACTTTAGTTTGTAGCTGCCCAAATGTCTTGCACCTTTGCTGCTGTTGTATTTCTGCTGTCTTCTATTTCATCTTCCTCTCCTTGTCAATCAGGTTCAAGTTCTGATTGATCATCCTTCCTGCTGCTATCATTTTCCTCCATATGGACTGCTTCATCATTAACTGCCATAACTCTTCAATCTCCATCTCTAGCATATCTTTGGGTTGGTCCATATTCTGCCATTCATTGTTACCTCTTTCTCTCTACTTCAGGTTGTTGCTACTGTCTACTAACTCTTCAAATTGTTGTTTATTTTCTTCTACTTTTTCTCTTGCTACCATTGTAGACATTGCCTCCACCCAAACTTCCTGAATATCTTTAAGGATATCTCCCTCTGCAACATCTAATTTCTACATTGAACTCTGACTTTCCAGCATTCTCTCTAGCAATTGAACATTTTTGTTCCATGGATTAAATTCTTCCACAAAATCTTCTTCTTTCATCTTTATTTGGCTTCTCATCTGTGCCAAATTTTCTCCAGCATTTGCAACTATACTTGCACTTACAAAACATTTGTTAAAATAAAAAACATAAGGCTTCTATGCCTTATCTTCCTTTGGAAATAGTTTAGTTTGCTGCTCTGTTTCTTTCTCCTCTGTCAGCACATCAGTATGCTATTTTGAATTCTCAAAAGAATTCATGAGACTGTCAACTAGTCTCTCCTCCACACCATCTGTTCTAATGATGTCTTTCTATCCTTGTTCACTGTAGTGAACTCCTTCTTTTGCAGTGTCAATTTGCTAAACTTTCATTACCATCTCCTTTTTCTTATGATTGTCATTCATAACAATTTTTTTGTCTTCCTTTTTCAGCAATCTATCTTGGTTATATATCTTCTGTTTTTCCAACTCCCTTCTTTGAAAGTCTAATTTTCTATATAACTCAATAATTTCAATTGGAGTAGAATTTGGAAATTTCACACAATTTTCCATACCTTCCTTTGTTATTGATAAATCATCAGATGTCCTTTTTCCCTTTGCTAAGTTTTTGCATAGACTTCTTCTTCCTTAACATCTTTCAGTAGATGTCCTTCTTCTTCAGTCCATTTTGCCTTGCTGTCCATATGTAACTCTTCTCTCAGAGTTATCCTTGTCTGATTATCTTCATTGATATTCTCTTGCATTTGTTTTTCATCAATAACATTAATCAAACTCATTTGATTACCTTTCTAAAACAATATTCCTTCATTCTTCATCAGAATAAGATCCTAATTCCTCATCTCTATGATAGCTTCTATAGACTCATCCGTAGATTTTTTTTCTTCTGTATGCAGTCAAATTCTTCTTCTTCTTAGAAGTTTTCTTTGTCACCTTTTACTTCTAGATCTTCAACCACTCTGAAGATATCTTCCAAAGGTTGATTTTCTTCTGCAATACCTGCCATCATACACAAATATCAGTTTTAAAAAGATAAGATCCTATGGTCCCACTTGATATTTCAGCTATCATATCTCTTTGTTGTTCCAAGTTCTCTTTATGACTCAAAAATTCTTCGATGGTCTCCTCTTCAATCTCCTCAAGCCCTTCACTTGGTTGCTTGATATATTTCCCCAACTGTATATGAGACCTTTCTACCTCATCTTCTTCCAGAATAGAATTTAGATTCCGCTTGTCTTCTTCATCCTTTATGATAATATCAGCAAATTGTCCTTCACATGTTTCACCTGCAAACATACACAAATTGTCAAATTTAAAACCATGTGACCCTTTGGCCTCACTTGAAGTTGTAGTCTTCAAGTCTTCATCTTCACTTAGAACTTCACCCTATTCTGCTTCACAAATGGACACTTCCATTTTCATTTCCAACTCAGCTTCTCTGAGTTTTTCCATCAACCACCTTACTTGTCTCTATTGTAGCCTTCTCTGCAACTTATTCCACTTCACTGGCTTCTTCCTCAAGACCCAACCTTGTCTCTGGTTTTCCTCTATTATTCTCCTTAATGCATCGAGTTTTTATTTTAACTTTGCAATATTTTTGTCAATCTCCTCTTGACTCATCCTCTTGCCATTTGCTTGGCATTCTCTTTCTTCATCTTTCTTCTACCATGGTCTTCCTCAGAACCTCTGCTATGACTATTAGTAGCCATCTTCTTCTCTTATCTCTTCACGAGCTCTTCACTCACTCACTATGAGCTGCATTAAAGCCTCTGCAACAACAAGTCCTCGTTGCAACTTACCTCACCAAGCTTTCCTATGTACTTGGCCTTTTCGCAAGCCCTTGGTTCTCTATCTCTCGAACCTCCTTTTGAGCACTCTTCTCTCTGCTCCTTCTAGACTTCAACTCATCTGCATATTCTAAGAACACAATTGTCCTCTTATATTTCAATCATAATGAAATACTTGGTTCTGACAACCTCTTCTTTCACTTATAAAGTCTTACCAACTTCCTTCATTACTTAGCAATTCTAACCACATCCTTTGTGGAATTGTCTTTGTGATCTGCAACAATACTTCTGCAATAACAAGTATCCTTATTGCTACATATGATTTACTAAGCTTCTCTCCTCTTCTGAGCTTAGTCTCTTAGAATTTTTCTGGTTCTTTCTTCTGGAACCAATTTAGGCACTCCTTTCTGTAGATGTTGCAACCTTCTCACCTTCTTTTGTTGTTATCTGTACATCAATGTACAAACACACATTCTCAAATCAAACCAAAACAGAACATATCACCTCACCTTCAGGATCTATGCATGATCTTGTTCCACCATTCCACCTGTACCTTGAATGGATTGTCCTCTATTTCTTGCATCTATAAGTTCTCCTACACATCACCTTTGTGTGCCTACTTTCTATCAGATTAGAATCTGATTCTGCCTTGCCTGCATAAACATCTTAACACATAACTCTGTTTTCAATTCTTTCACATTGAATTTCTTTGTTCTATTTTAACACCAACTGTTTTCAATTACAATTCTACTCTGATACCAAATGATGTAGGGTTACCCCTGCTTACACCCACAGTATGCATGTAAAATGCATAAGCACATTAGTCCCAGGAAGTTAACTCTCTAAGGAGTCAAAATTTTCAACCATCAATGGTTAAGACCCCCTTATTAATTCAACGGAACCATTCATTACAATAGCCTAGTCTTTCATTTCCTTCTATCGGGACTCTATCCACCCTTATAAACCTTAGTTTCAACCTTACCCGTGATTTAAGCCTTCATAACATTGTTGCCGCATATATATAAGAAACCCCTCTTTAAACTTTGGTTAATGCAGACTTAACCCATAAAACCCTCTATTGGCACTTTATTTATATTATAAATAGAAATACACATAAACATGCATAACTTACCTTTTTGCCTTTTTTAAAGCCTTGCATAGTTTCTAAGGTTTCCCCTTTATTGCTGGTCGCAATTGGGCCTCTTCGCGGTCACATTAACACACACCTCCTCCGCATCCGATATGCGATTAACATAACCTTTCAGAACTCAATTTATTAGACCTGCATCTATAACTCCATTAAGTCTGTCTCATTTCTCCTTCGCACTTTAACACAATACAAAGGAAAACATGGGAAATCGACACGAACGCTTAAGGCCAGACTTCGAATATCATACACTAGCGACTATAATTATCACAGGGTCCATTCTTTGCCATTGCCTTTCCTCTGTACTTGCCTATCTCTGACTGTTGATCAAACTTATCTCCGCCATCCATTTCTTTATTTGATCCAATGGTTATCATCTTTTTCGCTTGATCCGACTTGCACAACAAACCACAACCGTTGATCTACTCGTGCAAGATCCAATGGTTCACGATGATTTCGGGTGGACAAGTAGCACGAGGATTAACCACCTGAAAAGCGGTTTCCTCTCTCTCCTCCGCTGCTACGTGTCCTCCACTGTATGGAGTCGGGTGACTACCCCTTTTTACCACTTATGGTTTTGTGGCCGCCCAAAATACCATTTCCGATTATAAAAAACCACTTTGTCCTTGACTATATTTTGCGCTCTTCTACCATGCGAATCGATCCTGACCATTGATCATCCAGATCCAACGGTTACTGTGCATTGATACTTCACTTCTCCGCTCCTTCTTTTTACTTAGATTTTATGCTGTGTTTTTAGTATTTACTATGGTTCTTGGGTTTCTTAAAAAGGTTGTGGGTCATTTCGATTCCACTGCTCAACTCTCTCTAAGCTTAACTCGCAAATTCTCACTTCGCTACCTCTTTAGAGCTCCACTCTGATCTTCCAATTGGATTCAAAGACCCATTATGACTCCTCTGAATCATTCTTCTCCTCTGCTTATTCTATAGAACTTTGCCTGCAACCTCTATTACATAACCTACGAATTCATATATAATTCATTCATTAAACACTCGTTTCACACACTTACACAGTTCCAGGATAAACCTTTATATATACAAGTATAAACAGCTGATTACATATCGAGACCCTCTATCTCACAGGCCCGATCTTCAATATCAGTGGCCTCTCCTCCTACACTCTGCCCATAGGCTTACACTTATACCAGAAAGGTTCTGTTGACTAATTCTAGTTCAAACCCTTAATCTACTGAACTGACTCCTAAATGTCCTCTAAGTCTACTTTTAACTCTAATTAATCCCTAAGAACTCTCTCTAGTTCCTCAAATCATGAAAATTCCTTAAGAGTTATAATTGACTTCTAACCCTCTTGTCATTATTAATCACTCATGTTCTCCTTAATTCGAGAGCATTTACAACATCTTCACATTATCTAATTAATTCTTATCCTACTCATTCAAAGGCCTAAATGTTACATTAATTCATCACTTAGGAATCCAACTTCCTTAAAATACATTACCCCCTATGTCTACTAAAATACAATGATTTTCTCTTGGGTTGAATGCTCCCGTATCAATTCGACAAATTACATTACGAAGTAGTCCAACCCCAGAACGAGGTGATAACCAGATTACATAAACCAAAATAATAACTGATGGTTCGCTAGCTTTCCTATCTATGATTTACATCATATATATCCTTCGGCTCTAATCTGTTTACACTAATTACAGATAATTGTCATTCAGGCCTCTCGGCCGAACAGACTTAGAAACTGAATTACAAACTTGGCCAATGGTTATAACAACACGAGCTTCATTGGGCCATGATCTATCTTTGGAGAAAAATCCCTGGATGCACACCACCTACTTCATTTTATCAGCAGTTAAACTCGGAGTCGAAGATTGAGATCTGTCCTCATGGAAGATAGCTCTCGGAATCTCGGACAGTGGTGGTGCAAGAATCTTCCTACACTAGTCAACTCATACATTATTAACACTACGTTCCATGATTACTTCTAGGAAATCAATATGAGTTGCAAGAATATGTAAATAACATGAAATCTACATAAAAAGATTAATAAAGTGTTGTAGCAAATCTTAATGTAAACTATGAGCATGTGCAGGAAAAGGGTAACCATCTTGTACTAGTGCAGGGAAGAAGGGTCTTGTATTAAGGTAAAATAGAGGTTGATATTGATGGAAATGGGGTAGAAAATAGGGCAATTTAGGATACTAACATCCTCCCATCCCTAAGTTGTTGTGTGTCCTCAAACAACATTTTACCTCTGCAAAAAAAAACCTTCAAAAATGAGTGGCCGAACCTCAGTTCTGCACTTCAATGTTTATTCCTGTCTTTACTATCTTTGGCTTCCTGTCCTGGGCTTTTCGCAGCTACTTAGTTACCTTTTTCAAGCATCTATAGCATCTGGAAGCCCAATATTTCCACACCTTTACTTGTTGCTTCTGCTTCTTTACTTCGGCCCGTAATTCCACCTCACTCTGTTTCTGCCAACTATGCTCTTTCATGACCTGGTTTAGAGCTTTGAGGTCGTGGACTTCTTGTTCTAAGTCCACTATTCTTCTATTAAGGAAGAGAGTGGACGGTGCTGTATTGTGATCTTTGGGAGAAAACACCTTTTTTACCACGGACTCAACATCAATGTCAAGACTATCAAAAGTCTGCTTTAAGAAAACCCCAAGGGTTTCTATGCTCAGGATTTTGCTGTCGCTGAGGGTTTGGATACCCTCACCAATCTTTGTGCCATGGGTTTCAGTACCCTATGTGCCTAATTCCTCTGGTCTCTTAACTTGATCTCCCATTTTCTCAGAGGATTCCACACCCTGTCCTTCCAAATCAATAGGGGTTTCGATTCCCCATTCTTCTACTACCATAGGGACTTTAGTACCCTGTCCTTCAAACACCACAGGGTTTTTAATGCCCTGATCTTCAAAAATTGCAGGGTCTTCACTACCTTAATCTTCACAACCTGCAGGGTCTTCAATGCCTTGGTCCTCGAAATCATTAAGGGTCTCCACCTCTGGTTCACTAAAATTATCCGAAGATTCTTTGCGTTGTTCTTTCTCATCTTCCTTTGCTTGGACTTTGCCAGTGTTTGGTGTCGACATTGTTCTCTTTCTCCGTAGCCTACTGACGAATGTTGAAAATAACACGTCGTCTTATGTATTCTCCTCATTCTCCACAGTGTGTGCTACTACGTCTGCAAGAACAAGAGAGATTTTGAACTGTGGGGGAGACTTGGGGCGAGTCGTCGATTACAATTGGGGAGCCTGACTGATTTGTTCCTTGGCCGACAACTTTCCTCCTCACCGAGGTCCTAATTTTCCTTGTCTTTGTTGTAGGTGGAGTGTTTTCAACATCCCCTTTCTCTGCTTGCACTGGTGAGCCTTTACTTCTTCGCTTGGTAGGAGACAATGTCTCTGCCTTTCTCTTTTTGCTTGCACTTGTGCTAGCAGGTTCTTCTGCATCCTTTGCTCAGAATTCCTTCAGAAATGCCTCCCATGCTATTCCCTTTTTCTCTAACTTCTTCTTGACCAGCATCATAATGAGTCCATGGTGGCAGAGTTTGGTTGCAACCTGGCTTGCACTTGCGCTCTGCACATTTTTCGCCATCTTTTTGAGGCTCCTGAGCAAGAAGTGAGGGAAATGAATTAGTTTCATTGCCTCAAAATATGACAGTAGTCGAAGGTGGTATACGAATGCCAAGGTATAGCTTCTTTCACCTATGACAAACTTCTGTAATATAAACAGTAAATCTCACCATTTTCTAACCAAGGCAGTCTATGGCAGTCCCTTTCTCCAATTGACCTCAATCTTCTTATCAACCACGAACCACTGCCAATGCTTCTTTTTCAATCGCTCCTGCTTAGACCAGCACTCACCTGTAAGTGGTAGGCCTATGGCTTGCGAAATGAACTCTTCAATGATTTTAAATTTTAAGGACTTGACCCTAACTCGACCTTCCTTGAACTTTCTTGCAAATTCTAGCACTACACCCATGTCGAATACGTCAAAATTTGGGGAAATGGCAGGAACCCAGTTTCTTGCAAAAGTGCAAGAGTGTTCATGTACTCGATAGTTTGTTCAATATCCTGTAGCGATAGTGGTTCACTCCTCATGGGTGCCATTTCAAACCTTTTCCACTTCATCGATCAGACCTTCGAAAAAATTCCACGGTAACCCCCACATTCACCAAGAATTCTATACCGGAGGTTCCTTGCCTTCTGTCTTTGTAGACTTGCTTACCCGACTATGATGGAACAATCCTTCCACTTCAGATGTAGATCCGTGTCAACGATCATCGTTATAGGTGAATTGCGATGATTGGATGTAGTGGCGGTATGGGCGGCAATGATGCAACATCTAGAATGATCTAATCATAGGTAGGTTAATGATGGTAGGATAATGTGAAATAATTGTAAAGAGGGTGAGCGTAGGTTATCGGATGGAGTACCCTTTCGCAGTCATCATCATAATTCAATTAGACTTATTTTCAACATTTATTAAAAAAGATTAGATTTCAGCCTTACATATCAACATATGTACAAAAATATAGGCCCATAGGTCTTTGATAAACCATTTCAGGACTGTGTAAATTGCTCCCATAGTCAATTGTATCTCTGCACCAAACTTGCTTGCATTGTGCTGTGCTTGCAGCAGATAATTTTACAAATATAAAATTTGATAAGACATACTTCTGTAGTTGGACTTTTAAAATTTTTTCCTCATTACACAAGAAAAATTTATTTGCCATCCTTTGGTGCTTCTTGACATGGGTTCTGAATGACTGCATCAAATTCTGCAATCAACTTATAAGGGAATAAAGAAGTGGGAAAGGGGTAAAAATTTTAGAATGGGAAGGAATATTACAATAGGTATTTCAAAATGATATCATCAAGAGGGATAAATAAAGCTGGATGTGGGGAAAAAAATCAAGGGAGAAGAGGGATTCTATGAATCGGGTAAGGGTGGTTTCTTGTAAGAAAGAGGAAGGTAATTCACTGGGGAATTTAGAAAAGAAACTAGTGGGACATTTCAAAATGGGAAATAGAAGAAGATTTTACCTTGAAGTCTACTTACACTGGTGCAAGAAAAATAACTACAATGGGAAGTAAGTGTTTACTTGGAAAAAATGTCCATGCTAGTTACCCCAAACTTGGGTAAGGGCTCGGTTTCGTGAACCTGCTTCTTCTTGGTGGCATCTAGCATATCTAAAATTCAAGTAACATTCCCTTTTTATGAAAATTTTTGATCTTCCTGCAAGCATGTTGGTTTTCAGGTTGATCCTTCTGCAATCATGTCAGTCAACTGATTTTCACAATTACAAGAAATTTTTTCTTTTTATACTTTTTATTTTTGTCATTTTTTCCTTTTATTTTTCTTTGATTATTTTTTCTTTAAAATAAGGACAAGAAGGAATCAATTCTTCAACAGGTCGGTGTTATCACCTACCAACTCCTTTTCAAATGGCTGTTGGACTTGCTGCATAAAATATCCTTTAGTAAGGGGCTGAACATATACCTTCAATCTATGCCCATTTACCAGAAACATTGAATTCTATCCATCAACAATTTTGATTTCTACCACTCCATTTTCAAACACTTTTACCACCTCATACGGTCCCATCCAACATGTATGGAATTTTCGTTTAAAATGTTTGAATCTTGAATCGTAAAGGAGTACCCAATCACTTGGTTGGAATTTATTTTTCTAAATGGACTTGTCATGCCACTTCTTGTGCTGTTGTTGAACCAAGATATTCTGCTAAATAGCATCCCTTCGGATTTCACCTAACTTGTTCAATTTTAGAAGGCACTGGTTCTGTGCCTCAGAGAGATCTAGCCCCAATTGGACTGCAGTGCTGAAAGTATTGATCTGGAATTTTATCGGCAAAAGGACTTGTTTCCCATACACCAGCTCATATGGCGTGTGTCCCGTGTTGTTTCTCCAAGTGGTCTGATAGGCCCATAATGCTTCCGACAATTTGTTAGCCCAATTATTTCTGTTCATATTTACTGTCTTTGTGAGGATAGACTCAATCACCTTATTTGTGGATTCTACCTGGCCATTTGCTTGCAGGTGATATGGTGTGGATTTCCTGTGTCGGATTTTGTACTGCTCCGTTACACCTTGTACAAGATTAGAAATAAACTGTGATCCATTGTTAGAAACAATTTCTCCAGGTACACCAAATCTAGTAAATATTTTAGTAAAAAGAAAATCAATGACAACTCTTTTAGTAGCAAAAGAAACAACTTTAGCTTCTACCAATTTTGTAACAAAATCTATATAAACCAAGATATGTTTTTTATTTGATGATGAAGGATTTATTGGTCCTAAGAAATCAATAGCCCATTTTTCAAAAGGCTCAATAATAACTTGAGGAAATAAATGTGTCTCATTGGTTTGGTTAGGGTGGCCAATTTGCTGACAGCTATCACACTACTTGACGTATTGTTTGGCATCCTTAAACAAGGAAGGCCAAAAATAGCCAGCTCGTAACACTTTGTATGCAGTTCACTTATCGGTGAAGTGACCACCACATGGTTCATCGTGGGCAGATTTTATGATATCAAACACTTCTTCCTCTCTTCCACATCTATGGATAATGAGATCTACTCCAGTTTAAAAGAGGTCTCCTTGGATCCAGGAATATGCAACACTTTTCTGAATGATATTCCGTTCTTCACTAGCGGATAAGTGGGGTGGTAATTTTCCAATGACTAAATAGTTAGCTATATCAGCAAACCATGTAGACTTTGTTGACACAAAAAAAAGATGTTCGTCAGGGAAATCATCATCAACAAGAATTGCTTCACCAGGATTATTTAATCTTGAAAGATAATCTGCTACTACATTCGATTTCCCCAATCTATCAACAATAGTAATATTAAATTTCTGTAATAATAACAACCACCTAGTCACTCTACTAGTAGTTAATGGTTTATTCGTCAAATATCTTATAGTGGAATGATCAGTATGTACAAGAACTTTATATCCTGTAATATAATGTTTGAATTTATTAATAGAAAAAATTACAGCTAAAAACTCTTTCTCAATAATAGTATAATTGAGTTCAGCGGGTGACAAGTTTTTACTAATGAAATAAATAGCATAAGATTGTTTGTCTTCTTCCTGTCCTAAAGTTGCGCCAATAGCAGTATCTAAGGCATCAGAGGAAATATGGAATGGTAGGGACCAGTTTGGTCCTCTCAAAACTGGTACGTGAACTAATTTTCGCTTCAATGTCTCAAAAGACTGTTGACAAGTTGTAGACCAAGAAAAACCACTATATTTCGCCAAAAGTTAGAAAAGTGGGGTAGCTATCCTTGAGAAATTCTCAATGAATCTCCTATAGTAGCTTGCATTTCCTAGAAAACCTCTCACTTCCCATTGAGTTTTGGGTATAGGAAGACTCAAAATGACTTCTATCTTTGCAGGGTCAGCCTAGATACCTTTGTCGGAAATAAGATGGCCAAGAACTACTCCTGCCTTGCACATTAATCTGCATTTCTTGTCACTCAAGGCAAGATGAGCTTCTTGGTAGCGAAGAAGCACTTTTTCTAGATTCCTGAGGGCTTCCTAAAATGAATCACCAAACACAAAGAAATCATCCATATAGATTTGCACGCACTCGAGGTCAATAAAAATAGCCAAGACTACCCTTTGAAAGGTATCTAGGGCATTACATAGCCCAAAGGGAAGCACTTGGTAAGAAAATTTACCCCATGGACATGTAAAAGTGGTTTTGTCTTGATCCTCAGGTTCTATTTGTATCTGGTTATATCCATTAAAGCCATCTAGAAAAGAAAAGTACTTTTTACCAGCAAGGGTATCAAGTACTTGATCAATGAAAAGAAGGGGGAAGTAATATTTTAGAGTGGATTTATTTAATTCTATATAGTCAATGCAAATGTGCCATCTCCCATGTTTTTTAGGAATAACACTAATGGAGAGACCCACTGGCTATCAAAAATGGGATAGATAAAATAAGCATCTAAGAGTTTTTGCAATTCTTCCTTTACAACATCTCTTAGAGCTGGGTTCATTAGCCTCTGGGGCTGTCAGATAGGTCGGGCTCCATCCTGAATATAGATATGGTGTGTACAAGTTTCAGGAGGGATGCCTTTCATATCCTCATAACCCCATGCAAAGGCATCAATATGGTTTCGCAACAAATTCACAAGATTCTCTCGTTGAGAAGGGTCCAAGTCTGAACTGATATACAAGGGTTTACTTGGAATAATCTCAACAAGAGTAGTGGCAAGCTCTAGAGTCCACAAAGGTGTCGATAGAGGTGGTGATGATGGAGGTGGAGAGTCATATCCTTCCTGAAAATCTAGACTAAAAATTTGACTTAATGACTCGAAATTAGGTATGGTGTCTAGACTATTTAGGAAGTCTTGAATCTCACCCTCCTGTGAGGACTCAACATTTTGATGTATCAATGAAACAGGTTGGGTCTCCTCATCACTACTATAGTCTAACCATAAAGTGTCTCAGAGCTCCTGAATAGATCTAGTAGGTGGATATAGGGTGACTTTCTTTCTATAAGCATGCAAGCCATGGTTGTCCCAAGATCAAGGGATGCCCTCCTGCAAGATTCTTTGGTTGAAGCACAATGAAATCTGTGGGATATTCCCAAGAATCTAAGGAAACGATCACGTCATCCAATACTCCTTCTAGCTTGACTTTAGATCTATCTACTAGTTCAAGCATAGCGGGAGTAGGACGAATATGGACCAATCCAAGTTGATCAATGGTTTTCTTGGTCATAACATTAATGGCTTCCCATAGGTCTATAAGTACATTGGAGACAAGGACATCACCTATCTAAATAGAGACAATAGGGTTTCTGAGGTCGGTATATTTTTCCATGTTCATACACCCCATCATTAACTTTGTTGCTCTACCAACAAATTGAATGGTTTGGGGTTCCAATATTCTCCTCCCTAGCTTCTTGAGGCAGAGTTCCCTAATGATTTTTGTACAAATGGGGATCTCTTTGATAGCTTGGAGCAAAGGTACCTTTATAAAAAGGTTCCTAAGCTCAGAAGCTAGGCTAGACTCAGGAATGGGGCCTTTCTTCTCAACAACTAACCTCTCTGAATAGGGAGGTCGGTTGGAAGAATATGACAAGGGCTTAGAATGTACAGGGATAGGCTGAATGTTATGAAAGAAACTCACAAAAAGATAGAAAAGATAGTTGAACGCCTTAGAATTCAGCTTGTTCAAGGGGGCAACCTCCTTTACATTACACAAATGAACAATTCTTGGATGATTCAAATGACAAAACCTCGTTTCTATATATAGGAGTCTAAGGGGTCACAATATAACCAAGACGACCTAACAATAATAATCTAAAGGCATAAAAATAACAATAGATGGATTCTATGGGGCACAATAATAACAATGTGGGGACAATAGGGGCACACTAATATTAATAAGGGATAGAACTACAATAGTAATGGGGGCATCATTAGTATTATAGGGACCTAACATGCCCCTCTCCTTCAAAAAAGTGTTTTCCTCAACGCTTGAGTAGTTTTGGATGCTTCTGTATAAAATTCTCATCCTCCCATGTGGAATCTTCAGCGGATAAGTTCTTCCACTTGATGAGATACTTCGAAATGGATCGATTTCATAGTTGTCGAGTTCTTGTTTCTATGACTCCTTCCAATTCCAATATAATTTTTCCTTCCTCATCAAGTTCTAGCAATATTGTTTGAACTAGGAGCTTGTCACCTATAACCTTCTTTAAATATGAAACATGGAAAACTGGGTGCACTCGAGAAAGTTGCAGGAAGCTCCAATTTGTATGCCATAGTACCAATATTTTGCAACACCTTGTACAGACCAAAATACTTTGGTGATAATTTATTATCCTTCTTAGATTGCTTGAGGGGCATTTGTTTATATGGTTGTAGCTGTAGGAATACCCAGTCACCTACATCAAAAATTCTTTCGTTGCGATGTTGAACTGCTTGTTGTTTCATTCTATTCTGTGCCAACATGAGGTTATCCTTTAAGAGTTGGAGAACTTGTTGTTGATCGATGTGATGTTCCACTGATTGAACCTTAGAATTTTCTCTTGAATATGATGTGATGGATGGTGGTTGATATCCATAAGGTGCCATAAATGGGGTCATTTTTGTTGCAGTATGGAAGGAAGTGTTATACCACCATTCAGCCAGAGGCAACCATTTGACCCATTATGTCTATTTATCATGTACAAAGAAACAAATATATCCTTCCAAACATTTGTTTACTATCTTAGTTTACCCATCAGATTGAGGATAATAAGATGAGCTATGAGCTAACTAAGTACCAAGACAAGAAAATAATTCTGTCTAAAAATTTCCAGTAAAAATGGGATCTCTGTCACTTACAATAATCTTTGGATTTCCATGAAGCTTTTGAATTGTATCCATAAATGCAGTAGAAACTATACTGGCTTTAAATGGATGAGATAATGCACAAAAGTGTGCATACTTGGTAAGTCTCTCAACTACCACCATGATGACACTCTTTCACTCAGACTTGGGTAAACCTGTGATAAAATCCATTGAAACCTCCTCCCAATGTTGGCTTGGAATGGATAAAGGTTGTAATAGACCTGGTGTCTTAATTGTTTCAGCTTTATTTTTTTGGAAAACCAAACATTCTTCCACAAACTTTTGAATATCTGATTTAAGGCCATCCCAAAAAAATTCCTTCTTAACATTGTGGTAAGTTCTTAAAAATCCTGAGTGCCCTCCTAAGGGAGAAGCATGCAATTCCAGAAGAATATTTTCTTTGAGTTGGGAATTCTTAGAGAGGTATAAGTGATATTTGTACCACAACGAATCATTTTTCCAGCTAAATGTATCAAATATACTAGAATCTTGTTGTAAGTTTCGAATAAGTGCCCACACTTCTTCATTCTTCCATTCCTCCCTTGCTTCATTTATCCAATCTGGTTGGATCATAGAAATGGCGCACAACAATGCTTCCACATCCTCATCCTTTCTTGAGACTGCATCTGCCACAACATTTTGCTTCCATTTTTTGTAGATGATTTCAAAGGCATAACCCAACATCTTTGTGACCCATTTTTGTTGTTCTTCAGAGGATAATCTTTGTTCTAAAAAGTATTTAAGTCTATCATGATATGTTTTTACCTTGAAGTGTCTTCCCATTAGATAGGGTCACCATTTCTTAAGTGCATGTTGTATTGCCAACATTTCCTTCTCATAAATAGCTTTGTGTAAACACTTTCCCTTGATTGGACTACTTTTGAAAGCAATGGATCTTTCATCTTGCATTAAAACAACACCAATTCCATTTCCTGAATCATCACATTCCACAATAAAGGTTTTTGTGAAGTCTGGTGTAGCTAAGACTGGTGCTTGGAACCTTGCCTCTTTAAGATGTTCGAAGGCCTTTGTTGCTTCTAGAGTCCATGAAAATGCACCTTTCTTCAATAATGTTGTTAGAGGTGCTACTATTTTCCCATAATTCTTAACAAACCTACGATAATACCCTGTCAACCCGAGAAATCCTTGCAAATGCTTTATGGATGTGGGGATTTTACGTTCCTTAATAGCTTTAATATTTCTAGGGTCTACCTTAACTCCTTCATGAGATACAATATGACCCAGATATTCCACCTCTTGTACTCCAAAGAAACATTTGGATCTTTTTGCATATAATTGTTTCTCCTCCAATAGTTGTAGCACCCTATCAACATGTTCAACATGATCCTTCCAAGACTTACTGTAGATTAGTATATCATCAAAAATACTAACACAAATTTTCTAAGGAATGGTTTGAAAATGGAATTCATCAAACCTTGAAATGTAGAAGGTGCATTGGTAAGGCCAAAAGGCATGACCAAAAATTCATAGTGACCCTCATGAGTTGTAAATGTTGTTTTCGAAATGTCTTCAGTATTCATTCTGATTTGATGATATCCTGAACGAAGATCCAACTCGGTGAAGTAAATTGATCCATGCAATTCATCCAATAATTTGTCAATGACAGGAATGGGAAACTTATCTTTAATAGTGAGCTTGTTGAGCTCCCTATAATCTGGACACATGCGCCATGATCCATCCTTCTTGTGCACCAATACTACTGGAGCAGAAAAAGAACTTTGGCTAGGTTGAATTATACCAACCTCTAGCATTTCTGCAACCATACATTCAATTTCACTCTTTTGGGAATAGGGATATCTGTACAGCCTGATGTTTGGAGGAACACTTCCTGGAATCAAATGAATAGCATGATCATGATCATGAATAGGTGGGAGACCTTTGGGAGTCTTAAATACCTTGGAATGATTGTCCAAGACTTTTTGTAGATCTGGAGAAATAGATGATTTCAATGTGGAAACATCTAGCGAACATAATTGTGCAATTACACCTCGTTGTTCCCTTTTTAGAAGCATTGTCATATCGTTAGAGCTGATTATCTTTCTTGGTTTCCCTGCAATACCCATTAATTCAACTTCCTTTCCTTCCGCATAAAATTTCATGTAAAGTTCTTGAAATTTAAAAGCTATTGTACCCAAGGGTTGTAGCCATTGAACTCCTAGTACAACATCAACACCTCCCATTGGAATGGAAATCATTGGGCTATTCAATACATATTCTCCCATGGATAGCTTGATATTATGGCACTTTCCAGAGCAATTTATCATTCCTCCACTTGCAACCATCACTTGACACTAGGGTTCTGGATATAGGAAGCAATTCAATTCTTTTGCTATCGTATAATGAATAAAATTGTGGGTACTTCCTAAATCAATCAACACTATTACCTTTTTCTTCTTGATATGTCCTTCTATATTGATGGTTTGAGGAGTGGTAATTTCAGCCAATGCATTACAAGATATCGTCAGATTCATTTTTTCTTTATCTAGGCTTTGTTCCAGAAGTATATCCTCTTCTTTTGACCTTTCTTGTTCCTTTTCTTCTTCCTCTTCACAATCTATGTAAAATAATTTCTTCTCAGCACACTTATGACCTTTAGTGTATTTTCTATCACAACTGTAACAAAGCCCTTTTGCTATTTTTCTTCCAGTTGTTGTGGTGTCAACCTTATAGGTTGTGGAAGGCTAGGGGCAACAACACTTCCATATTTATAGTTGTGAGTGGTAGGCTTCCTGGTTGCCATAATTTTGCTTTCCATTTTTCTTGCTAACCTGAATGCCTTCTCCAATGAATCAGGTTCCCAAAGGCAGACATCGTGTTGGATATTATCCTTTAAAGTCCCTATGAACACATCAATCCTATGCTCCTCTAGAATATTTTTTACCCTTATGTTCAATTTTTGGAACTCCTCAATGTGCTCCATCATTGAACCCTTTTGTTTGAGACTTATCAATTGGCTAAAAAAAGTGTTGCTTTTTGTATCCTCATAATGTAATATCATTTCTTCCGTAAAAATTGCCCAAGTGACAATTTGTTTACGAGAGCAAAGCCATTGATACCATACAAACTAATTTAGTTGCAAATATAAAGCTACAATATATACCTTTTGTGTGTTTTGCACATTATTGAGATCCAAAAAATTGCTCCATCTGTAGTATCCATGCCATTCATCTTAGCTTCCATGCCATACATCTTAGCTTCTACATCTTTCTTTAAACCATCCATCTTAGACTCTATTACTTTTTGTGCGAGTGACATTTGTTGCACTTAGTCTCGTAATTTTGATATATCATGTTGCATTTCTTCCTCTTCTTCATGAGTCATGCTAGAGATTTCAGGTTTCTTACTAGGTGTTTGCATTTTCTTTCCTCAAGGCATCAATTACTAATAATAATGCTTTACTATGCCCTTTGAATTCCTTCAAACTAATTTTTCAAACCAAGCTTATGCAAAATTTAAAAAAAAAACTACACACCTATTTTTCACTTTGTAGGAGCTCAATATTGAATCTGATGTATCTCTGTAATTTAGGATCATCCAGTTCTGAAATTGTGATCTGCAGTAGCCCTCTGTGTCCTCTTTCCAATGCCACCAATCTGATCGAATTTAAATTCTCCAAGGCCGAGTTATGCATAATCTCCCAAGATGACCTGATTATAAACCTTTCCAAAAGAGCGAACT
The DNA here is from genome assembly GCA_031772625.1 of Pinus tabuliformis. NCBI lineage: Eukaryota > Viridiplantae > Streptophyta > Pinopsida > Pinales > Pinaceae > Pinus > Pinus tabuliformis. Next base: position 462,556,482 of record CM062810.1, read on the forward strand.
TGTATGAAGTGCCACGTGTCACTGCTTTGACCTTAGTATCTAAAAAATATACACAGGAAACTACAGTCCATCCTCTTTCTGTAACTTCTTACTAAATTTCAATCTAATGCTCAAAACAAAAGTTATGATGATTTCCCCCAGGTCACCTGTTTGGAATGAAATTCAGGAGTCTGCAAAAAGGTCAAATTTCTCAGATCATATCTCCGTAAATATAGTGTGAAACTCTCTGAAATTTGGACCTGATGTTCGTAATGATTTCATCCCAAATCGGTTTTCGTTTTAACGTCTGAAATGTTGCAGAAAAAAGCTATACCACAAATTCCACGATGACTTGTTTGGAGCAACGAAACCCTAGAATTCAAAGCTCTGATACCAAATGTTATGAAACCAACTCACAAAAAGATAGAAAAGATAGTTGAACGCCTTAGAATTCAGCCTCTTCGAGGGGGCAACCTCCTTTACATTACACAAATGAACAATTCTTGGATGATTCACAATATAACCAAGCCGACCTAACAATAATAATGTAAAGGCACAAAAATAACAATAGAGGGATTCTATGGGGCACAATAATAACAATATGGGGACAATAGGGGCACAACAATATTAATAAGGGATACAACTACAATAGTAATGGGGGCATCACTAGTATTATAGGGACCTAACACTAAATGGTGTCATCTTTCCCAGAATGGTGAGGAGTTTCCTCCTGTCCTTTCTCATCGATAATCACCATGGGTTGGTTTTGGTTTTTGAGGTTAGCACTTTCCCTGATCTCAATTGGAGATCATTGAATCCAACTGGTTTAGTCTGAAATCCGAATGAAGAAAGCAGGGTCATAGAATGGATCATTTGTACCACTTTATTATTAGGATTGGGTAAAGGTTGAGTAGGTAGTTGAGAAGGTTGAAATGGTAGAGGTAAAAGTAATGGTGGCATAGGTTGACTCAACTGAGTTAATGATGGTTGAGGCATTGGGTAAGGTGCATATGTAGGAGGATATGATTGCATCAGTGCATGATAGGAATTATGTGAATGATGTGAATGGTTTGTCCCTCTCCATCCTTGTTGCCAAGATTGGGAGGGTTGTCCATATTGGTATTGATTCCCATGTTGCCAATGCTAAGAGTGACCAATGTTAGGATAGGAATATGAGTGTGCATTATAACCAAAAAAATGTGGTGGAGGTTCAAGAACCATACTTGCACTTACCTGAGGCCAATTTCTTCGTGCTCCTATTGCATGTAATGATTCAGCTACAGGTTGTCCCCATTCGAATACAACTTTCAGCCCAGGTAGGGAGGGGCATTTTTCCATGACATGGTTATCTACAAAAATTGCACATTTATTAGTCTCTTTAATATCTAGAGGACATTCTCTTAGAGGATGCTTTCTTCTACATCTTGAATAGAAAATAGACAATGTTTCTTGCTCTTCCCTAAGTTTTTGTTGAAACTTCAAAGAGTCTATTTTTTTATTAATAGTATTCATTATTTCAATTTTCATATTGTACATTTTGTTTTCTAATCCAATAATCATGGCATCAGTAGATTTGGTTTTTCTGTTTTTATTCTGAATTCCTTTACCGGATCTATATTGGTTCCTCGAGAATTTCCTGCACAAGTCATAGATCTGATCAAAAGGTTTTAGAGAAATATCGCCTTGTCCTAACAGATTTAGATTATTCCTAGAATCATCAGTAAGTCCATGTAAGAACAAGGTTCTAATAGTACCTATATCAAATTTGGGCTTTGACCTTTGGAGAATATACATGAATCTCTTCAAATAGTCCTCTATCATTTCATCATCATTTTGCACAATAGTAAAGATTTCATCTTGGATATCTCTAGTTTTACAATATTCCTGATATTTTGATAAAACCACTTTCTTCATTTTCTCCCAAGAATTTATAGTGTTTCTTCCTAGTCCCATGAACTAGCAAAGCGCTGCGTCCTTGAGAGTTGCAGGAAACAACTTTAAGTTCTGGGCATCAAAGTAATCATAACTTCTACACAAAATATCAAATTCAAATAAGAAAGAGTTTGGATTTTTGTGTATTTTACCATAGAAATGAGGAAGAGTTGATGGTGAAATATATTTCATTTGTGCTTGTATATTAGGATTCACAATAGGGAATTTGAAAGTTGATTGTTCCTTATTTACCTGATTTTCACCACTTCTTTTTGCGTGGTCTTTCATATCTGCCATTGTTTTTCTTCCACAGGAACCACTCTGAACAAGTTGAGAAGGTTGATTATGGATTCCAACAGTCCCCTTCTTCCCCTTTATGGGTTGTGTCACACCTGAACTATTGCTACCAGAGCTTAGGTGGACTGTTCCTGCTTGATGAGTCTGAGTTTGTTTGGATTTTCTACCTGTAAAAGAAGGCCCAATATGAGTTTTGGTTTCAGATTTTTCAGTGTTTTGTTGGCCCCTAGTGGGGTTCGTAACCCTACCTCTTTTAGGCATTCATTATAGAAAAGTGACAAACAAAATTCAAAAAGTAAAAGTTGCAAGTTTTCAAAATAAATCGGCACCTATGAACTCCTTCAAACAATAGAAGCACAAAGCATAAAAAATGATAGTAGACTTACCCCTACTGCAAAAGAATGGAAGATTCTTACCAATTCAAATCGCCTCCCCGACAACGGTGCCAAAATGTTGGGTGCAGGAATCATGCTTGAGAAAACTCCTCAACACTTAATTATCAACCCGGGGGTTTCATAAACTTAGAGATGAAGCACATGCAATGCCAGAAATGGTATGAACTTTTCCTATTTCTAATCCTACTTCTTGAAGGGAATGTTTTGCAGAATCAGATAGAAAACAATTGGAAAGGCAATTTACACCAAGGCAAATCTAGTGTTGGAATGTAAAAGACAATTTGCAAGTAAATCAAGTAAATAAATTCCACACAACATAAACAATATTAAATGTTGAATGAAATGCTATGTTAATCTCCAGATGGATGATAAGTAGTCTGACAAGTGGGCCCTTGTAGAGTTCTGCCTTTCTTCTAATCTTTCTCCCACACAAACAACCTATCCTTGCACAGTTGTAATCTTGCTTACACTAGTGTAGGTACAATATTTCTGTGTAAGAGTATATTCATTCTTCCTTACTGAAGACTTATGTCTGAGTGAAGGTGCTCTAAGCATCATGGATTGGAGCACTCTGTTTCGGTGTCAAGAGACTTTCTCTTGCCGCAAAGCAAGGTTCCCTTTAATCAGTTTCTGGTTTACTTTCGAAAGCTGAAAAGATATGCTGACAAGGAATTGCAACTATAATGAAATTCTAAATTAACTAGCTGTAAGAAAGAAAATGATTCAACTCATTAAACTTCATGAGATAAAACACTTAAAAAATAATCAATCAATAGCCTAAGTACTTTGCATGTGTCAACTAGTTTTGGTACTTTACCCACAATAATCATATTCTTTGCAAATATAATTTGGTAGTTAATGTAACTGCTTCTAGATATTTTTAGAGATGAACTTTTAATACCAAAAATAGTTACTTGATTTATTGATTCATTCACTTGCAAAATAATGGGAAATAAAATGCAAGTGAGTGATTTAATGTTTGCTGCAACGAATGATTGAGCGTGGTGCAAGCAACAACACACACTGGTGAAGGAAAGAGTTGTCGCATGATTTGCTTCAAAAATGAATTAAAACAGAAAGCAAGAATAAAGTAAATGAGTAAAAGATATCTTACAAATAAAAATGAACACAAATACTCTGTAAACTACGGATCCATTCCACACATAAGCTACAGAAGATAATTTAATTCAGAACTCAAAGATTAATGATTAGACTATTTCATCGCACAACTGCTACGAAATAAACACACCGTCTTCCCAAATCACGTAAACGAGAGGGGTCAATGAGTTGGGTTGGTCAGGCCTTGGCCAACCAGCTCGTTCCCCTTCTAAAGAACGAAAGCGATAAACACTTCAAATAACACATCAAAGACGGAATTACATGTTGTGTGTGCAAACCATAATGATCCTCTCGTTTTTACTCGATTCGGAAAATTACATTATGAAGCAGTCCAACCCCAAAACGAGGCAATAACTAGATTACATAAGCCAAAATAATAACCGATGGTTCACTAGCTTTCCTATCTATGATTTACATCATATATATCCTTCGGCTCTAGGCCATTTACACTAATTACCGATAATTATTGTTCAGGCGTCTCGGTCGAACAAACTTAGAAATCAAATTACAAACTTGGCCAATGGTTATAACAACACGAGCTTCATTGGGCCATGATCTATCTTTGGAGTAAAATACATGGATGCGTGCCACCTACTTCAGTTTATCAGTAGTTAAACTTGGAGGTGAAGTTCGAGATCCGTCCTTGTGGAAGATAGCTCTCAGAATCTCGAATAGTGGCGGTGCAGGAATCTTCCTGCACTAGTCAACTCATACATTCTTAACACTACATTCCATGATTACTTCTAGGAAATCATTATGAGTTGCAATAATATGTAAATAAAATGAAATCTGCATAAAACGATTAATAAAGTGTTGTAGCAAATCTTAATGTAAACTATGAGCATGTGTAGGAAAAAGGTAACCATCTTTTACTAGTGCAGGGAATAAGGGTATAGTATTAAGGTAAAACAGAGGTTGATATTGATGGAAATTGGGTAGAAAATAGGGCAATTTAGAATACCAACACTTGTCCTTCAAAATAACATCAATATTATCGTGATGAAAGATTCCTATTGAACATTGAATATACCTTCAAAGATGTTTTAGAATTTTTATTTTACAACATATGTTTTTAATTTTGTATTTTATAAATATTTTAGATATAGTTTTTTCATAATAATGGTGGGTTTATAAGCATGCAGATGTGGTGATATTATTTATTGATTTATGTTGGTCTATTTTATAATAAGAATTTTTAATTTAGTTTAAGGAAGCTAGAGTATTATTTTATCTATTTATTGATATAAGCTAATTAATTATTATTATTTAAGGAAAACTATATCACCTAAAATAATATAGTGATAGTTTGTGGATATTTTTTTCATGACAAATACTCTTAGATTTAGCCATTAACTTGTTTGTTTACATCCAAGGAAAACGGGTTCTTAGTCAATCACATGTTTCAACCTAGATAGTATGTGCAAAAAAATCCAACATCCCTAGTGGCTATGGCTAAGGCTACTTTTACTTTGGTCAAGTGCTTCTTAGTAATATTTAGCCTTAATCCCATACATGATAGCATATACTGATTTAGCATTAATCCCTATATGAGAGAATATACTAACATTATTGATTAACCTCGTCAACAAGATTAGCATATTAAAGATATCAATAATGAGTTAAAAGTTAAAAAAAATATAGTGTTTATGTAAGCTCAAGACTCTAAGTAAAAATATTTGATCCTCTACTAATTTAGAATTATAAACATTACAAACCAAATTAGTTGTTTCAAAATTTGTGCATGTTATGTGCAGATTCAAAAGAAGTCTACCCATTAAATAATTAAAGGAAATATGCTCAAATTTGTGTTGGTGTAAAGCTTGATATATTGTTTCAAAGATAAAATTACTAGACAAAACATAGACTAAAAGCAAAAAAGAAAGGTTAGAGAGAACAATAGCAGTAATGTTCATGTAGTTTTTTTGACCATTTCCTCTCACTTTACTAGGTTGGTTGCATCCTAGCCATAGTAGCAATGTTACTCACTTGAATCTTCCAATAAGAATACTAAAAAAGGTAGGTGGATGTGCTTGTAGATTTGAATGGTGAGCTTTGTGATGGCATCCAAAGAGATTAAGTGTTATGAAACTAGCTCAAGAAAAGATAGAAAAGATAGATCAACGCCTTAGAATTCAGCCTCTTCGAGGGGGCAACCTCCTTTACATTACATAAATGAACACTTCTTGGATGATTCAAATGACAAAACCTCCTTTCTATATATAGGAGTCTAAGGAGTCACAATATAATCCAGCCGACCTAACAATAATAATATAAAGCCACAAAAATAAAAATAGAGGGATTCTATGGGCACATTAATAACAATATGGGGGAAATGGGGGCACAACAATATAAATAAGGGGTATAACTACAATAGTAATGGGGTAATCACTAGTATTATAGGGACCCAACATGCCCCTCTCCTTCAAAAAAGTGTTGTCCTCAACGCTTGAGTAGTTCTGGATATTTCTGCATAAAATTCTCATCCTCCCATGTGGAATCTTCAGCGGATAAGTTCTTCCACTTGATAAGGTACTCTGAAATTGATCGATTTCGTAGCTGTCGAGTTCTTGTTTCTATAACTGCTTCCGGTTCCAATATAATTTTTCCTTCCTCGTCAAGTTCTGGCAATATTGTTTGAACTGGGAGCTTGTCACCTATAACCTTCTTTAAGCATGAAACATGGAAAACTGGGTGCAATCGAGAAGCTGCAGGAAGCTCCAATTTGTATGCCATAGTACCAATCTTTTGCAACACCTTGTACGGACCATAATACTTTGGTGATAATTTATTATCCTTCTTAGCTTGCTTGAGGGACATTTTCTTATATGGTTGTAGCCGTAGGAATACCCAATCACCTACATCAAAACTTCTTTCACTGCGATGTTGATCTGCCTGTTGTTTCATTCTATTCTGTGCCAACACGAGGTTATCCTTTAAGAGTTGGAGGACTTGTTGTTGATGTTCGATGTGATGTTCCACTGCCTGAACCTTAGAATTTTCTCTTAAATATGATGTGATGGATGGTGGTTGATACCCATAAAGTGCCATAAATGGGGTCATTTTTGTTGCTGTATGAAAGGAAGTGTTATACCACCATTCAGCCAGAGGCAACCATTTGACCCATTGTGTCTGTTTATCAGATACAAAGCAACGAAGATATCCTTCCAAACATTTGTTTACTATCTCAGTTTGCCCATCAGATTGAGGATGATAAGATGAGCTATGAGCTAACTGAGTACCAAGACAAGAAAATAATTCTGTCCAAAAATTTCCAGTGAAAATGGGATCTCTGTCACTTACAATAATCTTTGGGTTTCCATGTAGCTTTTGAATTGTTTCCATAAATGCAGTAGAAACTGTACTGGCTTTAAATGGATGTGATAATGCACAAAAGTGTGCATACTTGGTAAGTCTGTCAACTACCACCATGATGACACTCTTTCCCTCAGACTTGGGTAAACCTGTGATAAAATCCATTGAAACCTCCTCCCAACGTTGGCTTGGAATGGATAAAGGTTGTAATAGACCCGGTGTCTTAATTGTTTCAACTTTATTTTGTTGGCAAACCAAACATTCTGCCACAAACTTTTGAATATCTGATTTAAGGCCATCCCAAAAAAATTCCTTCTTAACCCTGTGGTAAGTTTTTAAAAATCCTGAGTGCCCTCCTAAGGGAGAAGTGTGCAATTCCATAAGAATCTTTTGTTTTAGCTGGGAATTCTTACAGAGGTATAAGCGATCTTTGTACCATAACGAATCATTTTTCCAGCTAAATGTATCAGACGTACTGGAATCTTGTTGTAGCTTTCGAATAAGTGCCCACACTTCTTCGTCATTCTTCCATTCCTCCCTTGCTTCATTTATCCAATCTGGTTGGATAATAGAAATGGCGCACAACAATGCTTCCACATCCTCATCCTTTCTTGAGAGTGCATCTGCCACCACATTTTGCTTCCCTTTTTTGTAGATGATTTCAAAGTCATAACCCAACATCTTTGTGACCCACTTTTGTTGCTCTTCAGAGGATAATCTTTGTTCTAAAAAGTATTTAAGGCTATCATGATCCGTTTTTACCTTGAAGTGTCTTCCCATTAGGTAGGGTCGCCATTTCTTAAGTGCATGGAGTATTGCCAACATTTCCTTCTCATAAATAGCTTTTCTTAAAAACTTTCCCTTGATTGGACGACTTTCAAAAGCAATGGGTCTTTCATCTTGCATTAGAACAGCACCAATTCCATTTCCTGAAGCATCACATTCCACAATAAAGGTTTTTGTGAAGTCCGGTGTAGCTAAGACCGGTGCTTGGCACATTGCCTCTTTAAGATGTTCAAAGGCCTTTGTTGCTTCCGGAGTCCATGAAAATGCATCTTTCTTCAATAATGTTGTTAGAGGTGCTGCTATTCTCCCATAATTCTTAACAAACTTGCGATAATACCCTGTCAACCCAAGAAATCCTCGCAGATGCTTTATGGATGTGGGGATTTTCCATTCCTTAATGGCTTTAATTTTGCTAGGGTCTACCTTAACTCCTTCATGAGATACAATATGACCCAAATATTCCACCTCCTGGACTCCAAAGAAACATTTGGATCTTTTTGCATATAATTGTTTCTCCTCCAATAGTTGTAGCACCCTGTCAACATGTTCAACATGATCCTTCCAAGACTTGCTGTAGATTAGTATATCATCAAAAAATACTAACACAAATTTTCTAAGGAATGGTTTGAAAATTGAATTCATCAAACCTTGAAATGTTGAAGGTGCATTGGTAAGGCCAAAAGGCATGACCAAAAATTCATAATGACCCTCATGAGTTCTAAATGCCGTTTTCGGAATGTCTTCAATCTTCATTCTGATTTGATGATATCCTGAACGAAGATCCAACTTGGTGAAGTAAATTGATCCATGCAATTCATCCAGTAATTCATCAATGACAGGAATGGGGAACTTATCTTTAATAGTGAGCTTGTTGAGCTCCCTATAATCCAGACACATGCGCCATGATCCATCCTTCTTGTGCACCAATACTACTGGAGCAGAGAAAGAACTTTGACTCGGTTGAATTATACCAGCCTCTAGCATTTCTGCAACCATACGTTCAATTTCACTTTTTTGGACATAGGGATATCTGTACGGCCTGATGTTTGGAGGAACACTTCCTGGAATCAGATGAATAGCATGATCATGATCACGCATAGGTGGGAGACCTTTGGGAGTCTCAAATACCTTGGAATGATTGTCCAGGACTTTTTGGAGATCTGGAGAAATAGATGATTCTAATGTGGAAACATCTAGCGAACATAATTGTGCAATTACACCTCTTTGCTCCTTTTTTAGAAGCTTTGTCATACCATTAGAGCTGATTATCTTTCCTGGTTTCCCTGCAATACCCCTTAATTCAACTTCCTTTCCTTCCGTAGAAAATTTGATGAAAAGTTCTTGAAAATTAAAAGCTATTGTACCCAAGGATTGTAGCCATTGGACTCCTAGTACAACATCAGCACCTCCCATTGGAATGGAAAGCATTGGGCTAGTCAATACATATTCTCCCATGGATAGCTTGATATTATGGCACTTTCCAGAGAAATTTATTGTTCCTCCATTTGCAATCATCACTTGACACTCTGGTGCTGGATATAGGAAGCAATTCAATTCTTTTGCTACCCTACAATGAATAAAATTGTGGGTGCTTCCTGAATCAATCAACACTATTACCTTTTTCTTCTTGATTTGTCCTTCTATCTTGATGGTTTGAGGAGTGGTAATTCCCGCCAATGCATTACAAGATATGGTCGGATTTATTTGTTCTTCATCTAGGCTTTGTTCCTGGAGTATATCCTCTTCTTTTGACCTTTCTTGCTCCTTTTCTTCTTCCTCTTCACAATCTATGTAGAATAATTTCTTCTCAGCACACTTATGACCTTTAGTGTATTTGCTATCACAACTGTAACAAAGCCCTTTTGCTCTTTTTTCTTCCAATTGTTGTGGTGTCAACCTTATAGGTTGTGGAAGACTAGGGGCAACAACACTTCCGTCTTTATAGTTGTGGGTGGTATGCTTCCTGGTTGCCATAATTTTGCTTTCCATTTTTCTTGCTAACCTGAATGCCTTCTCTAATGAATCAGGTTCCCAAAGTCGAACATCATGTTGGATATTATCCTTTAAAGACCCTATGAACACATCAATCCTATGCTCCTCTGGAATATCTTTTACCCTTATGTTCAATTTTTGGAACTCCTCAATGTGCTCCATTATTGAACCCTTTTGTTTGAGACTTATCAATTGGCTAAAAAAAGTGTTGCTTTTTGTATCCTCATAATGTGCTATCAATTCTTCCATAAAAATTGCCCAAGTGATAAATTGTTTACGAGAGCAAAGCCATTGATACCATACAAACTGATTTGGTTCCAAATATAAAGTTGCCATACGTACCTTTTGTGTGTTTTGCACATTATTGAGATCGAAGAACTGCTCCATCTGTAATATCCATGTGGCGGGATCCTTGCCATCAAACTTCCTCATATCGATTTTTGGAATATGGTGGGTCTTCGATCCAACATTAGAGTCTATGGAATCATGATTAACATTTCTTTTGTTCACATCATGAGTTTCCTTTACAACCTTTTCACCATTAGTAAGTATTTCTTGTAGAAAATTTGTCAAATCTGTCTTCAAATCTGCCATGTCTGTCTTCAAATTTGTCCTCAAATATGCCTTCAGATCATCCATCTTAGCTTCCATGCCCTTTATCTTAGATTCTACGCCATTTATCTTAGCATATGTTAGCTTTTGTGAGCGTGACATTTGTTGCACTTGTTCTTGTAATTTTGATATATCATGTAGCATTTCTTCCTCTTCTTCATGAGTCATGCTAGAGCTTTCAGGTTCCTTACTAGGTGTTTGCATTTTCTTTCCTCGGGGCATCAGTTACCAATAATAATGCTTTACTATGCCCTTTGAATTCCTTCAAACCAAGCTTATGCAAAAATTAAAAAAAAAAAACTACACACCTTTTTTTTCTTTGTAGAAGCCTGATATTGAATCTGATGTATCTCTGTAATTTCGAATCATCTAGCTCTGAAATTGTGAGCTGTAGTAGGCTTCTATGTCCTCTTTCTAATGCCACTAGTCTGATCCAAATTGGATTCTCCAAGAAATAGTTATGCACAATCTCCTGCAGTGACCTGATTATAGACTAGTTCAGTAGAGAAAACTTGTATGAAGTTCCACGTGTCACTGTTTCAACCTTTGACTCTGAAAATTATATAAAAGAAAACTACAGTCCGTCCTATTTCTGTACCTTCTTACGAAATTTCAATCCGATGCTCAGAAAGAAAGTTATGACGATTTTCCCCAGGTCACCTGTTTTGAGTGTAATTCAGGAGTCTACAAAAAGACCAACTTCCTCAGATCATATCTCCGAAAATGTCCGCGAAAAGCTCTAAAATTTGGACCCAAGGTTCAGCGCGATTTCTTCTCAAATGGGTTTTTTTTGCGACTTCTAAAAATTCACAGAAAAAAAGTTATAGCGAAAATTCCACGATGACCTGTTTGGAGCAGCGAAACCCTAGAATCCAAAGCTCTGATACCAAATGTTATGAAACCAGCTGAAGAAAAGATAGAAAAGATAGATCAACGCCTTAGAATTCAGCCTCTTCGAGGGGGCAACCTCCTTTACATTACATAAATGAACACTTCTTGGATGATTCAAATGACAAAACCTCCTTTCTATATATAGGAGTCTAAGGAGTCACAATATAATCCAGCCGACCTATCAATAATAATATAAAGCCACAAAAATAACAATAGAGGGATTCTATGGGCACATTAATAACAATATGGGGGCAATGGGGGCACAACAATATAAATAAGGGGTATAACTACAATAGTAATGGGGTAATCACTAGTATTATAGGGACCCAACATTAAGAGCTTCATTTTCCTTCCAACTAGGAGGATGAAAGTTGCATAAGATTTTTTTCCTAGTGCCTTAACTAAGAATATGCTTTTCAAACTCCACAATTTTTTCGATTTTAGTTTTTTTTGCTTTGTGTTCTTATGAGCCACAACTATCTTCCACATATCCTATTACATAATCAAAGAGGTGGTTATGCCCTTGGCTTGCTCACTACATTTCTCATTATAATAGAGACATTTCCTTAAACTTTACATTTCCCTTCAAAGTTAATAGCAATAAAAATGAGACGTTATTTCTTTTATTTTGTTAAGATATGAAAGGGAACTAGAAAAAACACATTGAAACTAGAGTATGCTATAGTACCCAAATTCTCAAGCTTGTGTCTTCTTCTCCACATTGTGACTCCTATGGACCATGTTGCATTTCAAATCCATTAAGTATTATCAATATTGCATGATCAGTTTTCAATTAACTGAACTCTAGCACAGGTTCCCATATCAGATAAGATGAGCATTAATTATAGAGGAACACACATGGAAAGATGAGTCTTGAAAGAATGTTGGTGGTAATAACCTAGACCAAGATGATGGAATGAATAAAGATAGAGGGGAAGAAAATTTTAATTCCCTTGATCCTCCACATGGGTTAGATGTAGGAAGTAACTATGGTGATCCTACCACCTACAAAGACAATGTAAGTGCCCCCCATGGAGGGAAATGAATCTGATGCTTTGTTCTTATTGTTATCACAATTTAGTTTTAGGATAAAGACTTCAGGGGTAATGGATTGGAGTATTTGCTTGAAATATTCCATCGAAAGTTCAGGTATGTTGACAGATAATTTGTCAGTTCTTGTTAAAAAAATTAAAATGGTGATGTTGGCAAATCAAATAGCACCACTCTGTCGTACTCTATTTCTTCCTATTTTAGCCATCAACATTGGATGTGGTTTTCAAACAGCTAGAAACAAATATTTTAAAACCAAAAGAGTTTTTTGTTGGGAAAGGGCTGAATTAAAAAAAATTCTCTCGATTTTTACACAAGTGTAATAGTTTGGAAGATTCGAAGAAATATTTGCATCCAATTTTTCTTGATTTAAATATTAAATACTTTCCTGTTTAAATCATTAACTTTGGGTGCAACTTCTAAGATTGTGGTGATGGATTTCAAAAAATCAAAAGAGATTTTTTTAGAAAGAGAATCATTTATAAAAAACCTCTTTCACTTTTTACACAACTATCATTGTTTAAGAGATTCAAATAGATCTTTTAAGCTTATTTTTCATAAATTCGCTAAATTTAATTTTTTCTAATTTAGAAAAACACCCAATCAACTTTCAGTTTGAGAGCCACCACATCAATTCGTCTTGACATCAAACTAAATATGGATGAGGAGGTTTTCATTTCCATTTATTTTGGATCTTGGTAGGATATGTATATATTTTTAGTATTTTGTATTAAAAACTTTCCAGAAATTATGGATCCCAAAACTTATGTAATTTTTGTATAACTTAGAGGAATTGTAATAGATCATGGTTGGAATTTGAGAGAAAAACTCTATTGTAACTATGTTCATTAGAAATTAATGAAATATATCTTGGACTAGAAGTACATGGGATTTTGTTTCAGGGATTCCTCTTTAGCAATTGTGGTTTGTATCTTAGTACTATATTTCCTTCTTTGTTTATCATTATATGTGTATCTTCTTATATGAATTGCAAAGAAGATGCAAAACTCATGTGACAATGCTCTATATCTCATATCGAGATATTCACTTTTCAAACTATGAGTTTATACATAATTCCTCATATCGTTGCTTTGTTGCTTTGTTTTAAGATCTGAATGTACTCCTCTTCATATTTCCATGCTATGAATGAATTGATGTCCAACAATTATTGATTGTGGGCCTTTGAAGGAAATTAATATTTTCACCATGCTTTGAAGGTATTTAGTTTCTAATAGGACTCCATGCCCAATGGTGTTTTCTTTGATCCCCAACCAAAGTTATCATTCTTACACATTAAATCTAGCCACTGAGTATATTAGTGACCTGTTACTGTAGTGACCATGAGTAGCAGAGTTATAGAGAGATCCCTCTCTATATTGAAGGGCCACCTTTCAATCCCCAAGTGTTTTGAGGTTACCTCATAGATTTCCCTCCACATCCAGGGTAATTTCTGACTGATAACATCTTGGTGTTGTTGTTGGGGAGGCGAACACTTCAAGTCAAATTTCCCCGGAGAATGACAAAGTTTATTTTTTTGTTGTGAACAAAAGTCAGACAAAAAGGTGGCTATGTATATTTCACCTGGCGACTCCATTGTCAACAAGATATAGAGTTCAAAGAATCAATGGCGACTCCACTGTCCAACGAATCAATAGCCTAAAGAAATTCCTGGAAACTCCATTATCTCAAGATGGATTCTCAATCTACAAGGTATGATCCTATGAATCGTTATCATATTCCTAGTTTCCAAAATTGTTTGCCTTGTACACATTGGAAAACATATTCCAAGATTCAAAGATTAAGAAGGAGACGACTCTTCTTTACATATGATTATGTTTCATATTCATATATGTAAGTTGGGAGTTGAATTACATGAAGAATGCCTCATGAAGATGTTTATGGCTACCTTGGAAGGAAAGGAGAGATCATGGTATGAAAGTTTACAACCTGCTAGCTTATATTCTTTAAAATGATTTCATAAAATATTTTTTGAAGATTATAGAGAATGCTTTCCATCTTTATTGTTGGTTGAAAATTGTTGCAATCATTTTGAAAATTTCATTCAACACCTCAAAAATGCTTATGATGATGAAGAGTTTACTGATGAAGAAATCAAAGAGGTTTTATATGAAAATCCTTTTCAATACTACGAAGAGATTGTAGAGCATAGTTGTCATTATAATCAGGAATATTTCGAGCAAAGCATAATAGATCCCTAGGCTAAAAATGAAATAGACTAGGACCCTAATAACAAAGAAAGTCAACAGTGTTGTAAAATCTTAAGTGATGAAGAAAATGTTTAGAATGGTAAATCAAACTATTCTGGATCTTTATTTCAAGAAGATATTCAAATTCAAAAATTTGAAGTTGCATGTATGGAAACTCAAAGCACTGAGTCAACTTTAAAAATAAAGTTTCAAGAAAACAGTTATAACTTAGAGATTAATGGAGACAATGATAAACAAGTTGTTTTCTTTGATTCATTTGAAAATCAAGATGATATTCTTGTTAAATTATATGAAGTGTCATTTTTGGATATTCCTCAACTACATGTTGAAAATGTTACATTTGAAAATGAACAAGAACATACAAATATTTTCCTTGATCTCGATGATAGGAAACAACAATTTGTTGCCATTTTATTAGAGGGTGATCAACTTCATTGCACAGAACAACCTATAGTTAACCATGAAGGATATTCTTATTTTTTTGTTGATAATCAAGAAAAGGTAGTTTTTCATGCTCTAGAGGATCATTTTTCAGGTCTATTGGAGTCATTAGTGTTGGTAGAGTTTGTTTCATTCATCAACGCAGGGATTGGAATAAGATTCTAGTTTGAGTTTCCATTTAAAAAAAATTATTTCTACTTAAGAAGAATGTGGGCATAAATAAGTTAAGTAACAATTTACTTACATGGTTGCATTGGAGTTTTTAGATCACTTGATTCAACAGTTGTCGCAATAATTTAGAGTAGGATGGTTTATTTTTTAATAAGCTCATAAGAGTGAACATGCATTTATTTTTTAGATTGCACTATGGATTTCAATTTTCAGATGCAAATGTTTATCAGTTTAAGTGTGAATTGACAATTTGGTTTCAGTTTGAATCCCAATCATGTATAAAGAATTTCACTTTCAGTTTGATGCAGTGTATGGTTTTAAATTCTCATAATGAGATGGTTTTAGTAAAGAACAGGTACAAGTTGAAGTCGTAGAGGTTGGGAGCATCCCAATGACTAGGAGCTTGGTCTACACGGGTTCTTGTTTCCTCTCAAGGTGACATCATTCCCATTGGAGCCGGTTGTTATCACAGTTTAGTTTTGGGATAAATAATTCAAGAGTAATTCTTTTGAGCAGTTGCTTAAAAGCTTCCACCGAAAATTCAGGCACTGTGATAGATAATTTTTCAACGCTAGTTCAAAAAATTTAAAACAGTGGCACTAACAAATCAAATGGCAGCACTCTGCTTTACTCTATTTTATTCTATTTTATTATTTAAATTTGAACACAGTTCCCCAACACCTAGAAACAAATTTTTGAAAAAAAAGAGAGGTTTTTACTGGGAAAGGGATCATTTAAGAAAAATTCTCTCGATTTTTACACGGATGCAATAGTATGGAAGTTTCGAAAGAATATTTGCAACCCATTTTTCCAGATTTAAATATTAAATTATTTCTTATTTTAGCCATTAACTCTGTGTGTGATTTCCAAGAATTTAGTGATGAATTTCAAAAAACCAAAAGAGGTTTTTGTTATAAAGGGGCTCATTTATAAAAACCTATTTCAATTTTTATATAGCTGTCATTGTTTGAGAGATTTGAATGGATATTTGAAGCCTATTTTTAAGAAATTCTCCATATTTATTTTTTTCTATTTTAATAAAAAACGGTTAATCATCTCTGAGTTGGAGAGCCACCTCATCAATTCGACTTGACAACAAACTAAGTATGGATAAGGAGGCTTTAATATCCATTTATTTTGGTTCTTTGTAGGATATGTATATATTTTTACTGTTTTGCATTAAAAATTTCCAAAAATTATGGATCTCAAAAGTTATGTAATTTTTGTATAAATTAGAGGAATTGTAATAGATGAGGGTTGGAATATGAGAGAAAAAACATATGTTGTAATTGTGTTCATTGGAAATTAGTGAAAAATCTTTTGTACTATAATTACAAGGGTTTTTGTTTCAGGGATTCTTCTTTAACACTTGTGGTATGTATCTCAATACTATATTTCCTTCTTTGTTTATCATTATGCGTGTATCTTCTTATCTGAATTGCAAAACAGATGTAAAATTCATGTGGCAGTGCTCCATATATCATATTCAGATATCCAACTTTCAATTGATGAGCTTATACATAATTCGTCATATTGTTGCTCTGTTTTAAGCTCTGAATGCAATACTCTTAACCTTTCCATGCTATGAATGAATTAATATCTAGAAATTGTTGATTATAGGCCTTTGAAGGAAATTACTCTTTTTCACCAAGTTTTTAAGGTCTTGAGTTAGTTTCTAATATGACTCCATTCTAAATGATCTTTTCTTTCATCCCCAACCAAATATCTCATGCTTACACATTAAATCGGGCCCCTGAGTGTATTAGTGACATGCTACTATAGTGGCCTTCAGTAGCAGAGTTATAGAGAGATCCCTCTGTAGATTGAAGGGCCACATTTCAATCCTAATGTGGTTGGAAGTTATCTCAGTAATCTCCCTCCACAGCGAGGGTAATTTCTGAGTGATAACACTTACTATCATTAAAAATTAATACACCTTTGGGCTAAGTTTCTCCTCATTTAAAAGATCAAAATTAGCTATATATTACAATCATTGTAGAAAAGAAAATAAAAACTACTAAAGTTAGAACAAATTCTTTCGACTTCCATGGTCAAATAGGGCATTATACAATTCCCAAAAACACGATAAGTCAAAAGAAATTTATCATTTTTATGACACTAAAAATATTGAAGATAAAAATGAAAAGAACCTTTTTTTAAAATATCTTTTATAAACCTACTTTAAATCTTAATTTCAAAATATTTGTCACTATATATACCTTCCTAAATTTTTAATTGATCAAAATTATTATAATTTAAAATTACTTATGTTAATCTTTTAAATTTTTAAGAATACAAAATAAATCGATAAAAGAGACCAAGTTATTCATTTTTCTAATCAACATAATTATTAGATATTTTTAATTTGTATAAAAATAAACTAAAATTATAAATAAAATTTAATGTAATCATTTATATCATTTTTTAAAATTATATTTTATTAGTATCATATTATTATTACATTTTAATTATATATAAAACTTACTTATCCTATATAAATTAATTTTAAATAAACATAATCTGTGTATAAGGTATCACATATTTGACGGTGCTGGATCTACCAACATTCAGGGGATCGCCGGTATGAAGTCCCAACTAGACCTCACACCATTTGGTGTAGGAGTCCCATCTCGTATGATGGCCTAGGTTCCATTATCTTAAAGATATGTCTTAGCTCCTGTTTTTCATCACATGAGAGTGATTCACTTACTCTTCAAACAACGAGGTTCATGTGCCTGGTCAATACTTAGAGTATATTGTGTCTAATTTATTTCATTGCAGAGGGAGAGGTTGAGAGTGAGTCTCAAGGCGAAAGGGAATAGTCCCAACTCAGCAAGAGAAAAACATTATAGCAGGATCTGTGCAGCTTCCGGCGAAGTAGTCCACATGAGTGTGAGGGTCGTTTTAACAATTTTACAAGAATGAATATGTCGAGTGTCTGGTGGAGTAGTCCACATGGGCGAGACATTGATAACAGCTGATACAACACATTTCTAGCAACATATGCACTAAGACAACCGAAATAGTTCAACTATATTAGTACAGGTTAAAGCAACATGCATTACAAGCATCCAAAGAATAGTCTTAGAAATGAATACAATACACGTGTGAAAATGTGTTGGCCTGTTAAGAAGCTTTTGAATGAAGCGAAAGTTCTAAGACACATCCATACACCATACATCACTAATCCCAATGGTGGGGTGTTGGAGCCACTACTCGCTCCTCAAGGAAAAGACTACAAACTCTCAAGGCTACATGGGAGGAGCCAAGGTGAAAAATCCTTTGCATGTACAAATGAGTGGTATATATAGCCAAGGGTGAAACTGACCCTTGTGACTCTTCGACTTCCCTCATGACTGTTCTACCTACATGACTCTTCGACTTACGTGACTCTTTAACTTCATTCGTGGGTCTCTTAGACTTCCATATTGCATTACATTGATTACACAAGTATGACCCAAAGTAGTGATGTAGCCGAAGGGAATCATGATGCAACTCGACATGACACTGCTGATATGCAGATGCTGGATGTGTTGTTCATGTCGAGCTATTGTGCTGTTGAGTGATGAGTGTGCTCATAGTGTACCATAGCTTCACCTCCACATGGTAGAGTGTGTGGAGTCTTCAATAGTCTTAGTGTTCACTTGATGTTTCAGGCATGTTCATTTGTTTCCTTCGCTTGCTACTTGGTATTCTTCATGTGTTCACCCAACCACGAGAAAGTCTTCTAGCATGTTCTCTTTGTTCATCCCATTCATCATCATGCCATATCTCATCCATGGACCTATTTGTGCAATCACTCATGATGATATGCCCTCAAATCTAGAAATCCCCTAGTTTACCATGATGCATTGTCTTTCGTTTCCAGGTGCAGGTGATTGGGAGAGAGGACAAGGCTATGAAATAGGGTAACACACATGTCATGTTCGAATTCGAGGTTCTAGGACACTGTCAGGAAAAACAACATAGATTTCACTAAGAGGCTAGGTTGAGCATTCCGAGACAACATTGACACCTACAAAAGATCGCTCAATTAGGAGGCAGAATTGTGTAGTTTTTCTATTAAGGTAATGTGGGTAGTAGGAATCACTAGCATTGAAAACTGCATAGATTTCCAAAGGAGGCAGGGATAGGGTTGTGGGAGCCTGATGGTCAGAACTGCGCATAACTGGGAGGATGTCAAGCAGGTTGATATTTGTGTAGTTTCCAGGCTGAGATAGGTGTTAAGGAATAGGTGGAGTTTCAATGAAAACTACACAATTTTTAGAAGTGGCAAGTAGGGTAGCAGGGGGACTTCCTGACAAAACTGTGCAATTTCCTGGGACATGTAGTGGCAAGAAGTGAGTTCCTATCACTCATTTCTGCACAATTTCTTCAGGGAGTGCAAGAAGGCAAGATGGGAACTTT
Source organism: Pinus tabuliformis (assembly GCA_031772625.1). NCBI lineage: Eukaryota > Viridiplantae > Streptophyta > Pinopsida > Pinales > Pinaceae > Pinus > Pinus tabuliformis. The sequence goes on from CM062810.1 coordinate 462,576,094, forward strand.
TGCATTGTTCTTGGTGATAGTCAGTTAGGTTGATTCCAGTATTGCATAGCGTAGACTTCTTGGAGGGGAACCTCAAGCTCTCCGTAGTTCTAGGAAATAATGCTTGGTCACTAAAGGGTGAGATTGCATAGTGCAGGTCAATGGAGGTCTGACTGATGGAGGGTGGTTTGGTCAACAAATTTTTAGAAAAATAGCTAAGTTTCTGAGTGAGTAAACTCATGTATACATGACATTGCGAACACACACTCAACATGACTCGAATACAAGACACCTCAAAACAATAAGACAACACGTGAAAGAGACAAGTATGACACTTGGGATAGACCTTTGGATGACTATGATGACACTTGCACCACAATGCTTACAACATTGTGTGTGAATGCGATAGATGTTTACATAGAGAACATAATTCATACACATAAAGAAAAACCTTCAACATCACCAAAACAAGGTTGCAAGCATGACATAGAAATCAACATGACAAAGACAACAATTGGTCAAACAAATGAAAATGAAGTAAGACTTGTAAAGGAAACACATGAAATGACTTTTGTGTTTTCACACATGCATGTTACTGAAGAAATGGTGATATGACACTGACAAGCAGTGCTGCAAACTCAGCTAAGAGGTGTACTTCGAAAGGTGCTCTTTATTTACCATACTTACCCTCAAGATGATCATGCATCCGACAGAGTTTTCATGTGGTCATAATCTTTTTCCATAACTTAGTCTCTTGGTCCTTCTCCTCAAGTACTTGGGAGTGATCTTAGCATGTTACATTTTCCTGTAGTCCCACCTAGGAATTGCCTCTTTTAGTCAGAGAGACCAGGCCGCCCTCTCCGGGGGGTCGAGCGATTTCATTCTAGATACTTTTTTTTCATTTACACAATTTTCATTGATAGCCCCTACGCCACTGAGAGATAGATTAGCACAACTTCAGTGAGTAATGAATGTTGCCATAATGAGGCCCTGGGAGGCCCAACTACACAGTTTCTGCATGCAAGACAGATAGGGTAGCTTGGACAACACTACACAGTTTTGAGGCACAATACATTGTTGTGGATGGGGCTCCCAGGCATGGAAAATTTTAGGGGCTAATATTTGTAGGTGGGCTAATTTTCCAAGGTTTTTCCAAAAAGTTGATTCGCCAAATTTCCTTTCTCTCTAAAATGTATTCAACCACATTTTATAGTATAAAATTATTCTACCTTAAAAATAGCTAAAATTTTATAGAAGAATGATATGAAATCATTAGAAATTTGAATATTTTTAGAAAAATATATCCAAACATTTTACACTTTTCATATTAGGGACTAGTAAGATTCGCTAAGGTTTCTAAAAATTTTGAAAATTCTCCTTCCTTAAAAATTTCCTTGGTCCCGGGAGGACACCTATGCACAATTTCTGAGTGCAGTGAAGCTTGGGGAGCTGGGAGGAAATACTGCGCAATTTCTAGATGCAAGACACTACTGTAGGATGGGTGTTACATATCCATTTGGGCACATCAATCCCATCATCCGGTTCAGTGTTTTAGGGCTCATCAAACCATAATTTCAGTTGCTACATGCCTTAAACAAGTCAACCCTTTGAATGCCTCCTTCCCAAACAGTTTCATGACTTGAAGATGTTATCACTTTGATAATTATTTTGAAGTAAAAAGAAAGAAAAAGAAAAGGTAACCACAAACTACTTTTGGAGATCAGGACCTAGCCTTCTTGATGCTTAGAGAGGGCTCTCTCTTTAAAATTTAACTTTGTTTTAGTTAAGATATTTTTAGGCTAGTTATGATTGTTCGAAGGGGTTTTTGATTTGTTTTGAGATTGGGTGGTGGGATCTGCTTAGACAGATGGATAAAATGATGTCTTTAGACCATTGGGTTATGGAGTCAAAAAATAAGGGAGAAAAATTGGATTAACTCACTAAGGGAACGTTCCAAGGACAAGATAACAGAGTGTTTTTCAGATCTTTGAGATAGAGGGGTGAAAGGGTTTCACTTGGGGTGAGAGAGCAGTTAAGGGTTCTCAGACCCAAATAATGAATGAGGAATGAAGGGATAATCAAGGTCAAAGGGCAATTAAGAATCCTTTAACCTAGATATTCAAGAAATCAATCTAAACTAAAGAGAAATTAAGAATTCTTTAATTTAAATATAAGAAGAAAACATTCAAATGCATAATTGTTAAGACATAGTGTAATTAAACAAGTTCTGAAGTGTTATTCTATTTATAACATTTAGATTGAGAAACACATTAAAGATTATGAATAACTTTGAGAAAAATAACAATAACACATGAAAATACTTGTTTGAAATTTGCTCAAGACATGAATCCTTATAAATGTCTGATCTTTATTTATCAATCCAACTTGTTGGCTCAACAGATGATACAATAACCCTTTGGGTCTTCTGATAAAAAAGTCTTTAGAAATGTCTAATAGACTCCACACTACATACTTCAAATTTTGAAGTATTTATACAAATCGAGTTACAAAATATCTGAAACTGTATTCAGAACTAATTTAGGAAAAAAGAAATATCTTCATGCAAGAAGATAGAGACAACGATTGAACTGTTTCATGTTGTCCATTTTATTTTGGTTCTGCTAGCTTTGATCTTTTGCCTTTTAATCTGCTTTGTTGTTTGATCTTTCACATTGGATGCTTCATTTACTTTAGCCTTTTATCTGATACACTTTCACTCTAATACACTTTGACTTTTCTGATCTGTCAACATCGTTTTACCATGTTGATTTATTTTTACTATACATTAACCTTTTTACTGCATATTTCTATAGTAAATCAGTTAATTTCTCCCATGTTTCAACATCAGGTAGTTGGATTTTCAGCATCTTTCTATATGTTTCATCTGCCTCTATGTATTTGGAAAAGGTAGACTTATTGATAAACAAGTGTTTTACCTCATGTTGGAGGTAAAACAAGTTTTCAAATGTTTGGTAGAGTACTCAGCATGTTGGCAATGCCTTCATTGATGATGTATTTACTTGATCTCTTGCTACCTCTCTGATTTTCTTGTTGTAATCCTCCTGTGTCATCAACTTATCATTATTACTAAGGGACTGGGTAATCACTTTTCTATCAAAATCTAGAACTTAGCCATAAATATGTCAATGGCTAGCTGCATATTATGACACTCCTCCAAGTTTTGCATCAAGTTCCTCTTGGAGAGGACCCTTTTGACCTCCAAAATTGTCTATGTTCTATCCTCTATTTCCAATTCCTACAGACCATACTTATTCTTGGCGTTAAGGAATTGGATAATTCTGGGAGCCTCTTTTGGCATTTGTCATAGTTCTGCTTTTACTTTCTAGATGGCCTCTGTTGCCAGTTTTATCAAATCCATTTGCTTGAAAATCACCTGAAAAGATGGCCAAATATCATTGACAGAGTCAATGATATTGGCCCATTGTTGTTCCTTGGCCTACCCAAGGGATTCTTTTATTGTTATGTCCTTTTCCACATCTTTCAATCTTTCACTCATCCTAGAAGCCTTTTGCACTTCTTCTTTGTGCATGATTTTGGCAAGCTTGTAATCAGTTTCCAAGCTTGTTAGTTTCTCTTTGAGCTTATTCATCTCTGGGGTTTGTATGGACATTTCCTCCATAGCTTTAACTGATTTTTCTGCTTCATCACCTGATGTACTTGTTGCTGATGTAGATGTTGTAGAAACTGGTTGTGTTGTGGCCTTTGAAGCTATGGGAGCCAATGAGGCTGCCAATGTGGAAGGAACAACCATGGTAACTACTGGGATGACATTTACTAAGTTAGTGCCGAGATCAGTTTGATTTAATTGGATCAAGCTATCCAATTCCTTTTCTATTTCCCTCAACTAATCATTGAGTTTATGGACTAAATCCATCAACTCTTCCTACTTAGTTTGGCTTTCTAAGACTTCCTGTGTCTCGGGGTGTTGCAATTGAGGTATCTTCAACTATTTCTTGAGGGCAACAATGTCATCATTCTTCCTTTTGATTAATTTTTCAGTAGCCTTGATGTCTTTTGGATCATGTCCCAATTCAACTACCAAGTCTTCCAAAGACTTGATTATGGTATCCTTGGCCTGTGAGGGGCCTTTTCCAATTGATACTGGGTTGAAATGTTATTCAATGAATTCTGCAATTGATGAGCAGCCATGGCTTTTCTTGTAAGGGTGGAGTAAAGCAATTTTCTAGCCTGCTTGTGAAATTCAATTTTGTCAATGGGATGAATATCCCTTGCCAATACCTCAAAGTCTATCTTCTTGAAATATGCGAATGTTCTTGGTCGTTGTACAGTTGGCTTTATGAAGAAAATTTGCATCTTTCCTTCCTTGATGTCAAAAGCTAACATCAACCTACTTTGATTAGGCGGTGTAAGCATAAAATACCGTGCATAGGATTTCACATTTAGTCTCTCATTTCTCATTTAATCTCTTGGAACTTATCCTTAATGTCCCTCTCTCTATCAATAGGCTTATTGAATGAGGAGACTTCTACACTGAGCTGCCTTTCTAAAATTTGAGTTTTTGATGTAGATGGCTACTGTGTTTCTCCAGATGGAGCAGTGCATTTGCTCATGTCTAACTTAATATCAATTACTTCTACTGAGCCTTCTGTGTCTTCTTGTTCTGAAACAGGGTTGAGCCTAGGCCTTTTTCTCTGGCTAGCATCATACTGTACATTGGAAGTGTCCATACCTGAGCTGGAGCCTTCCTCTCTATTCCTTTTAGGATCCTTTTCCTCATTCTGAGGGGTCTGAAAAATAGGAAGGGTACTCATGATTCCTTCTTTCTCTAGTACCTACAAGAATGAGCTTTCATCAAGCTGTCTCTCTAAATCAAGCAAGGTGTTTTCAACATCTACCTTTGAACTATCCCTGTCTATGAGAGTGTTTTCCAACCACTTAGATTGGTTGGCATATCTCTCTATTTCTGGTATAGGGTGATGAATGTAAGGTCTCGATTTGACCTTTTGTCTGAGTTTGGTTATAAACCCTTGAGGGTCACACCTCCACATGAAACTGTTCTTAAAATTCATTTGTTGGAGAATTTGATCTGCTTCCTCTCCTGCCTCTCTAGAATTGCAAATGAAAGGGCCTAACTAGTTCTTGATATTAAACTATGTCCTTTTCTTGGATGAGACAAAGTTGATATCATCAAAGTTCATTATCTGCCTATAATATTACAGAGCAAATAACTTCATGGGGAGGTATTTGGGTAGTTTGTACGAGGCAAGTTGGCAACCATAGATTCTTATTTCGGTGTGATTTTGGTAATGGTACCAATATCCCACCTTACCTTGTTTGGACAACTGGAGCACTCTTTTGATCTCTTGGCTTGTTTTGGGTGGAGGGCTTCTTGTTAGCATGGTCATGACTAGATGGACAAAAGAGTCAATGAAGTTTGTGTAGGTGTATGGTGATGAATACATGTGGAATAGTGGTGTCCAAAATATAACAAACCTGGGGTGGCCTTTGGTATCCAGCTTCTGGATGGTGAAGGGGAATCTGTCTAACTGATAATACAAAAAAATGTGGTAAAGTACATATGAGTACTTGAATAGTCTCTCATTGTGCATTCTAGTAAATTGTTCATGCATTCTTTAAACTATGAACTTGGCATAATTGTACAAAGTAGCAGGAGGCTCTCCTAGGGTGAAAATGGACATGAAGGTTAGGATGAGCTCATTAATGTATTCATTTGTGTTATAGCCCATAATACATGATATCATGGTTACAATTTACTTGCCCTTTTCAAAGAAAATGGCAGAAACATATGGAGGGGCATCTGTAGGAATGTGTTGCTTCTCTACAATGAAAGTTTGGAATATTTAGGCTAGTCTAGATGGACTCAATTTGTTGTACTGGTCTAACAAATCCCCAATGGAGAGTGGGGTCAAGTTTGGACCTGGTTGGACTTGCAACATTTCATTGATTGACTTGGCTGTAATAGTGAACAAGAATTTATGTTCTGGGGACATTACAACTCTTTGGTTGGGAATGTAACAAGCATGGCACATATGGACAATCTCAGGAAAGACATGTACTTGTGGAAACTAGTATTTGGGAAAATTAGAGTCCCAAAGGCCAATGTCATCAATATGGTTTAGATATTTGTCCTTACTCAAATAGTGAATTTTGAGCAGGAGTGTATAGGCACTTGTATCTTTGATTTGAAAATCCCTGTCCACCAGGGGAAGGTGGTTAAAGTCCAAATGGGGGGTTGTGACTGGTCTGACATCCATGGCGATGGGGGCAAGCATAATTTAGTTCTTGTGGATTTGAATTTGACTTATACAGGTTTATATCAGAGGTTTGCAGGTAATTTAGAAGCTTTCAGAAGGGTTTGGGTATTTTAGTCAGGCACACACTTTAATTTTAAAGTAATTTCAATTAATTTTACTTAATTAAAACACTTAAAGACTGAACATTTTCAAATTGAAAGGGTGACTAGTAATTTCTCTTCAAATACCTGAAATTTGGGTGAAATAACTTCAAATTGGTGTTCTCAGCATCTGCAGAAGGTTGAAAGGGCTCTGGTATGGACTGAGAGCTTGATTGGGGTCTCTGCAACTTCTACAGGAGTGAAATTGAGGTCAATTGGTGATTTCACCGTTTGAAGGTGTTGCAATTGTTTACAGAGGTTTTGCAAAGAAATTGATCGAAAAAGGCCGAATAGGGCTTATCAGCCTTTTTATTGAACAACGATTACTTTTTGGTGGGTAAATTATGAATGAATAGCGGGTGGTTTTTCGGGTTGGGCGGGGAGGTGATTTCCCAAGCCATCGCACTGCTTTATTGGAGGAAGCGGTATTTTGGCGAGGCCACCCGATATACCTTAACACTTGAAAAGTAACAGATGCGGCCCCAAGCAATACCACTTTATCGGGTGGGTAAAGGTCGGATATCGGTTGAACCCGATATAGCTATGAACCGTTGAATTTGGGCGCTGACGATCGAACGATAGTCGAGTGACAGATTAGCACGAATGAAATGGGCTAAGGTTTTGGGGCATGCGAGGCTTTAATCCACAGTGGTTTGTGATTATTTACAAGTTAAACATGGGATTAAATGATCAGACGGGGTTAATGAGGGGATTAACTTAACTTTACCGAGAATTGGTGAGTTAAGTGGGTTTTGTTGGGGGCATGGGATAAAAATATAGTTTATAGTTAAACTAAGGGTTGGGGTATTATATACGAGATTTATTTAAATATGGGAAAAGGTATACGGGGAGCTATATTATTATGTTAGAAATTAATATGAACTGAAATGAGAGGAGTGAAAATACTACTAAGCATAATGTAATATTTGCGCATTTTCTTGACATACACTTATACTTAGGATAAAAACTTTTGTGGGTATTTTGAGTGAAATGAAACTAGGATTTTTACTTTTCATAGGAAAATGGTGTTTAACCTTAGGAAAAGGGGTTTATTATGCTAATGAAGAGAAATGACTTTTATGAAGGGAATTCTATCGCTTGATGTCCATAAGTCATTAAGCCGAGGGTCCAGTCCCACCAGAAGTCAGAGAAATTCTCTGAGCCTTTATGACTTGAAGGATTTTTTAGTACTAGAACATGCTTGTGGATGGGGAAATTAGTAAGTATAGGGATGGAATGAATGATGGGAAGTCAATTAAATCACCTTGTAAACCTTTGTTTTTGCTTTCTAAATTGGTCATGCACATTGAAACATATGATTAAGCATGATAAATGTGCTTTTATCCAATCGACTTTATAGTTCAACAACCTTTCTTCTACTTACCCATTACTTACCCTAACATTTTTTTCTTCACTTATTTGGGTGCATTTAGGCTAGCAAACCCTTATCATTGTTTTTTCTTTTGAAAAGTAAACTATGTAATTCTAACCTTATATCTTCCTATGGCTCAGATTAAACTTATGAGCACATTTTATTTTCTCTACCTATCTAATAACCTACCAAGATTAAGCTGTTTGGTCAGATTTTATTCTCTAACTATAAACATAAAATTCAAAGCATGAAATAGTCAAGATTAAGTATTTTGACTACCATGGGTTGTGGCATGTATGAAAAACTGCATACAATCATTACTTGGAGAAGAAGTAAAATAGTAGTGGCATTTATACTTGCACACTTTTATGATCTGTTTTTGTTTTTGGGGTTCATATATTTTCATTTTTTGGTCTTTTCTTATTGCTTTTGTCCTTTTATATTTATTTTAGGACACACCCTCTTTACATTTTTTAATTTTTAATATGGAAAACATTTGTAGAAAGCAAAGGTATATACAATATTGCAAGGCTTAACCTTAGCTAATTCAAAATTATGAATCCTATCACTATAGGACTGTAACAAAAGACATCCAGAAATGTCCTCTAGAGGGACTAGAATAGGTAGGCCCATGTGAGGGTGCACTACTTAGAAAATATTTATTTGATATAAGAGTCCATGCGAGGGTGCTCTGCAGAGCACTTAGGCTTCCTTTCACCTGCGCTGGATGAGTTTGAGTGAAATTCACATAGGGTTTAGGGAATATTCTTATCTTTTGGAGTCATCTAGAAGGTTACCTTACTTATCAACTCCTATGAGCTTGAAAATGGATGTGGAATGAGTTAAGATGCATCTTATCCTCTCATCCCTTCCTCCATGGAACTAATTCTAAGTATGGAAGGCTATTCAATGCCACCATTTATCACAAAACCTCCTTCATCCCCCTATAAATTGACCACTCATCTAAGTGATCAGGGGTTGGATTATGTTGAATTGTAAGGAGATAATGCTGCTGTGAGACTTGGCTTTGAAGCAAGTACTGTAATGCTACAAGTTTGTCATTATTTTGATGTGATGTGGATGGGATCCAAGTTGGAGGAATGACTTTGAATCAGACACAATGGGCGTAATTCCTTCTTCTATTCAATAAAGTGTTTGAACCTTTCTCCCATATGTTTGTATTATTTTATAATGTGTATATGTGTGAAATGTATCTTATTCCATTCACTTATATTCAATAGATCTTTTTCTTTGATCAATTCTTTGTTTTCTGTTGTGTTTACAGGTACTTCTCAAGTGTATTAAGTATGTGAAGGAGCGACGGGATTGACACAAAAGAGACGAGAGGAAAGCAGAACTACAAGTAGGTCTTCTCATCTTATCTATTTCTTGTAGGGAAAGACTAAAATACTTTAATCTATTGTTCTAAATATGGCACTTATATAGGGAATTAGTATTTATCTGTAGATACTAAATTCTCCAAAACAAATTGGTGCCTCTGCTGGGGAAGATCATCCTTCCTAGTAGCTTATCCACCTCCTAGGACACTCTTGCAGACCCTACTTGTGTTCATTGATTGTATTTTGGCTCTTTTGCATTGAATTTTGGTCAAAAATTGAGGTTAGATGACTCTTGAGTGGCCTCTCAGGAATTAGCTCAGGCTTGGCCAGGGGACAGTGCTCTGTAGAGCACCCTTGAGTGAGAGACAATTCTCTGCAGTGTAGTTAGGCCCTCTTTAACCTGTGCTCATCCACCTTAGGGAAACATTTTCACCTTTGGAATGAGTTTTTTACCAAATTTCCTTTGTTTGATTGCTTGTTGATTGATCAATGAATGTCATGTCTCAGAAAACAAGTTTCTATCTCCTTTTCCAGCGCTACTTTGACTTGGTTGATTAATATTTCTTAAATTTTTCTTTTTCATTATCGATCCATAGTCAAAGTTAGATTATAGTCTATTAATCTTTATTCAAAAGAAAGTGTTGTAAAAGTGTTCTTTTCCTTCGAAATAGAACTGTCGTAAAGTTTTCATTCTTGTTAAAGATTGATTGATTGTATGTGAATATTTCCTTTTGTTCATATTCACATTAAGGAAATCGAAAAGAAATACATGCATGTTGCATTGAAAAAAGTTTGTGTGTGTTCATAGGAATAGTGTAGGGAAATTGCATTAGATTGTGCTCTTTTCTCTTTGATCGAAAGAAATATGATTGCTCTATCCCTAGTAGCAAAGATTTTCATCGTTAAATTGAATGGAAAGAATGCTTATCATGATAGTTTCATTCCTAGGAATTTTAGAATACATCACATGGTGAACCTTGAAGGGCAAATTCTAAAGAAGATCAACTTAAAATTTATTTGAATTTACCTAGTGGAGCATTGTCACCTAACGAAAAACATTTATTGGTTCTAGGCTAGAGACATGTTCCAGTGTCATAAAACAGAGTAGTTGTTGCTAACTTGTTTGCAATACATCTTGAGTGTGATACCTCATTCTACGTACGTGAGTATATCATAGCTCGTCCATGTACCTTCGGGTATATAGGGTGGTGTTACAGTATGTAAAGTATATGGGAATGCTCTCACTGTGCAGTTTTGCATTAGATAGCGCTTATATGGATTGGGCCTCCACATATTTTTAGGTATATATGTGAGGAAAAAACTAGGTTTCTATCCATCCTTAGGTAATCAAGTTGGCCGCCTTTTACACTGTGATACACTGAACATAGAATTCGGGGAGATTTTCTACCCGTACTTCTTGGTTCGCCAGGAGGTATTCTGCAGTTCACGGTTTCTTGGTAAACCTTTTGCCTAGATTATCCTTTTTTTGTTTTGTTATGGTACTTTGATTAAAATAAAATTAATTGACCACGGATAACATCCTCCATGCTCGCTCCTTAGTTGATATTAGGTTAAGACATATGGCAACAAATCCGAAGTCCACTGATCAAGGAATTCCTTTTGATGGGAATCCTATTCCTTTTCCTCCTTTTGGAAATATTGGTGCTCCATATATGGCTACATTGTCCCTTCCGGGACTTACCATTGGCTTGCCAGTATGGTTGTTTTTAACCTCCTTGGTTCAAAATGTCATAATTTCTCCACAATTGAGTACTCCTCCATCTGGACAAAATCAAAATCTAGTTGATCCTAAAGTTGACCCTTCGCCTTCTTCCTTGGTTGTTTCTTCCTCCCCTTCTTCCTCTTCGCCTGGTGAAAGTATTGGTACTAGTAACCAGGTGGATAAGAAGAAGAAGAAAGGAAGAAGAAGAAGAAGAAGAAGAAGAAGAAAATTCAGTAGAGGGGCAACCAAGAAACCATTGCTTTGAATGCAATATCTGATGAGAAACAGTCTGTCGAGCCTCACAAAGTTCGATGTCCATGAAAACTTTGTGAGGGAGACCATCTTCTTCGAAATTGTTCTGATATTCCTAAGATCTTAGAAGAATGGTCTTCTGGTTCACATCATCCTGTGCCATCAACTTATGGAGATCATGTTGGTGACATAACATCAACTAGTGGTAGTAAAGTTCATGGAAAGAAGGGTAAAGTTAAGTTTCCCTGTAGGTTATGTGAAGGGAATCACCCCATTCACCTTTGTCCCTATCTATATGAAGCCAAAAAGTGTTCGATAACCATCCTGCTTCACTGCAACGACTTCCATCTAGTTAGAGGAGAATCTCCCTTAGTCCATCATTAGTTGATGAATTGACTGACTCATATCAACCATTGGTCAAACCCACTCTATCTGAAAGTGAATCCTATGAGTCTATACCCAACCCAAATCAACAGGTCAAGGAAAAAATTGACTTGATTTAACCTTCAGTTAATCGTACCTTTCTCGTAGAGAGTGAGTATGATACCACTCAGGTTCTTTTCATTTCTTCAGATTCCAATGAGCTTGGGGGCAATCCTCCTATTCCATCAAGACAAGAAAAAAATCCTCCCATTCTCATAACTCAATGGGTTAATTCTCTCGTTCTTACGGTACCCCATCCAAGTAGTCTAGTCACTTCCTTTGACTGGAATCGACTGGCAGGATTCCATCTTCCTTCTTATGTGCCTTTCCAGATCGTAGTACAAGTTTGTAATATGATTGTATCTAAAACTATTATAGATGAAGGTGTGTCTGTGAGTATCATTTCCTCCACTTCTTAGCAAGTGCTTTGTTCGCTGCCACTTGTTCTTGTTACTGAGAATATGTTAGCTTTTAACAGAGGAAGCAGTCAACCATTAGGGATCCTTCCTTAGTTACATATTACTTTGGGAGGAAAAATCATTTATTTGAATGTGATGGTAGTCCCAGGCCCTTTAGATTACAATTTACTTCTTGGGCACGAAAATGTTTATGACATGGGAGCTATTGTTTCAACACTCTTTCGAGTGATGTGATTCCTGCATGAAGGCAGAGTTGTCACCGTTGACCAGCTTTCATTTCCTTGTCCAAATATGGATTCCAATCAACCATCTTCCCTAAATGGTCCTTTTGTACCAATGGTATCATCCCCACCACGAGTTAATTATGCGGCAACCCGTTCCATGCCTACATCAACTAATGATCAATTTAGTGATGTTGTACATTATGTACTCGGGGCATTGGATCCAGATCTCAGATTTCTTACTACAGATCCCTTCCAAAGCATTGTTCTCCCATCTAATGAGAACCTCTTCGAATTCATGAACTCTTATGATTCGTGAATAAAGAATACGAGGATAGTTACTTTACTGTGTCAAACTCATAAAAAAGTGAAATAGGCCTATGAGGACAGTTCCTTGTGTTGTGTCAACGTCGTTAAAAAATGAAACAAGAAATATGAGGATAGTTCCCTGTCTTGTGTCAACCTTGTTAAAAAATGAAACAAGGAAACTGAGGATAGTTTCTGGTCTTGTGTCAACCTCGTTAAAAAATGAAACAAGGAATATGAGGATAGTTCCTTGTCTTGTGTCAACCTCGTTAAAAAATGAAACAAGGAATATGAGGACAATTCCTTGTCTTGTGTTAACCTCGTTAAAAAAGGAAACAAGGAATATGAGGACAGTTCCTTTTCTTCTGTCAACCTCATTAAAAAATGAAACAAGGAATATGAGGACAGTTCCTTGTCTTGTGTCAACCTCGTTAAAAAATGAAACAAGGAATATAAGGATAGTTCCTTGTCTTGTGTCAACCTCGTTAAAAAATGAAACAAGGAATATGAGGATAGTTCCTTGTCTTTTGTCAACCTCATTAAAAAATGAAACAAGGAATATGAGGATAGTTCTTTTACTGTGTCAACCTCATTTGAAAATGAAACAACTCCCATGAGCATAGTTCCTTGTCTTGTGTCAATCTCATTAAAAAATGAAACAAGGAATCTCAGCAGAGTTCCTTATCTTGTGTCAAGCTCATTAAAAAATGGAACAAGGTCCCCTGGAGCAAAGTTCCAAGTCAAGTCTTTGATTAGATCTTGTAAAATCCCAGTTGAGTCTTTCACTTGATCTCGTAAAAGAACCTTCATTCCATCCACCTGTTAGCCATAAGTAGTCTACTTAGCTGAATGTAATGAAGCTTGGGGGGAATGCACCTAGTGGTAAAGTTAAGTTTCTCTATAGGTTATGTGAAGGGAATCACCCCATTCACCTTTGTCCTTATCTGGATGAAGCCAAAAATGTGTTAGATAACTATCCTACTTCACTGCAGTGACTTTCATCTGGTTACAAGAGAATATCCCTTTCATCATGTTGGGGGCATGTAAACTGAATTCAAGCATAGTTCTTCATTTTAAGCTTGTGTAAAAATGAAATTGATTCCAACCATAGTTTTTCATTTCAAGCTTGTGTAAACATGAAACTGAACCCAAGAATAGTTCCATATAGTTCAAGCTTGTGTAAAAATGAACTTGTTTCCATTTTTAACCCTTGTCATTGCCATTCCATCAGCCTCTTTCATCAGATGAGCCTTGGTTGTTTTCATCCTATCGCCACCATCGCTTTGGCTGATCATACACTTTCACTTGGTTGTTTTACCCTTTTGAGGAACACTTGCAATGAGTGGTCTTATTAGTCAGCCTCTTCACATAAATCAACATGTTTTGGGAAGCTCCAACATCACCAGAACCAGTTGCTACCTTAGACACCACTCGTTCCTAAAAATGGAGTCCTCTTTAAGCTCTCTTCAGACTCTCTAAACATGAAAATATTGCCGAGCACTTGTCCTTTCTACCTCGTTAATGGATTGGAAATGACATCTCTCTTGTATTATTTTACACTTTTTTGGGCTTGAGAGATTAATTTACAAAAAAGAACTTGTGGAGTTTTCTTTTTGTCCCTTTTCAAACTCCCTAAACATAAAAATGACTGAGTTATTTTTCATTAAACTCATTAAAAACATCAAATAGCGACAAAGTTTTCCATCTAGATAGGACTGAGTTTCACCTTCGCTAGACTCGTTAAAACATCAAATAGCAATGGATTCACCCGAAGGGTGGAATTATACAACACACATATGTTATCCTCCTCAAACTTGATAAAAATAAAGAGGTACTGGTCAGCAATGACTGGGGAAAATGGATAAAGGGGAAAACCACTTTATGGTAGTAGGTTTCTCTTGAACATGACACTTTCACTTCATCACCGTGACTATTTGGGTTGGGTTATTAGCTTGATGGTTATCATATTGTTGGTCTATCATACCATCCATCACTTTGTTTTGGGTCAATGCTACTGATTCATTTCTATGTCACCGACATGTTCAAGAGAAGTCATTTAGTCAAAATTCATCCTTTGCAATACCATAAAACTTCATTCACATGACCGCCATTCCTGAACCTTGTGTCGTTAGTCAAGTTCCATCTCTAAAATCACTACACTCATTTTGTGTCATTGATGTGGGATACATCAAGGCCCTCTTACGACAAGTCGCTTGTTGTCAACATCATCACATTATTCAAGAATTTGACTTAGAAACACCCTTCAAGTACCTTGAGGCTTGCATGCATCAATGGCAGGTTTCTCACTTCTGTCGATAGGTTGAAATCAATGGCCTTCGGCCGAAAGAATTTATATGGTGTTTGACATCAAATCATCCATTCACACCATTCAGAATGTACTATAGTACCTTGAGGATCATTATCATTATTGGTGATTTCTCTTGTGTCTATTAACAACTTACGTCATTAGTTGGTAATCAGACGGTGTCTTCCCATGTTTGACTTTAGATCATATATTCACATGGTTACACCCGTACTTGAGTGAACGATTAAATGATATAGAAGACCCTGGATCTAGTTTCATCCATCCGGGCTGCGATTTCAGGAGTACTAAACCATATGTACAATGGATTTACATTGATGGTCATTCCTATCATGGGTCTATATCTGTAGACGATTGTTTATGTACATGTAATGAAAGTTTATAAGTTGAGCATGGGTACGCCTTCCCTCAGCAATTCATGGAAAAATCAAAATATCATGATATATGTGTTGTAATTGATGTCGGTCACCTTCCATTTTGATACCTCCTCATCACATCGTAAAGCATTTCATTCGACATTAGAATTTTTCCGACTTCATGCTTTAGGGGGTAGCTATTATAGATCCATTTGGGCAATTCAATCCCATCATCCAGATCAGTGTTTTAGGGCTCATCAAACCCTAATTTTAGTTTCTACATGCCCTAAACAAGTCACCCCTTTGAATGCCTCCTTTCCACACAGTTTCATTACTTGAAGACATCAAGAAATGGCCTCTAGAGGGACTAGCGCAGGTAGGCCCATGTAAGGGTACATTGCAAAGATGTTGAGTCCATGCCAGGGTGCTCTGCAGAGCACTTAGGCTTCCTTTCACCTATGTTGGGCGAGTTTGAGTGAAATTCACATAGGTTTTGGGGAATATTCTTATCTTTTGGAGTCATCTAGAAGGTTCCCTTACTTATCAACTCCTATGAGCTCAAAAATGGATGAGGAATGAGTTAATATGCATCTTATCCTCTCATCCCTTCCTCCATGGAACTAATTCTAAGTATGGAAGGCCATTCAATGCCACCATTTATCACAAAACCTCCTTCATCTCCCTATAAATTGACCACTTGTCTAAGTGATCAGGGGCTAGATTATGTTGAATTGTAAGGAGATAATGCTGCTACGAGACTTGGCTTTGAAGCAAGTATTGTAATGCTACAAGTTTGTCATGATTTTGATGTGATGTGGATGGGATCCAAGTTGGAGGAATGACTTTGAATCAGACACAATGGTTGTAATTACTTCTTCTATTCAATAAAGTGTTTAAACCTTTCTCCCATATGTTTGTATTATTTTATAATGCTTATATGTGTGAAATGTATCTCATTCCATTCACTTATATTTAATAGATCTTTTGCTTTAATCGATTCTTTGTTTTCTGTTATGTTTACAGGTACTTCTCAAGTGTGTTAAGTACGAGAAGGAGTGACAGGATCAATACAAAGGAGACGAGAGGAAAGTGGAACTACAAATAGGTCTTATCATCTTATTTATTGCTTGTAGGGAAAGACTAAAATAATTTAAGCTATTGTTCTAGATATAGCTACTTGTCTAGGAAATTAGCATTTACCCGTAGATACCAAATTCTCCAAAACAATGGGTTCCTGGAGGAAAAATCTGCATAGTTTCAGGTTACAAGGTATACTAAGAAGCTAAGGGACAATCATATGCAATTTCTGGAGACATCCGATTATAGTGGGGGGAAGACATTGGAGGAAATGTTTGCACATTTTGGGATGCCAAGGCAGGTTGGGGTCTCTGTGCACTACGAAGTTCCAATAGGAAAGGGAGGAAACTTGATGGTTGAAAAATCAAAGTGAACAGTTCTAGGAGGTTGGATGAGGCTAAGCTGCATGGGAAATTGATTGTGTGAGATCAATGAAAAATATGTAAATATTGATAAGACTTGACTATGATCGCAAATCGACACTTAGTGGTACATCATTGACCATCCACAATGTATAAAACGTAATCTTCTTGATGCAACAACCTTCATGACAAGAGTGTGTGAAGTGAGTATGCAACATGTCTATGTGATGATAACAACTCATGCATGCATGCTTTCCCTTGAGGCAAAACAACATTCCCTTTCCCCATAGATGCCACATGCTAGTAATATGAGACCATGAATCAACTCTTAAGGTCAAGGAGCGGAAGCTTGAGATCATAAGCTTACTAACAAGTGACCAAGGATGATTGATCATAGGATCCAAAGTAGGCTTCGAAATTTTCATGCGAGCCAAAATTTTGGACGGTGTTTGTAGTTGCTACAACATTGGTGACACACCGATAGAACTCTAGTGCTCTGTATGGACCTTGTTTCATGAAAAGTGAGTCTAACCCTTCCAGAAGTATTGTTTTATTCTTTGATTATGATGGCTTTCGCACTAGCTTGTGTGAAATATGTAGTCCCCACCATTCTCTTAATAAGGAAACACACATTCCAATCCAAGTCAACTTAGTTGTTTCAATTAGGGACGAGGGGTATCTTGATGCACAAGTAATATAGCTGCCAGAGTTTAAGTTTCATCCCTAGTGTTGCTCTGCTACCTGCAGGCCTGGATGGTACCTCGATGGAGTCACGCAAGAACACAAGCATCGCTCTTCTACTAGTGAGCCTAGTCAATACCCCGACGGAGTTACTTCTATCACTTCTCTACATAGGAATCCTTTCCCTTCTTTCACCTTATTAATTTTTCATTTTTTTTTTTATTTTCAAAGAAATGTGCATAAGAACTTATTTATTTCAGAGGTGGTGAGGGATACTGACTTATTGAGATCAGAAGAGGTTGTTACTTAGATAAGTATGTTATATATACCTCCAACATTTAAGGTTTTCCTCCTCACCTTACTCTACTTGACTGAGCTGAAAAGGGTTAACCCAAAATAACCGATTAGAGTAGGCAGTACTAGTTAACAGTGCATGTGTTGTGTTTTTCACCAAGACTCACTCTGAATAGAACATATTTTCCATCAAGGCATCATTGACTAAAGACAGAAAGCTCTTCATAATGAGAGAGGACAATAGATAACCTGATGTTGATAGCTATACAAGTCCTCTTAGATTTTCCCGGCTTCTCTCGAGAGTCAAACACGGTTTCATGAGAGGCTAACCTACAAGTACAAGCAAAAAACGAAAACAAAAGAAAAAATAAGAAGTAAAGAGAAAGTAAAAAAAGTAAGAAAAGAAAGCATTCAATAAAACCAAACCACGTAAGAAAACAAAGCAAACATGAAAAATGGAAATCAAAGCAAAGTAAGAAAGAAAACACTATTCCTACTCCTATGCTAAATAGTCGGGTTTACGTGAAATGAAATTTCCAGTGAAGACATCGTAGGGGTACGCGACCTACAACCACAAAGATACAAGTGATTAAAATGGATAAAAAATAGTGTGTAACAGAAAATACAACAACTTGACAATCTTTCACATGAGAGGGAATGTATTTCCTATGGGAAGAAAGATGTGTTACAACAATCCAACACACATGCTTAGCTCTTCAATGACTACAATTTTGCACCAAACCTTGGAAGCCTCTTGTGAGTGTGTTCTCTTCTGCACCAAGCTTTTTAGTGAGTGTGAGGAAGGACTGAAGCTTGTTACTTACAACACACTCTTGAAGTAGGATTGTTCCAGCCATTCAATGATTGGATCATTAAATTTGTCATGGTTGTTTTAAAAGACTCATGATCTTTGAAAATATGTATTTCCAATTTGAGAGAGGGGTCATGATGGGAATCTAGTATAGATATATAGATCTGATCATTCTCGTTGGTTATGTCAAGACAATGAGGACCTGCCATAGCCATCAGTGCAAGCTAAAGTGCCTCACCTTCATGATAGAAGTTTGGAGAGAAAGATGTTACATGGTGAAGATCATAGTGTGCTAAGTGATTGTCATTGGATGTACTGTTGGGAAAATGATAAAATGTATGACAGTCACCCAAGATAGAAGAAAGATTAGATGAGTTGGTTGAGTTTCCAAATTCCCAGTTTGAAATGAACAATGATTTTTTTTCTTAAATCTTGCGAATGCTTTGAATGATGGAACCAAGTTCGTTGTGTGCTAGATATGATAGAACACCCACCTGCAACTGGTGAAACCTTCTAGAGGAATCATGGTCACCACAGGAATGTAGAAACAATACCAACACTATGAATGTGTGAAGCCAGTTAGGGTGTGGTGAAATGAGAGGAACTTGATTCGCATGATAGCTTGTGTGCTTATCATTACACAAGGAGATTGCTGGTGCGATGAGTGGGAAGGTTTGAAGTGAAAGATTCACAGGAAGACCAAGGAGCTGATCACGAGAGAGAACATCCGATAAGTATGATTTCAGACAAAGAGAGTCTTTGAGATAATGAACTTAAAAGCTCCATGATTGCATGAAAGATGGACACTCCCAGCTTGACTTGGATGTAAGAGATGTGCATGAAGATGGACATGCTATGATAGACTCGTGGCTTCGGTCATCAGTGAAATTTTGAAATATTGAAATATCACACTCGAAATGGTAAACATTTTTTACACGGGGACCCATGTTGAGTGCAACCATGCAGATAGACAGATTGTGCATGAGAAACCAGATCTAATTTGGTTTGAGGGGCTTACCAGAGTGGCAAGGTCCTACCATAACCATCAACGAAATTTGAAGTGCCTCGACTCCTTAACACGTCCAAGAACTTTCCAGAATTTAAAAATGGAATTTTGAGATGTGAATCAGATGTGCATGGCTTGAGGATGGCTATTGTTGCTGATTTAAAAACTGATCTTATGATGGCAACCATCTCAGTCACATGCTTCATAAAAAATTTCAGCTTCAGTAGGCTGACTTGACAAGTTATCTTCATGCAACATACAATATGATGACGAGTGGGAAGAGTCTTGTGCATTGATATTGTTTTCATCATGGACAACCTTACTACATTGTGTCAATTGAAGAGATAACTCATCAGATGAAGAAGCAAGAGAATAGCAAGTATCTCCACCACATGTAGATGCACTATGAATGGTAGGACACATGGGAAAGTGAGGTGCAAAGGAAGGTTCAATATGAATGTCTTCTTTGACCGGAGGAAATTCTAGATCTGAGTTAGAGTATTCATTATAAAACAGAATATCACATGATGTTCTTGGGCATTTGTCACAACACATGGAAGCATGGGAGTGATGACTACCCAAGACTAGGGGTTGATCGAAAGAATTAATTATAAAAGATGTTTCACAGAGATTGGTAGATTGGGAATTGTTAGAGAATGGAATCTCATTTTTTTGATGTAGACAATTTTAAATCAGCGAGCAAGAATTGATAGTGTACTCACCTTTCTGCTCCTCTCTTGGTGTAATGTGACTTCCTTGTGCCTGATTTCAATTTGAGCCAATAGCTTGAGAATCAAGAGAATATGCACAGTTGGCTAGTGAAATAGATTGATCAAGTGAATCATGGTACAAGGAATCATGGCTTATAGATAATGGAGGATGGAAGATATGTAGATCAGACGCGAGACTTGGGTTATGAATGGTGATGCCCTCTTGCGGATAGGAGGAATGAGTCTTCACCATAGGCTTTCTGATCCATTTTGGAATTTCCTCCATTAGAGTGGAAGACGACTGAGAAGATGGGCTTCGAACATGCCACGCAGATTTCTCAGCTTTGCGACTGCTGCGAGGTAGCACCCTCTGCAAATATTTCTCAGCTTTGTGATGATTGCGAGGGGGCACCTCTGCGAAAATTTCTCAACTTTTCAATCATTGTGAGGGTACCCACTTCGGGACGGAAATGGAGGAGTACAATGAACAAATAGGGTGTTGGGCTTCCCTTTGAAAACTGAGGGGCCTCATGATCTGAAAGAGTAGAGGAAGAATGGAAATCAGGAGTTTCACCATGTTGGGAAACATGAACTGAGCATTTCAACTCTTGGCTCATGAATTCAAGATCCAAAAACTATTCAGGAATTTTGTGACAGAGGTGAAGGAATCATATAGAGAAGTCCTCAACTGATTCACCAAACTTCATTCTTAAATGAGAGATTCTTTCATAGGCATCTTGATGATTACACTTATCGAAGGCTTGATGGAGCTCCTTGAGGAGAGTAAGAAGGGAATGGACGAAAGCAAGTGGTAGGGTATGAAACCATCGATTAGCACGACCTTCAAGGGTGAGGAAGAAAAGTAAACAAATAAGCTCTTCACTATCATTTTCATGAGATTCGCAGAAATGAAGAAAATCATAAATGTGTTTGGTTACAGAAGTTTTGTCCTCACTGTCAAACATAAACAAGGACAAGTGATTGAGAAGCTCATCGAGGAGTGATAGTCAATTGAGGGAGAAATGTGAGAAACATCGTAGGAGCATGATTTGTGTATGATCCATTTTGACAAGAGATTCGAACTAGATGCAGTGGGTTCAGCTTGTCATCTAGCCCTCCTTCTAGTGTCATAAATGTTAACGATGCTGGATCTGCCAACATTCACGGGATCATCCCGGTATGAACTCCCAACTAGACCTCATACTGTTTGGTGTAGAAATCCCATCTCTTATGATGCCCTAGTTGCCATTATCTTAAAGATATGCCGTAGCGCTTGCTTCTAAACACATGAGAGTGGTTCACTTAGTCTTCAAACGATGAGGTTTGTGTGCATGGTGAGTGCTTAGTGTAACTTGTGTCTAAGTTCTTCCATTGCAGAGGGAGAGGATGAGAGTGAGTCTCAAGTCGAAAGGGAATAGTCCCAACTTAGTTAGAGACACAAAACACAACAGTATATGTGCATCTTTCGGCGGGTTAGTCCACATGGATGCAATAGTTGCAAACACAAAGTGAACAGATACCACATACAACACCTAGCGAAGTAGTCCACACAAGTGTGATGAATGTTATAACAAGTTTACAAGAATGAATCAGTCGAGTGTTCGATGGATTAGTCCACACGATAAAGACATCGATAACAAATGATAAAACACATTTCCAATAGCATATACACTAAAACAACTGAAATAGTTCAACTATCTTAGTACAGGTTAAAGAAACATGCATTACAAGCATCCAAAGAATAGTCTTACAAACGAATACAATACATGTGTGAAAATGTGTTGGCATGTTAATAGGATTTTGAATTAAGAAAAATTTCCAAGACACATCCGTACACCATACATCATTAACCCCAGTAGTTGGGAGTTGGAGCCACTACTCGCTCCTCAAAGAAAAGACTACAAACTATGAAGGCTATGTGGGAGGAGCCAAGGTAAAAATTTGTTTTCATGTACAAATGAGGGGTATATGTATCCAAGGGTGAAACTAACCCTTGTGACTCTTAGACTTCCCTCATGTCTATTCGACTTACATGACTCTTCGACTTACTTAGCTCTTTAACTTAATCCGTGGGTCTCTTGGACTTCCACATTATATTACATTGATTACACAAGTATGACCCAAAGTAGTGATGTGGCCGAGGTGACTCATGACACCACTCAACATGACACTACTGGTATGTACATGTTGTCTTTGTTGTTTGTGTCGAGCTGCTGTGCTCTGAGTGATGAGTGTGCTTGTGCTATACCATAACTTCACCTCCACGTGGTAGAGGACGTGAAGTCTTCAATGGTCTTGGTGTTCACTTGATGGTTCATGCATGTGCATGTGTCTCATTCACTTTCTAATTGATATGTTTAGTGTGTTTGTCCAACTGCGAGCAAGTCTTCTAGCACGCATTGCTTGTTCATCATTGCACCACATCTCATCCATGTATCTATTTCTGCAATCACTCATGATGACACAACATCAAATCCATAAATACCCTAGTCTACTATGATGCATTGTCTTTCGTTTCTAAGTGCAGGTGATTGTGGGAGAGGATAAGGGTTTGAAACAATGTAGAGCACATGTTAGGCCGGGATGCGAGGCTCCGGGACATTGTCGGGAAAAACTACACAGAGGTCACTGAGAGGCTGGGTTGAGCATTCTAGGAAAACAATGACATTTGAGAGAGATGGCTCAGCTGGGAGGCAGAATTTCATAGTTTTTTTGGGGAGGTAGTGCGGGTAGCAGGAAGTATTGGCAATGAAAACTGTGTAGATTTCCAGAAGAGGCCGGGATCGGGCTGCGGGAGCCTACTGGTCAAAACTGTGCAGATATGGGAGGTATTCAAGCAAGTTGATGTCTATGTAGTTTCTATGCTGAGCAGGGTTCCAGGAAGTAGGTGGATTGTCAATGAAAACTATGCAATTTTTAGGAGCAGTGGCAGGCAGGGTAGTAGGGGGACTACCTGAAAAAACTACACAATTTCCTAGGATAGTGCAGAGACTGGCAGTGGGTGCTTGTCCCTCATGTATGCGTAATTTCTTCAGGAAATGTAGGCAGGGAGGCTAGAAACTTCTGCGCTCTTTTGGGTGAAGTCAGTTAGGTTGATTCCAGGATTGCGTAGTGCCGCCTGCTTGGATGGTGGCCTCAATATCTATACAGTTCTGGGCAATAGTTCTTGGTCACTAAGGGCTGATACTGCATAGTGCATCTCACTGGAGGTCCAACTGATGGATGGTTGTGCAGTCGACAAATTTTCTAAAAAATGGCTAGTGTGCGAGCAAGTGAACTCATGTATACATGACCTTGCGAACACACACTCAACATGCCTTGACAAAAAGACATGTCAAACCAAGAAGGCAACATGTCTGAGTGCGAATGCATAATGGTGAAAGCAACAAGTGCGACACTTGGGATAAACATTTGGATGACCGTGATGACACTTGCGCGATAGTGCTTACAACATTTTGTGTGAGTGCGATAGATGTTTACATAGCTAACACAACTCATACACACAAAGACAAACCTTCAACATCACTAGAACAAGGTCGCAAGCATGACATAGCAATCAACATGTTGAAGAAGAGAGTTGGTCAAAGAAGCGAAAAGGAAGTAAGACATGTAGAGGAAATGCATGAAATGGCTTTTGTGTTTGCACACATGCATGCTACTAAAGACATGATGATATGACACTAACATGTAGTCCTGTAAAATCAACTAAGATGTGTACTTCGAAAGGTGTTATTTACTTACCATACTTAACCTCGAGATGATCATGCTTCCGATAGAGTTTGCATGCAGCCTTGATCTTTTTCCATCACTTAGTCTCTTGGTCCTTCTCCTCAACTCCTTGGGAGTGATCTTAACATGTCCTTTTTTATTATAGTCACTGAGAGATAGATCAGTGCAGCTTCAACTAGTAGTGACTGTTGCTGAAATGAAGCCCTGGGAGGTCCAACTGCACATATTCTGCATGCAAGATAGACAAGGCAGATTGGAAAACACTGCACAGTTTTGAGGCACAATACAATGCTGCAGGATGGGCATCCAGGGAGGACACCTATGTGAAATTTCTGAGTGCAGTGCAACCTAGGATGTTGGGAGGAAATACTGCGTGATTTATGGATGCAAGAAACTTCTATGGGATGGGTTCTAAGAGGACAAAACTGCACAGTTTCAGGTTACAAGGCAGACTAAGCAGTTGAGGGACAATACTATGCAATTTTGGAGACAATGGATTCCGGATGGGGGAAAGACACTGGAGTAAACCACTGCACAGTTTTGGATGCCAAGGGAGGTTGGGATCTCTACGCACTATGGAGTTCTAGTAGGAAAGGGAGACCACTTGATGGGTGCAGAAGAAAATTTCATATTTCTGGGAGGTTGTATGAGGCTAAGTTTCTTGGAAAATTAGCTAAGTGTGAGATCAGTGAAACATATGTAAACATTGATAAGACTTGACTGTGACTACACACAAAAACTTAGTGATAGAACATAGGCCATCCAGAATGTATAAAAAATACTTTGCTTGATTAACAACCTTTATGAGAAGAATGTGTGAAGTGAGTGTGCAACTTGTCTATGTGATGATAACAACTCATGCATGCATGATTTCCCTTGAATAAAAACAACATTCCCTTTGCCCACAAATGACACATGCTACAAATATGAGAGCATGAATCAAATTTTAAGATCAAGGAGGGGAAGCTTGAGATAATTAGCTTTCCAACCAGTGACCAAGGAAAATCGATGGCATGATCCAAGGTAGGCTCCGAAATTTGGAAGCGAGCCAAAATTTCGGAGGGTGGTTTTAGCTGCTACAACACACATTGAAAGTACTTGGTGATACAAAGTTTCTAAGCTTCTCTTGAAATCTTCAAGTGGGATTTACTTGACTTACTTGCATCTATCGTGAGGGAAATATTTCTAAAGTGAATATGTAATATTCCTATAAATTGTATTTTCATTGTCATTCAAAATGGAAATTTTTTTTTTACCATGTTTAATGAAATGGTTGAAAACAAGAACCGTTATGATTTAGTTGGCAACTAATTTGAATCAAATAGAGAAAATGATAACTCAAAGAGATAAAGAAAGTCTTACAAGTTCTTTAAATTCATTCGTAAACTAGAAAAATGACTTTCATCTTCATCAACTGGATTTTTCATCATGTGAAGTCTCGAGGCATTGATCATCACAACTTTGGTGAGGAATGTTGTGTCTCCAACGAAAGGTATTAATAAACATGAGGTATGCACACAGGTCTTCATGTTTATTGCACACATAAGATAAGTAATCATGACTTTCTTTGGAAAGAAATTTAATGTGTTTTGTGAAAGGAATTACAGGTTATTTTATTAATTGGAAATATTGCTCTAGACTCCTGAAAGTTGCAGGGATTTTTGTGTAGAGGAATTCATTATTTCTTTGGAAATTTCTCCATGGCTTCTATGCAATAATTTTCTAAAAGGATGCGTGAGAAATTTACATATTAAAAACAAATAAACCATGTTGTTTTACTAAAAAAATATATTGCAGGGATGATACTCTTGGAAAGAGAATGCACATGAATCTTGTAAACAAAAATATTTAAGAAGTCATACTACTTTTCATAAATAATGCATGTGAGCTTTCCATGGTAAAAGATAAAGAAATCATATTACTTTACTGAAAGAGAAATTGCATGGTAGAAGATCAGTTAGGGTTGTTGTTTTTTGGATAGAAAACTTTCCAAAACACACATGAAACCTGCACACAAAAAGATTAAATAAATCATGATATTTTTCATGCAAAGAATGTATGTAAACTTTTCTTATGAAAAGAGAAAGAAAATAAGTCATTTCATTAAAGAAAATACTGCAAGGAAATTATGAGAAAAAATAGGTTATTAATTTCCTTGGAGATGTTAGCTTGATTCCTATAGACTCTTAATACGAATATGTGCACAATAATAATATTCATTATATTGGAATTCTTGAAATAAATTTCTATGTTAATTCTTGAAAATAAAATATTATTTTCAGGTGTCATTGAATTAGATTTTGAAGTGAAATGTCTTTGCATACATTATCAGATTATTGGAAAAGAGAAAAGTTAATTAGATTAATTTTCCTGCAATGGTTTTGATGAATCTGTATGCATATATTAGCCATGTTTTTTATTTAAATACTGCAATGATTTGAGTGCAAAAATACATGCATTGGAGTTTTGTGCATGAATTGATGATAAATAAAGATTGTTTTCTTAGAACATGCATATCAATCGTGTTCATAGAAGAACAAGAACACTTTCTTGTTCCGTGAAAATATTATGTGCATTGAAGTAAGGGTCATTGTGTTAGAAAAAGAAAACATGTTGCATATACAAAAGCGTACTCATTGCGATATATAAAATATGTTTTTTCTTGTAGATAAATAAAGTTATTATGTAAATATTATTGAAAGGAATAATCTCTTGAAAATATTCGATGGCTAGATGAATTGTGTTAATTTCTTGATTTAGGTTCATAAAAGGTCAAGTTAGCCTTATCATTGTTGCCTGGGTTTTATGCATAAAATATGGCTAGCTATGGTAATTTATTGAAAGGGAAGCATGAGAAACTTGCATATATAAAGATAGAGAAATGACATTATATTAACTTCTTTTTGAAAAAGAAGTATGTATTTGTTTACTTGAAAATAATAGTTAATGATGGTAGAATTCTAGAGAAGGGAATATGTGTTGCGTACATTAAACAAGGGTTATTATGATAAGATCTTGAATACACAAAGAATAGTCATTGTGTTATAGAGATATCTTCTTTACATGGATAGAAGAACTATTGAGCTGTATTTCTTTAGAAAATTCATATGCAATTACTTTTATGCTATCATAACTACTATGTTAGCTTCTTTTGGAATAAGATCATATATATGCATGGAAGATTTGTATTAGTTTTCATTTGGAAAGAATATACATTTGTATGTGGGAAATGATATCATGTTGTGTTAGCCGAAACTGGAAAAGGTTCCTTGGGTAAGAAGATGAACTACATGCATAAAAACCATAGTAATGTGTTTTTTCCCTTGGAATATATATATGGGTAATGTTGGTACAATCTTTTGAAAATAATACATGTATTTGTGTCCTTTGTTGCATTAGTTTTATGGAAAAGAAAACATGTTTTTGCATGCCCTATTATACTAGATTTCCTCGAAAAGGAAACATGTGTTGCATGCTCTATTGTGTTAAGCATTCTTTTGGGAAGTATATTCATTTGCATGCATAGGAACATCATTCGTTGTGTTAGCTTTCTTTATGTATTTGCATGCACCAAAAGTAATAGTTGAAGGGCTATTTATTTTGATAAATTTTATGTAATTCGCATGCACGAATATCATAACTGATGTGTTAGTTTCCTTTAAAGGAATGTATGGAAAGTTGTAGTGATTTGTCATACAAGAATGTGTGCTCATGCGAGGGGAATATTAATTAATGTGGTATTTGTTTATAGAAATGCATTGATGGTTATACATTTATAAATAATTCATATGCATTGTTCTTAAAGGAAGCATGTCATGATATTTTGTTTTCATTTCATGAATGTACATGAAAAGATGGTGAAGCACCACTAGTATAGATTTATGATTTGGTTTGATTAATACTTGATTTAATCATGATATCAAAGGTTGCTGACAATAGTATTTGAAGGAAAAGGTTGCCACATATAAAGTTAGATTAAGTTACCGTTATGGCAGGAAATAAATTAGTGGTCTATGAATATTGAAGAAATATCGGATGTAGGATAATCCAGTGATGGCAAGAACAAGGCCGTAAGGAAAAAACGCTCAAGGGTTTGTGGGCAAATGATGTCATGATGATTGTAATAGCTTATAACAAGTTATGTTGTTTTTGAGATGATATTCCTTGTAATATTTTATGACAATGGTCAAGGGATGGACTCCTTTATTTCCAGTGAGTGAGGGGTGAACACCCTCACGAGCGTTTAATAATAAAATTAAAAAAATTTGGTTTTCACCCTACATAATTTCTAGGGTATATTGGTATCTAATGATGTGGTTTCCTATTGTGTTATTGTTATGATGTTGATTCCTTGCATGATGTGACGTTTATATTATTAAGAATATGATTAACTAACTGAGTTAAAATAATCATGGAATTTATGTAAGGTACATAAGAAATTTTATGTTAATATGCTACAATAGTGGTTATTAATGGTTATGTAATTTACTATTTCCTTACTAAAGTTACTCTATGTAATGATGAAGGTTCTATCTAATGGTTAATGAGGAATCTAGAATAGTAATTTGGATAGTTACCTGTGGGTAAATTCTTACCAGGGGATGTTACAAGTGGTATCAAGGCTGAAGGTTGCAACACTATAGCCTTTGGGATTTGTTAAGCAGAAAATAAATTGTTTTATGCCACTAGTGGGCATCAACTCAGGTATGAGTCTAAAAATCTACATATTGATATATGCAGTAGACTACTTTTGACTTGAGATGCATGATGCATGTTTATAACCGCATTGAAGAGTAATAAGTAATAAAGTCTACTGCAAAACTATGTTCATGACATTTGAATCCTATTGAGGATAAAAGAAAATAAAATATTTGTTGCACCTATGAACAACCTGAGTACTCACTAGTGAAAGTGAGAATCAACTACCTATCTTTGCAAATATGAAAATATTAATGATACATTTAATGAACATGACTAAAGTTACAATGCACTACTGATAAATAATAAATGCATGAATGAAAAATATGGGAAATTTCCTTGAAGAGGATGATAGAGTGTTTTAAAAGGACATTGAAAGAACCCCTCTTGATGTTAAAAATAAACCATGAGTTGAGCAGTGAGACTTGATTGTAATAACTAGTTGTTGATTGAGTTTTTCCATAGTTGATTAGCTAGTGTTGTAGTACTAACTATTAAAAATTATATGCATGAATTGGATTTTATTTAAGCTTATTGCAAGTTGTATACAAGTGGATACGATATTTACATCATGCATCAGTGTGTTGGTAACAATGAACTATGGGAATTGGAAAAGTTGGATTGTTACCCTAACTGTTATTGTGATTTACACATTAATGAATATTTGCATATACTTTTATGCATGACAATATTGTACACATGAAACTAAAATTATTCTGAAAGTGAATACTAATAACATTGTTGATGGTATTAAGTAGGGGTATCTTAATGGTAACAAGAAAAACTATGAAAGTAAAACATTGTAATGCGAATTACAACCGTATATGAGAAAGTATAATGTTTTGATATGTATGATTTTTTTCAATTGGAAAAATCAAAATGCATACCACATGTATGTCAATTATGTTTCCTGTCAATCCAGATATTGTGGACAGATGTTGAGGGTTAAGTATAAATGCATGGTGTACATAAATGTTTCTTTTGTTAATGATAATGTGCATATGGTTCATTATGTAAATCACTATGGGAAAGAGTGCTAAAAGATAGTTTTACATGCCAGATAGTTGCAGATAGTTGTGAAAGGCCAAGAGGCTTTGGGTTGATGGCGATTGCCTACCTTAAGGGGTTGATGGTACTTTCCTACTTGGATTTCCTCTCCTTAGAGATAAATGATCTTAGTAAGGGAAAATAGTTTTCCAAAATGGTGAAGAGGGGAAAAATCTTGAGGCAACTTTGTTGGTTTGGAGCCTGTTGGACAAGGCCCAAAATTCCTCATAGAAGGGACAATATTAGAGGAATAGGCAGGACACTACCAAGAGGAATCTTGTATTGGATGTTGTGTAGTCATTGGAATCCTTGAGTTGCTTGGTTAGTGGAATTCTAGGATGGACCTTGTATGGTCTTTGTCAAAGAATTGTTTGCATGTGAAAATGACTTGATTTGATTGTGGAAATCAGTTCCGAGTGGTTTGGAGGAGAATTATTTTTCCCATTATGGTTCTCATAGCAGAACAAATTAGCTAATCAGTTATGTGTTGCATTAAAAATGAATTTTCTATATAATTGTATAAACATGTTATGTACATCTTGAAAATAAAAGATCCTAGTGTTTGGTAAGGAATTATTGGCAGTGTAGTTCCTTTATTATATTACTATTCTTTTGAA
Source organism: Pinus tabuliformis (assembly GCA_031772625.1). NCBI lineage: Eukaryota > Viridiplantae > Streptophyta > Pinopsida > Pinales > Pinaceae > Pinus > Pinus tabuliformis. Next base: position 462,606,237 of record CM062810.1, read on the forward strand.
TGTCCTAGCAGGGGCTACGATAGTATGCACTTGGTGCATTTATTGATCAATTTGATGATTAAAGAGCTAGGTGCTTTCTATGTACTTTTTGAAGTACTATGTTGATGTCTTTACCAGGAGAAAATACGATGTGCATGTGGTGTAGTTATTTATCATTTTGATGATTAGAGTGTTGGTGATCTCTAAGTACTTGTTGAAGTATTGTGATTGAAATATTATCTGATGTTATGATTGATTGATAGTTAAAACTATTTATTTTGATTGAAATGTTGTGACTAATATGATTATGTTGGATTTGTTAGTCATATATTACAGGGTGTTTACCATGGAGTGTGGACGGGTTGTCAAAACATTATAAGAAAACTTGCATAAAAGTGACCATGACTTTCAAGAGAAATTGGTAGGTAATGGTAAGTTTATATAGAGATTTTGTTTTGTATTTTATGAATTTGAATAATGGATATGTGATGGAAAGTAGAACTTGCATATTTTTTTAGTTGTAAATGCTTATGACTATTAATAAACATTATTTTTTTTGGCTTATTGATATTGCCTAGAAATAAAATTCTTCATTTTAAAGGGAAAGGTTTCTTTTTTGGTTTTTTAGATCATTATATCATGAGTAAAATTTAATGATAAACACCAAGGACAATGTTTAATTCAAGTGGGGAGTATGTAATATCCTTATAAACAACATTTACGTTTATATTCGTAATGGAAAATATTATTTTTTCCATGTTTAACGAAATGGTTGAAAACAAGAAACGTTATAATTTAGTTGGAAACTAACTTGAATCAAATAGAGAAAATTATAACTCATAGAGATAAACAAAGTTTTATACATTCTTTAAATTCATTTATAAACTAGAAAAATAACTTTCGTCTTCACCAATTGGATTCCTATGGTGAGGAATGTTGTGGCTCCAACGAAAGGTATTCCTGATCATGAGGTATGCACATGGGTCTTCATGGTTATTGCACACAAAAGAAAAGTAACCATGCCTTTCTTTGGAAAGAAATTGAATGTTTTTTGTGCAAGGAATTATAAGTTATTTTATTAATTGGAAATATTTCGCTAGACTCTTGAAAGTTACAAAGATTTTTGAGTAGAGGAATTAATTATTTCTTTGGAAGGTTCTACATAGCTTCTATGCAATAATTTTCTAAAAACATGCATGAAAACTTTACATATTAAAAACAAAGAAACCATTCTATTTTATTAAAAAAATATTGTAGGGATGTTGTTACTCTTGAAAAGGGAATGCACATGAATCATGCAAACAAAAAGATTTAACAAATCATACTACTTTTCATAAATAATGCATGTGTAATTTCCATGGTAAAAGATAAGGAAGTCATATTACTTTACTGAAAGAGAAATTGTATGGTAAAAGATAAGTTAGGGTTGTTGTTTTCTTAGAAAGAAAACATACAAGAAACCTAAACACACAAGAAAACTGCACACAAAAAAAAAAAAAAAAATCATGATATTTTTCATGAAATAATATATGTAAACTTTTCTTATGAAAAGAAAAAGAAAATAAGTTATTTAATTAAAGAAAAGATTGCGAGGAAATTATGAGAAAATATTAGATTATCAATTTCAATGGAGATGTTAGCATTATTCCTATAGACTCTTAATAGGAATATGTGCATAATAATAATATCCATTATATTGGAATTCCTGAAATAAATTTCTATGTTAATTCTTAAAAAAAATAATTAGTAACTGCATGCATCATTATATTAGGTTTCAAAGTGAAATGTCTTTGAATACATTATGAGATTCTTGGAAAAGAGAACTTAATTAGATTAATTTTCTTGGAAGGGTTTTGATGAATCTGTATGCATATATTACCCATGTTTTTTATTTAAATACTGCAAGAGTTTGAGTGCAGAAAGACATGAATAGGAGTTTTGTGCATGAATTGATGAAAAATAAAGATTGTTGTCTTTGAACGTGCATATGAATCTCATTCATACAAGAACACATGCTTGTTTCTTGAAAAGATTATGTGAATTGAAGGGTCATTGTGTTTGAAAAAAACACATGTTGAATATACAAAAGGGTAGTCATTACGATATAGAAAATATGTTTTTGCTTGTAGAAAGAGAAAGTTATTATGTAAATATTCTTGAAAATAATAATTTATTGAAAATATTTCCTGGCTAGATGAAATGTGTTAATTCCTTGATTTAGGTGCATAAAAGGTTAAGCTAACCTTGTTATTGTTGCTTGGGTTTTATGCATAAAATATGGTTAGCTATGGTAATTTATTGAAAGGGAAGCATAAGAAACTTGCATATAGAAATATAGAGAAATGGCGTTGTATCAATGTTAGGCCCCTATAATACTAGTGATTGCCCCATTAATATTGTCATTGTATCCCTTATTGTTATTATTGTGCCCTTATTGTCTCCATATTGTTATTAGTATGCCCCATAAAAACCTGCTATTGTTATTTTTGTGCCCTTATGTTATTAGTGTTATGTCAGCTTGATTATATTGTGACCCCTTAGACTCTTATATATAGAAGGGAGGTTTAGTCATTTGTATCATCCAAGAATTGTTAATTTGTGTAATGTAAAGGAGGTTGCCCCCTCGAAGAGGCTGAATTCTAAGGCATTGATGTATATTTTCTATCTTTTTGTGAGCTGATTTCCTAACATTTGATATCAGAGTTTTGGATTCTAGGGTTTCACTCCTCCAAATAGTCCATCGTGGTATTTTTGCTATAACTTTTGTTTTTCCCTGTTTCTGAAGTGAGAAAAAAAAACCATTTAAGCCGAAATCATTCTAAAATTCAGGTCTGGATTTCAGGGATTGTATCACTATATTTGTGAACATATGATCTGAGGAATTTAGGGTTCTTGCAGACTCCCGAATTACATTCCAAATAGGTGACCTGGGGAAAATCGTCATAAATTTTGTTTTCAGCATCAAATTGAAAGTTCATAAGAAGTTTTAGAAAGAGGACGTCCTCTAGTTTTTTGTGTATAAGTTTCAAGTACTAAGGTCGAAACAGTGACACGTGGAACGTCATACAAGTTCGCTCTACTGAAGTAGTCTATAATCAGGTCACCGTGGGAGATTTAGCATAACTCTTCCTTGGAGAATCCAAACTTTATCAAACTTGCGGGGTTAGAAAGAGGACGCAAAGGGATACCGCAAGACAAGATTTCAGATATTCGAGATCCGTAGTTACAAAGATACAACATATTTAATATCGAGCTCTTACAAAGTGAAAACAAAATTGTGTAGTTTTTTTAAATTTTGCATAAGATTGGTTTGAAAAATTAGTTTGAAGGAATTCAAAGGGAATAGTGAAGAATTATTAGCATTAATTAATGCATCGAAGAAAAAAAATGGAAACACCTAATAAGCAACCTGAAAGCTCTAGCATGACTGATGAAGAAGAGGAATAAATGCAACATGATATATCAAAATTACAAGACCAAGTACAACAAATTTCACTCTCGCTAAAGGTAAATGAAGCCAAGATGAATGGCGTGGAAGCTAATATCAATGGAATGCAAGTTAATATGGATGGCATGGAAGCTAATATGAATGGCATGCAAGTTAACATGGATGGCGTGGAAACTAAGATGGATGGCATGGAAGCTAAGATGGATGGCGTGGAAGCTAAGATGAATGGCATGGATGCTAAGATGAATGACATGGATGGAAGAATTGAAGATAAATTTGAATAAGTTGCTACAAGAAATGGTCACTAATGGTGAAAGGGTAGTAAAGGAAACTCATGATGAGAACAAAATGAATGTTAGTCATGACTTCATAGACTCTAATGTTGGATTGAAGACCCACCATGTCCAAAAAATCGATATGAGGAAGTTTGATGGCAAGGATCCAAGAACATGGATACTACAAATGGAGCAATTTTTCGATCTCCATAATGTGAAAAGCACACAAAACGTATGTATTGTAACTTTATATTTGAAACCAAATCAGTTTATATGGTATCTATGGCTTTTCTCTTGTAAACAAATTGTCACTTGGGCAATTTTTACGGAAGAAATGATAGCAGATTATGAGGATACAAAAAGAAACACCTTTTTTAGCCAATTGATAAATCTCAAACAAAAGGGTTCAATGATGGAGCACATTGAAGACTTCCAAAAATTGAACATAAGGGTAAAAGATATTCCAAAGGAGCATAGGATTGATGTGTTCATAGGGACTTGAAAGGATAATATCCAACATGGGGTTCACCTTGGGGAACCTGATTCATTAGAGAAGGCATTTAGGTTAGCAAGAAAAATGGAAAGCAAAATTATGGCAACCAGGAAGCCTACCACTCACAACTATAAAGATGGAAGTGTTGTTTCCCCTAGCCTTCCACAACCTACAAGGTTGACACCACAACAATTGGAAGAAAAAGGAGAAAAAGGGATTGGTTAAAGTTGTGATAGAAAATACACTAAAGGTCATAAGTGTGCTGAGAAGAAATTGTTCTACATATATTGTGAAGAGGAGGAAGAAAAGGAACAAGAAATGTCAAAAGAAGATGATATACTCTAGGAAAAAACCCTAGATAAAGAAGAAATGAATCTGACCATATCTTGTAATGCATTGGCTGGAATTACCACTCCTCAAACTATCAAGATAGAAGGACATATCAAGAAGAAAAAGGTAATAGTATTGATTGATTCGGGAAGTAGGCATTATTTTATTCATTGTAAGATAGAAAAGGAATTGAATTACTTCCTATATCCAGCACCAGAGTGTCAAGTGATGGTTGCAAGTGGAGGAACCATAAATTTATTTGGAAAGTGCCATAATATCAAGCTATCCATGGGAGAATATGTATTGAATATCCCAATTCTTTCAATTCCATTGGGTGGTGCTGATGTTGTATTAGGAGTCCAATGGCTACAATCCTTGGGTATAATAGATTTTAATTTTCAAGAACTTTTCATGAAATTTTGTGCAGAAGGAAAGGAATTTGAATTAAGGGGTACTGCAAGGAAACCAGGAAAGATAATTATCTCTAAGGGTATGAAAAAGCTTCTAAAGAAGGAACAACGAGGTGTAATTGCACAATTATGTTCACTAGAGGTTCCCACATTGAAATCATCTATTTCTCTAGAACTTCAAAAAGTCTTGGACAATCATTCCAAGGTATTTGAGACTCTAAAAGGTCTCCCACTTATTCATGATCATGATCATGCTATTCATTTGATTCCAGGAAGTGTTCCTCCAAACATCAGGATGTACAGATATCCCTATGGCCAAAAGAGTGAAATTGAACGTATGGTTACCAAAATGCTAGAGGCTGGTATAATTCAACCCAGTCAAATTTCTTTCTCTACTCCAGTAGTATTGGTTCACAAGAAGGATGGATCATGGCGCATGTGCCTGGATTATAGGGAGCTCAACAAGCTCACTATTAAAGATAAATTTCCCATTCCTGTCATTGATGAATTATTGGATGAATTGCATGGATCAATTTAGTTCACCAAGTTGGATCTTCGTTCAGGATATCATCAAATCAGAATGAAGACTGGAGACATTCTAAAAACATCATTTAGAACTCATGAGGGTCATTATGAATTTTTGGTCATTCCTTTCGGCCTTACAATTGCACCCTCTAAATTTCAGGTTTGATGAATTCCATTTTCAAACCCTTCCTTAGAAAAGTTGTGTTAGTATTTTTTGATGATATACTAATCTACAACAAGTCTTGGAAGGATCATGTTGAACATGTTGACAAGGTGCTCAAGCTATTGGAGGAGAAACAATTATATGCAAAAAGCTCCTAATGTTTCTTTGGAGTACAAGAGGTGGAATATCTGGGTCATATTGTATCTCATGAAGGTCTTAAGGTAAACCCTAGCAAAATTAAAGCCATTAAGAAATGGAAAATCCCCACATCCATAAAACATCTGTGAGAATTTCTCGGGTTGACAGGGTATTATCGCAAGTTTGTTAAGAATTATTGGATAATAGCAACACCTCTAACAAAATTATTGAAGGAAGATGTATTTCCATGGACTCCAAAAGAAACAAAGGCATTCGAACATCTTAAATAGGAAATGTGCCAAGCACCGGTCTTAGCTACGCCAGACTTCACAAAAACCTTTATTGTGGAATGTGATGCTTCAGGAAATGGAATTGGTGTTGTTTTAATGCAAGATTAAAGACCCATTGCTTTCGAAAGTTGTCCAATCAAGGGAAAGTATTTACACAAAGCTATTTATGAGAAGGAAATGTTGGCAATACTACATGCACTGAAGATACGGTGACCCTACCTAATGGGAAGAAACTTCAAGGTAAAAAAGGATCATGATAGTATTAAATAATTTTTAGAACAAATATTATCCTATGAAGAGCAACAAAAATGGGGCACAAAGATGTTGGGTTATGACTTTGAAATCATCTACAGAAAAGGGAAGCAAAATGTTGTGGCAGATGCACTCTCAAGAAAGGATGAGGATGTGAAAGCTTTGTTGTGAGCCATTTTTATTATCAAACTAGATTGGATAAACGAAGCAAGGAAGGAATGGAAGAATGATGAAGAAGTGTGGGCACTCATTCGAAAGATACAACAAGATCCAAGTACATCTGATACATTTAGCTGTAAAAATGATTCATTATGGTACAAAGATTGCTTATATCTATGTAAGAATTCCCAACTCAAACAAAAGATTCTTATGGAATTTCACACTTCTCCCTTAGGAGGGCACTCAGGATTTTTAAAAACTTACCACAGGGTTCAGAAAGATTATTTTTAGGATCGCCTTAAATTAGATACTCAAAAGTTTGTGCCGAAATGTTTGGTTTGCCAACAAAATAAAGTTGAAACAATTAAGACCCTAGGTCTATTACAACCTTTATCCATTCGAAGCCAACATTGGGAGGAGGTTTCAATGGATTTTATCACAGGTTTACCTAAGTCTGAAGGAAAGAATATCATCATGGTGGTAGTTGACAAACTTACCAAGTATGCATAATTTTGTGCATTATCACATCCATTTAAAACCAATACAGTTTCTTTTGCATTTATCGAAACAATTCAAAAGCTACATGGAAACCCAAAGATTATTGTAAGCGACAGAGATCCCATTTTCACTGGAAATTTTTGGACAGAATTATTTTCTTGTTTCGGTACTCTGTCAGCTCATAGCTCACATTATCATCCTCAATATGGTGGGCAAACTGAGATAGTAAACAAATGTCTGGAAGGATATCTTCTTTTCTTTGTATCTGATAAACGAACACAATGGGTCAAATGGTTTCCTCTGGCTAAATGGTGGTATAACCCTTCCTTCCATACTGCAAAAAAAATGACACTATTTATGGCACTTTATGGATATCATCCACCATCCATCACATCATATTTAAGAGAAAATTCTAAGGTTCAAGCAGTGGAACATCACATCGAGCATCAACAACAAGTTCTCCAACTCTGAAAGGATAACCTCACGTTGGTGCAAAATAGAATGAAACAACAGGTAGATCAACACACTACTACACCAAGGGCACTTTTAAGACATTTTTTTAAGATAAAAGAAATCTTTTGTCTTAAAAAATCACTTTTTATTTTAGTTATTTTACATTAAAATTTAATATTAATTGAATTGTCTTAAATATAAATTTTAAGACAAAAATAGTTTGAGACAAAAATATTTTAAGGCAAAACTTTACATTTAAGACAAAAATAGTTTAAGACAAAAATATTTTAAGACAAAAGCAGTTTGAGACAAAAATATTTTAAGACAAAACTTTATATTTAAGACAAAAATAATTTAAGATGAAAATATTTTGAGACAAAACTTTATATTTAAGAAAAAAGTAGTTTGAGACAAACATTTAAAGACAAAACTTTATATTTAAGACAAAAATAGTTTAAGACAAAATTATTTTAAGACAAAAACAATTTAAGACAATTATTTTAAGACAAAACTTTATATTTAAGACAAAAGTAGTTTGAGACAAAAATATTTTAAGACAAAACTTTATATTTAAGACAATGACCACTTTAGATCAAACCTATTTAATACAATTAACAATTAAGACACAAACATATCAATTTAAGATGATATTATCTAACAACTGCAAAATTGACTGTGACAGTGCGCCCTAAGTCCACCAGCTTGTAGACAGCTACTATCTTGCGCCTATACTGAGGTTGTTATTTTACTTACCATTCATGTTATCTTATATAAAGAAAATGATTTGTTGGGCTATTTGTTTTGTGGGGGTAGTCGACTAAGAAGAATGCGACAAGTTTTACTGACAAGATTTCTCAGACATCAATTCCTCTTCTGTCCCTTTCATATATGCTAATTCGATTAGAGACAACTTGTCTATTGTTGCATTTGGCACTACTACACAGAGGGGGATTTTAAGACAATTTTTTAAGAGAAAAGAAATATTTTGTGTTCAAAATTTCAATATGAGGTGATAGTAAAAAAAGGTAAACGTAAAGGATTAGGGGTCTGTCTAGTAGCATTCACCAAGTGGTTGGTTTACCATGGTTGTGAAGTGATATTCAACAAAGGAAATGCATTCCTGAGACACAAATCCACGGGGCAGGTGAAGCAGATCAAGGTTTGTGTGAAGAACCTGTATAAGCTAGATGAGGAAGACTGTGCTACATTAAGCACTAAGGCAGAGAAAGTGAAGGTCGCGATGTTGATGAACTTTGGCACAAAATACTTTGTCATTTGTATCATGGTACCTTGAATATTATAGAACAAATAACCACTCGCCTCTCTGAAGGAGTCCTTAAGCAATAGGATATATGCAAAGGATTTACGTTGCAGAAGTACATAAAATCCACATTCCATGATTAGGACAACAAAGCACATGCAGTCCTAGAAAGGATCCACTATGATGTTTATGGACCTTTCTCGACAACCTACATTGTCAGACACAGATATTTTGTCACTTTTATTGATGACTTCTCATGGAAGTGTTGGATCTTCTTCACGTGTAATAAAGATGAAACATTCTCTAAGTTCGTAGAATTCAAGACACTAGTTGAAAAAGAAGCTAGCAAGAAGGTGAAGGCTCTATTGTAGAGGCTACAACACCCTCCAAAATTTTGGCCTGCACTTAAATTTTAGAGCCATGATCTCAAGCTCCCCTTTTCGATCTTAAGAGTCGTTCATGCTTTTATCTTTACATAGACTGTGTCATCTTTGGGCATGGGGGTAATCACTTGTCATGCAAAGGGAGGTTTGTTTTTCTTCAACAGGAAATATTTATGAGAATGGGTTGTCCTCACCACATAGACATTTTTAACACTCATTTCACACACTCTTACACAAGTGTCACCTTTATCCTCCCAAATTCTTTAATCGGAGCCGCACTTGCGGTAAGCTGCCACAGAGGTTGTTGCATTAAGTGAAGTATGTGTTATATGTTCTGGATGGTCTATGTTGTATTGATAAGTTTTCAAGTGTGTGATTGTAGTCAAGTTTTATCACTATTCACATAAGTTCCACTGGTCCCACACTTAGTTAAATTTCAGAGTTTCCTTAGCAACCTAGCCTCAACCAACTTTCCTGAACTACGCACTTCACATATGTAACCCTCAAGCTTTTTCGTTTCCTGTTTGAACCATGCAATGCACAGAAATCCCAACCTCCCTTACCATTCAAAACTACGCAGTGGTTTCCTCTAGTGTCCTTCCCTCAGTTGAAACCCACTGTCTCCAGAAACTTTGTAGTTTTGTCCCTTGACTACCCAGTTTTCCTTGCATCTTGAAATTGCATAGATGTGTCCTCCTAGGGCCTCATCCCATAGTAGTGTATTGCATCCTAAAATTGTGTAAATGTGTCCTCCCAGGGCCTCATCCTGCAACAATCACTGCCTATTTAAACTACACAATTATGTCTCTCACGGGCCACAAAGAAAGATGACATGATAGATGAATCTCAAGGAGCTGAGGAGAAAAATAAGCAGACCAAGAAACCCAAGGTATGATAGAATATTAGGACCACATGAAGACTCCATCTGATGTATAACCCTTTGGAGGCTAGCTATGGGAAACAAAGCACATCTTTTGAAATACACCTCTTAATGTAGCTTAAAAGTTTGCTTATCATCGTTGTATCATTCCGTCTTCAATGAAATTCATGGTTGCAAGAACTGAAAGTCATTCCATGTGTTTCCTCTACGTGTCTTGCTCCCTTTCACTTGTTTATTACATAGCTTAGAAGATGAAGAGTATTACCACTTGTTTATTTAAGCTACGAAGGTTGTGACCAACAAGATCTTATGAGTAACCAGACACGATGCAAGGCATCCTAAGTGGGAAGAAATATGTTTGATAATATGTATGTAGTCAGAACACTCCTTTGCATTAATCATTGCTTTGTATCTTGCATGTACCCTCACCACTTATCAGATTTGGCTACCTGCTCCTAGTAGTCTCTTAGCTCTTTCCTGATAAAGCAAGTGAAGGAATTTCCTTCAACCTGATTTCTTCAAGGCACTTCATAGAAATTTTAGAGCTAAGAGAAGGAGATGTGGAATCTCACTATCAAACTCTTGAAAATACTTTGCATGTTCGAATATGTCCAAATGATTAAGCTGCCACTCAACAACATTCTCAATATTGGAAAACTCAAGAAAGATCACATCTCTAGATATTATAAACTTCTTATTCACTTCATCATAGAGATGGTATGCTTTGGAGGTATGAGTACCCAAAGAAGATACATTTATGACTCCTTGCACTGAGTTTTTTTATCTGTTCCTTAGGTATGAAGGCATAATGGGAGGAACCAGAAACCCTGAGATGCCTCACCGAAGGAATGTAGCCATACCACATTTCATAGGGAGTCTTATTTCTAATAGCAAGAGATGGACACCTATTATTTATATACACAACACATAGAACCACATCAGCCCAAAACCTTATGATCAACATGTGAACTATGGCAACTTCATAGTGATAGTAATACATTCCAATGAACTATGTGTTGAAAAATGCAGCAAGAAATTCTCAATTTGATTTTTCCTTGATTAAATTGAAAAAAATTGAATTTCCACATCAACAGAAAACTTAGATGATGTTAACTTGTCTGACATGGCTTGTGTCACCTAGTTTACTCAATAAATTCAAGTTGGAGGAGTTAGATTTTAGTTCTGCATATGCGATTGCTAATGTGTAGCAATAAAGGTCAATTGTCTTAGGTTGTTATCAGTTAAACTAGTTCTAACTTTTGGAGGAACTAGTGGAAGGCCATCTAAACAGTGGGACTTCAGTCAAACTCGGTGATCATCTAGTTAACTAATCAATCAATCCATAATAGTTGGGGCATGAAGAGAAGTCAAGTCCCCTAAGATTGGTGGAGATTCGAAGGTAGTTTAATTTCTTGTAGCTCACACAGTTGCAATAACTTTCTATAATCATAATGGAGGAGGTAGCTTGAGTAGGAGCTTCTTGTGAAATTGGAGAGGGAATGATTGTTGGCAGCATTAATAGCCTACCAACAATTTGTTTTGCACCACACTTCAATGTTTTGGGTGGGTTTTTTAGGGTGGATAATTTCTTTTTTTATGCTTTTTGGTCATGCACATCCTCACTAAGTATCTCAAGAGGTATGTAATAGTTCCTTTCATGCACATCCTAACTAAATATGTTTTGGGATGTTTGTACTAGGTCCTTGCAAATTTCTGTTTACCAAGGCCTAACTACTTATGATATTAGGTGCTCACAACAATTCGACAGTTTATGGCACTTTTCAAATCACCGTTCCTGAAAGGATCCAACAAAACGACTTGAGAGGAAGATTACAAGGGCACACTCTTATTGGAACTAGCCTAGAACTAGTGGAATTCGTTTGTTGAAATGGTTTTAGAGTTGTACTAGTCTAGTTTGGTGGTTCATATTAGCTAAGGTTGGTCTTGTATTGAACTGACCTTAAAACACCAAAGTCACTAGTTCTATAATAAACTGACCAATTCTGAAGAATGTAGTGCAACATAGCTAATGACTACCAAATAATATTTTTTTAATAAAAAGTACTTAAAAGAAAAAAAATTCTTAACTCGAGGGCCCTACAAAACCTAACCCTAGTAGTTAATGGTAATATTTAATTTCTAAAGTTAAAGTAAAAGTTGACATTCTCCTTATCTTTCCTTTTTGAAAAGGAAAGATAAGGATAATGTCAACTTTTACTTAAATTTTTAATATTAACATTAATTGTTTTAGGTTGTTTCAAAGTGGTTCCAACTTCATTCAATTTTGAGAAAGTCAAATTTTAGATCCCATTCAAAACTTAGTGGTGATTGTTTGAACCGCTTCTTTGTAATGAGTCGTAGACTTTGACTTCCAATTTTTCAGGTGCAGTTATTACATAATCATATTCCTCGTGAGACTTTGCAGCAGAAGTTGATATTTAATCCATTGCAAGCACTTGACATGTCATAGGGAACCATCAACTACCCCTCCCAAGTTGCTCCCCAACATTGAAATTTTCTTTTTCAGTAGACATTCATTTTATCCATTAGATCATTTTTTCCACTGTGACAGTCCAGTAACACCTCGACCAGCATATGCTTGACAATCCATCTCATCTTTACTACTACCTTATAAACACTGTTAAATATTGTGTCTCCAATCTAAAATAGGAAGAACTAGAAAGGGCCTTCTTGGCCCTCTTCACAACCCAAAATATGTTTAGCATCTCTCTTGTGCTTATACTCTAGTCTTCTCACAGCTTTAGAATGGTGAATCTTAAACACAGTCTCATGATGTCCATTCAGGGAAGAATAATTCACCCTTTCTTTGAATCAGATTACCCCCCTAGCATTCCCTTTACCTTTACATGCAGGCATATACTTTCCTTGTGGAGGCCGTTAAGCTTCCCATCTCTATTTCGCCTCCCTATCCTACTCTCATGAACCCGATAAGCTGAATTTAACCAATCTCAATGTATCTGAGATAAACAACCCATCCAACTGGGTAGATTGAGTTGAGACCCTTTTAGAAACTAAATCCATCCCTCCACAATGATATGTCCCTCCCCAACAACATCATCATGTTGTGTTCGAGATCTATCATTCCCATGATCACCATAAATTTCCAAGTCCTTCACTTACATATTTGGTAACATCATCATTCAGATCACTTATACTTTGTTGTGTTGTTTCTTGTGTTATGATTTCCTTTAATGGAAATATCTCCCTCATAGGCATGAGTAACCAAATTCAAGTTCTTGTTGAACTCTTGCATTAACATACTTAATTTTCATTCTGACCTATTCGATTTCAAATTCTAGTGTGGTTGGTTTACTGGTTGACTACTAGCATTCACCAAGTGGTTACTGATGATCATAGTTACTTTAGAGTGAATGTTGGACTTTGCCTTGAAAACCAAGCCCCAAGAATAAGCAATTATCATGGAACATTTCAGATCCCATACTAGTGGAAGGCCAATTATGCAGTGGGACTTTAGTCAAACTCAGTGATCATCCAGTTAATTGATCAATCAACCCAAAATAGATAGTGCATGGAGAATTCGAGTTACCCAACTATGGTGGAGATTCTAAGGAAATGTAACATCAATTGTAGACTAGCCTTGAGTGTACAGGTGTTGTATGCAGTCACATGATCAACCTTGGGAATTTCACAATCCATTTTGTAAAAATTCCTAAATAATAGGGGCCTAATTTCTCAAAGAAGTGCGCAAGGAAATATGGGCTCAAACAGAGGTAGAAATTTACTAAGTCTAGGATATAGCTTCTCAATGAGATGAGAGACAGGTTATTCACTCGTAGGTTTTGCTTAGCTGAGCAAATAAATTGCAATACATTTCTATTCATCATATTAATGCAAGAAGAGATTGGGTTTTTTAGCATATTTCTTTCCCCAGGAAAAATTATGTGTGCATGTGTGTTATTTCTTATTGCATGTATGAAATTTTTGTTCTAAATTGTGAATTAACTTCAAGAGAGCAATAGAGTAGGTTTGTGTCTTGTGATTTTGATTAAAACTTCATAAGTAGTTGCAACTCTACACCATAATTTCTACAAGGATGGTGGAGGAAAATTACAGAATATTTGTTAGTAGACAATATCCCTACTTCAAAGTATCTATGACAACTTTTGCGAGAAGAAGATGTTGAGGATAAAATATTGGATTGTGGAAGAATTTTTCACAAAATTCACAAGGGCAGTAATTTTCGTTGCAGGTGTGGAGGTAGATGGATTAAATGTAATTGTGTAGGTAGACAACTCACAGGTACTTATTTGTGTTACTATTTGGTAGATTGACCTCTTTTGATCGGTCTCTGGACCCTTATGAATAATAATGAATCTCATATGATTTCTTCTTACCCAGATGATGCATTGGTACTGGAGATTTATCATATTTTTGTGTTATCTCCACTGCATTGGATGTAGATTTTAAATATCTTAGCTTTATGCTCCAACCTAATTGTCATGCAATTAAGGATTGGAGTTGACTTATAGATAAAATCCACTGTAAACTTTTATCATGGGCATAGAGGTGGCTATCCCTAGGAGGCAATTAGTTGACTCTAGTTCGAGCAGTCCTTCAGAGAATCTCTATATATTGGCTTCATATTTTTGCTTTGCTTAAGAATATCAGTAAATATATATTTTTGGCTTCATCTTGGCATGGGACAATGTGTCATAAAGGATAGAGTGGGCCTAGTTGTTGTTTACTATGTATGGAGGCGATGGATAGCCAGACTCATCTACTTCTTTGATTCTCCTTAGAAAATCATTTTGGAATGGTGTATTTAATATGTTGCATTTACAAGCAGATTATAACCACTCTTTTGTGGTTGATTGTATTCGAGACTAGATTATTGAATATAAAACATTTGGACCACTTCCAAAATACATTGGGGTTTCAACCCAAAGAATGCATTATTGTCCTGAGCTCCTTTGTTGTGTTACATCCACCTCCATCCTTTTCAAAAAATCTAAAATCCTCCCTGAACTTAGACATAACCTCCATCCCATATTCCTTTAGTAGATAAAACCCTTCTTTCATTTTCTGACCATGCCAATCTACCCTCCATCCCATATTCTCTCATGAGCCCTGTGTAAACCACCATTTCATTCTAGGATGGGGATTTTGATGTGTAATCTAACCATATTTGTTAGATACTTTCCCTGTTTTCTTGCTTATTCATTCATTGCCAAACACTATACCACGAGTTCTAAGAATCTTGTGGATACTATCACCACAATAAATGTATATTTTATTTTAGAGGAGACAAGAATTGTATATTTCCCTTTGGGACACTCAAAAAATATTTTGATGCACCTTTGTGACCTTTATGACTTTATGACCTTAATTCCCATTCCATGTTCATCGATGTGGACATACTGTATGATGTTCTAGGACAACCTAATGTTTTTGTCAACTTCCTCTCATCTTCCTTGTCATGTTTTCTAGGACTTGTGTATCCAACAAGAAATTTTGGAGATGAATGCCATCAAGGTAGAAAATCAAGGGGGTTTCAAGTCATTTATTTAGTGTTCCCACTAGCATAGTCCCACCATATGACCCACCCAATCTGTAAATTGGGGTCTACTGCTATTTCAATTAATTATTAGATGATCATGGTGGGCCATAATTCCAAGTTAATTATTGTGACTCTTCATAGGATATTATTGGAGATACTTGAGGAGACATCTTTTTGGCTAAAGGGTTAAGGGAGGATTTTGACTCCAATATCGAATCATCAACCATATCCTCAACATTTGTCCCATCAACCATATCCTCAACATATCAAACCAACAATCAAGAAGACAACTGAGGTGAAGCATGGGAATCCTCTCTCGCCCATGTTGTTCAGGATATATATCAATATATGAATGCCTCTACACTCCACCAACTTTGCATCGATAAAATTTTGGGTTGCCCCATTATCCTCCAAGATGGATACATGTTGTCCCTGCACTGTGCTTTTGATTGTCAAAATTCAAAATTGGGATTTTCCATGTCAAAATTTTAATTCAAGATTGACGATGCATTGGAAGGCCATTAACACAATATTAAGGCATAAAAATGAATAATTTACACAATACCAAATACAATACATACATTGAGTTTTATCTCACAAGGTATCTAGATGCTAATTTAGCAAGTTCACACAAAGAGAGAAAGGCAATGTCATGATACATTGTTCAATTTGTAATTAAGAGCATTATCTTGGATAAGGGAGAAGTAACATTTATTTTCTTTCCCATATACAAAGGAAAAATTACGAAGCAATGTCAAATGCCTTTCGTGAAGCAATGTTGTTGTAAAGGGCGTTAGAAAATTGGCATTATAGGAAAGACCCTCACACCATAATAGATTGTGTTAACCAAAGCAAGTTAACCATGTCCAGTGATCTCAAATTTCATGAGCATGTTCAATGAATGACCATAAATGAGGGTTGTCAGAGTGGCTAATAATCATAGTTTATCATGGATGATTGTCATCGTACATAACATCCGTGTTCCAATTCATTTGTTTGGTGCCCAATGTTGGTGAATCATTGTATTGCATCATGGTAGCATATATTGCCTTTTTTAAAGCAAAAATATATTGAAAATAAATTAAGTTATGTCTCATGCAAATGTTCAATATTGTTGTGTTGTGAGTGGTTTGCATATTATATGTATCATATATCTATAATCACTTATTTCAAGCCTACTTTAAGAAATAAAGGAAGAGGTGCAAGCCCTTGCCATAAGGACTCCCACCAACTCCTCTTCACGTAGAATTTTTTCAAACGTTAGCCCATAAATCAAACACATGCCCTTGTTTCTCTAGTTTGGAAACCCTTGGATGTATCTGACAATGAACTCCTCCCAACCACTACTTTAACCATCTATTGGATGCCTTTGATTGGTATGTGTAAATTATTTTGATTGATTCCTGGAGAGGTGTGAAATCTAATTTTTCATTGACATGATACAAACACCAAATTTAACCCATGGTAGCCAAAATTTCAACCTTACAACTCTCTCATCCAATATTCGATACTTCACTAATTAGTTGATGGGTAATCTACTTAACAATATATTATATATTAGAAGCATTCATATTAATTGAAAAAATAAGAATAGTATTTAATATTAAGTTATAATGCATGTAACTGCCAAGTTGACATATTCTCTGCCTTGGAAAGTGAATAGTCAGCTTGACTTAATGTCCGATGTTAGTTTTAAAACAGTTAAGATAAAATTGTTTAAGAGAACTCACATAGATCTATAAGTGCTAGGATGATAAATATGATGAAAAAAGTTCTTCAAAAGTTCACATTGTAAAAGAGGTTTTCACTTATAGTAATATGACCCCATTCCTCCCTTGATAGATCCAAGGTTAGTATATTTGTCCCAATATAATAAATGTGTTTCTCTTTTATATTATTAAATTAGGTTGCTTCAATAATCATGTCCTTCTTGTTAAGGGGAGATTGTCTTAAAGTAAGTGTTGTCATAAGTAGTGTGATAGAAGTAACAATGGGAAACTATATCTATATATTTTTTTAAACATGTGAAAAGGTAATCCCTAATTTATCTATGTCCATGGTAGTGAAAATATCTTTGTTATAGTGGTAGCTCAATTATTTTTCATAATAGTATGATAGCTCAATTATTTGTCATGTTAGTATGAGTAGTGGTACCTTGTGGTCATTGTATTATGTTTAGTGGATATAGTAATAGATGGTGTAATTTAAAATTTTTAATTTAGACTACATTTACATCACAATGTGATACTCTATAATTGTACCAAAACTTAGCAGTGAAGACATGACAAGTAACTAGATGTATTCAAAAAAAAATTAATGCTTATCATTGTGTCTTTGAATAATATTTATAGTGCTAGCTAAATTGGGTAGTATTGACTTACTTTTACAATTCACATAGATATCATCATAACTCATTGGTTTTGATACCTTGATTATTTGAAAATAAATGCTAGTTAAATTAGGTAGTATTGACTTAGTTTTGCAATACATATAGATAAGAACATAACTCATTGGTTTTGATACCTTAATTACTTGAAAATAATAAAAATTATAGTATGTAATTGAATCTATGAATTTAAAAAGTTTCGTAAATCTTTTCATATAATTCCAAATTATTAACTCTAATTACTACATAATTTACATTTGTACTTTCAAATATATACATACAATATTTATAGAGAAAATAAGGAAAAGAAACAAAACAAGATTTAATCATATTGTCCTAACCAAAGGTTTCATGATATTCAAGTATTAAATTCATAATTATTTGTCAATAATTTTTCATGAAATTCGAGTATTAAATTCATAATTATTTGCCAATAATTTGTTTAAGGGCCTTTGCTCTAAAGCATTATAAAAATTGACTCATGCTCCATCAATACCATATCGTAGGATATAAAATTGTAATTTTTTTTTTTTAAATTAACTATTTCTTTGATTTAAATTTTATATCATTAAAATTATTCATAAATAAACCCACTTTAAATATAGTATGTACTTAATAATTCAAAAATTATGTAAATATGATATTTAATGACATCTACTTGCAATGTTGATAAATATAAATTTGATATTTAATAATATTGACTTTTAATGAATTATATTCGATAAATATATATTTTTAATTAAATAAAAAATAATCATTTCAGTTATTATGGAAAATATACAAATCGAGTGTTTCAGAATTTTTGGTTAAATTAAAGGTCGAAGATGTGGTATCCTGTGGTTTTACTGTGAGAGAACCCACATCTGGACTCCCAAACATATATATATATCTATATATATATATATATATATATATATATATATATATATATATATATATGTATGTATGTATGTATGTATGTATGTATGTATGTATGTATGTATATGTATATGTATATGTGTATGTGTATGTGTATGTGTATGTGTATGTGTATGTGTATGTGTATGTGTATGTGTATGTGTATGTGTATGTATGTATGTATGTATGTATGTATGTAATTTGCTATATATTGAATCTGTAATTTGTAATTGAACAGGGCACGATACAAAATTTAAGGTCGAAGGTGTGCTATCATGTGGTTTTACTGTGAGAGCACCAACGTCTGGACTCCTGAACAAATTTTGGCAGATCTGTAATTTGTATTCATAAGTATCAACAGGAACAAGGAAATTTATAAGGAACAGAGGAGTTTGCTCTCGGAAAAGCAATTGAAGGTTGAAGGTGTGATATTCCTGTGAGATTTTCCTACGAGAGAAGCATTTAACCTATGGTTTTACTGTGAGAGCACCCATGGCTGGACTCCCGAACAAATTTTGACATATTTGTAATTTGTAGTCATAAGTATATACAGGAGCAGGGACCGTTACATTGAACAAAGAGGGTTTCAAGGAATAGAGAAATTTTCTCTCAGAAAAGCTTGACAAATGTTTGCAGTTGTATTTGATTCATGAAGATGGTGACAATGCCATTGGGCATGTTTATTCTGCATAATATTCTCCTGGAGTGCAGTGATGCTAAGCCTCTGTCAGAATGAATTCCCTCTCTACAGTATTCTAGGGTTCTGTAAATATGCACGGGGGATGGTGGTGGCCTCTGTCAGGAGTATCATAATTTATGCACGGAAGGAGGGCCTCGTTTTCCCCATTGCAATGGAGGGTTTGTCGCGAAAATGGAGAGACACACACCAATGTTTAAGAGCCACGAGATGAGAGTTTGAGAGTCTCTTAGGGTTTGAGAGCCACAAGACTAGGGTTTTTGTGATAAGCATTAAGGGAATGAGGCCCAATGGCTATACCCCTTACTAGCATTCAGGCAGCAAAGCACATACTCATTTATTTGTGGGTGGTGGATAGATATTAAGACCCTCATTCTTAGGAAAAGTGGGAAACAGTAGGAAACAGCGGGCTAGGCCATCTTAAAATGGAAACAGGCTAGATTAAAATGGAAACAAGCCAGCTAAAACCACTGAAATTTTTTTGGTGTAGAGGCCAAAAATAATTTTGGCACAATTTTTTTTAGCTTTTATATGTTGGGGCTTTCATTGTTATTTTGCAAAGGAGCTGGAAGCTGATCAGCTAGAAGTTTCAAGGAAGATAGCAAAGGGTTTATTTTCCATAGGTATTTTCCTTTCAATTTGATGTATTTTCCTTGCATAGCTATAGGCATTGGTATAGCTGTAGGCATTGGGATTATTTTCATGGTATAGTTGTAGGCATTGGGATTATTTCCATGGTATATTTGGGTTTGTGAGTATAATTTAAAGTGTTTTCCAACTAGGGAAAGTAATTTTTAATTATACTAAGTGCATGCGTGTGGAACCCCAACCTAATTTGAATTAGTTGGTCTCTAGTAGAGTCTATATATTGAATTCATGTTCACTAATAACATATTATTAGATTTTATTAGAAATTTGAATTGTCTCTCTCGTTCATTAGACAATTTCTTAGTGGTTTTATTCTCTCTTGTTTCTTGTTTTGCAAGTAACTATCTAGTGTTTTTTCACACTTATATCTTTCTATTGTGATTAAAATCCAATATGCCTTTTACTTTGAGCTTTATATAAGTGTAGATCCACTTTGCATAGGGTAATTTAGATTCTATTATAGTTTTATCTTGGCTAAGCAACTCATCTTGGTACCATTTCCTAAAGTCTTGCATTATTGTGATTTGAATCTATTCTCCTTCAAGGAAGTTTTGCTCAAGAATGCTTATTTTTATTTTCTTATGTAATTCAATGTTGGAACCATTTCCAAGAAGCTCATATGAATTGACTATCCCAACCTTAGACGAATCAAATAATGATTTTTTACTAGATGTATCTATCCTTTTAGCATGGTGTATTTTTATGGAGGTGATTTTCCTCATTTTATTTGAAGATAATATGTGTTTTTTAACCTCTCAACAAATCTCTATCTTTGAAAATAATCATTGGTATCATCAAGTCTTTGTTGCAATTGCTTCTAAATTTAGATAGATTTTCTAACAACAATGCATTCAATTCTAACTGTCTTTCTCTCTCTTGCATTATCCTTCCATTATCCATCATGTAGCTTTAGAGTATTTCTTTTAGGATCCTCACTATTTCTGCAAGATTTAGGAGTGTTTCTACTTTAGGATCCTCACCATTTCTGCAAGATTTATGGGTTTTTCTACATTCATCCTCTCTTGATATTCCTCACATTTGACATGGGTGGTTTCTTCAATAGGAAATCATACCATATTGGGTTTTTCTTGTGATGTCACTTCCACTTTTTTCACTCAATTATATTTTCTTTTTAGTGTTGTAATGCAAAAGATTTAATCATTGGTTGTAAATTAGCATCACAATTAATAGTAATAATGGAGTATAACCTTTTATATGCAATTGTGTCTTATAACATAATAGTGTTGCACCTGTTAGAGTCGGTATTGTCATCCCTCTGTTAGAGATCAAATCCTCTTGTTGCATTTCATATTAGGTGTCCCGCCTAGTTATTTGCATTCCATTAGGCACATAGATCATCTAATGGTAGTGGCATTCCTCAAGTTTCCCTCATGTTATCTACCTGCTAGCACATATTTTCTCATAAAAGCATATACAGTCTTCCTTTTATCTCGAAAATTGCAAAAGTTGTCTTTAGGGTTTCATGGTAAATTAGGTCTAGGGTTTCATTAGGGTTTCGTCAAAAAATGTGTTGAAGTGTCCAATAATTACTAGTAGGCCATGAGGAGGTTGCAACATCAATAAATTTCATTGCCAAGTGTTCGAAAATGTGTTGTTTTGAGGAAAAAACAGAGTATTTAGCCTTTATTGTAAAAAATCATGAAAAATTTGTTTCCTGCATTGTAAATTTATTCATCTGTACCCTGGTTTCTTTCCTTAGCCCCAGAAGCTCCATCACTTGTAAAACAAGTGAATCTCGGGTCATTAAATTCATCATAAAGTTCAAAAGAAGTGAAAAGTCCAAAAACAGAGTTTAGAAATAAACTCAAATCCAAAACATTATGAAAGTGGGTTTCATGAGCCAAAATTTCAAAAGCTCTTTGTTTATAAGCTATTCCTTCATTTGACAAGTTCATTTGCAAAAGAGAAGCAAGGCAGAGCAATTTTTCGTGAGCAAGTGAGAAATTGAGTGAAAATCACTGTAAGGTTGTCGGCGTGGCGGACTGGGCAGGAGGAGCGATGCATACATCCGGCGCAGCGCACTAGGCCTCAAACTGC
The DNA here is from genome assembly GCA_031772625.1 of Pinus tabuliformis. Lineage (NCBI taxonomy): Eukaryota > Viridiplantae > Streptophyta > Pinopsida > Pinales > Pinaceae > Pinus > Pinus tabuliformis. Next base: position 462,628,399 of record CM062810.1, read on the forward strand.
AGTTCAAATTTTCACAGGCACGATGCATATACTGGGCGCGGCACATTGGGTATGCTGCGCAGCACACACAGCCAGGAAGCCCGAAAATTGCCAAATTTGCTCCAAAATCGCCACAAACGCATGCATTGTCATCGATACAAGTAGGTTGAACTTATCTCATGGTTTTTCATCCAAGATTGATGGTTGTTGATGGTGTTTGATGAATGGTGAAGTGTGTTAAGGAAAGCAAACCCTATCCCTTCAAAGTTGTCAAAGGAGATTGCTGCTAGGGTTTTGTGTTGGTCATTTTACTAGCAAGTATCCCCCCACCTCATCACTCCCTAGTTCCATACTCCCCTTGCTCCCCTTATTTCCCAAGTTTACATACCCCTTAATTCACTAATCATATACCCCTATTCCTATTTCCTAAAACCCAAATACAAACCCCAAACCCTAATCCTATACAAAAACTCCCAAAATGTCCCATATTTCCCTAACTGACTCTATCCCAACAATCCCTAAATTCCCATTATTTTTCCCTCTCCTAACAGTCCCTTGTTTCACTATTTTCCCTTAGTAGCAGAGATCAAACAATCATCAAAGGCAGTCCAACACAGTTTGACACATCAGCACCTATTTCGCAATTTGTCTACCAGCAATTATGGCATCTGATCCTTCATATGATTATGAAGAGGAGACCCAAAGTGACTCACCCATGGAGGGAAATGCACCCAGGAGGCCTCATAGAGGTGGCAGACATATCAGAGAAGAACCAACCACTCTTGCCGAGTTATAAGCCTACCCTCTTGCCATCTTTTGTTTCCAGCATCAGTCATGTTATGAATTTTGTGAGAAGGTTGCTAATTTTCAGTTTCATCATGAGTTTTCCCGCTTATTTGTGTTGCATTTACATGGTGATCAAGCTACTCTTGCCGGTGTCACTTTCACATTAACACCAGAAACCATTTCATTGGCAACCGGCATACCAAACATTGGAGAACCATGGAACAAGAGGCAGAAAATTGACTGGCAACACTATGAGCCATACATCAAACCCAGTTTTTTGAGATAGCTCAAGAGAGAGTTTCCTTTTTAGTACCTCAGGGATGAGTATGCTCCTTTAATGAAACTCATCATGAAGTATTTCACCTGTGAGGGCGGGTTCTCCCGCTTGTATGCTTATCACATCAGGCTACTGATGCATTTTACTCAGGTACGGATGATGAACATTCCATATTTCATATGCCGAAACATAGAGAAGATGACCACTCTTGTGCAGCACAAGACCCCTCAGCAAAAGTTCAATAGTATTTATCATTTTGCTCTCATCAAAATTGTGGTCATTCATCAGCTTGGTTTACAGGGCATCACTTGGGATGCCTTCATCTCTCGTGAGTTTTTCAGAGCTTCACAAGGACCTTCAGAGGCTGGGCATGAGACAGGTGGACCTTCTTATCAGCATGAGGGCCATGAGACCGCTAGTGTGCCGGAGTTCATTTCCTATCAGAGGGGCACTAGACAGTTGTTTGCAGTGATAAAGCGAGTGTTAAATCCACCTGGGGGGGAAGGGGCCTCACTTCCTTCATCAGCACAGCAGGTTCAAGACTGAGGCAAGAGGCCACTTTAGGAGGAAGGAGCATCAGGTGAGCGGGAGACCGATTTCATCCTCATTGAGGGTGGAGACACTGATATGGGCTCGCAAAGTGCAAATCTTAGAGAGATCATTAAGGAGTAGCAGGTGGACATTGATGCCTTGTCTACCAACTTGGATAGAGCCCAATGGACTATACAGTATTTGGAGTAGAGGAACAAGCAGCTTGAGGATCAACAGGTGGTTATGGAGTTACAAAACATTCGGCAAAACCGCCAAGCTGCCCGAAGGAGGAGGGTGGAGTTCACTTCCTTGGAGCAAGAGATCAATGCCAATAGGGAATCATGGCTCGAAAGAGTCAATATCCACTTGGAGAGGCAGCTGGAGAAGGTGATAAATGAGAAGAATATGCTTAGAAATTTTTCATATCATTACTTGTCCCGAAACTTGGTGTGCCAAACGAGAATCAGGAATTTCAAAGCAGAGCTAAAGAGAGAATCAAAGAGGCAAAAAGAGGATGAAGGACTTCAAATCTTGGCTGAGGCTTCCTTGGCCCATCACAACACTTGACAGAGAAGACTCAGCCCAAATTTCAAGAAATTTGGAGCAATTTTTGCATTTTTGCAAATTTTTGGCACAAAAAACAGGTTTTTTTGCCCTATGCGCCGCGCCACGTGGTGTTCACTTTTGCTAGAGGCCTACAAATCTCAAAAACTCAGCATTTTTGGATTTGTCATGCAAAATTACACTTGTCTACCTATGGCCAAGAAATTTGGGCAGGTTTTGAGCCCTCAAAAGGTCAAAAAACACTCAAAAATGACCTCATTGCCCCTATTTTGACACACAGGAAGCAGTGTTGGGAGAATGGACTTTTGGGGGGGGAAATGGAGGCCAAATTGAAAATTCCACTTGGGTTGGAAAGTAGACAGGCAGACCATTCTAGAAAACACACTTGGAGCTCATTTGGACATCGGGAAGGCCTCCAAAAGTGGGTCCAAACAGGTGTTATGCATAGAGAATCAAGCGCGGCACATAGAGGAAAAATTGCCAGTTTGACCAAGTTTTGCTCTGTTTTTCGCCCAGCTTCACCTAGTTTGACTTTTTCACTTTCCTAATGGAAATTTTATGATGTAATTTTATGAAAATTGATGCATTATGATGCAAATATGTTGGATTTTCACTTGTAGAGGTAGATTCATCAGTTTAGAGGTTGTTTGAAACTGAATGAATTAGTGCCCTTGTTTCTAGAGGCATGCTATTATGTTGCCTAGTTTCTAGTTCTCGGTTTAGAATTAGTTGGATCAACCCCTAAACTTGTGAGCTCGACCCCTAGAGGTAAGGATGAGTTATGTTTTTCTATATTATGTTATTTTTCAGTCATTAGTATGGTTGGACTCTTGAGAAAGCCTTGAGCTTCATTGTACATTCATTTTTAGTATTTTGGCTAAGGAATTGAGACCAGGATTTGCAGCACTCTTTGGGATTCATGTGGCAATTTGTCTTGGTATAGTGCTTCTCTTTGTGATTGTGAATTTTCTTATGTGATTACATTATCTATCTTATTTCTTCTGAACTAAACAAACAAGAGTGTAAGTAGAATTCATTGAAAGTGCAATGCTCTACTTGAAGTTTGCTTTAGTTGTTTGATGTTTTCAGCTATTTGGGGAGGATTCATGATTTCTCTTTCCCTCTTCAACACCTCACCTGTCTTTTCCTTCCATCTCACTAAAATTTAAGTGCCAAAATGATTGCCTACCTTGCCCCATCAAGATCTCTGCAGAACTGAGACTCAATCCTTGCACCCCAAAATCAGCCTTTCCCTCTGAGCCAACAAAACTCCATTTTATCAAATCAACTCTTTTGCACATATAACTAGCCTAAAATCAAAAGATATTTTAGTCATCTCAAGCCCCATAGATCATCAGTTGCTGAGATTGACTCAGAGAGAGCCCTCTCCTGACCTGGTAGGACTAGCTACCAGGCTGAGCGTGGTTTGATGTTGGCCCTGGATCCTACCTTTTCAGCCTGAGGTAAATCTAGGCTCTAACAACACCCTAACCCAACATTCAACATTGTAACAATCCTAGTTCCTTTGGGTGTGTTTTGAGAAATGAGGTCATCCTTTTACGAAAATGCACTCCCCATTGGCTCATTGCTATATAATTCAACTTCTATGTAATAAATGGCCACATTGTGTCACTTGATATCTACCATTCTAGGAGATGCACTGGGATGATATTTTGCTTGGATATGTGATCATGTGTTTGGCACTAGACTCTAATTATTTAGCATGAAATAGGTCCATATCACACACAACTTGCCTTTACCATCAAGATAAAATCACATATAATATGGAAATTATCTTTCTTAACAATATAGGGAATGGTCCTAGCTCTAGCATTGCCTATATAAGTTTCCTTAATCTAGTGCCCTTTATTATCCCCAGGTTCATGGGTACACTTCCCAATATAAATTGTGGCATTTTAATCCTTGTTTCTAGAGGGGTGTTATGGAAATATGATTGATTCTCCTTTGAACATCTCAAATCTGCGCATAGGTATAATACCAAGCTATGATATTTGTAGCTTGGGTCTTTGAGAAGTATGAGGCATGAAATTGGCATTATTGGTTAGGTCATAAGATAAATTTGTAACCTATACATCCATGTATGACCGTAACCTACCATAGAGGTTGTGAAACATTCATATGTTATGTAAAACAGCTCAACATGGTTCACAAGGGCTTGATAAGTGGATTGATTTAATCCCACACCAACATTTACTCATGAAATGATGAGACCATATGTCATGGGCATTCACTGCATTGGCATTCATTGGAATTCACTTATTCCATGGGTGGTTAACTATATTGGAGGGTTAAACATAATTTTGGGTTTTTCTACCCTCTCTGCCACTAGTACTCTCCATTATTTTATGTCTTTTCATTTTCCCAGCATATTTTAGGGTTCTTTATTGCATATTGGTGCTCTTCTAAGGTAGCACACCATATCGCTTCATCTACCATAATAATTCATTGGACTCCAATTCGTAGTTTCAATGCATGCTTAATATGCATTACTTTTCAAATGTTGATTTCATAGTTTAATATAAACTGATGATAATTTATTTAAATAATTTATATACTCCCTACTACTCATCCACTAGCATACTCCCTACTTGGGATTCAAGGGGATGTTGGGGTACATTGCACTCACTAGTTCATTAGGACCTATAATTTGGTCATAATTATACCTTATTCCATATATTATTATGGAAACATATTGTCACTTTTAATTAAATACTACACATTCCATATCATTTCGAAAATTTTCTATTTTGTATGGTTTTCTATTTTTACTGAGTATTGATTACATGTGGCCATGACTTGAAATTAGGGTTCTTTATTGCATATTAGTGCTCTTCTAAGGTAGCACACCATATCGCTTCACATACCGTAATAATTCATTGGACTCCAATTTGTAGTTTCAATGCATGCTTAATATGCATTACTTTTCAAATGTTGATTTCATGGTTTAATATAAACTGATGATAATTTATTTAAATAATTTATATACTCCCTAGCATACTCCCTACTACTCATCCACTAGCATACTCCCTACTTGGGATTCAAGGGGATGTTGGGGTACATTGCACTCACTAGTTCATTAGGACCTATAATTTGGTCATAATTATACCTTATTCCATATATTATTATGGAAACATATTGTCACTTTTAATTAAATACTACACATTCCATATCATTTCGAAAATTTTCTATTTTGTAGGGTTTTCTATTTTTACTGAGTATTGATTACATGTGGCCATGACTTGAAATTAGTTGTAGGATGAAATGGGTAATTCCAATCCATAAATTCATGCTACCTCATGCAATTCCTAGATTGAGTATGCACTTAGTGGCTACTTTGTATTAGTTAGTGGTCATTTTTTATCTCTCCTCCCCTTGTTAGTTGAATTTTAGTCCTATTTTGGAGTTTAACAAAATTTAACTAGTTAGTATTATGCATGTGAGAGTTATTATTCAGTTATAGATGATCTGTAACTCCACTAATTTTCATTCACTCCATTTTTAGGATATTTTTCTAATTTTGGGTTTGTGAGTAAAATTTAACATGTTTTCCAACTAGGGAAAGTACTTTTGAATTATACTAAGTGCATGCACATGGAGCCCCAACCTAATTTGAATCAATTGGTCTCTAGCAGAGTCTATATATTGCATTCATGTTCATCAATAACATATTATTATATTTTATTAGAAATTTGAATTGTCTCTCTCGTTCATTAGTCAATTTCTTAGTGGTTTTATTCTCTCTTGTTTCTTGTTTTGCAAGTAACTATCTAGTATTTTTTCACACTTATATCTTTCTATTGTGATTAAAATCCAATATGCATTTTACTTTGAGCTTTATATAAGTGTAGATCCACTTTGCATAGGGTAATTCAGATTCTATTATAGTTTTATCTTGGCTAAGCAACTCATCTTGGTACCCTTTCCTAAAGTCTTGCATTATTGTGATTTGAATCTATTCTCCTTCAAGGAAGTTTTGTATTTCTTCTTCCATGGCTTCTACAATTTTTTTTTACTCCTATATTATTGGTAATAGTACTTGGAATTTCTTTTCATATCATCTATAACCTTGAACTCATCAAATTTTATTTGATCTTGGTAGGACTGAGATAGTTCATTGAGAAAATGTTTAATTTTCACTTTCTCATCCCTAATATATGGCACATAGTGATAGTAATTCCAAAACTTATAGGAAATTTCTTCCAAGTGATATTCCTCTCACAAATTCATTTTATGATGTGTCTTCCCACTGTATGGAAGCCCTTCTAGTTATGTGGAATATTTTCACTATGGCATTCATATTCCTCTAATGTTCATAAACAAGAAAGTATTTCTTTAATCTCAATAATCAAGAATGTTTATTTTTTATTTTTCTTATGTAATTCATTCATGGAACCATTTCCAAGAAGCTCATATGAATTGACTATGCCAACCTTAGACGAATCAAATAATGATTTGTTACTAGATATATCTATCCTTTTAGCATGGTGTATTTTTATGGAGGTGATTTTCCTCATTTTATTTGTAGATGATATGTGTTTTTTAAACTCCCAACAAATCTTTATCTTTGAAATTAATCATTGGTATAATTAGGTCTTTGTTGCATTTTCTTCTGAATTTCAGATAGATTTTCTAGAAATAATGCATTCAATTCTAACTGTCTTTCTCTCTCTTGGATTATCCTTTCATTATCTATCATGTAGCTTTAGAGTATTTCTTTTAGGATCCTCACTATTTCTGCAAGATTTAGGAGTGTTTCTACTTTAGGATCCTCACCATTTCTGCAAGATTTAGGGGTTTTTCTACATTCATCCTCTCTTGATATTCCTCACATTTGACATGGGTGGTTTCTTCAAGAGGACATCATACCATATTGGGTTTTTCTTGTGATGTTGCTTCCACTTTTTTCACTCAATTATATTTTCTTTTTAGTGTTGTAATGCAAAAAATTCAAGCATTAGTTGTAAATTAGCATCAAAATTAAAATTAATAATGGAGTATAACCTTTTATATGCAATTGTGTCTTATAACATGATAGTGTTGCACCCTAACCCAACATACAACATTGTAAAATCCTAGTTCCTTTGAGTGTGTTTTGAGAAATGAGGTCATACTTTATGAAAATGCACGTCCCATTGGCTCATTGTTATATATTTCAACTTCGGTGCAATAAATGGCCACATTATGTCAATTGATATCTACCATTCTAGGAGATGCACTGGGATGATGTTTTGCTTGGATATGTGATCATGTGTTTGGAACTAGACTCTAATTATTTAGCATGAAATAGGTCCATATCAAACACAACTTGCTTTTACCAGCAAGATAAAATCACATATAATATGGAAATTATCTTTCTCAACAATATAGGGAATGGTCCTAGCTCTAGCATTGCCTATATAAGTTTCCTTAATCTAGTGCCCTTTATTATCCCCAGGTTCATGGGTACACTTCCCAATATAAATTGTGTCATTTTAATCCTTGGTTCTAGAGGGGTGTTATAGAAATATGATTGATTCTCCTCTGAACATCTCAAATCTCCAAAAATCTGTGCATAGGTATAGTACCAAACCATGATATTTGTAGCTTGGGACTTTGAGATGTATGAGGCATGAAATTGGATTTATGGGTTAGGTCATGAGATAAATTTGTAATCTATGCATCCATGTATGACCATAACCTACCATAGAGGTTGTGAAACCTTCATATGTTATGTAAAACAAATTGGCATGGTTCACAAGGGCTTGACAAGTGGATTGGTTTAATCCCACACCAAAATTTACTCATGAATTGATGAAACCAGAGCTCATGGGCATTCACTGCATTGGCATTCATTGGAATTCACTTATTCCATGGGTGGTTAACTATATTGGAGGGTTAAACATAATTCTGGGTTTTTATACCCTCTCTGCCACCAGTACTCTTCATTATTTTATGTCTTTTTGTTTTCCAAGCATATTTCAGGGTTATTTATTGCATATTGGTGCTCTTTTAAGGCAGCACACCATATCACTTCATCTACCATAATAATTCTTTGGATTCCGATTAGTAGTTTCCATACATGCTTAATATGCATAATATGCATTGGTCTTCAAATTTTGATTTCACAATTTAATATAAACTGATGATAACTTATTTAAATAATTTATATACAAAATGATGCTTGTTTGTTAGGAACAATGCTTTTTTTTTTAGCACCATAATTTTCTTACATATGGGAAAGTTACCCACTTTATTATTTATGACTAGGTTGGCCTAGCCTCCTTCTTCGTTGTATTTCCCAACCCTAGAAGGATGTGAATAAATTCATGCACACTCATTTGTACAACATATTCATTGATTATTTCGATCCAGTGCCATATTTACCCAAGTACAATTCTCTATTTTTCTCTCTCATGCTATTTTGCTACAATTAATATTGTTGTTTTGTTAAATGTCATAGTAAATATGAAGGGTTTCTACATGATTGTATTAGAGTTTGATGAAGAGATCACTATAGGTCTTCTATCTGTGTTCTCAACATTATATTAGTGTGACTCTTCCTCCCCTAGCTGGTAGTATTTACAGGGTTGTCTTAGGTCTTAAAAATAAGATTTTCAACCATTTTCTGGGGAGCACAAACAAAATTCTGGGTTTTTATACCCTCTCTGCCACTAGTACTCTTCATTATTTTATGTCTTTTCATTTTCCTAACATATTTGAGGGTTCTTTATTTCATATTGGTTCTCTTCTAAGGCAACACACCATATCGCTTCATCTACCATAATAATTCCTTGGACTCTAATTAATAGTTTACATGCATGCTTAATATGCTTAATATGCATTGCTTTCCAAATGTTGATTTCACAGTTTGATATAAACTGATGATAATTTATTTAAATATTTTATATACAAAATGATGCTTGTTTGTTAGGAACATTGTTTGTTTTTTGAGCACCATATATGGAACCTCGTTGGTTTCACTAGTGTGAATATATAGTGGGTTGGGTTGGGTTGGGTTGCGTGGGGTGGGTTGATTCTGATAATAATCGTAATCCCTTCTTCTAAAGCATCTCATAATTTACAATAGCAAGAAGATGAAGTGATCCATATGTTGTCATAGTGGCAGCTACCCTTCTTGATGGATGTTACATCCATGGCTGCCTAGTTACAGATATCATAAATGTTGAGGGATAGGTGTTACTCTGTCTTCCGAGCCTTTAGTATGCCCTCTTCTTTTGTAAAGCTAGGGAGCATCTAGCCCTTGCCATCAAAGGCATATTGAAGAGCATGATTAAAAGGCATAGTCAATCATGTACCTGGGCTACTCAAGAAGACAACTAGCCACACCAAAAAGCCCACAAGGATGACTCCAGCTAAAGCAACTCTAGTACTCCCAATCTTAATTTTGCTTAGTGAGTTGGGCATGATTAATTCTCTTTTAAATATGGATCTTAGTTGTGCAATATTTTCAATCCATAATTGCATAGAGTCAACCAACTAGACTTTCATTTAATTTTCTGCAATCTCTCACTTTAATCGAACTTCTGAATGTTGTTATATGAATGATCGAACAGACACTAACAATGGTAGCAAACTATCTTGAGTCATTATCTGGGCAACGAATCATCCCTAAGACATTATTTGAAGCATTGGCCTATCTCTAAGGAATTATCTATAGCAACACATTAAATCTGAGGCTTAACTGTGGCAGCAATATGTCTATGGAGTAATTCTGAGATAACAAGATACCTCTGAGGCACTGTTGATGACAACAGATCATGCCTGAGGTATCAATTTTGGCAGCGAACCACCTCTAAGGGCTTGTTTGTGGCAACGAATCACCCCTAAGGTTTGTATGTGGTAGCAAATCATCTTGAGGTATGGTCTAGGGTTTTGAGGCAAGCAAGATCTGGTTTGGAGTTGACTGTGGCAGCAATGAGATAGTGAAGTAATGTTTATAGGTAGCAAGGAAGGTGGAAATCCATCTTCTGTGACAACGAGGGTTTCTGGGTTTGTAACAGTAGCAGATAAAAAATCTGAGACAACATATCACTTCCCTCACACAACCGAAAGGCTGTGACCCCTCACATAGAGATAGTAAGTGCTAGAAAGAGGAGGACAAACTAGGCAGCAGACTGTCAAGGGTGATAGGAGGGATGAAGGTCACCTCATTAAGGCATTGAAGGCTAGTAAGACAATAATTAGGATTGGGGATGTAGCTGAAGAACATATGACTGTTTGAATATCTTTCATTCCAATTGTACATTAAATGGAAGGATCTTTACTTTATATGGATTGATGAATATTGCATTGTTATTGTGAAATATTACCCTATCATACTTTGTTGAAAACCCTATTTCAAAATTGTGCCCTAAGGGTCATTTTTACCAAGAGGGATATTACACATCTATTGTGATTACATTTAACTTGAAGTTGCTTCTATTGCAAGTTACATTCACTAAGTTGTTCATTACTTCTTCAAGGTTTACATTAATTTCGGATGTTAATCAAAATATTGCAAATCTGAAATCACTTTTGCATGTATAGTAAATTAGATTTGAGATATAAACCACTTGTTTCTAATTCATATAAAGCATCTAAGTGGATTGTGTAATTTATGCTTATTCTCTTAAAGATCTATCTTGAAGCATTAGATCACTAAGTCGTTGGATCCTGTATATTACATATGCGCTATATTTTTGGATTCACTTGGTTATTTGTTGAAGTATATCGTTGCATTCAATCGCTTAATCATAATCAAGGTTTTCTTACACTCTTCCAATCATCAATCATAACTCCCATCCATTACCCAAGGGTAACATATGTAGATTGCGTTTTTCCACTAAGATGCTAGTTTAGGCAATAATAGGATTCACATCTGTTTGAATGAAATTTGACAATTGAAAATTAGGTGACCTAGTCATACCATATACATAACCCATCATCAAAGGGTAGTGCGCAAAATCAATGTATTTTTCATGCCAAGTTTTTTGAAATACAAAGATGGTAGACGAGAATTCCTTCAGACAGGAATGTGGTACTATAAAGAGCAAGTGGATTGACCGATTTCTCATCCATACCAAGTATGTCCATCTACTTCAGAATCTTTAAACTATGATTTTGTCAGAAGCATTTATTCGAGGAAGACTAACTTGTGTATGCACAAAGCGATGATATAATCCATATTGTGGAAGTGACCACAGGTACTTATGTGAGGGTGGTAGGTGGCTAAAATGGAGGTGATCCAACTTAAGGAAGAGAATATTGGTGCTGACATGGGGGTAGCAGGTTTAATTTGGGCAATGGCTGGCTGATTCTCGAAGCATAAGCTCAAAGGTAATGTCTTCAGTGGAAGTGTTGAAGTGATTGAAACAAATATTCAATTCTAGATCAATGGTCTTGTTTAGTAGTTGTTTTACAGGATAGCTAGAAATTGTCCGGAATCTCTTTTCTGAGGGGAAGTAGTGGTGCTGAGTCAGTTATCAAGCTCATGCAGACTTTACTGGCATCATTCTTCAAGATTACAAAGAGTTCATTGGAAGTTGATTTTGGAGCTCTTGTCTAATAAGAGGGAGCATTGGTAATCAGACATTGTGCTCCAACAAAAGTTTCATTTATATTAATAGTCCACATTATAATTAATGTTAGTAACATGTAACCAAGTTCAACATTGAGGATTGTTATAGTTAAAACACCTTAATGGGTTTATTTTTTTATAAGTGATGTATTGAGTAATGTATAAGGAGAAAAGGATGTAAGAGGGAGAATTACAGAGAGAATTTTGACAGTGGCCTAGGGCTACCCATAGATGTAATGGTCTAGAGAATAATATAGTTTACATGTTCCATTTCCAGGTTTGTCCACGTACTCCATGTCTATCATATGCTCACATGTGATCCTTTAAATTTACGACATAAAATCACATGGTAGAAAAGTTAGCTGAGAAATGCACATTATTCTGTCTTCAGGGCCTTTAGTATGCCCTCTTCTAAAACAGTACTATCAGGTCCCACCCTGATATAGGAAGTTAATATTTTATCATTGTTTCTCCACTTTTCATGATACCTCTCCATACTCCTCATGTGTTTCCATCTAGTTTCCTGATTAGTGGGCTCCTTCATCCAAAATTGATGATCCTCGAGACTCTGTTTCTTGGAATTAAAAACATTTTTATGTGGTTTGTCATAACTTAATTTCTTCTTAATGAGGTTCATTGGGACTATCCTCCCTTGAAGGGGTGCAATCATGGGATATGGCATACATATATATTATTTTGGTCTTCCACAATCATTCCTTGTGCCAAGTTAACTCCAATGTTGGCATGTTCATCTTCTAAAGTTAAAGTGATTGGTATCAGAAAACTAAATCACAGTAAGTGTATGGAATAATTTTATCACATTAGATAAATAATGGGACTAGATAATAAACAAATCTAACAAGTACCTGTTAAAACATACCAAGGGAAATTACCTTTCACAATAATATAAAGCAGTATAAAAGTTCTAAACTTATGGTTGACAACACATAAACCCAATATTCTACAGAGATTACTTTGCATGATGTGACAACAATTTAAGACAGTGCATTTCCATTTGTAATATAATCCACAAAAAAATTCATCTCTTACCCAAAAGAGGATCTGAGTCAGTTTATTTTTCTAACACAAAGGTTAGAGAGAAAAAACCTTCTAGCAAGATCTATGCATTATTCATATGTATGGATTGTCACTAGCAAGTGTTGTTGTGTATAACACTATTTCTGTAACATAAATGCCCTCATGATTCAAGATTTCCACTGATACAAAATCTATGCTTGAGCATTGATTAGTTGTTAGAGTATGGGTAATCTCCACTTAAGACCACATGGTGACCCACTACCTAATGTATTGAGTGCTTTAATTCGCTTACATATGGGAAAGTTACCCACTTTATCATTTATGACTAGGTTGGCCTAGTCTCCCTCTTGGCACTAGTATCCAACCCTAGAAGGATGTGAATAAACTCATGGACACTCATTTAAAACATATTCATTGATTATTTCAATCTAGTGCCATATTTACCCAAGTACAATTCTCTATTTTTCTCTCTCATGCTATTTTTCTACAATTAATATTGTTGTTTTGTTAAATGTCATAGTAAATTTGAAGGGTTTCTACATGATTCTATTATAGTTTGATGAATAGATCACTGTAGATCTTCTATCTGTGTTCTCAACATTGTATCAGTGTGACTCTTCCTCGCCTGGCTGGTAGTATTTACAAGGCTATCTTAGGTCCGAAAAATATGGTTTTCAACCATTTTCTGGCGAGCACAAACAAAATTCTGGGTTTTTATACCGTCTTTGCCACCAGTACTCTTCATTACTTTATGTATTTTCATTTTCCAAACATATTTGAGGGTTATTTACTGCATATTGGTGCTCTTCTAAGGCAGCACACCTTATCGCTTCATCTACCATAATAATTCCTTGGACTCCAATTAGTAGTTTCCATGCATGCTTAATATGCTTAATATGCATTGCTTTTCAAATGTTGATTTCACAGTTTAATATAAATTGATGATAATTTATTTAAATAATTTATATAGAAAATGATGCTTGTTTGTTAGGAACACTGCTTGTTTTTTGAGCATCATATATGGAACCTCGTTGGTTTCACTAGTGTGAATATATAGTGGGTTATAGTGCCCAACCCTAGAAGGATGTGAATAAATTCATGCACACTCATTTGGACAACATATTCATTGATTATTTCAATCTAGTGCCATATTTACCCAAGTACAATTCTCTATTTTTCTCTCTCATGCTATTTTGCTACAATTAATATTGTTGTTTTGTTAAATGTCATAGTAAATATGAAGGGTTTCTACATGATTCTATTATAGTTTGATGAATAGATCACTATAGATCTTCTATCTATGTTCTCAACATTATATCAGTGTGACTCTTCCTCCCCTGGCTGGTAGTATTTACAGGGTTGTCTTAGGTCTGAAAAATATGGTTTTCAACCATTTTCTAGGGAGCACAAACAAAATTCTAGGTTTTTATACCCTCTCTGCCACCAGTACTCTTCATTATTTTATGTCTTTTCGTTTTCCCAACATATTTGAGGGTTCTTTATTGCATATTGGTGCTCTTCTAAGGCAGCACACCATATCACTTCATCTACCATAATAATTCCTTGGACTCCGATTAGTAGTTTCCATGCATGCTTAATATGCATTGCTTTTCAAATGTTGATTTCATAGTTTAATATAAACTAATGATTATATAAAAATATTGCCATCAAAGGCATATTCAAGAGCATGATTAAAAGGCAGAGTCAATCATGTACCTGGGCTACTCAAGAAGACAACTAGCCACACCAAAAATCCCACAAGGATGACTCCAGCTAAAGAAACTATAGTCCTCCCTTGAAGGGGTGCAATCATGGGATATGGTATACAAATAGATTATTTTGGTCTTCCACAATCATTCCTTGTGCCAAGTTAACTCCAATATTGGACTGTTCATCTTCTAATCGATTGGTATCCATTTTAATATGGCAGAGATCAAAACTCTCAAACTTATCTAAAAGGAGCTTTATTCAGTGGTATATTGGAGGAAAGTCATTCCCCCTACAATCCTTCATCTTATAACATTTTTGTACATTTTTGTATAGTAATTAATGAGTCTTCAAATACACTTATGTTTTGTTCAAAGTGCAATGGCAGATTTGCTAGGTCTCCACCACTCAACTCTAGATGATGTTCTTATATATATAAAATAAAGAATGTATTTATATATATAAGTTTTTGAGAAATATTATAGAGATGTTAGTAAATTTAGTAAGACTACATCATGTGAATTTAGTAGCTTGTAAAGTTTGAATTGGTCTACATTCACTACATGCATTTTAATCACAAAACTCCTCAATGAAATTAGTATTACATGCATAAAAGTTTAAACCAACATATTTTAGAATAATTTTATGGTTTTACACGTTGTCATATATTTCAACGTTTATTTATGTAATGATCCTAACTAGTGTACACAAACTTTTCTTCGCAGATTTCTATTACATTATTCTATACAAAATGGTAGACCAGGTATTTATGTTGCTTTTGGTATTTGTATTATTTATGTTGTTTACTTAGTTAGAGGTTGGATTTAATTTTAGAAATAACTTTGAAATGATACTTCAAAAGTTTGTTTGTGACTATTTAGATGCTTGTTGGAACACTTCGATAAGCTTGCCTCAAAATGTTGGACAGATCTTCAATGCTCACTCAACACATTGGTAGAGTTTTGTTCAGGGTTTTGAACCTAGTTCTCAATTTTTTTCACATCTAATTCCTACAAAAGCAATAAACACTACCTTGAAACAACAAAAAACAAAAGTACAAACAATCAAGTGATCAAAGAGCCAAAAAATACACTAAAAAACTACATATTCATAGATTCACTCCCTAGGTTTATTCATTGGTCATGTTCTTTTGAAAGATAAGTAATACCCAAGTTAAAAATTACAGTCTTATTGTTTAAAAAACATGGCGCATTTAGGGAAATAGAACGTCGTCATTTGAATATTCATATGAATGGGAAACAAGACCTACTCCAGGTATAGATGAATACTTCAATGAAATGATATATTACAGTTGCAAAATGTGCCAAAATAGGAAACTAAAGAAGCGAAGGCTTGTTGGTATCCATAGATTGGACCATGGAGTTTATATAGAAGAGGTACATTATAATTAACAAATTGTTATTCTTATAATAAATAAATATGCACATTATTTAAAACATTATTATTGATCATTTCATTTGATTTTTTTATTTAATAAAGCCGCTTCTAGTTCCCAATATTCGTGAAGGACCAACAAATGATACTGATAATAGAGACTCTCAAGATGAAGGACAATACACATTTATGGAAGAAGCCACTTTGCAGATAAATGAGGCTGGTGTCAATGAATTTATCCAAGACTTCTACACATATTTTGAAGTTGTTGATTCACCCCTAGCTCATTTGGCTAGGACACTTCTTTATGCAAATGTTGAATCTTCTATATTGGTGACAAATATGTTGTTGTTGAACTTAAAGGTTACACATGGACTAACAAACACATTCTTTACTGATATATTAAGGTTGGATTGATATTCCTATAAATTAATGCTCTAGATGTCTCAAAAGTTTTGAATATTGTGTATACTTATAAAAATCATTTGTTGCACTATGCAGACTTTTGGCAAACAAAATACTTCCAAAGGACAATAAGTTGCCTCATTCTCATACAGAAGTATCTTCAATAATGAAAGGCATTGGGATGGAGTACATGACATATGATGTATGTCCAATTGACCATATATTGTACTATTGGAAATAATGCAAATTTACAACAATGCACAAAGTGTCACAAATAGGTATCGTTAAGATCAATTATCCAAGAAGGTTCCTTATAAAGTATTATGACACATTCCACTAAAGCCAAGGTTTGAGAGAATGTTCAAATGCAAGGAGTTGGCAAAATATATGGATCATCATGCACAAGGGAGGAGCCAAGATGGTGTCATGCGTATGGTTGCAGATAGTAAATATTGGAAAGATATTGAGGTAAAATGGCGACATTCAAAAAATGCAAGAATTTCTCTAGCAATGGATGGTGTAAATCCTTTTGGAGATCTTAGAACAACATATTTTATTTTGCCAGTGTTAATTTTAAATAACAATATCCCCCTTGGATGGCAATGAAAAGGAACATGAAATGTTAACTCTTATCATACCAGGTACTAGAACATGTGAATGCAATGATTTCTTGAAGATTATATAAAAATATTTCAATTCAGTTAATCCTAATAAATAACTCTTTGTTCACTTAGGGAAATATCAGGTAAAGGATATGGATGTATACATGGAGCCCCTCATTGATGATCTTCGTGAATTATGGGATGGCGTAAATATGTTTGTGTTGACACCTAATCCTCAATGGATGGGTGAACTGGAACGCGATCAGTCATCAAGAAGATGAACTGATCCGTCCTATTTCTGTATATAAATGATAGTTAGCTAATGAATAATGCAATCAGTTTTTCTTCTGCCTATTCTGGAGTTACCCTGGCCTGACATGGTATCAGAGCACAGGTCCCAGCCACTATTTTTGGCTTCCTTTCTGCCCTTGTAACTCCCTCCTGCCTATATTCTACAGACTGACACCTCTGGCCTGCTGTTCAAAATCTCTCCACTCTCCTACTCTCCGCTTACCTCTCTCTCCTGCTCTCCACTTTCATTTTTGCCGCCCTCTCTGAATTCGCTCTATTTTCTGTGCAAGGATGCGATTTCATTAATATGTTAGCTTATGTGTTTATATCCAAAAAACGTTTCACCTTCATTGCTGGGCGGATTCCACCTCTATTCTACCTCAACGTCTGATGATTCTGGTTGCTTCCATCACTGAGGAAGGAGAGGATATGACCGAGGAACACTGCATGCAACCATTGAAGCTCGCCTCAACCATCAGAATTTGAGAAGTCCTGAAATTTGGTATCGACAGAACGTCTCAGTAGGTCGTCTCTTCGGCTTCTTGAACGGACGAGATATAAGCCCCGTAAGCGTTTTGTGGTTTGCCAAGGTCAATGTATTTGGTTTGACTCGATCCTTTCTTCTGTTAAAATCTCAGACCTTTCACCTGTAAAGAATTGTTCAGATTTGTCATTTGTTGGAGTCTCAGACCTGTCACCTGTGGAAAAGTTTTGGACTTATGACCTAGTTAATTTTCAAACTATTGAAAAGTCTCGAATCTGCTTCGAACCTGTGGCTGTATTGTCTGACATATATATTGTTTCTTTCATCTCATATGAGACACACTTTGTATTTTGTGGAGTGATGGAATCTGCGAGTTGAGGCTGTCAGAATTTGAGAAGTCGTTTTTTGTGTGATGAAGAAATAGTTAATGGGTAGAGTGCATGTGAATGAATTGATGTCGCTTTTGTTCAAGAACAGTTGAATGGCGCAGAGATGCAGTGTGTTGACAACAAAAGTCAAGTCAACTTAACACTGTACATGTGGCTGTATGAACCTTTGACTACCCATCTTCCTGTGTGAAATTTATGAAAAATGCGTACATTAAGTTGTTGGATCAGTAGCAAGGCTTGGATGTGCAATAGTCTTCCTCAAAATTTGATCATGTGGTGATTAAGTGTTGCGAGGATCTCTTTCAGATTTTGGTCCTGTGGTGATTCGGTTCTGTGGAGAAGTCCTTTCGAAAAACAAGTGCGTTTACAGTAATAGATTCTGCTGCCTTGAATGTGCGTTGATTGCATGCTGGTGTATTTACAATACATTGAAATTTTTTATGATCACTTTATATGCGGTGTTTCTTTTATCTGAGATAGCGGTGCTGAGTTAACGCTGTTGCTGTGGCGGTGCTTTATATGTGCACTAACGCTGTATATATTTGTGCACTGTGGTTACATTAACCAGCGTTTGAGTTTTGAATGCATAGTCTATACATATGTAATATGGTGAGGATCTTTGGAGGGCTTTGAAGAAACAGTAAAGTATTTGCCCTTTTTTGAGTACAATTTCACTCTACATCAGTAGAAGTTTTTTTTTATCAGCAGAAGTTTTTTAGCAGAAGTATTTTTTCTATCAGCAGAAGTTTTTTGTTACAGTATGCCTTCAAGAGAAAGAGGAAGATACTTCAGAGGCAGGGGGGGCAAACATTCTCAAGCAGAAAAAGCAGATCTGCATTGCATTCGCTGCAAACGAAATGGATCACATGATGCTTCTACATGCAAGCTACCATGGGACAAAATTGAGCAGAGAAGAAATCAGCAGAAAGGTAAAACTGATGACACAGACAAAGGTAAAGCACCTGAATCCGCTCACTATATTGAGGCACAATGTAACATTGGAGTAAATGAAGATTTGTTTAATACTTCACTTGCTTCCTCGAAAAATGACTGGTTGCTTGATTCAGGAGCAACCTGTCATATGACTCATAGGAAAGATTTTTTTGAAGATTTCACTGACAATGTTGATGGAGCAGTATACTTTGCAGATCAGTCAAAAATCAAGCCATCAGGGCTTGGCACAATCAGGCTTAAACTGCCTGGTCTTCCAAACTTTCTTCTGGATCATGTTCTATATCTCCCACAGCTCAAGAGAAACTTGTTGTCCTTGGTCCACATCCGCCAGCAAGGTCACTCCATTCATATGTTTGATGGAAAGCTTGAGGTAAGAAAGGCATCTGACCACTCACTTGTCATGAGGGGTATAGAAGAAGAAAGACTTCTTAAACTGCAAGGAACCTCTGCTCATGCACAACATTTCTCATATATTTCTCATCATGAAGAAGGTACACTTCCGTCAAGTTTATTATGGCCTGCTAGATTTGGAAATTTAAACTATGATAGTCTCCGCTTGTTGAAGAAAAATGGTGTTGCTGGTTTGCCTACAATTCCTAGAAAACATAAGCAATGTGATGCTTGCATTCTAGGAAAGCATATCAAACAGTCTTTTCATGATTCACATTCAAGAGCACATAGGAAGCTTGAACTCATTCATTCAGATTTATGTGGTCCAATGCCTGTTCCTTCTGCAAATGGAAATAAATATATCATGACATTTATTGATGATTACACCAGAATGTGTTGGGTTTATTTATTGAAGAACAAATCTGATGCTTTTCAAACATTCAAGAATTTTCATAAATGGATTGAAAATGATGCACAATCTCATATTGGGTCTATTCGCACTGATAATGGAAAAGAATATACATCAAATGAATTTGAACACTATCTTCGCCAACATGGGATTAAACATCAAACAACTGTGCCTTATAATCCCCAACAGAATGGTGTAGCTGATAGAATGAATAGAACAATCTTGAATATGGTACGATCCATGCTCTTTTTCAAAAATGTAAAGACAATGTTTTGGGCTGATGCTGTTCTATGTGCTGCATATATAAAGAATAGATGTCCATCTAGTGCTATAAGAAACAAGACTCCTTATGAATTGTGGTATGGACATGTTCCTTCGGTAAAACATCTCAGGATTTTTGGTTCCACCTGTTATGCTTTGATACCAAAGGTACATAGAAACAAACTTGGTGCTAGAAGTCGTAAATGTATCTTCCTGGGGTATTCAAACACCTCCAAAGCATACCGCCTCTATGATGAAGTAAATAAAAAGTTTGTTCTATCTAGAGATGTCATTTTTCTTGAATCATCCAAATCTGACAGTGTTGTTGAGCGACAACTTGATCGCTTGGATAGATTCACAAAACCAAAATCATTTCAAGAGTTTGATAATCAGATTCCACATCTTGAAGGGGGGATTCCTATACTAGATCAACATGTGGAATCTTCTTCTGAAGAACAATCTCCCCCGCATGAAACTCCAACAACGGATGATGCTTTAAGTGATGTAATTGATAGAATTGGGAGACTCAATCTTGATTCAGTCCCAACTCAATCAACAGAGCAGCCTGGACCATCTCAGAAAGGTCCCCCAAAGTGGCTGACAAAGACACTTGAAAGTGTTCATCCTGATGAAATTGGAAAAACAAAAACCAGAAATACGAACCGACAAGATGGAGGTGATGTAGATGACTCTAATTCACCTGTTGATATGGATGTTACTTATGATTGTGAATTGAACTTGTCTACAGATTTTGAACCAACTTCCTTCAAAGAAGCTGCTTCTCATGATGAATGGAAAGAAGCGATGCAGAAGGAGTATGATGCCCTCATAAAGAATGGCACTTGGAAGCTGGTTGATCCTCCATTTGGAACCAAACCAATTGGCTGCAAGTGGGTCTACAAGAACAAATACAAAGCCGATGGCTCACTTGACAAGCACAAAGCTAGGCTTGTGGCAAAAGGTTTTGCACAGAAGGAAGGGTTCAATTATGAGGAAACTTTTGCCCCCACAGCAAAATGGGCCACCATCCAGACACTCTTTACACTAGCTGCTCAGAACGGTTGGAAAGTCCATCAAATGGATGTAAAAACTGCATTCTTGAATGGTGATCTAAAAGAGAATGTTTTTATGTCCCAGCCTGAAGGATTTGCTGTGAAAGGACATGAACATAAAGTATGCAAACTTGTGAAGTCCTTGTATGGACTCAAACAAGCACCACGAGCCTGGTATGAAAAACTAACTGAGCATCTTCTGAAACTCAACTTCAAACATTTTGATCTTGATGATGCAACTTTATTTGTCAAGAAAGTTGGCAAAACAGTTGTATATCTTGTGGTATATGTAGATGATCTTTTAATGACAGGGAACAATGAAAGCTATATTGCATCCATAAAGAAAGAATTAGGAAAAAGTTTTGAAATGACTGATTTGGGCTATGTTCATTACTATCTTGGCATTGAAGTAACCCAGCATCCAAAATCCATATTTCTTTCTCAAAAGAAATACATTGGAGATTTGTTAAACAGATTTGGCATGACAGAGTGCAATCCTCTTTCTACTCCAATGGAACAAAACTTGAAGCTCACATCTATTGAAGGAAAGGAATTTGAGGATGCAACAAAGTATAGACAGCTTGTAGGAAGTCTCATCTACCTCACTACTACCAGACCAGACATTTCATTTGCTGTTGGAGTCCTCTTCGGGTTTATGCAAAAGCCTTGTTAGGGACATTGGTCTGCTGCAAAAAGAGTTCTAAGGTACTTGAAGGGAACTCAAGACCTTGGAATCAAGTATACACAGGTGGACGACTTCAACTTGATTGGATACTCTGATTCAGACTTCGATGGAGACAAAGAAACTGGGGTATCTACTTCAGGATATGCTATGAGTCTTGGATCAGGCGCTGTCTCCTGGAGATCACGCAAACAATCAGTACTGGCTTTCCCCTATAGAAGGTATGAAAAAATAGAAGGTATAGGCTTTCCCCTAGGAATGAAAAGACTCTCTATTTTCTACAAATTAGAATATTATGAGAGCTTTCAATAGCCCACCTATTTGATACTATGCACATCGGGAAAAATGTGGCAGAGTGCTTGTGGAAACATCTAAATGGAAATAACATTGAAGCACAAATAAAGTTAAGAAAGGACCTTTGAGTTTCCAATATCATGTTGAACATGTGATTGCACGAAGACAACTCATATGTTCATGCTTCATGGACATTTACATCAAATGAGAAAGAAAGCATCATTTCTACTATGAAAAGCATAAGATTTCCTTCTAGCTTTGTTGCGACATTAAAAAACTTATTCATAAGAGATGGATCAGAGTTCTCAGGCCTAAAAACACATGACTGGCACAATTGGATAAAGGTAACATTGTCACATGTTATATTTGTTGGAAACTTAATTAGAAAATTGTATATCCTAATGATAATATCAGTTCATGCATATTTGAACATGGTTATTTGCTAATAGACATGCTATTATAGTGATAAAATTAGTTCATGCATATTTGAACATGGTTATTTGTTAATGGTCATGCAGTATGTGTTGCCTGCAATAATACCAAGTACTTTTGACCACAATGTCACTTTGACTATTTACAAACTATGTAAATATATGAGGTATTTTTCAATCCATCATGCATACTCTTCCATTACTCTTGTCATTTGAAGTGCATGATTGGTTATGCCTTTATATGAGTTTCTACTTTTAGTTTACAAGAAATAATAATTCTTTATTGTAATACTTGTAGGTGGGTCTCATCTAAAGAGACACATCAGGATGACTTGAAGTATTGGAAGAGGAATGTTTCACTTTTGATGTGTGATATTCAAAATGTGCTTCCCTCCAAGCTTCTTTAATTCTCAATATCACTACCTTGTACACCTAGTAGAAGAGATTGAACAGCGTGGTCCTATTCATATTCGAACAATGTGGCTCGTGGAGAGATATATGAAGGTCTTAAAATAATTTGTGAGGCAAAAGGCTCGACCAAAAGGGTCCATAGTTGAGGGGTACATGGTTTTCCAGGCCATGATTCATTTGAGTGAATACATACCTCAATTGCATCTTGAAGCTCCAGGATTATGGAATTATAACCATTCTCAGTCATTTGAAGGAGACAAAATGGAGGGTGAAGGGACTTCAAATAGGATAAAAGGTATTAAAAAATATTAGGAGTTATATGTATCTTAAGTTTTATATTACATGGCTTTAAATGATTATTAATTCACTGAACAAATACATTTTTCATTGTAGATGTGAAGGAGTGGGAGGCATTACATTTGTATGTTGCATACAATTCCGACTTTATGTTGGAATGGATGGAGAAGTACATTGAAAAAAAGAAATTAGAAGATGAAAATGCATGGGCCGATATATATAATAGACATGGTGAAAACACTACTCGAGGATTGCCTGCAAGCCATAAAAGAAAGTGGCTAGAGAGATGCTCGTAGAATTGGCTAAAGGCCAATATTGAACACGAGGCAACAAAAGGGAATAATAGAGTAACACAACAACAATTGAATTTCATTAAAGTATCCACAAATGTGGAGGTGATATATATTAATCTATTGCATATATTTAATAAAGATTTTGTTAGATTTCATATCCTTGAATCTAATTAGTTGATATTTATATGAATTTAGGTAAGATATTACAAAGGAATGTGGAATTTTGGTCATCATTTTCGCATCAGAAAAGTTGATGAAAAGAGAAAAACTTATGATTGTGGAGTTTCAGCATCATTTGAGGTGGAATGTCGTTCACATGCAAATGATAGACAACCAATCACAAGAACACTTCGCTACTATGGAGTGTTGGATGACATTATAGAGCTTGATTTTATGCCTTTCAAGAAAGTTATTTTTTGTGTTGAATGGTACATGCTTATTGAAGTGGGAGAAGAAAAAACTATCTTGCTCCATAATAATGGATTCCAGATGATCAATACATCTAGATTTGAAGAAACTTCTGAGCCTTATGTGTTTCCAAGTCAATGTGACCAAAATTTTCTCATTCCAAATTTAGAACAACCTGGTTGGTCATTTGTGATTGATTATGATCCAAGAGGACAAAGAGTAACATTTGTTCAATATGTAGAGGACCATGATTTACTTGAAGATGCGGAAGTCCCCCTGAAGACATAGATGGCCAAGATGGAGATGATGAAAAATTTATTGTCAATGATGCATATGACCAAGATGAAGACAAAGACAAGTTTATTGAGGTTCTGAAGGACATGAGCAACCACTTGGGAATCAAATCCATGAAGATGATGAATTCGTTGATTTTAATTTACCTGTAGTTGAAGGTGATGAAGACTATGAAAATGATGGTATTAATTTATTTGTGGATTTAGGCTCTATTAATGATGGGGTATATATGCCATCAGATGAGGAGATTTCATGCGAGGATGACATTTTTTTATCACTATGTATACTTTAAGATAGTTTTAAGGATTCACTACAATATAATTTTTCTTTACAAGTTAGACATATGAGTTTTTAATTGTAATGAATATTAAGTAATTTGAATGTTTAAAGTTTTACTTGTGAGGATGACATTTTTCGATCACTATGTTTCCTTTAAGATGGTTGTAAGGATTCACTGCAATATAATTTTTCTTTACAAGTTAAATAATGAGTTTTTAATTGTAATGAACTTCAGTAATTTGAATGTTTGAGGTTTTACTTGAAAGACATATATATTTGGTGTTATTGATTCTATTTTATTATCAGTTTTTTGATCAAGGTTTTCTTATTTTTATGTTATTATGTGTTTTTTTAAGAATGTACCCATGGGTGTTACCGATGCTACTATGGGGGATTCAATGATATTCACTACTTTTATGGAAATGTTAACAAATGCACGAGGGCAAGATGCTGCTATGATGATGCATGAGGTAAGCTTGAATATTGTCTTTCATATGTTCAATTATCTTATATTCCTTATTATATTATGCTAATTTATGTTTGTGGAATGTAGGCAATCGCTAAAGTCATTCCAACCCCTATAACACCTTATAATAAATCTAAGGTAATGCTAGTGGTAAAACTTGATCAATATTTTTGTGCATTTAGTTAACTTATTTCACTATATATATTTATTAATATTTGTGCCTTTATTAAGCGTTCATTTTGTTGGCATGCAGGATTCATTTATGCCCCTCAATACAACCAATGTTAGCATGCAGGGATCATTAATGCCCCCATATTCATCTAATGTTATGCAAAATGTAAGATTCAACCATTTATTTGTGTGATTTTGATTATGCTATTTGTTGAGAAATCTAGGGCATATATTTAATAGTTTTTGCACAATGACTCCATGATTTATGAGGTTACAAAGAGCTACATCATGCCTTCAAATGGATCACCCCATCCATATTTTTCTTCTTGTACATACAATACTATTTTAACAAGTAACCCAAGCAGTATATTATTCTAAAACATGATGTCAAGTTACTTTTATATGGTTTTTATGTAATCAAGAGGCCATTTTAGGGATTCTTAAATTCAAACCTTAGATCATACACTTTTCCCTTTATGTCATTCTAGAGTTTATCCCATGCCCTAGAAATCAAATCATAGGGAACAACTACCTTAAGATTAAGATTCTAAATACTAGGGAATTTGTTAAAATATAGACCCATAAATTCAACCCTACTACATCTTATGATGGATCCTTTAAAACAAAATTATTATACATACCTCATGGACACCTATTTGTAGTGCTTATTATTTTGGTTGCCACAATTCTTTGCAATGGTACTATACATTTCATTGATCATTTGCCACCTTGATGACCTTCTTTTAATGAGCCTTCCGAGATATTTTCATTCTATAATGGGACTTGCTTCTTCATGTGTTCATAAAACCCATGCCTCAAGCATAACAAAAATAATCTTCTTTTTCCTTTTTTTACATAAATTACATAGAATTGTGATTACATATGTCATTATGAAGACCAATCCTATTTGCATATTTCAACATTATTCATCTATTATTCCATCCTATTATTTATATTTGTGCCTTGCATGATGTTTCGAGGGTGACTCCAACAAGTGTATAATCTGTTGGTATAGAGGGTCATGTTATGCCATCTACACCTAGAGTAGAATCCCATAACACGCCCTTTACACAATCTGTTGGTATAGAGGGTCATGTTATGCCATCTACACCTAGACCAAAACCCCATAACATGCCCTTTACATCAAATGTGGGTCCAGGAAACATTCTCCCACCAGGACCAGAACAAGTTTCTTTGAGGAGTCTTATAGACTCACAAACAAGAATGTTAAGGCTCCTACCAGATATTCCTGCAAATGTTCAAATCAGACAAGAAATAATTGAACAAATTCAGTTATGGGAAATGTCATTGTTGGAGAGTGTGGCTCCTACAAGAGATCAATAATTAAAATTATTTTACTTTTTTATAATTTCATTTGTTATGTTTAGGATAATTATTTTAGAAATGAAAAATAGTTTCATATTTTGGTTAGGTTCTTAACAGTTCCTCAATTTCATTGTAAATGCAGGAAGTAAGTGACAAAGTGCCTAATGTATCTATAAGGGAATCTTCCTCAATCCCCAAGACTACAACAATATCATCGGTGACCACAAATGGAATGCAAGAGTTTACATTCTTGCTCACTTCAGAAGGAAATGTCTTGAAGGATGAAATGAGGCTGAAATTTTTTCACTTTATTTTTCGTTGTGCAGAACAATTATTTGGAAATAACATCCAAATGGATTGGAGGAAACAAGCTAATGCCAAAAAAGAGGAACTATTTAAAGATGTAGTAATAGCATTTAGTAATCCTGGATTTGATAAGGAACTTATTTTACAAATTGCAAGTAAATACATGCACTCAAAGAGGTCCAATTTAAGGGCAAAGTTGACAAAAAACTTGATGTATCCACGTCCAGCTTGGATCAAAGAACAAGTGATGTGGGATGAACTTATGAAAGATGCCAAGATTAAGAGTAAATTCCTCAAAAATCCAAACTGTACGCCATCTGTACAAGGACGAGCTAAGAGACGCCTATGAGATACAAGAAAAGCAACCCAAGCTAGGGTGTCAAAAATTGGATCTCACAAATTAGGCTCTAGTGTTTATAATAGTATTTGTTGTGGTATGGTAAGTGATATTTCCATCTATTATATTTTCTATTTTAGGCAAAGTAACCATGGTCATGTTGAGTTAATTGTATCTTATTAGTTATTTTACCTTATAGATATGATTATCTTTGTTAATGTAGGTTCACCAGTTTTAAAAGGAAGCTTGAGAGGAAGACCTAAAATATGTTTATTACATGGTTCCCAAGGTCTTCGCTAATGATAAATCGAGGCGAAAAATTAATTATTGGTTATGGATTCGAGGTTAGTTTTTTATAATATTATATGAATAATGCAATAAATCAAATGGAGGTATAATGTTATTCTAACAAGTTAGAGTGTGTTGTGTATATGAATCAGCTGAAACATCTGGGAGTGAGCATGGGAAGGAGATACAAGCACATGATGATTTGTTTGTTGCACAAAATCATTCAATTGTCATTCTTGAACCTTGGCAGGAAACAATTGTTGAATTTCAACAAATGGGAGACAAAAATAATGAGGAGGGTGTTCAATGTGATGAACATTCCAAACCCACAATTAATGCATCGCCTCCCAAAAAGAAGACAAAAAGGATTGGTATGTGTTAAATTTAAATAACTTGAAAGTGCATTGCTCTAGCTTCTAAGGAGCACACTATGTTGTTAGGGTCCAAACATAAAATACTTTTTTGTGCAACAAAACAAATTTTGAAGATACTTTGTTTTTTTTATGAGTACTTACATATTATGGGCATCACTAAGATTGTTGCAGGTCCTAACTTGTATTATTTGTTTGATTATGATAGATTTGATATGCTTATATTTGTGTTGTATGTAGATGACCTGGCCCTAACATTTAGTTTAAAAAACTCTATCCCATGGTGCAAGAAGAAACTAGCAAGTGAAGTTTACATGAAGGACATACACTTCATGCATCATTTCTTAGTCTTGGAGGTTTGGCTGAGTTGAGGTGAGGTGGTCCTCGAATAGGGGTAAGTAAGCAATTGAGATTCTGAAGAAGTTTAAGGTAATGAACAATAAACCCTAGGCTACTTTTATGATACATATTTTGAAGTTATCAGTAGATTTAGATTTAGATTTGGTTGATTTTTCGGTGTACAAAAATTATATAGGTTCCCTAACATGTATGGTATAATTTAGCAGTCAAATTGCTGTGTGGAAGAGATCCCTTGTCTCACAGACAAGGGGGGCTCAGATGCCAATTTAGTGTCCATCTTGGTTGCTAATATATGGTTGAGTTGAGGTTGCTGCAAATATGCTCCATGGTCTGAGGTATGTGAGGTACTTAAAGGGCACACTAGCACAGTGCTTTGATCTGCTACATGCTTTAGTGGATTTTGATAGGGCCAGAGATGCAGGTGGCAGGAAGAGTGATTCATGGTTTTGTTTCAGCTTGGGTTCAAATATAATATCTTTGTTAGGATGGGATACCCATGTGTGCAAGTTGAAGAAGGAACTTTCTGGGCTAAAGTAGCCTCCATGTGCTTGGTACTCATGGACTTATGAGTACTTATAGATTATGGGCATCACTAAGACCGTTTCAGGTCCTCAATTTTATTATTTGTTTGATTATGATAAATTTGATATGCTTATATTTGTGTTGTACGTAGATTACCTAGTCCTAACATTTAGTTTAAAAAACTCTATCCCATGGTGCAATAAGAAATTGGCAAGTGAAGTTGACATGAAGGACATCAACCTCATGTGTTATTTCTTGGTCTTGGAGGTTTGGCTGAGTTGAGGTGAGTTGGTCCTCGAACATGGGTAAGTAAGCAATTGAGATTCTGAAGAAGTTTCAGATAATGGACAATAAACCCTAGGCTACTTTTATGATACATATTTTGAAGTTTTCAGTAGATTTAGATTCAGATTTGGTTGATTCGTCAATGTACAAAAAGTAGATAGGTTCCCTAACATGTATGGTAGACTTTAGTAGTCAAATTGTTGTGTGGATGAGATCCCTTGTCTCACAAACAAGGGGGGATCAGACACCAATTTAGTGTCCAGCTTGGCTGCTAATATATGGTTGAGCTGAGGTTGCTGCAAATCTGCTGAAAAATGCATGTGCCATCCTTAGATGTGTTTTTCTGTCCAATTCAGTTCAAAAATTAGAATTCCATGTGGATCAGACTTAGCTAGGGCACACTATTCCACAGGTGAGGTGATCTATTATAAGCATCTGCTGCATGTAGCCTATGTACACTTCCCTAGAGTAGAATGATGGTTTGATTAGGATGCACTAGTTAAGGTGTCCTTGCTGCTTCTGTTATTCATTTAGTTTACCAGAGTTCTAAAATTAGAATTCCATGTGGATCACGCTTAGCTAGGGCACACTATTCCATAGTTGAGGTGATATATTATAAGCATCTGGTGCATGTAGCCTAGGTACACTTCCCTAGAGTAGAATTAGGGTTTGATTAGGATGCACTAGTTAAGGTGTCCCTGTTGTTTTTGTTATCCATTTAGTTTACCAAAGAGTGTGTGCACTATTTTTCCTTTCCCAAGCTAATAAAGACAAATAGAGATGATTTTTTGAATGTTGTAAATTGTTTTGTTTTGCTGTCAGTTTTCAGTTAGCATTTGAGATTTCAGATCTAGCACACAGAAGTAGTTTTGAGAGTTCCTTAAGTTTGCAGGTCTGTTTGCCATGTAGTGAAATTTTAACATACTATTCTAGACATCCAAAAATTGTATGCTTCAAGTAAAGTCTGGTCAAGATTTCCTAGCCTTTTGTATGCACTAGGGATGACTTTAGACAACTTGTCTTCATCTAAATATTTTTGGGAATTGGTTTAAGTATGTAAGAGGACATAGATATTTAGTACTTTCTAGCTATTTTATTGCATTTTGGTTGGAAAGCATACTACATATCAACTGGTGCTTTAAACATGTATTTCAAGCAGATTCGTTAAGCATATTTACCGCTTCAGGTATGAGCACATGGGTATTATCTGCAGTATAAGAATAATTTCTTGCATTCAAAATTTTATAAATAAAAAAGAAATTGTAAGCCTCTCTTGTTTAACATAACTATTTTTCCTTCTTTATACCATTTCTCTAACTATTCATGAATTCATTTTTAGTGTATGAAGAGGTTTGTGATTTGTACATGGAGATGTTGTTTTGGACATGCACAAGTCTGACATGGAAAGGGTAATCTTCTCAGGTAAGCGTAATGAATATACTCTGTACCATAATGATTTTGTTGTAGGAATAAATTGTTACATTCCTTGCAATTCAAATAAGCAGAGGTATTCATTCTATTGATCTATTGCTAAATGGGTTTGTGTTGATAGTCTTAGCCTTTTTGCTAACAGTGTTTTTTTTGTTTTGTATTTTCAGAGTCAAGATGGGTACACTA
Source organism: Pinus tabuliformis (assembly GCA_031772625.1). Classification (NCBI taxonomy): domain Eukaryota; kingdom Viridiplantae; phylum Streptophyta; class Pinopsida; order Pinales; family Pinaceae; genus Pinus; species Pinus tabuliformis. Next base: position 462,658,928 of record CM062810.1, read on the forward strand.
TTGCATTGGCTACAGGAGATGAGGTTCTTAGGTTTTGGAAAGTCTTTGGAGCTCCTAATACTTTAAAGAGGACGAAGCAAAAAGATGTGGCTGGCGCTTTTAACATGTATCTCACACATATCCGCTAAGCAGATTATCCTCCTTCAGGAATGAGCACAGGGGTATTATTTGCTCACATTGATTTAGCCAGAACCAGCTGACCTTATGGAAATATCCATATATGGTTAAGATAAGATAGCTTTACAGGTCACACGTCTAGAGTGATGCATTTGGTAGAGGTATTCATTGTATTGATCTAACACTAAATGGATTTTGTGTTGAAAGTCTTTGTTTTTGTGCTGACAGTCTTTCCTTTGTTTTTGTGTTGACACAATGACACCATTTCCTTTGTATTTGGTAAGTCTTTGGAGCTCATGATACCTTAAAGAGTACCAAGAGTAAAGATGCGGATGTCATGTTAAACATGTATTTCAAGCAGATTTACCACTTCAAGTATGAGCACATAGGTATTATTTGCGATATAAGAATAATTTCTTGCATTCAAAATATTATAAATAAACAAGACACTATAAGCCTCTTGTGTTTAACATAATTGTTTTTCATTCTTTATACCATTTCTCTAAGAATTCATGAATTCATTTTTAGTGTGTCAAGAGGCTTGCGATTTGTACATGAAGATGCCATTCTCGACATGTACAACTCTGATATGGAAAGGGTAATATTCTCAGGTAAGAGTAGCGAATATACTCTGTACCATAATGACTTTGTTGCAGGAATAAATTGTTACATTCCTTGCAATTCAAATAGGCATAGGTATTCATTCTATTGATCTATCGCTAAATGGGCTTGTGTTGACATTCTTAGCCATTTTTCTGACAGTCTTTCTTTTCTTTTGTATTTTCAGAGTCTAGATGGGTACACTATTGCATTCGCTGCAGGAGATGAGACTATTAGGTTTTGGCAAGTCTTTGGAACTCCTGATACCTTAAAGAGGACAAAGCGTAAAGATGTTGCTAGTGCTTTTAACATGTATCTCACGCATATCTATTAAGAAGATTGTCCTCCTTCAGGAATGAGCACAGGGGTATTATCTGCTCACATTGATTTAGCTAGAACTAGCTGACCTTATGGAAATATCCATATATGGTTAAGATAAGATAGCTTTACAGGTCACATGTCTAGAGTGCTACATCTGGCAGAGGTATTCATTGTATCGATCTAATGCTAAATGGATTTTGTGTTGAAAGTCTTTGTTTTTATGCTGAGAGTATTTCCTTTGACATAATGACAGCCTTTCCTTTGTATTTGGTAAGTCTTTGGAGCTCTTGATACCTTAAAGAGTACCAAGAGTAAAGATGCGGATGGTGCTTTAAACATGTATTTCAAGTAGATTCGTTAAGCAGATTTTCCGCTTCAGGTATGAGCACATGGGTATTATCTGCGGTATAAGAATAATTTCTTGCATTCAAAATATTATAAATAAATAAGACAGTGTAAGCCTCTCTTGTTTAACATAATTGTTTTTCCTTCTTTATACCATTTCTCTAACCATTCATGAATTCATTTTTAGTGTATCAAGAGGTTTGTGATTTGTACATGGAGATGTCGTTATGGACATGTACAACTCTGACATGGAAAGGGTAATCTTCTCAAGTAAGAGTAGCAAATATACTCTATACCATAATGATTTTGTTGTAGGAATAAATTGTTACATTCCTTGCAATTCAAATAGGGAGAGGTATTCATTCTATTGATCTATCGCTAAATGGGTTTGTGCTGACAGTCTTAGCCTTTTTGCTGACAATATTTCTTTTGTTTTGTATTTTCAGAGTCTAGATGGGTACACTGTTGCATTGTCTATTTCTTAGTGAATGATTCCTTTCTATGTTAATCATGATGTGTTGATCTTCTATATTTGAATGCACAGTTACATATATGGAACTCAAGAGTCGATGCTCTATATTTTTGGATTCAAATATTTGCACCAGTGTTTATGATATTATGACAAAATTCATCCTATGTTAGATGTTTTGTTATAATTGAGTTGTATTTCTCTTCTTACCATCATACTATAATAATTTAATGTTCGATAGATTGCTAACAATCCTGTCTTTGAAAACATTTGTTCATATCAACGAGTCTTTGAAAATTTTGATTGATATCCTTAAATATTGATTCCATTCCCAATGGATTCACACGCTCCCCTACCACCATCTTTTTAAACCAGAAGATCTAGCCCTTGTATTTATTAAAAACTAGTTGTTGTAGTGCCTCTCTAGGTTGGAAGGGTTAGCTTCTAATCTGAAATATTAGTTTCATGTTACCTTGGTAATTTTATTTCATAGCCAGGAAATTTCCGAGTGATAAAAACTAGAGTAATCCACCTAAAGAGGCTTTCGGCTAGAAGAAAATCCAGACTCCCCTGCCTCAATAATTCCTTGTACCAGCATTGTTAGACCAATAACTCCAACTCTATTCTCCCCTCCATGGTCAACTAAATATATGAATGTAGCGACATTAAAGCCATACAGTCTAATCCTCATGTTTGGGGCTTTGTGAACCAGGCTACTAGCTTTGGTAATGCTGTAATCCATGGTGTTTAACATAATAGATATATGAATGTAGTGACATTAAAGCCATACAGTCTAATCCTCAGCTAGCCACTATACAGTCTAATCCTCATGTTTGGGGCTTTTTGAACCAGGCTACTAGCTTTGGTAATGTTGTAATCAATGGTGTTTAACATAATTAGGTCGATAGGCCTTCTTTTGAATCAGTCGATCGTATACCCTTTCAATGTCTGTCTGACATCTCTGAAAAAAATTTTAAGCCACTCTCCACTTGACATCTGTCCCCACCTTTAAGCCGAGGTTCCGAGAGAGTCCGTTTGAATTTTTCATGGAATTTATGGCACTGGACATAAAACTTATGGTGCACGATTGGATTTCTTGCCAACATTATTATGAGTTGCATTACAATGCATACGAGGGTCTCTCAGATACAAACATGTCAACAGGTCTTTGGAAGGAATGCAGAGTTTCTTATTTTAGCATTTATGTGATGGGGATTAGATTGCACAATGAATTCATTTGTTATTTCGTTTCACCACTAATGAGTTTCATAAAAATGGGGAGGATGGAAACCTATGAGAGTGAGGTCTATTTATAGAAGTCAAAGATGGCTATGATATCAATGCTTAGTGTAGCTTCCACTTCGTCTCTCACTGTAGCAAAAATTTGCACTGCAACTCTCTATAATCACTGGTGTTGTATCGTAGAGCCTTTCATTGTGGTCTCAGGTACCCATTTGTTTGGTGAGAAAGGGGTTAGATCCAGGGTCTTGCTTCAAAGGAGGAATATTAGCAGTACACGAATTGTGACCATGGCTAAAGCACTGGAATTCTAAGTTAAGGCTGCCGCAGGTGCACTTGACAAGCTTGGGGACTATAAATAATTTTTCCTGTCATGTTCCCTTGTTTTAGCAGAACTATTCAATCTTGCATTTCCTGTTTTCTTCGGTTTTTATTTCATCTTTATTTGTCAAACAATTTGTGGTGTATTGATGCATTTCGGGCATTTTAATGTATGAAGTAAAGCTTAATGTATTGAACACATCTTTGCACAGGTCCCTTGGGGACTGTAAGTAATTTTCCTGTCATTTTCCCCTTTTTTAGCAGAACAATTCAATGTTGCATTTCCTGGCTTTTATTTCATCTTTATTTGTCAAACAATTTGTCATCTATCAGTGCATTTCAGGCATTTTAATGTATGAAGTAAAGCTTAATGTATTGAACACATCTTTGAGCAGGTCCCTTCAGCCAGAGGGTTTTGCTTACTCTCGAGGAAAAACAGGTCCCATGCAACATGAAGTTCATTGATACCAGTAACAAACCTGACTGGTAATTTTCTGGTTCCGAGGCCCATATATTATTTTTCATTTTCATTGTAGGCCATTTCTTTATGGCTATGGTTAAAACTGATTACGAGTGTGAGACTGTGCCTATGTTTATGTGGGAAATTAGGGGGAGCTAAGTTGAAGATGTTGGTGCACAGGTTTTTGCATATGAACCCTCAAGGAAAAGTTCTTGTCATCAAGATTGATTATAAGTGGATTCCAGACTCCGATGTTATAACCCAGATATTGGAGGAAAAGTACCCAGAACCACCTTTGGCAACCCCACCTGAGAAGGAAACTGTGTATGTATTCTCAACTCTTTTCAATGTTACATTTTTCCATAATCTATAAGTTAATGCTGGAATTATGGATCTATTGCTTCAGAAGTGAAAATGACATCACAAAATAATAAAAAAATAACCCAAAAAATCTATGTACTACTTGTTTCTCCATAAAACAACCCAAAAATCTGCATCCATACATCAAAATATGGTTCCAGATTCCATAGCTACAGATAGAGTATTATTGTGGGTAAGATCACTGCAACGTGATCAATATAACAACCAAGAAATGAAGCAAGTCCGCTCTAATGATTTTTCTACACAACATTTACTGGGGAGGGCCAACAACTAAGTCCTTTCATATAACTCTTGTGTATTAATTTCTCCCAAGTTTGCTGAAAATGCATCCACTCCGTCTATTTTTGCACTTGCTACTATTGTTCTCACTAGCTTCTCCTTTGGGATACTTGCAGGTTAGAAGATGTATCGTCATCTGTGATAGACTGATTAATTGCTCCCAACTACTCCTTGAACTCTGAGTCTGCAATTTGTCTATTTTTTTTACTTTATCCGTCATCTGTGATATACTGATTAATTGCTACAAATTGCTCCTTGAATTTTGGGTTGGCAATTTGTCAATATTTTTTGGCAGCATAACCAACTCTTCATGCCACTCGAAGCCAGATATTCATATGATATATGGCTTTAATTCACTCTTCCATTCTCTTTATCCAACTGTTACCGACACAGACATTCATGGTGCTCACTGCCCATCTTTATAAACTATCTATTCGTTGTTGCATGAATTACTACCATCAAGATTTCCTCACCTTGGTTGCTTTCACAATGCCTTTCCACATAATTTTTCTGTTCAGAGGCAGGCATAGAGTGTGAGCAACTCTTCGTCTATTATTCTTCAATAGCCATTTCAAATCTTAACAGCTGCCTCTATTATTCCTCAATAACCATTTCAAATTTTAATAGTTGGCCGGTAAGGATAGCTGCTTCCAAACAAAGACTCGTTTTTCTCCACAGCATTCATTTAGGAGGCCTAAAATCTGAGTCCTTGCATATACACCCTTGTGTATTAATGTCTCCTTAATTTCCTGAAAATATTTCTACTTCATTTGGGTTTGTAACTACTATTGTTGTTCCCACCATATGCTATTTTTGGATATTTGTAGCTTTGAAGATGCATCTTCCTATATGATAGATTTATTAATTGCTGCAAACTACTCCTTAAAATTCTTGATTGGGCAATTTGTCATCATGTTTTTCCTTCACTGTGGTTAAAGGATTTATCCTTCAGCATACCCATATCATTTATGTTACTTGAAGGTATAGATCTTATGATATATCTCTAATTCACTCTTCTATTATTTTTTTTCAAAATACATTGCGAGAACAGGCAACAGAGTGGGAGTGTTGTTTACCAAAAAATCTCATAAGTAGAGTGTCACAGGAGCATCTATTTTATATTTATGTGTATATTTATATTATATTGCATTTTCATTCAAAAGAGGCATGTAGAATTCTAAACTAGTTACCCCAGGGCAACCACCTTGAAGCCATCACTTGTATGCATAAGAACACAATACATAAGAATAAACAGTTATACACCACTAAAATTTAAATTTGTCAATATATATGGCATACATATTTACAAATGCATTCCTCATATTATTTTAACAATTTAAAAAATCTATCGACCTGTCTTTGCACCTTTTGGGGCAATTGCTAGTAGACCAGATTGGTGATACTCAGCACTACCAACACTCCAGGGGAATGCAAACCACCAACCCTTTTGAATGAAGATTCATTCTAGAGAGTTCTCTCTATGATTTACTAAAATAGCCAGGGTACCATCCAGTTGAGTAGTTCACTAGGAAGGAGGACATTTATTATGTTTTGAACCAACTTGCCTCTTCTCTATTTGATGTTTTCCAGTTCAATCACCACTTGATCTCACGTCATCTGGCTAGGTGGAAGACTTCACTTCTCTCTCCCCTATCTCCTCATTTAGGGAAAATCCCATATGATTGTTGAGTATTAATGTTGATTGAGATTCTACAAGTTTTAGTCAGAGATTCTGTTCACTCTTCTAATAAGAGTTTTCAAATACTTCCCATCCCACTATAGAAAAATAGGTGATGTACTTTCATTTTAAAAGGGTTTGAAACTTACCTAGTATTTTCACTAGTACTCACGACATTTGTGGGCTTTGATTGGGAAAAAACAGTGCTACCAACCAAAAATAGAGATGGTATCATCATTAAAATTTATGTTTATATTAAAGAGTATATTGATTTTGTTTTTGAGACATTTTTATATTGAGAGTTTAATAAGTTTGCAAAATTTTAATTTATTTCAATTATTAATTTTTATAAAGATGGTAGGGGTTTTTATTAAAAAAAAAATTGACTTTACTATTGCATTTGCAGGTGCTCCGAGGAATCAAGTAAGGCAAGGCAAGTGATAATGAAGAAATACTAAGAGTGCACACAATTCTATTTCAGGTATGCACTAAATTTATTTTATTTTATTTCAGTAAGTATCTCTCTTGGAAATGTTTGAGCAATGGTATAAAACTTGCGTTACATGAATTTATTATTTTATTCTTAACAAGAATAAGGATGGGCAGTTGGTGTGCCTCCAAGAAATGATTAACTACCCAGAAAAAAACTAGTGATAGAGACTTCTCTGCAACTTCAGCTTGCTATGAAGTTGATCATAATAGTTCATTACCTGAATTAGATTCATTGGATATGAAGCTTCCTCGGGAACTATATCACCACCAATTTGGATACCAATTGCAGCAATTCTCGGGCTGCAAACAGGAGATGGAGCCAACTCGAATTGTGAAAGCCAATAGTGGAGAAGATAATTATGTAGGTCACCAATAGATTGAGAATTGCCCTATATCATGTTGCCAATACCTGTGTCAATTTTTCATCTTTTGTAAAACCTTCATGAAGACAGAATTTCCAATCAATTGTAAATTCAAATTCATATACATTATTACAATTCTTTGTTATCAAGGAAGCCAATTCCAATTATACAAGGGTATTGAAATTGTGGTTTAACAACTGGATATGAATTTAATTTCCACCATTTAATGTGATTGAAGCTTTGAATTTCTATGTTAGAGAGTAAACCCTCTTGTAGGATGGAGAAATCTAGAACATTTCTTTTTTGACTCATAATATGTCTTAAAATGAAGTTCCAACTGAGGATCCTGCATGTTCAAATGACGTGAATGCATTTTCAGAAAATATAAGTGTGTTGCCTTATTATTTTCAATGTTGCTTTCGAGAATTGTTTTTTCATTTAGATTTAAAATTACTTTGTTGTTAGCGTTAAAAATAATGGATTTATTTATTTTTTATTCTGTTGGTATCCATAAACAACAAAGATTTAAGGTAATTAAAATCACTATTTGGGAACTTTGAATGTTGAAACTACTTTGAAAGAACATTCAAAATGATTTTTTTTTTTTATTTTTTTTAATATTTTTTTATATTGTCTCTAGAGAGACAATAATTTGAAGTATGGACATATAGTCTCTATAGAGACAATATGTTTTTAACCTCAGCACTTGTCTCTGAAAAGACAAAAATGTGATTGTCTCTAGAGAGACAAAAATGAACTCTACCAAGACAAATGAAATTGTCTCTAGAGAGATAAATGAAATTGTCTCTTAATAGACAATAATTCTTGTCTTTATAGAGACAGTAATAATATGTGTTCTATATTGTCTTTATAGAGACAAATTTTTGAGACATTATATTTTGAGACACCCGCTTAAAGACAATATTTAAGACAATACACAAGTTTCTTTTTGTCTTAAGTTAAGATAATTGACTAAAATATTGTCTTAAAACCCCCCTACATGTAGTAGTGACATTGCAATGAAAGAAGTTTTGATGTAGGTGAATGGGTATTCCTACGGCTACAACTATATAAACAAATGTCCTTCAAGAAAGCTAAGAAGGATGATAAATTATCACCAAAGTATTATGGTCTGTACATGGTATTGTAAAAGATTGGTGCTATGGCATACAAATTGGAGCTTCCTGCAACTTCCCGAGTGCACCTAGGTTTCCATGTTTCATGTTTAAAGAAGGTTATAGGTGACAAGCTCCCAGTTCAAACAATATTGCCAGAACTAAATGAGGAAGGGAAAATCATATTAGAACCGGAAGCAGTGATAGAAACAAGAACTCGACAGCTACAAAATCGATTAATTTTGGAGTATCTCATCAAGTGGAAGAACTTATCTGCTGATGATTCCACATGGGAGGATGAAAATTTTATATAGAAACATCCAAAACTACTCAAGCATTGAGGACAACGCTTTTAAGAAGGAGATGGGAATGTTAGGCCCCTATAATACTAGTGATTCCCCCATTACTATTGTCATTGTATCCCTTATTGTTATTATTGTGCCCCTATTGTCCCCATATTATTATTAGTATGCCCCATAGAAACCCACTATTTTTATTTTTGTGCCCTTATGTTATTAGTGTTATGTCAGCATGATTATATTGTGACCCCTTAGACTCCTATATATAGAAGGGAGGTTTAGTCATTTGTATAATCCAATAATTGTTCATTTGTGTAATGTAAACGAGGTTCCCCCTCGAAGAGGCTGATTCTAAGGTGTTGAGCTATTTTTTCTCTCTTTTTCTGAGTTGGTTTCCTAACAATCAACTTCTTTTTGAAGAAGAAGTATGTATTTGTTTACTTGAAAATAATAGTTAACGATGGTAGAATTCTAGAGAAGGGAAAATATGTTGTGTACATTAAATAAGGGTTATTTAAGATCTTGCATACACAAATAATAATCATTTTGTTATAGAGATATGATCTTTACATGGATAGAAGAACTATTGACTTATATTTGTTTAGAAAATCTATATGTGATTACTTGTATGCTATCATAACTATTATTTTAGTTTATTTTGGAATAAGATCATGTATATGCAATCAAGCATTATTTTAGATTTCATTTGGAAATAATATACATTTGTATGTGGGAAATGATAGCATGTTGTCTTAGCCTATATTGGGAAAGAAGATAAATTACATAGACAAAAACCATAGTAATGTGTTGGTTTCCTTGGAGAATATATATGGGTAATGTTGGTACAATCTTTTGAAAAGAATAAATGTATTTGTATGCTTTAATGCACTAGTTTTATTTAAAAGAAAACATGTTTTTGCATGCCCTATTATACTAGATTTCCTCGAAAAGGAAACATATGTTGCATGCTCTATTGTGTTAAGCATTCTTTTTGAAAGTATAAGTATTTGCATTTATAGGAACAACATTCGTTGTGTTAGCTTTCTTTACATATTTTCATGTGCAAAAAGTAATAGTTGGAGGGCTATTTCTTTTGATAAAGTTTATGTAATTCACATGCACTAAGATCATAAATGATGTGTTAGGTTCCTTTAAAGGAATATCTGGACAATTGTAGTGATTTGTCTTGCAAGAATATGTGTTTATGTGAGGGGACTATTAGTTAATGTGGTACATGTTTATAGAAATGCATTGGTGGTTATAGACTTATAACTAATGCATATGCAGTGTTGTTAAAGGAAGCATGTCACGATATTTTGTTTACATTTCATGAATGTACATGAATAGATGATGAAATAACACTAGTATAAATTTATGAATTGGTTTGATTAATACTTGATTTAATCATGATACCAAAGGTTGCTGACAATAGCAGTTGCAGGAAAAGATTGCGACATATAAAGATGGATTAAGTTACCGTTATGGAAGGAAATAAGTTAGTGGTCAATGCAGATTGAAGAAATTTCAGCCATAGGATAATCCACAGATGGAAGGAACCAAGAAAACACAATGCTCAAGGGTCTGTGGGTAAATGATGTCATGATGATTGTAATATCTTACAAAAAGTTATGTTGTTTTAAGGATGATATTCTTTGTAATATTGTATGAAAATGGTGAATGGATGGACTCCCTTAAAGTCATTGAGTGAAGGGTGAACACCCTCATGAGCGTTTAGAATAATAAAATTAAACGTTTGATGGTTTTCATACTTCAGGGTTTCCAAGGTATATCGATGTGTAATGATGTGGTTGTTTATTGAGTTATTTTTATGATGTTGATTCCTTACATGATGTGACATCTATATTATTAAGAATACAATTAACTAAGTGAGTTAAAAAAATCATGGAATTGATCTAAGGTTACATCAGAAAGTTTATGTTAATATATTTATGTTACAAGAGTGGTTATTAATGATTATGTAATTTATTATTTATTTACTAAAGTTGCTCTATGTATTGATGAAGATTCTATCTAATAGTTACCAATGATATTACAAATAGCTATCTCAACATCAAAATTACAAATTACTTTAAGGGAGTTTATGGAGGCTTCTCTTTCCCAAAAACAAAAAAAAAATTGAATTCTTTCTAAATGAAAAAAATATATATCTTTTTATACAATTTTAATAATTTAATTAAAAATATATTTTAAATAAATTAATTTATCATATTTTAATTATATTTATTAAAAAATTATAAACAATATTTTAAACTAAACAAACCATTACTAAATTATAATTTTTATAAATTTTTATAATTATGGATAATAATGTTTATTTCAATGACTATAAAAACCAAATACAGATTAATTATATATTTTCAAAAAAAATATCTTATAAAAGGAAAATTACTATGTAAACTTTAGGAGTTTTAACATTTTCCCTTTGCAAACATGGGTGGAATGTGCTTTTACATATGGCTAAAAAATCATGTTTCGGTAAGTATAAAAACATGGTTGTTGTGTTTCTTTATATTTAATTGTTATCGTTGAGGAATTTGTATCTCCTATGTTTGCTCTTTAAATTTCATATCAGTCAACGAATCAGCCTATCATGATACTTCACTTATTTTCATGAGTTTCTAAATAAATTTAGACAAAAAATTTTGCCAAAGAAAATAATGTTATACTGTTGACGGTCGAGATTTATTGGAATAAAGAAAATATAATTAATTGAAGTGAATCATGTAATGGGAAAGAATATAATATTAATTCAAATCAAGTGAATGCCGTAACAAAAATGAAGGGGAGAAAATGAGCCTAGGATATAAGAAAACAGGCTTACAAGAATATACACGAACAAATTCATGATATTTTTTATTTGACCGTGAAGTTTAACACTAAATGGTATGTTTTAAAGTAACTGGTAAGCATAGACAGAAACAAATAAAACAAATTAATTCCGGTAAGAATGGAGAGAAACAAATAAAACAAATTAATGATTTGACCCACATGAATTTGAACATTAAATTTCAAGTTCTATATAATATTTTATATTAGAATAATAATCAATTGAGTTGTCTCTCATAAACTTAAACAAGTTCATAAAATAAAAAAATGGAAGAGTACAGATTAAACAAATTTATACAGAAGAAAATAAAAGGAAAAGGATGAAAAAATGGAAAAGTACAAATTAAACAAATTGATATGTAAGAAAGAGTGGAATAAAAGGAAAAGATAATTTGAAATGATAAAGACTTTTTAAATAGTAAAGAAGTAAATTACAATATTAATATAAATAAAGTTAAAAAATTAAACAAACTCATAAATTAAAAAATATATAAATACAAATTAAAAAAAGAATTATATGGAAGAAAGACTAGAGTAAAAGGCTAAGATGTTTTGGAATTGTAAAGACTTTTTAAATACTAAAGAAGTACATTAAAAAATTGATATGAATAAAGTTAAAAATTTGAAAGGAAGGGAAAAAAGATTTTTGGTAGAGAAAATAATAGAATGACAATTTTAGAAAAGAAATATCAAAAAGGGAAATAACACTAAGGAAGAGTGACATTTAAAGATGAGAGAAAACTATAAAATTGATGTATGAGCCAATAGGCAATTTTAGAAAAGAAGTATAAAAAAATGAAACAAAGGGAAGGAAGCGTAGACACTTAAAGAAGAGAGAAAATTATAAAATTGATTTATCGGCATAGCATACACTTAATCCATGAGCATCGAAGCTCCTTAATGGAGGAATATACAAATAAAGATTAATTTAGTGTTTTACTAATTTTTTTAGTAAGAGGAATAAACTATTTTCAAAGATGCAAAAATATCTTACGCATTAAAGGAAAGACTTGGAAGATGGAGTACAAAATATATATATATATATTTATTTATTGAAGATAGTGTACATATAGCCATTTTAATAGTCATGTGGACAATGAAAAATTCTATAGTCATGATGAAAGAAATGCAATCAAGCTCAAATAGATTTGTGGTCACCAATAAGTGTAGAAAAGAAAATAAACATTACCAGAATGAGAACAAAGTTTTTGGAGTTCCATGGTCAAATAGGACATCAGACAATTCCAAAAAATAGGGTAAGTCATTTTTTTTTTTTAAATAATGACACTAAAAATATTGAAGATAAAAATAAAAAGATAATTTATTTTTTTTTAAATATCTTTTATAAACTTACTTTAAATCCTAATTTCAAAATATTTATGACCATATATACCTTCCTAACTTTTCAATTGATAAAAATTATTATAATTTAAAATTACTTAGTTTAAAGTTATAAATTTTAAAAAATACAAAATAAATCTATTAAAAAAAAATTAATTTTTTTATCAACATTATTATTATATATTTAATTTAAGAAAAAAAAAAAAAAACTAAAATTATAAATAAAATGTAATGTAATCATTTATATTTTTTTGAAATTATATTTTATTAATATTATATTATTATTATTATTTTAATTATATATAAAACTTATTTTTCTTATATGAGTGTTTTATATAAAACATATAACCTTAAAATTAAAAGCAATACATCCTACCTATTCTCTGGGTCTTTCCTTGTCAAGAGCCTAGCTATGACTAGGCCTCTGTTGTACAAACACAAACTCAATAATATAGGAAACCATAGACTTCGTAAGCTAGCTTTAAATTCCAGCCAAAACCACCTAAGGCTCAAACGAGGTTGGTATAAAGACACCAAGGCCGGTTAAACCAATTGGGAGATCTACGAGAATGTTGCATTGCAAAACATTAATAACATTAAAAATATTGTTACTTCTAAGTTCAAATTCAAAGTAAAAATGTGGTGTGAGAAAGATTTAGTAGCGAGAATGAAATTAAGATATTATAAGGAGGTCATCAACCACACCCTAAAAGATTAAAAGTATCTCTCTGTTTTAACTCGCTCAAAGAAGAAAATTAATATAGCCAATATTAAAACGAACTCTAATGAACTCCATAGTGAACATACACCATGGATGGAAAAGATTTGCCATCTCTGTGATAATATGAACATCGAGGATGAAATTATGTATTAGTTTTTATTTCTAATCTTAAATTTTATTCAAATTTTTATTTAGATTTAGTTTAATATTTTGTTTTAAGAAATTGTTGATTGTTTTGATTGTAGGTGGATATGGGAAATTTTGTGGTACAAACTCATTAGAGGCTAAAGCTGAAGAGATTCCATCTTTTTGCAAAAATAGACTTTTTATATCACTGTGAGAAACTTTTTCAACTTTCCTTTGCACCTCTTAATGCAATTACTAGTTTTAATATTAATAAAATGAATATTTTAGATCTATAAACAAAAGACCTTTGTTATATTGTCTTTAATGAGACTTTTTGGAAACTTTTCCGGTTTAATTTTCTTAAAACCCTGCAGAAATTTATTGAAATCACAAGCTTGATGGGTAACCCTTCACAATCAAAGTACATTAAGGGTTTTTCAAGATGTTGAATCCATATATACAGTCAAAAACCCAATTTAAATAAAACAAATCAAGATTTCACTTCAATTTTTTTTCGGCCAGATATCCCACTAAAAACAATTTAATTAAATCCAAAACTTCACATAAAAACAACTCCGTTATTAATATCCGAAAAAAGGAATATAATGAGTCATCCTCGTGACAACGGACAATTTCTGGTTATAACCAGAAACAATACTTTGCTGAAAAGAGAATTGTTTTATTCGGAATCAACCAATTGAAACTAAATATTTACACTTAATTGTTAAAATTTATCACGGTTAATCTAATTTACAATTTAAATTTCTCAGCTAACCCGATTCTCGTTTTAAGATTTTATGTGGAACGTCAAATTCAGGCCCCTGAGTGAACTTGTGATGTTCAAAGGATCCTGTACGAGTGAATATGTCAAAGAATGCATGGCCCACGTGACACGTATATCTACTATGCCATCACATTACATGGCTATTTCTGTGGAGAATACGTGACAGGTTAAACTAAAACACAAGAATCATAACTCATATGTGACACGGTATGTATTATGCCATCACATTATACGTGACAGGTTAAAACTAAAACAGAAGAAGTCGTAAGTGACATGGTACTATGCCATCACATTACAAGACTTTATGCAACGGCCATGAATGATGATAGTAGTATGATAAATAATGATCTTACTTATAACACATGGTATATTGCCTATAAATACAAGTTGGATGTAACATTGAAATTGAGGTACAGTTCAAGAAAGCGAGAGCGAGATATGTCAGATGGTTAAGCAACAAAGTTGAGGCTATATGCATTAAACCAGAGTTATTGATATTTATAATAAGAGTCATGGGGGTGATAATCATTGTTTTTATAGATTGTTATTAAGTTGTTTTTGTTCGGTAAAAACATATAAATTTTGTCAAATTTTACAATCTTGAAATAAAAAATGTTATTTTTAATTCAAAACTAAATTTAAAACATTAAAAATATCTCTATTAAAATTAAATTATAAAATTTTATATTTAATAGTTACAATTCTACTAATTCAACATCATTTTTATTAAATTTCAAATCAAAATATTAATTTTCTAATTTAAATGACACAAAGAAATTTAATTTATTACATATTTAATTTACAAACCATAAAAACTTATGTACTTAAATCTATAATTATATCTCGAATACATAATTATTATTGTTGACACCTAATCATAAAGATTGGGTGAACAACTATAATTAGTGTAAATAAATAATAGAGAAGATGGAGAGTCATCGGGAGATGAACTAAACAAACACTCCCACTTGTATATAATACTAAACAACCTAAATGAATAATATGATTTGATTTGAGGAGTTACCTCTTGGTCTGACATGGTATCAGAGCTAGCTCCATTTTTGGCATCCCTTTTTGCCATTGTAACTCCCTTCTGCCATTTTTTTTCAGAAATTTGTCCTGCATTTCCTGCCATTTTCCTCTATCCCTTTGCCTCCACGCTGGATTGAACATTGCCAAGAGTAATAATTTGTGAAGGAAATGAAGCGTTTTGAAGCGTGGGCTCATAATATTCACTAAGAGTGAAAGGAGCAAAAGGAGTTGAAGCATTGAACTGCGCATTTGGTCAAAACTCCTGAGCGGTGAAGCTTATTGTATGTTTCTTATGCTATGAACCATCTGCATTGATGTCAATGGATTTTTGAAAATTGTTGAAATAATTCCTGGTATATGTTGTTCCATGTTGCTGCTTAATCCGCTGTGGCGTCGACAGCAGGGTTCAAACCTCATATCTCCTTTCAATACTCCACTACAATACTACTGCATGTTTAATCCACTGCGTATACCTGTTACTTTTGTAATACTAGATCTCCCAACTACGCAATCTTGGCCCTCTCCCCTACATATATCGCTCTGGTCCTACGTTGTTCCATAGTCATAAACACGTTGTTCCATATAGGCTCCTACAATGTTTGTTTGGATTCTACACTAAATCCTACGTTGTTTGTTTCATATATAACATTGTTCCACATAGGTATCATACCGCCTCACAGCTCCTCCATATCATATATTTCTGAACGCTCCCAAACCTCATATATATAACATATATTGCTTATAACTTTAATTGATTCTGTTCATATGCCGAGTTAGTTCGAGGAACGAAAATTCTTACCAATTCTGCCATAGGTGACCCTGTAAGCTGGTTTATATCTTACGACAACTTCGAAAAATCCCTCTGATATTTACATATCAGAATAATATTTTTTACATTTTTGTCTACACAGCAAGTGCAAATTTTTGCCAGTAGAGGAGAATTTTTTTTACACAGTACACATTTAAATGCATTCATTGATCTCTATAGTTGGAGTGGTTCTCACTAGCAAAGAGAACTATCCATAATGGTCACGGAAAATCAAACATACTTTGATTTTTAATGAGCTGTGGAAAGGAGTGTGTGTTGGAAATGGAGACAAACAGCTAGAACAACCTACTTCAGACAAGGAATTCGCCATTTGGGAAAATAAGAACAACAAGTCTTATGCATTGATTGCAACATCAATAAATGAAGAGGTGAGTTGCCATATTTCGCCAGTTTCAAATGCTTTCGAAGCCTTACAAAAACTGAAGGAACTCTATGACTCACACTCTACACTTGAAGTTGTTCAAGTCATGATTAAACTCTTCACCCTTGAATTACAAAATAATGATCCTCTTTCTCTTGCATCAAAAGTAAAATCTATAATACATGATATCAAAGTCACTAATGCAGAATTGGATATTCCTCTAATAGCTTTTCTCAAGGCACTTTATCCCACTTACTCAAATTATCTTGAGTCATTGCACGCAAAATGAAAACCTCACAGATATTACCTTTAACTCCCTTGTGAAAAAATTTGCTGAAAGAGAGAAAGCTTTTAGGAAGAAGACAATTCATAAGTCTTTTGAAGAGGTTGTGTGCCTTGCTCACATAGAAAAGATTCACTCAAGATTCTTCCAGAGGAAGAGTTGGTCGAAGAGGAAGAGGAAGAAATTTTAGAGGCAGAGGGGGCAGACACTTTCAAGGAGAAAAGTCAAATTTACACTGCATACGCTACAAAAGAGATGGATCACGTGATGCATCCACATGAAAGTTTCCTTGGCACAGAATTGAGTGGGAAAGAAACCAACCCAAAGTTAAAACTAATGACAAAGAGAAAGGTAAAGCACCTAAATCTGCTCACTATGTTGTGGCACACTTGGAGTAAATGAAGGCTTATTTAATGCTTCACTTGCTTCTTGGAAAAATGATTGGTTGCTTGATTCAGGAGCAAATTGCCACATGAATTTCAGAATAGATTTTTTTGAAGAATTTACTGACAATATTGATGGAACAATGTACTTTGCAGACAAATCAAAACTCAAGCCATCAGGTCTTGGCACAATCAGGCTTAAATTGCCTAGTCTTCTAGACTTTCTTCTGCATCATGTTATATATTTCCTACAGCTGAGGAGAAACTGGCTGTCCTTGGTCCACATCCACCAGCAAGGACACTCTATTCATATGTTTGATGGCAAGCTTGAGGTAGGAAAAGCATCAGACCATTCACTTGTCATGATGAGTATAGAAGAAGAAAGGCTTCTCAAGCTATAGGGTACCTCTGCTCGTGCACAAAATCTCTCATACAATTCTCATTATGAAGAAGGTACATTTCCATCAAGTTAATTATGGCATGCTAGATTTGGACACTTGAACTATGACAGCCTCTGCTTGTTGAAGAAAAGTGGTGTTAATGGTTTGCCTACAATTCCTAGGAAACTTAAGCAATGTGATGCTTGCATTCTAGGAAAGCATAGAAAATAGTCTTTTAATGATTCACATTCAAGAGCACATAGAAAACATGAACTCATTCATTCAGATTTATGTGGTCCAATGGTTGTTCCTTTTGCAAATGAAAATAAATATATGATGACATTTATTGAGGACTACACCAGAATGTGTTGGGTTTATTTATTGAAGAACAAATCTCATGATTTTTAAACATTCAAGAACTTTCATACATGGATTGAAAATGATGCACAATCTCATATTGGCTCTATTCGCATTGATAATGGAAAACAATACACTTCAAATGAATTTGAAAACTATCTTTTCCAACATGGGATCAAACATCAAACAATTGTGCCTTATAATCCCCAACAGAATGAAGTAGCTAAAAGAATGAATAGGACAATCTTAAATATGGTACGCTCCATGATGTTTTTCAAAAATGTAAAATTAATTTTTTGGGCTGATGTAGTTCTATGTGTTGTATATGTAAAGAATAGATGTCCATCTAATGCTATTAGAAACAAGACTCCTTATGAAATGTGGTATGGGCACATTCCTTTAGTAAAGCATCTCAAGGTCTTTGTTTCCACATGTTGTGCCTTGATACCAAAGCTACATAGAAACAAACTTGGTGCAAAAATTTGTAAGTGTAGCTTCCTAGGGTATTCAAACACCTCCAAAGCATACTGTCTCTGTGATGAAGTTAATAAAAAATTTGTTGTATCTAGAGATGTAATCATTCTTGAATCGTCGAAAGCTGATAATGTTGTTGAGCGGCAACTTGATTGCTTGGATAGATTCACAAATGAAAAATCATTTCAAGAATTTGATAATCAGATTCCACATCTTGAAGGGAGGATTCCTATACTAGATCAATCTGTGGAATCTTCTTCTGAAGCACTCTTTCCCCCACTTGAAACTCCAACAAGAGACGATACTTTGAGTGATGTGATTGACAGAACTGGGAGACTCAATCTTGATTTAGTCCCAACTCAATCAATGGAGTAGCCTGGACAATCTGAGAAAGGTCCCACAAAGTGGCTGACAAAGACATTTGAAAATGTTCATCTTGATGAGGTTGGAAAGATAGGAACTAGAAATTCAAACTGCAAAATGGAGCTGATGTAGATGACTTTGATTCACCTGTTGATATGGATGTTTCTTATGATTGTGAATTGAATTTGTCTACAAATTTTGAACCAAATTCCTTCAAAGAAGCTTCTTCTCATGATGAATTGAAAGAAGCAATGCAAAAGGAGTATGATGCCTTAATAAAGAATGGCATTTGGAAGTTGGTTGATCCTCCATTGGGGACCAAACCAATTGGGTGCAAGTGGGTCTACAAGAACAAGTATAAAGTTGATGGTTCACTTGACAAGCACAAAGGCAAGCTTGTGGCAAAAGGTTTTGCACAAAAGGAAGGGCCCGATTATGAGGAGGCTTTTCCCCCACAGCAAAATGGGATACCATCCAGACACTCTTTTCCCTAGCAGCTCAGAACAGTTGGAAAGTCCATCAAATGGATGTAAAATTTTCTTTCTTGAATGGAGATCTAAAAGAGAATCTTTTTATGTCTCAGCCTGAAGTATTTGTTGTGAAAGGACATGAACATAAAGTATGCAAACTTGTGAAATCTTTGTATGGCCTCAAACAAGCATTGTGAGCCTCATATGAAAAACTGACTAAGCATCTTTTGAAACTCAATTTCAAACATTATGATCTTGATGATGCAACTTTGTTTGTCAAGAAGGTTGGCAAAATAGTTGTATATCTTTTGGTATATGTAGATGATCTTTTGATGAGAAGGAACAATGAGAGCTACATTGCATCCATAAAGAATGAATTGAGGAAAGGTTTTGAAATCACTGAATTGGGCTACGTTCATTACTATCTTGGTCTTGAAGTAACTCAACTTCCAAAGTCCATATTCCTTTCTCAAAAGAAGTACATTGGAGATATGTTGAACAGGTTTGGCATGACTAAATGTAATCCTCTTACTACTCCAATGGAACAAAACTTAAAGCTCATATCCATTTAAGGAAAAGAATTCGAGGATGCAACAAAGTATAGATAGCTTGTAGGAAGTCTCAACTACCTAACTACTGCTAGACCAAACATTTCGTTTTTTGTTGGAATCCTCTCCAAGTTTATGCAAAAGCCTTGTGAGGGACATTGGTCTACTGCAAAAAGAGTTCTAAAGTACTTAAAGGGAACTCAAGACTTTGGAATCAAGTATAGATAGGTGGGCGACTTCAGCTTGATTGGATACTCTGATTCAGACTTCGATGGAGACAAAGAAACTGGGGTATCTACTTCAGGTTATGCTATGAGTCTTGGATCAGGAGCTGTCTCCTAGAGATCACGTAAACAATCAGTTCCAGCAGATTCCACAATAGAGGCAGAATATGTGGCAGCAGCTGAGGCAACAAAAGAAATTGTGTGGCTCAGGAAGATTCTTGAATATTTGCAGGTAAAATATGTACAATCGACTCCACACATGATTGGCAATACCTTGGCAATAAAGTTGGCCAAGAACCCAAAGTTCCATGATCGAACGAAGCACATCAATACTAAATATCATCTGATTTGACATCATGTTGAGGCCAAAACAATCCATCTCCGCCATTGTTCCACTAATGAGAAAATTGAAGACATCTTCACCAAAGCGCTTGGAAGAGAAAAGCTTGAAAGATTCAGAATGATGCTTGGACTGACCAACATCCCTTCGTAAGGGGGGGAATGTTGACACCTAATCATAGGGACTGGGTGAACAACTGTAATTAGTGTAAATAAATAATAGAGAAGATGGAGAGTCATCAGGAGATGAATTGAACAGTCACTCCCTCTTGTATATAATAATGAACAACCTGAATGAATAATATGATTTGATTTGAGGAGTTACCTCATAGTCTGACAAATTATATTAACCCATTAGATAACGAAAACCAATTTTCTCATAACAATCCATAATTACGCCATGTTTTCATATGACTTGGCCTAATTCCGTTCTCACAAAAAGAGAGATAAAAAAATAAATATTTGGCCTTCTGATTTTAATTTTATGAAAATTCTGTAATTAATTCTTTGTTTGTATTTTTGGAAACAATGGTAGCAGATTCTATATTTGGGAAACAAATTATCGATTTCAAAATAACATATGTTAAATATTACAATGTCATAATAACAAATCTGTACATGATTTTGAAATATTTAAAATTATATTTCTTCAAAATGATAGGATATATATATAATTGTATTTTTTTTAAATGATTTTATTCTTAAAAGATTATAATGTTGAATCCGAATGAATAGAATATATATTTCATATCTGGATAGATACCTCTAGAATTATATTATTATTATTATAAATTTTCATAGATATAAAAATATTTATTCAAAAAAAAAGATATGCATAACTAACAATTATGAATCCCATTTTACTTATCTTACATTTAAGAGTTTCTCTTTCACAAAAAACTAAACGAGGAAATTCATATGTAGTGGAATAGGATTTCTTTCACATCTAAAGGAAAATTACAATAAACCAACACTCACACAGTGCCTACACCACTTGAAGCAAGAATCACACACCACAACTTCCACAAGTTACTAGGATAGTTAAAAGTGAAAAAATAGACTCTTAATAATTGATATAAAAGGAGAGTAGAGAGAGGCCACTTAAATCTATAGTATAGTATGTTAGTGCTTATATAGTTAAAAGTGAAAAATAGACTCTTAATAATTGATATAAAAGGAGAATAGAGAGACCACTTGAAGCCATAGTATAGTATGTTAGTGCTTAGATAGTTAAAAGTGACAAATAGACTCTTAATAATTGATATAAAAGGAGAGTAGAGAGAGGCCACTTAAAGCTAAAATATAGTTTGTTAGTACTTAGAATTGCATTGAAAGGGAGAGAAGAAAAGAAAAAGATTCTCTAGCTTTAAAGAAACCATAAATTCTAAAACAATCATCATTTACTAGAAAGTCTCTGATATTGGGCACAAAAAATTTAAAAAGGGATAGCTAGCATGAGGAAACTACATATTTATAAATAAATACAATAAACTCACTGAAATTTATTAGCATAAGGCATTGCCCATAAGCAATCTGGAAAAGAAAGAACCTTTTGCATTTACTATGTAAACAATGGTGATTATGGCAAGACTTGTACCAAAATGAATTGATCTATCCTGTGCAATGATAGTTAATATATCAGAGAATTTCATACATGTTTTTACTTGAAATTTCAATGTCTGCAAAACTTATGGAAGTCTCTGAAACAAAGAAGAACAAAAAGGATAATGTGAACCAACAAACCTGCTTAATGGGTTTTCTATATGTTACAATGACAAGAATAAGACCCCTGCTCTAGCCAAACACTAATACTAATAACAAGACTAATCTCAATAAACAATCTATTCTATTGACTTGTTACCTGCCAAATAAACTTAGTAGTGAATGATGTTCTTTCCCACCCTGAAACTGACACTACTGTGAAGCCCACTTTAGGCCTAAAACCCATGTTACTATCAATGGATTCCACATTATTTACAATACTTTGTATATACATCTCAGAGAAATTGGTGCATTTCCTGCCCTGAAAAATATTGAACTTTGGATCAAGGAAGAATGCCATTTTATGCACAAGCCACAACGACTTTGCTAGTTTCAAGAAAGATTGATAGGAAGGGGTTATTAGATGGCCACCATTGAGAACATGATTCCTTTGGTACAAATTACCAAAAATTAATTCCTTCATATTAGGATGAACAATACAAAGGTATTCATTGTGACAAAAGTCTTAGGTAGATTAGTTTTTTTTGGTAGAGTGATTAGACTAGGGTTCGATATTGCCATGAAAATTTCAAAACATTAAGAGATAGACATTCAATATGTTGCTACAATGCAATTGACTTTGTGAGATCACAAGTGTTTGGAAAACTAATATCAAGAATAAAAGCTTCAAAACAAGAAAAATCATATATAGATTGTATTGCATGTTTTCGGTTCATAATACTAGAATGCACAAAGAAAAATTATCAAAGATCAAACACCATGAGGCATATTTTCTTGAACACAAGATTAATAGCTAGATGGTATATCTTTTTGTCTCCATGGGAAAAAATCTATCTATATCATATTACATTGGTCTAAAAAATATCTAATACAAAATTGTACAAGAACAACATCGTGAACCAAATATGCATGTCATTATCACTCAGTAGAGTTCTTCTGCAATTAACATAGTTTGTCTTCGTGGCAACGGAGAAAAATCTGTGACAATGAGTAACAGGGAAATATTAGTGCAATAAAACAAATTCTAATACAAGATTTATGTTATTCAAACTATTAAATAAATAAATCAATGAACTTTTTAGTGATGCATTGTTCTAGGAAGACACATACATTAAGAACAATGAAGCCAGAGGAATTGGTGTTGAAAGAAAGCTTTTCCAGAGTGGCTTGACGTAAAAAATTATGATATTGACTGGCAAAGTGAAAATTCTATGAACATAGAGCTTTCTCAATTTGAATGTTGTGGATGATATGTTTTCCTATATTCTTGGAAAATTCTCTCAGCGACTGTTGGGTAGAGTTGTTGGATTTGTGGCATTGGCAATTTGCAATCTATTTTGTTGTGACATGTCTCTAATATGCAATCAATAGTAGGACGATACACAGTTGTTCTACTTTCTTTGCATAGCGTGCAATTTACTAAATTTGGAAGAATGGTATCTAAACATTGAGTACAAATTTGTTCATAGGTTGGTGAGAAAACATTCTTTGGTTTGAGTGTCCCTTGTACCTATTTCAAAATTGAGTATAATTATTAAGGTTTAATATCATTTAATAGACAAAATCTAAATATTTTGAACAGAAGACTAGATGTCCGTAGAATGTAAAAGGAAAATGCAAGTAAATACTTGTATTATTGATTTAATTAACGAAAATAAGTGTCATTTTGCACAACTAGCATTAAGAACATCAATGAAAGTTGCTGTTGGATATTGTAACATCTGGTATCCTTTTGGCCCATTTTTGGCAATATTCTTGAATAGATAAAGTGTTTTTCTTTTGGTTGCAAACTCATGGTTCATCGCTAGAAATTCTTCTTTGTAAGTTTCATTCAATTGAAAATGGCATTGGATGCAAAGTTTTGAGTATTGGAGTTATGGAATATTCCAATTATGAAAACAAAATGTTTTCTTTTTATGTCGTTTGATTGAGAAAGAAAAATCATAGGAATAATTGTTGATCAATTTGCTATAGAATTAGGATAAGAATTGACTTATAGTAGTTGTATCATGGGTAGTCTCACCATCTTTGATATTGAGTTCAAACTATTTGTTGTTTTGGTGGCATGCTATAACAACAACCGCAACAAAACCAAATGGATATGTCTCACTTGACATAAGAAAGTTTTGTATTGTTGTATTTGGAGCTAGTCTACGATTGTTACAAACTTGGGGCACTACTTGCATTGAAATTTTTTCAGTTAAGACTATACAATTTTTTTTATCTCCTCTCTCATAGACCCCTATGCTTCTCACTACAAATTTTGTAATACATATACTTTTTCCTGGACAAAACTTGTCACAGAATTTGTCTATAAGACTATTGCTTATATTGACTATAATTGTCAGTTGACCACTTTTTTCTACAAGATCTGCATGCACTAGTTGTGTTTTGACTGGTGAATTTGGGTTTCTGGTTTGCCTTGGCCCATACACTACAAGGACATCACCTGCAAAATCATTTGTGTGTGCACCTATGCATAATTGTATAATTGAGCAAGGAATAGTTTGCATAGTTTTTAATATTTGCAATTTTAAAAATAAAAACACTTAGTGTTGATAAAGTCACATTTGACATAAAGCAGTAGTAGTTGGGAAAGTTGCATATTACTAAATTGAGTAGGCAATCTCACCTCTTTGTATCTTTCTCTTTTGTCACTTGTGCATTTGGCGACTGGGAATTAGGGTTATTGTTTTCCATGGTGTTGTGAAATATGTCAATGAATTGCTAACATCAACTGCAAACAATTAACTTAAAATCTGACATAATTGTATAAGAATAAATTAAAATAAAAATGCAAAAAATAGTGTAAAAAAGGGAAAGGTATGTGAGATCAAATGATTTGTTTTGCCAACTTTTTTGTTTTCAAAGGTGTAAATAACATAGAGTGTTAATGTTGATTTGATTTGCGCAATTCCATCTGGCGAAAGTTGAAATAGAATCAAGATATCCAGTAAATGAATTAACGTAACACTGAATTGAACAATTTTTTATGATTTTTTGTTGATTGTTAAGATTGAAACAATATTAAATGCAGGTCACAGTTGTACATTGGATATAGATACTTGTAATGTATGTAAGGTGAATAGAAATCTATTTTTTTTTCTTAATAAAAAGTTTGATTTTTCCTTTGGAAAAAAGAATAACATTCTATTTCAAAATGACCAAATTTGTTAGAGGTCTTGAAATTTGGAGGCATTGTAGTTAAAACTTTGTGCCAAGGGCAAAGTGGAAATTTGCTATTCAATATGTTTGCATATTGGTTTTAGAAATTTATAACATAACTTCTAGATTTTTACACTTTAAGCCTTATTACTAGATCCAAGATCAATAAAAATATACTCATAGTTTTTCATGTGTATATCATTATCACTTGACATTAACAACGAAGAGATGTGAATGTCAAATTTATTTTATTGTTGTATAGATAATGCACATGTTGATGTTTAAATTGTTTGTTTTATCACTAGATCCAGGTTGAATGAAGGTATACCTATACTTTATCTCATCTAGGTGCAACATCACTTCAAATTGGCATAGTCTAACTTATAGACAAATACCCTTTTTCACCGGAATTCACCAAAATCCGAAAATACAATTTCAAGTTTATTTATTGTTTAAAATACATTTTTGACTGCATAAATGGATTCAACACCCTGAAAAACCTGTAGGGCACTCGAATTATGTAAATTAAACAATTTAAACTCAGGTTCTTAAAAATATCTCAGATTTTGATTAAAATTAACTATAAGTTAGACTACCCCCTTCAAATTATTAAAAAAAAATGGCCAGTGGTATTAAGCCATGGTATTAAGAACCCATGGTATTCATGTGGAATATAGTCTATTTAAAGAGAGAGATTAAACTAGGGGATATTCAACCTAATTTGGGCTCTACTAAGTAGAAAGACAAATCTACTAAATAGAAAGACAAGTCAAATCTCTCTTGACTTTAAAAAAAGTTTGCCAATAAAGTTTTTAGAATCTTGTTATAACTCTACATATTATTATTAAAATATAATTACAATATACCAAAAAAATAAAAAATATAATTTTTTAAGTTAGAAAGAAACCTATATTTTTTTTAAAATAACATTTTTTAATCATTTTTTAAACAAAAACTATGTGAGAGCAATGCCCAAGAAAAGCAAAGTGAGTGACATTATAACCAACGTAATTCTGGTTTATATGTTTAATTCGGTATCACAAGTAAAAGGTTTCACACAAACCGAAACGAAAAAGACGAATCAAATTGTTGTGCTCTACCCATTATCAAAATCAAAATGCTAAAGTTCAAATGATAATGCTAAAATTCAAATAATAATGCTACCAGGAATTGTAATCTTGACACCATCTTAGTTTAAGACTTTAGCCAGGTATAAGAACCCTTCGAAAATGAGGTGCAACATGGTATTCATAAAATCTGGAACATCTGGAGCCCATGGTAATGTTGAGTCCCATTCTTATTGGTTTACATCTTGTCTTTCATCTTGATCATGGTCAAGTGAAAAACTTTACATTTATGCAATCATGATATACTTGCGCAAATATCTTGGTGATATTACTTTGGTCTTAAGGTTCTATATGTGAAAGTTAATTTTTATATGTGAAAGTTAATTTTTATCATTTATGAGTTTATTCTTTTTAATATATATGTTAATTTTTGTAATAATTGTCCACTATGATTTTTTCTAACCTATACTATTTTATGACTTTTCAAAATTTTTCTAAAAGTTTGACACAACTCCAAACGGAAAAAAATAAATAATAATATTTTATTTTATTTTTTTATTATTTATTTTATTATTTATTTTTCTTGAATTTGGACTAATTTTATTAAGCAAAATATGGTACAAGATGATACAATCAAGAAAGACAGAAAACTGGCAACCGAAAATGATAGGACTATTAACCTCGGTTCCGGAGAAGGAGTGAAACAAGCCAAAACCTACAACAAATGGCTGGAAGCAAAAAGACTCACTTCTACCCAGAATGGGCAGAAGCCTCAACACGAAGCTTTTTCTCTTTCCTTTTTTTGACTTCGACCCAACCATCCTGGGGTGAATGAGCAATAACAACTTGAAGATTGGGGTTCTCCATAAGGGGGACCTCCTTTTCTGAATCAAAGGAGGAGATCAAATGGACGCGTTTCTCAGCGTTGGCTGTAGCAGAGGAATGCGTCAGACCATTGGTGGAAGGGACCATAGAATGAGGGGCTTGATCCACTTCTGCATCGCTACCTTCATCTTCAGAGCTAGAGGATTCAGAATCCACGACTGGAGGTGGAGAGCATGGAGCCCATCGTTTGGACTTGGGCTTGGAGAGGTTATCCTTATTCCTTTTTGACAGGAGAGACGGGCAGGTGTTTTGCAGATGCCCTGATTGGTGGAAATGGCGGAAACGGAATGTAGTATTTCCGTAATCCAGTGTCTTGGTCCAGACAAAGTCGTTTATCTTGAGATTGATTTGGTCTCGAAGTCCTTTTCTCAAATCTAACTCCGCACATATTCTGGCATATGTGTAGAGACCTTTATTTTCCCACCAGTAATCTCCCATAATGAAACTGCCCAAGGTGTTGCCTATAGCTTTATAGACTTTCAAATGCCATAAGTGGGTAGGTAAGTTTGGAAGCCTGATCCATACAGGGGTCCTCGTAATGACTGCAGTTGCTGGATCAAAATCTGGGAACCAAGGAGTCCAAAAGAGCCCGGCAATTCCCATGGACCAAGGGCCTTCTTCTAAAGCCTTTTCATAATGCTTACTGTCATCAAATAAAACAATGAAGTATCCTTTTGAACAAAAATTGATCTTACAATGATGAGTCTAGTTTGCATGGATCCATGCATAAATATCCTAAGATCGCGGCCACAGTCCCTTAAACCTGCAAATGATGGCTCTTTCTGCAAATTCTTGAAGTTGATTTGCAAGACTTATACGTGGAGTAGCAAGAGGTATAGCCTATATATAAATAAATACTCTAATAATATATTTTAACAGTTTTTCTATGCTATGAAAATCACTACATCTTGCTCCTAATGGCATTTAATAGCTCTTTCTCAAATGTAGTCAATTGTCTATACACCCGCGTGTTGACTACCAACAATAAGGAAACAATAATCACTGCGTAAACATGACTTATTTCCTAGTATATCGAAATTATTCTCTAAGGAGCTAAGTTGACTCAAAGCTTGACGCTCTCTTTCAGTAAACTGAACCGAGTCAGCGCCTCCGAGTCTGCCTTTGCCCCGGGTGCGGTTTGTCTCAGAAGTATAATTGCCCTGCAATTCAAATGCGAGTCTGATTGACTCTTCAAATCTGACGCTCACAGTTGGCTATCTATAAAATGGACAGAAAACTGGTATCGATTCATTGCATTTTTGTAATATATAGTTTCGTATACACACTTTGAAACAAGCTGTAACGGGAATTTGTAATAAACTTTTATATATATATATATATATATATATATATAATTAATGTATTTTTAATGTTCTGTATGATGTTCCAGGGCTAAATCAATTCCTACTCATATCCCTATCTATAGGGCTCTCTGAGTCAAATTTTGTTACTTTGCTATAAACAACTCGAATTAAAAAATAAAATGAATTCAACCTCAAAAAAGATCAACAGGTTCAAGTATCTATTTTAGATAATAGCTATATAATATAATCAATGTGTAAAGATGACTTGTTTCCCAGTATTTCGAATAGTTCTGTCCTATCCTATGGGTATGGAGAAACCAGTCATCATTGAAAAATATGTTCATGTTACCGTCTGAGAGAACGAGATACGCACAAATATCCAATTCCTTGGACAAAGCAAGATAAAAAGAAAGTATACTATTTCTCCCAAATGACAGCAATGGGAGCAAGTAATCGCAAGTATCTTTTTGTTGGGCTCATTATTTAGCAACACGCCGAACGTGCGTAGATTTTTTGGACGCGCACGGGTGAAGTGATAATTGGGCCATGTATCTGCCCATGCACACGTGAAGCAATTTTGCTGGTAGATATTCGTCCGCCTTGGGGTCATAGTTTAGATATTTCATGGGCTTCCATTTTGGCCAAGGTTGCATGGTGATCTCTGGAGTGGAAATCAATATGACCAAAATTGTAGGAATTAACGACTTGATATAGTCTTTCAAAGGTGCAAATTTTATGAAATGTTTTCATCTATGTCTAGATATGCAGAAAATTATGAGGTACATTGGCAAATTCCTTAGAAATTGAAAAATTCTACCATTTCTAACTCCATGTAAATGACAAGAAGTCATTTCTACATGTATAATTATAGGTAGACAATTACAAATATAGCTACATATCACTGCCTAAAAGTCTAGATAAGCTTTTACAAGTAATCCTTGTTATTGGTTCGAGGAGAAGCGTTAATACTCATGTGTGGAGATTAGGCAATTTGTGTGGCCAAATGTCTCATCGAATGTAAATGCATTATTACATAAAGCGGGTTTTAAGACAATATTTGAGACAATTTTTGGGTAAATTGTCTTAACTTAAGACAAAAAAAATTGTGTGTTGTCTTTAAGCTATGTCTTAAAGAATATTGTCTTAAAAAATAATGTCTTAAAATTATTCTGTTTCTTAAAGATTATTGTCTTAAAAAATTGTCTCTATAAAGAGAATATATAACACAAAAGCATTATTGTCTCTTAGGAGACAATTTCATTTTGTCTCTATAGAGACAATATGTCTTTAATACTGGCTATTGTCTCTCTAGAGACAATATAAAAACGAATCCAAAAATATCTCACCATTGAAATAAATAGATATAAAAAATATTTTGATGCAACCATATGGTTGCCACACCCTTATACACTATCGGGACTATTTCTCCCTTATAAACCTTTAAAACTTCATGCCCACATATGCATGTCGGAAGCGTAATTAGGTGCTTTTCCCTTAAAATGGGACCACTTAAGCTATCGGGGCCATTACACTATCGGGAGTGTTTTATATTGATTTTAGCCTTAAAAAAAACCTTGATCAATACTTTTTAACGCAATACATAGAAACACAGAAATACACGGGAAAACTCCGCTCCACACATATACCTGGATCTCAAATATTATACATCCGCATTAATATATATCGGCAGATCTGTCCTTAGGACTATCACCTTCCAATTACGCACTCCGATCACCGATTCCCAATCGGCTGATCTCCACCGTTCAACACGTCCTCCGATCCAATGGTCCACACTTACTCAAATATTTAAACTGTCGTCGATTTTCCATTGTCGATCTGCACATAGCAGATCTAACAACCCACATTTTATTTTAGGCAGACAATTTATACAGGGATTAACCACCCGATAAAGTGCTTTCCTTGTTCACCTCGTGTTACGTGGCGAATGGTGAATGGGATCGGGCGACTGTCATTCAATACCACTTACAGTCCTTCCGCCGCCTGAAATACCATACTCTATTACAAAACCACTTCCGCAATCTAATGGCCACGGTTGATCGCGATCTGACGGCTACGATTTAATCGCATATCGCATAGCCACAATCCTCTAAGCCAGACTCCTCCCACTTCAAAGCACTGATCTGATCAGTATTTTAGACTCGATAAAGTATAGTTCCTCGTTTATAAACGGTTCAAGTCCGGACTCCAAATCTGACTATGTTTTGTGCTCATTTTTAGTGTAAAATGGATTTTTCTCTTACGGGACCAAAACTATGTAAAAAGACTCACCGACATGCCTCAAACAAGGATATTTCAATTAAAGCCTCAACTTCTATCAATCACATGATTATGGCGTTAAACATAACAAAATGAAGGAATAATCACCCGGCCTGAATGCAAAGAATCTAAAAGCATACAAGGGTTTCCGTAGACCCGATAATCAATCATAAACACAACAATTTCATTCATTCAATATAAAATGATTACAGAGTCTCGCCTTGGCCGATTACACAAATTAAAAGACCTCTGTTTCAATTACAATCCACACACTATCCTACTCTTCAGAATCTTTCCTCTTTGGCCTGATTCTTCAATTAGTGGCCTATGTTCCTAATCTGCCCGTAGGCTTACAATTTCCTCGTGAATCCTCTCTCTCTGTCTCTCTCTCCACTCTCCCTTCCAGAAAAGAAAGGAAATTACATATATGTTTCATCTAACAGTTTCCTTCCACAAATGAAGGACTTCACAATATTTTTAGAAATCACATCCTACTCTAACTAATCGATACAGCTAATTGCTTGATCTCCACGCAAGGAGGATCACTTGCCATTTTATTCCCAATTCTGTTCAGAATTAGGCAACAACTAACCACTTACATAATTTGAAATTAATACAAATTAAATAACCAATTCTTCCTCCAAACTTTGATTAGCCACAACATGTGACCACACCATCACATTGATGGCTAGGTCTAGATGCTCTTGCATCAGACTTCCAAGGTTAAAATAATCATGATTTCCTGATCATGTGCTTCTGATGTGTGTCCTCCTGGATCCCATACTTTGTTTGATAGTCTTTCCTTGGTTACTGCTATTGTTTGTTGTTTTCCAGGTCTCCATACTTTATGCTGTAGTGCCTCACTAGCTATGTTCTCACTGTCTGCTGCTCTCTTTTCCATATATCTTACTGTTTTTTTCTCACCATCACAATTTATGTCAGGATTCCACAGTTTAATTTGCAATTTACCATTACCTTCACCTGTACCATCATTTCCAGTCAATCTTCCTTCCTTCTTTTGTCCTCTATTTAGTTTATTGGAATGTTGTTGTATGAGTATCCACAACTCATTAATTTCTTTGTCCACTTCACTTATCAGATGATGAATACTATTCTCCTGCAACTGGATGTGTTCTTGCATAAGAACATTATAATTTATGTGCCAATACCTTCTCCATTAATCCCCTACAACAATTCCAGTTCCTTCTTCTGGTTTCTCATTCATTGCTTCATCACTTCTTACTTCAATTTCTAGTATATTTTTCAATTCCACAAATTTCTTGAAAACTAAGAATTCTTTCTACTTGCTTAGGTACTTGGAATACCTATTCTTCTAGTAACTTAATTTATGCACCCTTAAGGATCATGGAATCATATTTGTCTGCTTCTTATATGTCATCTTCAGCCTCTTCTTCATTAATAACTTCCTGTAGCACAATAGTAATCATGTAACTATCATCTCTTGAACTCATCTCCAGTTCAACAATCCCATATTGTAAATTCAACATCATTCCATCTTTCTGAGACATTCTGATCTCATCCTTCCTTACTTCGATCTGATCTTCAGAATCAATTCCTTGTTTCAAATTCACTCCACATTGCCTTGTTCCTGTATACAAATATTCACTAGAATCAATCAATTCATCAAACGCAAATGCTTTACCCTGTTTCCTCATTATGCCAACACTTCTGACAAATTCTTTTCCATATTTTTCATCCATGACAACTTATTCATTCTCATTCAATTCTGGTTGTATAGTCTGATCACTTATTATTTTGTTTTCTTACCTCTTCTCTAAAAGACTTGACTCATGCCACAAATCTGCCATCTCATTTAGAATTTCTCCCAAGAGCTCTGCACGATCTTTACTAATTCCATTGTCTACAACATCTTTCTTTAGTACTTCTTTACTCTAGCTTTATTCAAGGTTAATAATCTTCAATAAAATTTAATATCTACAAAGTCTTCTATATCAACCTTCAGTAGCTGTTCTCTTTTGGCTTCAGTCATCAATAGTTGTCTAATATCTGCATAATTCACTACAGCTATGTTTAACAACTGCCCTTTCCTCTGCATCACAAGATTATGTGAATTTCGTTCTTCTAACTTCTAAAAAATCATATCTTTCCTTTTCCTTTCCCTTATGACAACATTAAAAATTTGTCTTACTTCAGTGTATCTTTCTGAATACCCCATAATATTCTCCATTTGGTTTGTATTAGCTTCATCAGTTTTCCTGAGAAAACTCTTTGTTCTGTGTTCATATGAATGTATCTCTTCGTCTCCAAACACTTCTTTGATATCAATAATTCCTTTGTCATCCTCCTTTTGACTCATCCTCTGGATGTCACCTGACTGGACATCTTCCTTCACTTGACTGGAACTTTTCTCTTTATTCTTCACATGACTATGGGTAGTCATGTCTTCACCTATTGATTTGACAGTTTCCAACAACTTCTTATTTTCCCTCAAGTTTTCATTACCTACAAACATACAACAATCATCAGTTTTTAAGATACAAGATCCTTCATCCTCTTTGGATGCTTCAAGCACCAATCTTCCATCATAGATCTTCTGGATTTCACCATATCCTCTTTACTATGATTCCATTTCTTTTAGTCTCTCTTTCTCTAACAAATCAATATGAATTTTTTCAAGTTACCTGAACTCGTTCATCAGTTTTTCATTCCACCTTTGTTGCAATAGCTTCCACTTGACTCTTTTCTTCGTTCTCCATCTGTATCTTTGGTCTTCACTTGTCTTTCTTTGTAGCCCTTCTGTTATTATATTCAATTCTGCTCTCGTTACTGCAAGATTAGTCTCTTGTTCTTCATTCTGCTACCAATTTCTATACTCCTACAATCTAATGCCTTCCTCAAATTCATCCTTATGTTGTTGATCATCTCTTTTAAATTGTTGGTTTCTTCCATCTTTATCTTGTTGAATTAATACTTCTATCTCCTTCATGTCTTTGAGGATATAACTTCCTTGTTGTTCCTGATCTTCCATTTCACCTTCAAATAATCTCTGCTCAATTTCTCTAATTTCAACATCATATATATTAATGTTGTCTTCCATAGCTAAAGTCACATCATTAACTGAAGAGTCTAAACATTTACTTAACTCTATAAATGTTTGAGACATTTCATCCTTATCATGCATGGTAACCACAGTCTGTTCTTTATCAGGTTCTGAAAGCTTCATTTCTCCTTCAGGTTCCTTGAGCAATCTTTCCAAGAATTCTATTTCCATATGAAATATCTCTAGCAGTTCATCACAACTTCCATCCTCAGCTTCATTCTTTTCCTGGAAATCCTCCTGAGTTATCCTGGTTTCTGCACTATCATATTACAAAGTACTTTCATCCATTTCATCAGACAAATTCATTTGCTTACCTTCTTGGAATACCACTATGGTATTTCCAGTAGACTTCTAGTCCATATCAACTTCATCTGATTGTATTACATTAAACATAATTTCATCTATGAAGTCTTTCTACTGTAATAAATCAGCAGTTTCTTCCTCTAAAAGGCATTCTCCATCATACTTAACCTTAAGAGCTTCATTCATGTTTGTGACCGTTTCACCAAACTGTCCATCATCCTCTGCATATCCTGAAAACATACACAAACTATGAGAATTAAAATCACAAGGCTTCATTGCCTCATCTGCTTCCCTTGTCATCATATCTTCTAGTTGTTCTGAACTATGCCAATAGTTCATGAGATCTTCAGCTGATCTCTCATTATCCTCTTCATCCAACATTTCAACTTGTTCTAGTATACAAATGGAAACTTCCATTTCTGCTTTTGCTTCTCTAAGGTTTTTCATCAACCATTTTACCTATTCTTATTGCGTCTTTCTCTGCAACTTAGGCCACTTCACTGGCTTCCTCTTCAATACCCGACCTTGTCTTTGGTTCTCCTCTAGCAGCATTACTAACACATCGAGTTCTTCTCTTATTTCTGCCATTTCCTTATCAATCTCTGCTTGACTCATCTGTTTCCTATGGATTGTTTGAGCACCCTTCTCAATCATCTTGTAGCCTTCTTCGGAACCTTCCATATGACTTTCCATAACCATCTTCTCTTCTGTGTGAGCTCTACACCTACAACCAATAAACTTCCTTCTAAGTTGATCTTCTCACCAAGCTTCTTCTCTGTCTGGTCTCCCAGTCCTCTTCCCTTAGAACTTGCACTGAGCACTCTTGCTCTCTCTCTGGTTGCTACACTTACTTCTCTTAAGGACTCCTCTGTCCCTATCTATTCCAAGCCTCAACTGGAATGAGGTTCTGGTACAATCTCTAAGAACTTCCAAAAGTTCTTCTACAGTCTTTTTGCTGTAGTCCTGTGCCCAACATTGCCATTCATTCAACTGCTGCAACTATCATACCTTTGTAATCATAACCTTCATAAGCAAGACATCCTTCTCGCAGGAAAGTTTCTTCATTTGTCCTGCTTTGATACCAAAAATGATGCAACCATATGGTTGCCACACCCTTATACCCTATCAGGACTATTTCTCCCTTATAAACCTTTAAAACTTCATGCTCACATATGCATGTCAGAAGTGTAGTTAGGTGATTTTCCCTTAAAAAGGGACCACTTAAGCTATCGGGGCCATTACACTATTGGGGGTGTTTTATTTTTCTTTTAGCCTTAAAAAACCCAATCAATACTTTTTAACGCAAGACATAGAAATTCATAAATACACGGGAAAACTCCACTCCACACATATACCCGGATCTCAAATATTATACATCCGCATTAATATATATCGACGGATCCGTCCTTGGGACTATCGCCTTCCAATTGCGCGCTCCGATCACTGATTCTCGATTAGATAATCTCCACCATTCAACACGTCCTCCGATCCAACGGTCCATATTTACTCAAATATTTAAACTGTCGTCGATTCTCCACCATCAATCTACGTGTCGTGGATTTGATAGCCCACATTTTATTTCGAGCGGACAATTTATACAAGGATTAACCGCCCAATAAAGAAATTTCCCTGTTCACCTCATGGTACGTGGTGAATGGTGAATGGGATCAGGCGACTGTCATTCAATACCACTTACAGTCCTTTTGCCACCCGAAATACCAAACACTATTACAAAACTGCTTCCACAATCCAATGGCCACTGTTGATCGTGAACTGATGGCTACGATTTAATTGCATATCGTATAGTCACAATCCTCCAAGCCAGACTCCTCCCGCTTCAAAGCGCCAATCCGATCAGTCTTTTGGACCCGATAAAGTATAGTTCCTCGTTTATAAATGGTTCAAGTCCGGATTCCAAATCCGACTATGTTTTGCACTCATTTTTAGTGTAAAATGAGTTTTTCTCTTGCGGGACCAAAACTATGTAAAAAGACTCTTGACATGCCTCAAACAAGGATATTTCAATTAAAGCCTCGACTTCTATCAATCACATGATTATAGAATTAAACATAACAAAATGAAGGAATAATCACTCGACCTGAATGCAAAGAATCTGAAAGCGTACAAGGGTTTCAACGGACCCAATAATCAATCATAAACACAACAATTTCATTCATTCAATATAAAACGATTACAGAGTCTCACCTTGGCCGATTACACAAATTAAAAGACCTCTATTTCAATTACAATCCACACACTATCCTACTGCCCATAATCTTTCCTCTTTGGCCTGATTCTTCAATTAGTGGCCTCTGCTCCTAATCTACACATAGGGTTACAATTTCCTCGTGAATCCTCTCTCTCTGTCTCTCTCTCCACTCTCCCTTCCAGAAAAGAAAGGAAATTACATATATGTTCCATCTAACAGTTTCCTTCCAGAAATGAAGGACTTCACAATATTTATAGAAATCACATCCTACTCTAACTAATCGATATAGCTAATTGGCTTGATCTCCATGCAGGGAGGATCACTTGCCATTTTATTCCCAATTCTGTTCAGAATTAGGCAACAATTAACCACTTACATAATTTGATATTAATACAAATTAAATAAACAATTCTTCCTCCAAACTTTCATTAGCCACACCATGCAACCACACCATCACATTGCTGGCTAGTTCTATATGCTCCTGCATCATATTTAATTAAAAACAAACTACAAAATTGTTGATTAAAATCTCACCATTGAAATAAATTGATATAAAAAACATTTAACTAAAAATAAACTACAAAATCGTTGATTAATTCATGTTAGCACATAGTGGAATGAACCACCAACCTCCTGCTTGTAAGGCAAGCACTCTTCCATTTAGCTAGCACACTTTAAAGAATTATGTGAAGAGTTATGGCAATAAAAAAACTACATTTATAGCCATTGATAGCAATGCCACTACAAGTGTTTTTCCAACAACGTTATATCTTGTAAACATATACCTTTTTCCAACATATCAAAATGATATTAATAACAATATTGTACAAATCAGATTCAAGGATAACTCGATTAGGATCTTGAAACATTGATATCTGAAGAACCCAAAAATAATTAGAAAAGTCAGCAAAAGCTCGAAGAACCTTGAAAAATGAACAGAACTTGATTTGTTTTTAATTCATTTCCTAATCCAAAAAAGTATCTCTATCACCAATTAAACACCATTTTCCCCCTCTATTGGCACATTGAGCTAACTCTGACTAGCAAAATCAAAAGCTGAGCAAAAATTATCCTAGAAAAAACATTTTACAAAAGGGCTTGAGACCTATCAAAACAGTTTCTGGAAAATATTATCGATGACTCGGCCAAATCACAACCTTCTCAATTAATAGTGAGTCAGCCAGGACTTTTAGAACAAATTTTTGGTAGTAATTTCTTGTTTCACATTACAAAACAGATTAATAAATAAGAACAAAAATGATGAAGGAATAATTCACAAGAAAAAATAACCAACCATAGCTAAAAAGGACATATGGTATACTTATCCAAGAAAGTTATAAAATTTAATGGCTATAAAAATGTACAAATAGAAATTGAGAGCTATAACCAATACCAACCTTGAATCACCCACATACCCACATCCCAATGCCCAACTGTAATGGCCCATGTGTCAAAGTTCAACTTAAACAAATTTTCAAAGACAACTTGCTCCAAATGGTACCAATTGTGTTTTACTTTCAAGGAAACTAAATTGCCTACAATGGTCACTTTGATCCTTACCCCCAAAGCCTAGTTGACTTATTCGTGCTTACTCAGAACAAAAACATCTTATAGTTAGCCCTAAAACTCGATTGGCTTATGCTAAAAAACGATTGGCTTCTTACGCGTTGACCACAAATATGTTTTATAATCACTCATCGACCATTATTGAAAATATAACTTGGGAGAATGACTCCATTAGTAGTCGAAAACTTGACTAACCTTAATAGTGAACATTGGATGTCAGCTACATAAAGCCATGGGCCATAAGTGTCCAAGTTGAAAATTCAATAGGTTATCAAGTTTATTAATTATTTTTAACCTTGATAAATAGTTAGCTATAGATAATATGGTAGTACTAAGTATTTAATTATGTAACTAAGTAAAGGAGAGGAGTTGGACATTCTCTGATGATGCTCAAAATTAAACCTTGGCACAGTTGTAAAACCCTTTGCACCCATAACCAAATCAGAGAATGGAATCCTCTACTGTAGCAGTAGATGTATTCATAGAAACTTGTGTGATTGTCGTGAAGTTATGACAACTGTGTTTTTGTCACCTGGATTATGAAGATATCAGATCTATTTCATCTTACAGTATCATTTGACCCTCTCGAAAGAAAAGTGACACAGGTAATAAATATTGTCATAATTATTGGATCTTTGGGCATAAATATCTATAAGATCAATAACTTCACATTGGCATAAGCTCATTGTACCAGGGTTTTTGTTTTAGCATGTTCATTTCTCATCAATCCTATTCCTTCCTCCCCATCAAGAAAAGCAAAGGATCTATGAAGGACATTGTGTTTTCCTCTGTCATGTTGTAACTTCAAGAAGTGAAAGCTTTTGATCAGTTTCTTTTATTAGCAAAACATAGATTCCACTAAAATCACCTTAGTAAACTCAAATCTTGGATCTCTCAAGAAAAAAAATGGTTCTCCTAAAAGACATGAAGCTATCTTATGTACTAATTTTTTTTGGATACCTTACATGTGGCACTAATCTAGGGATAACAACTCATCATATATAGCTCAACATCATTCATGAGATTTTTACAAGGTGTAGAGGCTTCTGCAAAATTATGATAGTGTTGCAGTCTTGTTCAAATAACGTAGTTGTGAACAAGACAGTAAAACAAATTACCTTTTGAAGAATTATCTATTATGAAGAATCTATAGGGATCTTCAGTTATAAATAAAATTTTTGCAGCAATTTGGCTAAGAGATGCAACACACCTGGAAATTCCACATTGAAGAACGGTTAAGATGAAGAAGTTGATGGCACTGTGGAACAATCTCTTTTGAGGCAACTCTCACCTTGAAATCATAGGTGCCTTGAAGAAGTATCTGCAGGGGACCCTGATTTTGATATCCAGAACTTATGTAGAATAGTGTTATAAAAACCAGAATAGTGTTATAAAAACCTGAATGGAAAATATCTTTCCTCACTATGGGTTAGTTGCCTCATGACTTAAGGTTAGATGATCACCTTAAGAGGAAGCTATAAAATCCTTGGATTAATAGTAGGTTGCAGATGACAAGTTAGCTGAGTAGATCTATCTTACTTGGACTTCTACATGATGGAGGATTTTCTCTTCTGGATTGGTCTAATCATAATGAAAATGCTAGCATACTTTTGAATAACCTCATCATATTGGCATATCCTCTATTTGGTATCTGCATAATCTCTATTCATCTATGTCTCCTCAGTGTACAGTCTTGATAATATAATTTCTACATTGTTGTATACATTGATCTCAGCTTCATTCATATACAATAATCTCGGTTGATCTCTGCACTTTATGTAAGTATACTCTTAGAATTCTTGTATATATGGAATGATCTCAGCACAACAAACTTGGTGTATAATCTGCTTTATAGCTCACATTACCCTTGGTTTGATACTCAACTTTATGACACTTTCTCCTCGCTTTATGATATTACCTAATCATAGTATATTATATCATTGTTGTAGCAGTTTAATGGATGACTCAGTTACATTTTTGCTGAAAGGATCTTTGCATATCAACTATGTCTCGTTTTTCTCTCGTCTATACTCCTAGGAGAGTATCTCTTAATGAGCTTCTTCTTAAGGACATAAACAATATTGACATAAGAATATTAATATGGAAGTACTGAGAATTGAATGATGTAATTAAGTAAAGGAGAGGAGTTGGAAATTCTCTGATGATGCTCAAAATTAAACCTTGGAACAGTTGTGAAACCCTCTGCATCCATAACCAAATTAGAGAAAAGAATCCTCTCCTGCACTAGTAGCTGTATTCATAGAAACTTGTGGGATTTTCGTGAAGTTATGACAACCGCATTTTTCTCACCTAGATTATGAAGATATTAGATCTCGTTGATCTTATGGCATCATTTGACCCCGACGAAAGTAAAGAAACACAAGTAATACATATTATCGTAATTATTGGATCTTTGGGCATAAATATCTACAAGAGAAATAATTTCACAGTGGCATAGGCTTATTGTACCAAGGTTTTTTTTTTCAGCACGTTCATTGCTCATCAATCCTATTCCTTCCTCCCCATCAAGCAAAGCAAAGGAGCCATGAAGGACATTGTGTTTTCCTCTGTGATGTTGTAACTACAAGAAGCGAAATATTTTAATCATAGTCTTTTATTAACAGGAGATTCTACTGAAATCACCTCAGTAAACTCAGATCTTGGATCTCTCAAGAAACAAAAATGGTTCTCCTAAAATACTTGAAGCTATCTTGTGCAGTAATTTTTTTTGGATGAATTACATGTGGCACCATTCTAGGTATAACATCTTATCGTATATAGCTCAACATAGTTCATGACTTTTTTACAAGCTGTAGAAGCTTTTGCAAAATTATGACAGTATTATGGTCTTGTTCACAGTCAAAATTGTGAACAAGATAGAAAAATAACTTATCTTTTGAATAACTATCTATTATGAAGAATCTACAGGGATCTTCAGTTATAAACAAAATATTTGCAACAATTTAGATAAGAGATGCAGCACACCTAATGATTCCACATTGAAGAAAGGTTAAGATGAAGAAGTTCATGGCACTGTGGAATAGTCTCTTTTGAGGAAACTCTCACCTTGAAATCAGAGGTGCCTTGAAGAAGTATCTGCAAGGGACCCTGATTTTGATATCTGGATATTATGTAGAATAGTGTTATAAACACCTGAATGCAAAAGATCTTTCCTCACTATGGATCAGTTGCCTCATGACTTAAGGCGAGATGATCACCTTAAGAGGAAGCTATAAAATCCTTGGATTAATAGTAGGTTGCAGATGAAAAGTTAGCTAAGCAGATCTATCTTACATCGACTTCTACATGATGGAGGATTATCTCTTCTGGAATGGTATAATCATAATGACAATGTTAGCATACGTTTGAATAACCTCATCGTATTGGCATATCCTCTATTTGGTATCTGCATAATCTCTATTTATCTATGTCTCCTTAGTGTACAGTCTCGATAATATAATTTCTACGTTGTTGTATACATTTCTCTCAGCTTCATTCATATATAGTAATCTCGGCTTATCTTTGCACTTTATGTAAGTATACTCTCGACATTCTTGTATATATGGAATGATATTGACACAAAAAAATTGGTGTATAATCTACTTTATAGCTCACATTACCCTTGGTTCGATACTAAAATTTATGACACTTTCTCCTCGCTCTCTGATATGGCACAATCATAGTATATTATATCATTGTTGCAGGAGTTTAATGGATGACTTAGTTACATTTTTTCTACAAGAATATTTGCACATCAATTATGTCTCATTTTTCTCATGTCTATACTCCTAGGAGAGTATCTCTCGCTCAACTTCTTGATGAGGACATAAATAATATCGACATAAGAATATTAATATGGAAGTACTGAGTATTGAATGATGTAACTATGTAAACGAGAGGAGTTGGACACTCTCTGATGATGCTCAAAATTCAACCTTGGCACAATTGTGAAACCCTCTGCATCCATAACCAAATCAGAGAAGGGAATCCTCTCCTACAGTAGTAGTTGTATTCATAGAAACTTGTGTGATTTTCATGAAGTTATGACAACTATGTTTTTGTGTTGGGTCCCTATAATACTAGTAATTACCCCATTACTATTGTAGTTATACCCCTTATTTATATTTTTGTGCCCCTATTACCCCCATATTGTTATTTCTGTGCCCCATAGAATCCCTCTATTGTTATTTTTGTGGCTTTATATTATTATTGTTAGGTCGGCTGGATTATATTGTGACTCCTTAGACTCCTATATATAGAAAGGAAGTTTTGTCATTTGTATCATCCAAGAATTGTTCATTTATGTAATGTAAAGGAGGTTGCCCCCTCGAAGAGGCTGAATTCTAAGGCATTGATCTCTCTTTTCTATCTTTTCTTGAGCTGGTTTCATAACATTTGGTATCGGAGCTTTGGATTCTAGGGTTTCGCTGCTCCAAACAGGTCATCGTGGCATTTTCGCTATAAATTTTTTTCTGTGACGTTTCAGAAGTCGCAAAAAAAACCCATTTGAGAAGAAATCGCGCTAAACCTTGGGTCCGAATTTCAGAGCTTTTCGCGTGATATTTTTGGAGATATGATCTGAGGAAGTTGGTCTTTTTGCAGACTCCTGAATTACACTCAAAACAGGTGACCTGGGGAAAATCGTCATAACTTTCTTTCTGAGCATCGGATTGAAATTTCGTAAGAAGGTACAGAAAGAGGACGGACTGTAGTTTTCGTTTATATATTTTTCAGAGTCAAAGGTTGAAACAGTGACACGTGGCACTTCATACAAGTTCGCTCTACTGAACTAGTCTATAATCAGGTCACTGCGGGAGATTGTGCATAACTCTTTCTTGGAGAATCCAATTTGGATCAGACTAGTGGCATTGGAAAGAGGACATAGAAGGCTACTACAGATCACAATTTCAGAACTGGATGATTCGAAATTACAGAGATACATCAGATTCAATATCAGGCTTCTACAAAGTAAAAAAAGGTGTGTAGTTTTTTTTTTAATTTTTGCATAAGCTTGGTTTGAAGGAACTCAAAGGGCATAGTAAAGCATTATTATCGGTAACTGATGCCCCGAGGAAAGAAAATGCAAACACCTAGTAAGGAACCTGAAAGCTCTAGCATGACTCATGAAGAAGAGGAAGAAATGCTACATGATATATCAAAATTACAAGAACAAGTGCAACAAATGTCACGCTCACAAAAGCTAACAAATGCTAAGATAAATGGCGTGGAATCTAAGATAAAGGGCATGGAAGCTCAGGTGAATGGCATGGACGCTAAAATTGATAGCATGGATGATAAGATGGAAGAATTGAAGATAAATATGAATAAGTTGCTACAAGAAATTGTCACTAAGGGTGAAAGAGTACTAAAGGAAACTCATGATGAGAACAAAAGAAATGTTAATCATGATTCCATAGACTCTAATGTTGGATCGAAGACTCACCATGTTCCAAAAATCGATATGAGGAAGTTTGATGGCAAGGATCCCGCCACATGGATATTACAGATGGAGCAATTCTTCGATCTCAATAATGTGCAAAACACACAAAAGGTACGTATGGCAACTTTATATTTGGAACCAAATCAGTTTGTATGGTATCAATGGCTTTGTTCTCGTAAACAATTTATCACTTGGGCAATTTTTACGGAAGAATTGATAGCACATTATGAGGATACAAAAAGCAACACTTTTTTTAGCCAATTGATAAGTCTCAAACAAAAGGGTTCAATAATGGAGCACATTGAGGAGTTCCAAAAATTGAACATAAGGGTAAAAGATATTCCAGAGGAGCATAGGATTGATGTGTTCATAGGGTCTTTAAAGGATAATATCCAACATGATGTGCGCCTTTGGAAACCTGATTCATTAGAGAAGGCATTCAGGTTAGCAAGAAAAATGGAAAGCAAAATTATGGCAACTAGGAAGCATACCATTCACAACTATAAAGACGGAAGTGTTGTTGCCCATAGTCTTCCACAACCTACAAGGTTGACACCACAACAATTGGAAGAAAAAAGAGCAAAAGGGCTTTGTTACAATTGTGATAGCAAATACACAAAGGTCATAAGTGTGGTGAGAAGAAATTATTCTACATAGATTGTGAAGAGGAAGAAGAAAAGGAGCAAGAAAGGTCAAAAGAAGAGGATATATTCCAGGAACAAAGCCTAGATGAAGAACAAATAAATCCGACCATATCTTGTAATGCATTGGCGGGAATTACCACTCCTCAAACCATCAAGATAGAAGGACAAATCAAGAAGAAAAAGGTAATAGTGTTGATTGATTCAGGAAGCACCCACAATTTTATTCATTGTAGGGTAGCAAAAGAATTGAATTGCTTCCTATATCCAGCACCAGAGTGTCAAGTGATGATTGCAAATGGAGGAACAATAAATTGTTCTGGAAAGTGCCATAATATCAAGCTATCCATGGGAGAATATGTATTGACTAGCCCAATGCTTTCCATTCCAATGGGAGGTGCTGATGTTGTACTAGGAGTCCAATGGCTACAATCCTTGGGTACAATAGCTTTTAATTTTCAAGAACTTTTCATGAAATTTTCTGTGGAAGGAAAGGAAGTTGAATTAAGGGGTATTGCAGGGAAACCAGGAAAGATAATCAGCTCTAATGGCATGACAAAGCTTCTAAAAAAGGAACAAAGAGGTGTAATTGCACAATTATGTTCGCTAGATGTTTCCACATTGGAATCATCTATTTCTCCAGATCTCCAAAAAGTCCTGGACAATCATTCCAAGGTATTTGAGACTCCCAAAGGTCTCCCACCTATGCGTGATCATGATCATGCTATTCATCTGATTCCAGGAAGTGTTCCTCCAAACATCAGGCCGTACAGATATCCATATGTCCAAAAAAGTGAAATTGAACGTATGGTTGCAGAAATTGTAGAGGTTGGTATAATTCAACCGAGTCAAAGTTCTTTCTCAGCTCCAGTAGTATTGTTGCACAAGAAGGATGGATCATGGCGCATGTGTCCAGATTATAGGGAGCTCAACAAGCTCACTATTAAAGATAAGTTCCCCATTCCTGTCATTGATGAATTACTGGATGAATTGCA
Organism: Pinus tabuliformis; assembly: GCA_031772625.1. Classification (NCBI taxonomy): domain Eukaryota; kingdom Viridiplantae; phylum Streptophyta; class Pinopsida; order Pinales; family Pinaceae; genus Pinus; species Pinus tabuliformis. The sequence continues at coordinate 462,703,924 of CM062810.1, forward strand.
TGGATCAATTTACTTCACCAAGTTGGATCTTCGTTCGGGATATCATCAAATCAGAATGAAGATTGAAGACATTCTGAAAACGGCATTTAGAACTCATGAGGGTCATTATGAATTTTTGGTCATGCCTTTTGGCCTTACCAATGCACCTTCAACATTTCAAGGTTTGATGAATTCAATTTTCAAACCATTCCTTAGAAAATTTGTGTTAGTATTTTTTGATGATATACTAATCTACAGCAAGTCTTGGAAGGATCATGTTGAACATGTTGACAAGGTGCTACAACTATTGGAGGAGAAACAATTATATGCAAAAAGATCCAAATGTTTCTTTGGAGTCCAGGAGGTGGAATATTTGGGTCATATTGTATCTCATGAAGGAGTTAAGGTAGACCCTAGCAAAATTAAAGCCATTAAGGAATGGAAAATCCCCACATCCATAAAGCATCTGCGAGGATTTCTTGGGTTGACAGGGTATTATCGCAAGTTCGTTAAGAATTATGGGAGAATAGCAGCACCTCTAACAACATTATTGAAGAAAGATTCATTTTCATGGACTCCGGAAGCAACAAAGGCCTTTAAACATCTTAAAGAGGCAATGTGCCAAGCACCGGTCTTAGCTACACCGGACTTCACAAAAACCTTTATTGTGGAATGTGATGCTTCAGGAAATGGAATTGGTGCTGTTCTAATGCAAGATGAAAGACCCATTGCTTTTGAAAGTCGTCCAATCAAGGGAAAGTTTTTAAGCAAAGCTATTTATGAGAAGGAAATGTTGGCAATACTCCATGCACTTAAGAAATGGCGACCCTACCTAATGGGAAGACACTTCAAGGTAAAAACGGATCATGATAGCCTTAAATACTTTTTAGAACAAAGATTATCCTCTGAAGAGCAACAAAAGTGGGTCACAAAGATGTTGGGTTATGACTTTGAAATCATCTACAAAAAAGGGAAGCAAAATGTGGTGGCAGATGCACTCTCAAGAAAGGATGAGGATATGGAAGCATTGTTGTGTGCCATTTCTATTATCCAACTAGATTGGATAAACGAAGCAAAGGAGGAATGGAAGAATGACGAAGAAGTGTGGGCACTTATTCGAAAGCTACAACAAGATTCCAGTACTTCTGATACATTTAGTTGGAAAAATGATTCGTTATGGTACAAAGATCGCTTATACCTCTGTAAGAATTCCCAGCTAAAACAAAAGATTCTTATGGAATTGCACACTTCTCCCTTAGGAGGGCACTCAGGATTTTTAAAAACTTACCACAGGGTTAAGAAGGAATTTTTTTGGGATGGCCTTAAATCAGATATTCAAAAGTTTGTGGCGGAATGTTTGGTTTGCCAACAAAATAAAGTTGAAACAATTAAGACACCGGGTCTATTACAACCTTTATCCATTCCAAGCCAACGTTGGGAGGAGGTTTCAATGGATTTTATCACAGGTTTACCCAAGTCTGAGGGAAAGAGTGTCATCATGGTGGTAGTTGACAGACTTACCAAGTATGCACACTTTTGTGCATTATCACATCCATTTAAAGCCAGTACAGTTTCTACTGCATTTATGGAAACAGTTCAAAAGCTACATGGAAACCCAAAGATTATTGTAAGTGACAGAGATCCCATTTTCACTGGAAATTTTTGGACAGAATTATTTTCTTGTCTTGGTACTCAGTTAGCTCATAGCTCATCTTATCATCCTCAATCTGATGGGCAAACTGAGATAGTAAACAAATGTTTGGAAGGATATCTTCGTTTCTTTGTATCTGATAAACAGACACAATGGGTCAAATGGTTGCCTCTGGCTGAATGGTGGTATAACACTTCCTTCCATACAGCAACAAAAATGACCCCATTTATGGCACTTTATGGGTACCAACCACCATCAATCACATCATATTTAAGAGAAAATTCTAAGGTTCAGGCAGTGGAACATCACATCGAACATCAACAACAAGTCCTCCAACTCTTAAAGGATAACCTCGTGTTGGCACAAAATAGAATGAAACAACAGGCAGATCAACATCGCAGTGAAAGAAGTTTTGATGTAGGTGATTGGGTATTCCTACGGCTACAACCATATAAGCAAATGTCCCTAAAGCAAGCTAAGAAGGATAATAAATTATCACCAAAGTATTATGGTCCGTACAAGGTGTTGGAAAAGATTGGTACTATGGCATACAAATTGGAGCTTCCTGCAGCTTCTCGATTGCACCCAGTTTTCCATGTTTCATGTTTAAAGAAGGTCATAGGCGACAAGCTCCCAGTTCAAACAATATTGCCAGAACTTGACGAGGAAGGAAAAATTATATTGGAACCGGAAGCAGTCACAGAAACAAGAACTCGACAGCTACGAAATCGATCAATTTCAGAGTATCTTATCAAGTGGAAGAACTTATCCGCTGAAGATTCCACATGGGAGGATGAGAATTTTATGCAGAAGTACCCAGAACTGCTCAAGCGTTGAGGACAACACTTTTTTGAAGGAGAGGGGCATGTTGGGTCCCTATAATACTAGTAATTACCCCATTACTATTGTAGTTATACCCCTTATTTATATTGTTGTGCCCCTATTACCCCCATATTGTTATTTCTGTGCCCCATAGAATCCCTCTATTGTTATTTTTGTGGCTTTATATTATTATTGTTAGGTCGGCTGGATTATATTGTGACTCCTTAGACTCCTATATATAGAAAGGAAGTTTTGTCATTTGTATCATCCAAGAATTGTTCATTTATGTAATGTAAAGGAGGTTGCCCCCTCGAAGAGGCTGAATTCTAAGGCATTGATCTCTCTTTTCTATCTTTTCTTGAGCTTGTTTCATAACATTTTGTCACCTGGATTATGAAGATATTAGATCTATTTCATATTATGGCATCGTAGGACCTCAATGAAAGAAAAGCGGCATAGGTAATACATATTGTCATAATTATTAGATCTTTGGTCATAAAAATCTACAAGAGAAATAATTTCATAGCGGCATAGGCTCATTGTACCAATGTTTTTGTTTCAGCATGTTCATTTCTCATCAATCCTATTCCTTCCTCCCCATCAAGGAAAGCAAAGGAGCCATGAAGGACATTGTGCTTTCCTCTGTCATGTTGTAACTTCGAGAAGTGAAAGCTTTTGATTAGAGTCTTCTATTAGCAGAATTGAGATTCTTCTAAAATCACATCAGTAAACTCAGATCTTGGATCTCTCAAGAAAAAAATTGGTTCTCCTAAAAGACCTGAAGCTATCTTGTGCAGTAAATTTTTTTTTGGATACCTTACATGTGGCACTACTCTAGGTATAGCAACTCATCATATACAACTCAAAATAATTCATGAAATTTTTACAAGGTGTAGAATCTTCTGCAGAATTATGATAGTATTGCAGTCTTGTTCACAAACAAAGTTGTGAACAAGACAGTCAAATATTTTTTCTTTTGAAGAATTATCTATTATTAAGAATCTACAGGGATCTTCAGTTAAAAACAAAATGTTTGCAAAAACTTGGATAAGAGATGCAGCACACCTTAATATTCCACATTGAATAACAGTTAAGATGAAGAAGTTCATGGCACTATGGAACAATCTCTTTTGACACAACTCTCACCTTGAAATCATAGGTGCCTTGAAGAAGTATCTGCAGGGGACCCTAAGTTTGATATCTGGAACTTATGTAGAATAGTGTTATAAACACATGAATGCAAAAGATCTTTCCTCACTATGGGTTAGTTGCCTCATGACTTAAGGCCAGATGATCACCTTAAGAGGAAGCTATAAAATCCTTGGATTAATAGCAAGTTGCAGATGACATGTTAGCTGAGTAAATCTATCTTACGTGGACTTCTACATGATGGAAGATTCTCTCTTCTGGAATGGTGTAATCATAATGACAATGTTAGCATGATTTTTAATAACCTCATCATATTGGCATATCCTCTATTTGGTATATGCATAATCGTTGTTCCTCTATGTCTCCTCAGTTTACAATCTCGATAATATAATTTCTACGTTGTTGTATACATTGATCTCAACTTCATTCATATAGAGTAATCCCGGTTTATCTCTGCACTTTAAGTAAATATACTCTCAGCATTGTTGTATATATGGAATGATCTTAGCACAAAAAACTTATTGTATAATCTACTTTATATCTCACATTACCCTTGGTTCGATACTCAACTTTATGACACTTTCTCCTTGCTCTCTGATATGGCACAATCATAGTATATTATATCATTGTTGCAGTAGTTTAATGGATGACTCAGTTACATTTTTGCTACAAGGATCTTTGCACATCAACTATGTCTCATTTTTCTCTCGTCTATACTCCTAGGAGAGTATCTCTTGATGAGCTTCTTGCTGAGGACAAAAACAATATCGACATAAGAATATTAATATGGCAGTACTGAGTATTGAATGATGTAACTAAGTAAAGGAGAGGAGTTGGACATTCTCTAATGATGCTCAAAATTCAACCTTGGCACAATTGTGAAACCCTCTGCATCCATAACCAAATCACAGAAGGGAATCCTCTCCTACAGTAGTAGCTATATTCATAGAAACTTGTGTGATTTTCGTGAAGTTATGACAATTGTGTTTTTGTCACCTGGATTATGAAGATATCAGATCTATTTCATCTTATGGAATCATTTGACCCTGACGAAAGAAAAGTGACATAGGTATTACATATTGTCATAATTATTGTATCTATTTTCATAGATATCTACAACAGAAATAATTTCACGGTGGGATAGGCTCATTATACCAAGGTTTTTGTTTCAGCATGTTCATTGCTCATCAATCCTATTCCTTCCTCCTCATCAAGCAAATCAAAGGAGCCATGAAGGACATTGTGTTTTCCTTTGTCATGTTGTGTTTTCAGCATAACTTGCTATGTATTGATAAAGGATCAGAAGAATTATAGTCATGTATGGCTTTATTGCAGGCCTGCAGCATTTCTGAGTCATATTCAATTCAATAAAGTCTTGCTCATAAAGCTGTCTTGTGGAGTATTTTCGGTTCTAAGCTAAATCTAGTCCAGTTCCAGAGAAGTGAAGTTGAGCTCCTAATGAAATCCATTTTTGAGATTGATTCAGATGTCATCTCTCACCCATTAGTATGAAAATGTTTGTAATCTCTGTCAAGGACAGATAATATCAATCATTGCACATAGGTTTAGCTCGAGTATGCTATGCGTAAGGGTTTGATGACTCATTGAAGTTGATATCGTATGGTTCTGATTAATGAATTCAATGGCCACTTCATAAATCAAATTCTTGTAAGCCATATGTCAAATTTAATCTCACTAACCCAATTGGGAAATCAGCCTTGATGATATTCTATAGCATGAGTCTTCCAACATCTCTTGATCTTATCATCTTACGAAGATTCTCTTCCTACAGTAATCTCAAGGCACCAAGTACATTTTGCAATAGTATTGATCTTCATTCAAGTTTGAGAAAACAAATGTTATATCTATAGCCTATGTGATCTCAATATGTCTCTATAACCTTGTGCATAGGAATTATAGGAAGAGCAAAGGTTTGTTTTTGGAAGGTTCATCTATTAACCATCTTTGCAAGGAGAGCAGATGTTCAATGAAACCTTGTATGTGGAATATTGAAGAATACTAGGTACAAGATCTTCATTTACAAACTCTCAACCCTTATCCAGAGCACCAGATCCAACATCAAAATACTTGTGAATAGTAAAGGTACTTGTGACCCTTCACCCTGTAGGGAATCTCATCACAAGTGGATGTGAATTTGGTTGGCAGAGTAAGAACCTGTTTTGAATTGGTTACATCTACGACATATTCATCACATTTCTCTATATACAATAAAGTTATGGAACCCCTGTGAGTTATTATAGACCTGAATGTGATCAATTCATAATCAGTCTTCAAGAAGAAAATTTATGACTATTGAGGTGTGGTTTTGGTGTATCTGTTCCAAGCATCAAACAATCATAGTACTATACATATTCATATATGTATGAGCTCTTTTGGAGCCTACCTAATCCAAGGTGTGTCATCCAACAAGAAAATTACCAACATACATGGAATTATATTTTTTTTCTTTTTTTGGAGATTTGGTAGCAGACCGTTGTTTTGATATACAATTATCAAGAGTTGTTATCAAGTGTCATCACCTACTGTGGAAGATCAGATTCATAATCAAGTGAGTGTGACAGCAAAAGTTCTGGCCTATTATCTGTTAAATTATTTCTTCAGAAATAGTTTCAAGTAGAAACAACGTATGACATCCTCCCTTGTAGCAGGCATCTAATATACTGTTGTTAAGGTTTGTTAGGCAGATCGTGTGAAAGGGACTCCCAAGTGCATTGGAAATTTGGTGATAAGAAAAGGAACAGGTTGATGAAGGTTAAATTACCAACTGAAGCAAGGCTTCAGAGGGAGCTATAAAATCCCTGTTAGAATAGTTGGATGACCTTGCCTCAATGTCCAAAGGAATAATAACAAGAAATGTAGTAGGTTGCAGACTGCTTGATGTCTATGTTTTGGCAAGGTAACTCTCCCTTCGTTTACAAGGTACTATGGAAAAGATATTGTAAATATGAGATTATTGGAGATGTTTGTGCTCTCATTTATCAAATAGGATGTTGACTTTTAAGATGGAATACCTAGCCTTGATGCACTATTCCCTATACTTAAAAGTCTGATGAGAAAGGGAAGTTAATGGTCTAGATATGTGTGTGTGTGTTTGTGTGTGTGTATATATATATATCATGGATCCCTAATGTTCTTGACAAACACCTATCATATACCTCTCTATAAAGACTCTGAATCTATCTATGGATGAGCCTATTGTTGTCTAAGATGGTAGTATAAAGAATTGAAAGAGCACATATAGTGCTATATCTCTTGATTCGGTTGCTCTGGAAGCACTATTGAGGTTGAATGTATATAGCAACAAGTATGACTTATTATGAAGCCAGTTGGTTGAAGAAGCTATTCAATGAGCCTTTTGTGCACATGCTGAAATCCATGTTGTATAACTGTGATATTCTCAAGTGGGATTTATTTTTCAAAGAATCCATGTTCCACGACAACTCCAAGTATTGGGTACTGCTTTATTTTGATATGGTACATTGGAAAGCTTCCAAGATCCAACATTGTTGGTTGGATGAGCAAACTATCATCCTTTCATAGCCTCTTGGTAATATCAAGATTATCTTTCTTCAGAAAGAGACTAGGAGTCATGGATAGACCCTACTAGGAGGGGGTCCCAGTTGAACATTGGGCTCTGGGAGCTCCTAGGGGCTTGGGGTACTTCTTGAGCTATGAGCAACCATAGGGTGAGTGGTTCACCTTCCCCTGTCATAGTTGACATGTGTGTAGGGTGAGAGGTTCACCTTCCCCTACTATTGATGACATATGCATAGGATGAGTGGTTCACCTTCTCCTACAGATACCATAGTGAAAAATGCTTATGGGCATCTGTTGACATGTCAGTGGGACATGGTTCATCATTTCCCCACATGTTGGATGTTTATTCCCTACGATCTATGGTTGACATGTCGGTGGGATGTGGTTCATCCTTTCCCCACGTGTAGGATCTTTCCTAGTAATGTTAGTTTTCATGCGTTGTTATAGACATTTTTGGGCCCTACAACCCCAAGCATGAAATGTCCATAAATCAAGGGCTCCTAAGTCCCAAAAAGTGGTGTTCTAACCCCTAAAGGAACAAGGTCAACTGATTACAGCTTCTCCCAGAAGTTCTCCATGAAAAACTACTCAGAACTGGTCAAAACTTGATCATCTCACTTTCTCCATGGCCAGGGTGCGATGCATCGCACCTTATATACACGGGAAGTGCATTTCATTTCAAAAAGCCCTTCTGTGGGGTGCGATGGATGAGAAAAGACAAGTGGCGGAGATAGTTTGCGAGGTGGATGATATTGGAATCTTCCAGAAACTTCTCCTTGGATACTTGCCTCTTAGAATCGCCCAAGGATGAGTAAGAGATCAATGAGATCTCCAAGTGGCATCAAGAACTATCAGAGAGAAGACACTAATCAAAAACCCAGAGCTGACTCACACCTCTGCAAATATCTATATATAGATCTCTCATCCCAGAGATCCAGAGGTTAGAGGCTGGAATTTTGCATATTGTAAGGAATTGTTGTTGGTTTCTTGAGACAAACATTAGATTGTTGGGTGATCTAAGCTTTGTTTGAGGTGAAGAAGGGCTTCTTTGCTGGGAGGTTGATGCTGGGTCAGAACAACTGGTTGTAACTCCTCTTGGCTCTTTTCTTGTTTATCAATAAAAGCTATTTGAGTTTTCCTCCATGCTTTTGTGTCATTGATGTTTGCTACATTTGTATGGTCAATTTACATCTGATCCTAGATTGTTTATGATTATAGATACATGTCTTTGTATAGTGCTATGCTTCTATGATCTTACAGGTACTTTGTGAAGTTGGGCGTGCAAGGGAGCAGGTAGCTGAGGACTATCAAAGAAGAGAGGGATCAAATCGAGAGATTAGCGCAAGATAGAGGTTGGTCTTTCTATTCCTCTCTATCTATAATTCATAAAGGAAAAACGAAAGTAGCTTTTCTCTGTTTGTTTCTAAGGTAGCTGTCACACCTTAGTGGGATAGAGCAGTTCTATATAGACACTTTTCCCTGTAACATGCGTGTATGATGTGGTTCATCCTTTCCCTACTCTTGGTGTTTTTCATGCGTTGTGATATGTGATTGTAGGATGTGGTTGGTCCTTCCCTACGCGTGATTGTAATGTATGATTGTAGGATGTGGTTTGCGCTTTCCCTAAATGTGGTAGTGAGAAGGATGTGATACATTCTTTCTCTGCTATTGATTTAGTATCATCCAACCCATGTAGCCCGGGACACATGGGAATTACCTCTCATCTTGCCAATGAGTTGGGAAAAGTGGTTATGGACCATAGAACTACCGAAGGATGCATCAGGTACTGTCCTAATCTCAATGAATAGGATGCTTGGTGTTCTTCAACCTGAATTGGGATCAAGTCTAATTGAGGTTTTACCTCTGGATTGAATTTTATCAGTGGAAAGTGGTGACACCTTGTGACTCACCCTCGATAAATTCTTCTTCATTATTCTTTTAGTGATTAGCAGAGCAGAGCTAGGCAGAATAGATATTCAGACATGGTTCATTACAGCATGATGTTCAGTGACGTAGTTGTTGGTTTGATAGGTGGAATTCTTCCTAGTTGAGAGGGACTGTTAAAATTAGCAACTAGGGACAAACCCCACTTTGGAAATATCCTTTCAGGAAGATAATTGTGGCATTGAATTCCTCTTTTTGAGAGGACCAAAATCAACCTAAATAACACCATACTTGGATAAGGAAAAATATTTATTTATTTAAAAGAGATTCTACAAGTCATAACTTTTTTTTAGTGGGAAAATTGAAAATTTGAAATTCAAATTTGCCTCCATCTGTCAAAGTTAGCTTCACCTCCATAAGGACAAATTGTTATATATATAGGTGTCCTCCATCCTCATTGGGACACACGAATCACACATTTTCTTCTCTCTGAAATGGCAGTAAAAGGAAGGTTTCTCCAGCGAAGGAAGAAGGGATTGGTTGATGTTTGTGCAGGATTGTTTGATGGGTTGAGTCTCCTAGGCAGAAGGCCGAGCTTCTTAGAGGAAAGTTTAGGCTTATGTATGAACTATTCTGAGCATGTTTATCTTCCATTACAGGTCTGAGTTATCCCTGGGGTTGACTGAGGCATAAGGACAGAGATGGGTTGGTTAGATATATTTCTTATGATGTGAAAACCCTCTCTTAAGTAGGTCATACCTTCAAAAGTTCCTCTCAGGCAGGCCACAGACATTATGTTGTTGAACAGTGGTCCATGAGGGTAAATTCCTACCTAGGTAAACCACAAACCTGTTTTGGTGAAGGCAGATTGGCATCAAGGTGTGTTTGGGGGCTGGTCTAAGCCCTATCTTGTAGCTGATAGAGGACTAACTGTCTTGGAGGAGAGTTGTAGCTGTAGAAGGTTGTTTGGGTGAATACGTAAGGGCAGAAGCAGTGTGCCACATGCTCTAACCAGGAGCAGCTAGCAACAACAGTATTCTACAACCTGAGATATGATGTATTTATGTAGCCTTGAATGCTAGTTGGATGGTTGACCTAATTGGTCAGATTATGGTAGCTCCTAGATAGACTGGAAGTAGCCCTAACCAGTCCAAGCTTCTTCTACAGTATATCACCAACCTAAGAAGGTATATCCACGGGGGCTTCACCGAGGGAGAAATACCATACCACATGGATTCATATTGGGAGATATATATTGAGGAAAAATTGACATAATATATTGCGGGATATATAGGGGAAAAAGGGTTTTTATATTTGCAGGTATAAAAAATGGAGCTCAAAGTTAAAGAAAAAATATAAAGTGGTATAAAAAATGTTAATGAAAAACTAGATACCTACAATATCTATTGGCAGTAAGGGTTTTTTAATTGGGAAGGTGTATTGGGTTCATATTGGTAGGGGGTTAGATAATCTAATTTTTAGGAGTATTCTCCAATATCTAGTCAAATTAAGGGTATTATTTGATATGCCATGAATGCAGGTGATAGGTCATAGGTTCATTGAGTGAAGCCCCCGTGGGTACATCTTGTCAGCTTCAGAAGTACATCTATGATTGAGGGCAATGATAATGCATCTCCTAATTGGCAAGTCAATCTTGACCTAGTATTATTGTACTCTTTCTCTCTGCTAAACATTTTACATTAATAATAAGAAGAATTGATCAAATTTTTTCCCCATCTTGGGGTTTTTCCCTCGCTTGAACCATATTCTTGTGTTGTCTAGTCTTGGCTTGTCTTCAACATTTTTTCATCTATTTCATTTCTTCAGTTACTGTCAAAATTATTTATTGCTAACGGAAGTATAATGGACGGTAAAATGGGATATATGGATCTTTGAAGTAATTGTCCTAAGCAATGAACATGTTAACCTAAAATTAACACTATTCCTAACCCCTTTTATGGGCAGTAATTATTAGTGCAGTAAGTATGAGTGCCCTGTGATCCAAGGCAGATTTGACAAGGTCATCAAAGTTGGACACCTCAGTAAAGGACTAAGTTATTATTCTAGTGTATTCTTCTATTGCCATACATAACCTTTTTAACACAGTTTTCGTTTAACAAACATAGTTTGAAACAACTAGTGGAATAACATAACTATTACACTCACCCTTGGCAAGTTTTTAATGACTGACATTTTTTGCTACAAGACCCCATATTTCCCTTTTGGTGTCGACCACACAATGTTGTGTTCGGTATTTTGTTTCCTTGCCCAATTTGGACAAGGCATTTAACATACCCGGGAAGCAAAAGCATACTAGAGATACCAGAAGCACTTGAGGCATAGTTACGTTGCAAAGTGCTCATTGGTGGCTCGAAGCAGAGCTTTGTCTTGCCCCACGCCTCTCAGATGTTGCATCAAAATGGTCAAGGGTGGCTCGATGTGGAGCATTTTCATTGCAAAGTTCTCTTGTCACGATGCCTCTCATCTACTGCATCACAGTGCTCAAGGGTGGCTCGATGTGGAGCATTTTTAGTGTAGAGTGCTCAAGGGTGTCTTGATGCATAACTTCCTCTTGTCACGACGCCTCTTGGCTCCTCCATTAGAGTGATTAGGGTTGGCTTAATGCGAATCATTTCTAATGTGAGATAGAGAAGAGGAACCCAAAAATTTTCAAGACCCATGATCAGGTTGGCTGGATGTGGAGTATTTATAATTCGAGATAGAGAAGAGGAACCCGAAACTTCTCAGGACCCTAGATCACCCACAATGGAAGACTCCATTTTGCAAATAAATCTTGGAAATACGAATGAAATAAATGCATGGAACATAGATATTGTATGAATAATATTAATGATATGGTTTGCTTGCCTTGGGAAGAAGCCAAATAAGACCATCAATTATCTTATTGGTCCTCAAAGTTAAATTGATAAATTTATTGGTTGAGAACAATGGTCATTTTATGAACAAGGTAAATTTCATTAAAAATTTGGATTAATATGCACAAGTACTAATGCTAACTAATACAATCGACTACTATTGTCCCATATCGTAGACAACAAGGACTAATAAGAAAAATACTCCCATCTTCATGTCTCACAAATTAAGGTCCAAACTCTAAAGAGAGACGAATACCATGACCTACTGACTCAGACAAATACCCTCCAAGATCAAGATCAACTCAGCCTCCTATTGCATGGACTTTGACCTCCTATTGCAAATCCAAAATTTTGTCTCCCAACAACTACTACAAGTGTTGTTGCTCCTCTTAGAGACTTCGATATCCCTCATATAAACTTCCCTTCCCTTCACTTTCCTTTCCTTGAGATTTAGAGCTAGTGAGATGCCCTAAGTGACCTTCACTTGCCTTTCCTTCTCTCTTTCCTTCAGATCGAACATAGTTCCAATGCGGAAACCCTAACTTCTACTTTCACAAGAAAGAGAGTACTAGCCCAAGCACTTTGACTTCTTCAACTTCTTCAACTTCTTCTCTGTTCCTTCTTTCTTCGACCTTTCTTCTTCCTCTTATTCACATAGAATTAGATGAATGAGTGTTTCTAACGGAGGATGAGTTCCAAAATATTTCCCATTGAAACAATTACTATAAAATAAATGTCTAAAAATAAATTTTGCTAAAATAGTGCCACCTGGCATGTAATCCATCATCAACTCTCTACCTCTAAGGAACCTCAATATGTGCTCTACTTTTCCATACAAGCTCTCAGAGTCTCCACTCTCTAGCTTTTCCATGAAAGCAAGTCTCTAGCTACAAAAAAATGCAGTAACGCAAAACACCTCACCTGTCAAGCATTCTTCTCTCAAGACTATCATGTCTTTGGAATCATTTTTTGGTTGGAAATTATATCAGATGGATGTAAATACAATCTTCCTCAATGGTGTGAGAAGTATACATTAATCAATTGAGAGGAATTGATGTGCATAGATAAGAGACCCATGTGTGCATGTTAAATAAAACCCATTATCAGCTGAAGCAAGTACTTTGTGATTTCTATTACAAGATTGATAAGTACATGTTACATTTGGGCTTGAAAACTTCTTCATATCCCATTATTTATTATTTAATTGATAGATCTGATTTGATTTTTTTGGTCCCAAGAAGGTCATAGCAGGATGCAAGGAAAAGCTAGTAGAGCCCATGTAAGTGTATAGTTGAGGTTTCAGATGATGCATTATAAACCATTAGCTACTCCTATGATACCTAAGTAAGTGTGTAGTTGAGATTATAAAGAGGCTTCAGATGATGCAATATAAAACATTAGCTACTCCTATGATACCTAATATGATGTTGAATCCTAATTTGGATTCAGATTTGGTAAATCCTTCGATGCATAAACAATGGATTGGACCTTTCATGTATATGGTTAATACTAGAGCTAATATATGTTTTTCAGTAAGCACTTTGAGCCAATATATGGTTAAGTCATGGCAGAGTCACTAGGTAGCCACAAAACATGTGCTATGCTACTTAAAGGGCACAGTACATTATGGTAAGTTGACACCATATGGGGTTGTTGATTCCAAATGGGAAATGGATTCTAGTGACATGAAAATTTCTTCAAGTTGTTTCTTTGGTTTGGATTCATGAGTGATATATTGGTTTAGATTCTAGAAAGAAGCAAGCATCGGTCGCATCGAGTTCATCTAAGGCAGAGTGCATGGCAACAAATACTGCTACTTATGAAGAAATATGGCTTCACAAGTTGATAATATAGCTAAAAGGTGAGATATTGAAGCCTACTATGGTCTATGAGACAATCAATGCCATATCATACTCTTAAAATCCAGGATTCCATGACTACTCCAAGAGTATTGATATTAAATACCATTTTCTTCACGACATAGTTGAAAAGAGAGTAGAAGCTTTAGAGTATTATCAAACAATTTCACAGGTTGCAAACATCTTCACTAAGCCCCTCGCTAAGGGGAAGTTCAACATGTTAAATAAGACACGAGGTTTGGTGGAGAAAAATTTCCACACTAATGTGAATGTTAATTTTTTTTTACCTTGTTTAGCTCCAATAATTTTCTCCATAGTACCAAGGCACACTTAGTAAGCAGGTACAACAGCAGATTCATACAACAACAATAAGGGAATGCCTATTGCAGATCCATATAAAAACAATATGTTTTGGTACCATACCCACAGTAGAGCGTGGGGAGTCCTAATCCATGCACCTATCTTCGTATATTTCCATCTTTGCCACCTTCAACGAATTATAGTTTGCACATTGTTTCAGAATTAACCATTCCAATTTTGCTTCAGTTCAATTTCGAAATCATATTCAGTTTAGTTCAGTTCAGCGAAAGTAGATCCCTAGTTAATCAAAGGGCTTGTGCGTAATAAATTTCAAGCTTAGGTAGAGGGCACATTTCTCAAGGAATGGGATGCATTCCTACATGCTCCAATTCATCTTCCAGTTTAGATGCACTTTCCTGGCACACTTTATCCATGCAGTTGGAGCACACTGGGTGATTAGACTAGGTTAGGGCTTCAGTTAAGATTAGAAAGTCTTTTCTTTTGAGTTATTGCCATGTAGTTTTGTCTTTCTATATTTAATAGAAGATAGATGCGATTCAAAGCTCATATCTATGCAATGGCTATTATTATTTTTCTGCATTATGTGTCTACAGATTCATAGATTCTGGTATTTGAAGACTATTGTTTTGATAGGTTTCAAGATTTAAATTTACCTAGGATTTAGGGTCAATCTTTGAGTGAAAAATCTACTTATGATGGCCAGAAAAACAATGATCTTAGAAGCTGCCACAATCATAATGTTGCAGGGTAATGATTTTTTAATGTATGGTGGCAGATTTCAACAAATTAAAAGAAGGACAACAAACCTTAAAATTTAGTTTGTTACATAGTTTTACATCTGGTTTTTCTTTGCCCTTAATCCTTACATGTTTTCTTAATAGTGTAAAAAAAACAGGTCTTCTTTGCATAGCTATATTAGATCCACCAACGATAGCTTATTACTTGATGATGTGCAAAAGACATTTTATTGAAACAAAGAAGCATTGGAGGATGTAAACTAGCCACTGGATGATATTTGTTGTGGTATTTAAAAGATCTAGCAATAGCCAGTTGCATGCTCTTTGGTTGTCTGATTTATGTTTGGACTACATCCAAAAATGGATGGACTACATTTACAGGGGCACAAATCAATGATGGTAAGATGTTGACAACTTGACACTTCATTCTATGATCATAGGTTAACCTTATTTTTGTTAATCTTTATCCTATGTGTAGCTACTACTATGTTCCAATAATGGCACCTTTCTCTTCTAGTGGTAGCAGTTGGAAACCCTCCTTTAGCAACTTTTTACAATGATAAATGAGAGTGGAGGGTCATTTATGGAAGCCATCAAAACCCCAATCTCAATTCCAATGGTCAATAAAATGGCATCGTGCTTCGTCAATACAACATATCCATGAAAATGTGGAAAATCTATCATTAGTTAATTAATGAGGTCGATGCCTTATTAAGTTGTACACTAGGGATTTAGTGTCACTATGGCATATCCCACCAAAATAGCATGATCTCTTCGGGAATGAGGCCTAGAGAAAGTCGTAGGAAATTCTGGTGAAATAGCTCACCATCAAACCTAGCATCTCAGTTGAAGGAATTTGTGATTGTATATTCGTGTGCCTATTAAAAAACACTTGAACAATTGACCTGCCCTCTATTTCTTGGCACAATAAAGAGAAAATTTCACTTATTCAAAACCATAACCAAGGATATTACATGTTGCATATTCTCGTCTAAAATTCAAAAACGTTACTATCCCCCTTTCTGCAATTATTGTAAACCTTAGCAATTGTCGTCAATCCCAAACGATAAATTCAAAACCACAACCAAGGATATGACACGTTCCAGATTCTCCTCTAAAATTTAAAAAACTTACTATCCCCCTTTCTGTAATTATTGTAAACCTTAGAAATTGTTGTCAATCCCAAATGATAAATTAATGATAGAAGGCACTCGATCTCAAATAATCAAGTCAAACTGAAACAATAAAAATGGTAGAGTGAATAAGGTTTTTGCTGAATCCTCCATTAGCTAATGAAATAAATTAATGAAAGAAAGAAAAACATGGATTCGACTATGAATTTAAGGAATTATAGCAAGTGGCAAGTTTAAGGAATTGTTATAGTCTAACAAAACTGACTAACAAGCCTATCAAAATTTTGGAATAAATTTTTTAGTGCTTTACACTCACTAGATGAAAGAGAACATAGGAAAATATGACCAGTTTCACTGGAAACCTCATTTATTCCCAAAATTACAATGAAAAATTGGCTAACTAGTGAGCTCCTTTGGCCCTAATTCTCACTATGGTGTGTCCGACTAGAATGACATTTCAAAAAATATGAGGCTCTTTGATTTCACACAAAGATAACACCACATAATTCTAATAGCAAGCATGCAACCCGAGGTCTCTAATTTGTGACTCTGCCCGTGACATGAAAAATAGAGCTAAATATTCACAAAAAATACACAACTAAATGAGCTCTATATCCTTCTAATTTATATATGATATATTTTAATCATGATATAAGAAATGTAGTTCAAACTTCCCTAAAATAAACCAAAAATAGAGAGATGGGTGCTAACAAAGGGAAATTTTTGTCAATGTCATCTTCAAGGGTTTTAGCAAAGAACAAAAAATAAATAATATTCGAGAAAGAAGTATAATTAAGACATAAAACCCTAATTTTAGTTCAGGTTCCATACCTCAACATGCAACAAATAGTCATAATTTCAGTTCTGGCCATATTGTGAAAATATTAACCCTTGTCCTGGTTGTTGAAAATCATGGAGACGTTAGATAGAGAAAGGGCTATGGGAACCCTCCATTTTGCAGTGCATGATAGTTATAATGTGAGATTGATAGAGTGGTGTGATTGCCAAATAATGGTTACCAAACCACTCAGTGGCAGCATGCATGAAAACCCAACTGCCCATCTCCATTAGCCTTGATAGATAGATAAAGATGGTGATACAGTGTAGTCCTGGGTAGATAAATCCCCATTTTCTTAGTGCCCTGCAATGCCATACCCATATCATTATGCATATAATATGAAAAAAACTGAGGCGGAAAATATTGCCCGATAGCCCTCTCTTCAAATAGATGTTCCATCACCTTCGACCCTGCTGCTACCTAGGGAAGAGACAAGTAAATACAATGTCCTCGCTCAGACCTCCTAGGTTTTTTGCAATAGCAATTTGATTTGCTATCTTGAAACTTTGGCATGAGCCTCAAGGCCCCAGATAGGTCACTAACCCCATAGCCCTAAACAAGAACTTAATCTTCGCCACAGTCTTGGCATGGCTCCCCACCAAGATAACCAGTGTTGTCCTTAGCCCCTTTGTCCCCGCTCAACACCAACGCATCTACATATTCACACCCTGTAACTCGGTCATCTCACAGCCTAAAACAAATATTCCAGCTTCGCCACATTCTCCGCACAACCCTCCACCAAGATAGCCAGAGTATTTTCCCTATCCCCTTTGTCCCTGCCCAACATTGGCACGCCCATGGATTCACAGATCCCATAGCCCTAAACAGGGAGTTGAGGTTCACCATAGTCTCAGCATGGCCTTCCAAATGTATTTGGAATTTCCTTGCTAAAAAAATTAACTTCTTGTTTGCCCCTTTTCTCATTTCTTTCTCTAAACTAACCCGACTTAACCAAAAAAGAAATGTATAATTTCATTGCAAATATTATAATATCCCACCTTAATAAATGTTAGTGCTTGGTATGTTTCTGAAGAAAAGGAACCTATTGGATTAAATGGAAAAACAAAATGCATTGATTATAAAACAATTTCCATCCACACCATAGAATTAAGCTATTTCAATAATATTTATGTTTATGCCATTGATAAAAATTTTCCCTTATTAACTAATTGATATTGTGATTGTTAAGTTATTTGATCAATTGGAATATATCAACCACTAATAATACATGTTTTTTATTTCAATGTTTTTAATAATAAAGTGTCAAAGGTTCAGTTAAGAGCTAGTAGCAAGAAAGATTAGTTCAATTGGTAAATTCTCTTGCAAAAAGTTTATAGAGCTCTCGATACAAAATACTATTAATTCCCTTAGGCTTACTATTTGGTATTTTAATTTCTAGTTACTATTCTGCTCCATTTGAAGACCAAGAAATGGGGTAAATCTTATTAATTCCCTTAGGGTTACTAGTTGGTATTTTAGTTTCCAGTTACTATTGTGCTCCATTTGAAGACCAAGAAAGGGGGTAAATCTATGGGGATTGACAATGTACCACCAACCTCCCTTAGCACTTTTAATACATTGGTGAGTGAGGGAAAACACTTTTTGAAAAATGAAATGAACAATAGTTCATTTACTAAGTAACAACCAAATATTAATAATATATAAGATATATATGATAAAATATAATGGAGCCATTTGTAACACTCAATCCCCAACTATTTTATGTTATGATTAGTTATTATCATACCTACTAAAAGATTGATTTCTTGGTAATTTCTTGTTAGTGTTATTAGTATACATACAAGGTATGTGTATGCTATCTACATACCCATAACTCACATGGATACACTAGTATTCTATGGTCTATTATCCTAAATGATTGATTAATGATTAGGCTTATGACTAGAGTTAAGATTGATTAAGCTTGATTATGATTTTAAGTAAAACCTTATGAATAATTTAATATTAAATAAATTTTGGTCCTCTCACAACTCTTTGAATTTGATTAAACAACTAAAATTGTTTGATTATTTATCATGTGTTAACTCTTATTATTTGGTGGTTGGGGGGCTGGGTGATGTCAGTTATGGGACTTAAAGAATGGGTAGGTGAACCATTAATGGGGAATAAATATTTTGGGGAAGGAGAGGGGATAAATATTGGAAGGAGAGATGGCGAGAAGGAATTATAGTCATTTTTTCATATTTGGGTTTGTTGAAGATTTGGGGAGAGAGGAGAGGAATAAAGTTGAAAGAGTTTGGATACTAAGGGTTCTCTATGGAGGTGATAGGAAGTTGATGACTTGAGCACATAGTTTGAAAACACTCTGGGTGGAAATTAGGGCTTTGGAGCAGAGGCTAAGCGAATTTGTGGAGGTTCCCTAGGCCTAGGATGTTGGAAACGTTGTTCCTAGTTGGTTGGGTCACAAATTCAATCAGGCAGTCTTGAATTTCATGGGAAGGAAAGCGACTTCATGGACCTCGCAAACTCCATGTACTATTCTTACTGTTGATTTTATCTAAATTAGTTTATGAATATTATGTCTCTGTGTGTGTACGTATATCTCCATATACATATTTATATGCTTGAAAAATGTTCTTAAGTCAAATGAATATACAAAATGTAACATGGGAACATGGTAGTTCAAAATTATTGATGCCTTGTCTTAAGAATCACACATGGTATGAGAGTTGAGATTCAAAATATAGGGCCTCAAACCACTATAATAGCCTTAAACACCCTTCATCCATCGGTAAAATTGTTTACCTGCAATCTAACAAACTAGGCACATAGGCCTAGATAAAAGAACCCTTAAAAAGGGTGCATCTTTCAAATGCCCAAAGTTAGGGATCAAACCATTACAAAATAGGTCAAAACTCCAACATACAACCATGAATAAAATGGCACAATGCCACCAATAGAGCAGCCATGGAATAATCTAGAGCATATGTAATAGGAACCAAAACGATTATGAAGCCCCAACGATTGCCACCTTGATGCAAGCCAACAACAAACACTAGCAGATAATCAGAGAAGCATAAATGGGGTTCCTATTCGCATAGTCTTGAGAATAACCATCGAGGCTGATGAGACTACTCCAAAGAAAAGAGTAACCTACTCTACATCTATGTGTGTATTTCATATCAATGAACCAAACATGAAGAAAGGTAGATACTATTGTACACATAAGCCTTGTATAGTCAGCAAAAGATAAAAAAAATTGTGCGAAGATGCAAGTCTTATTTTCTTTGATTCATCAAAAGGAAGCAACCATAAGTATAAATATAACATAAAATTTGTACTATGAAAATGGTATGTAAGGCTTGTTGGAGAAAATATATGTGCCAGCTTAGGAAAATAAAAACTTGAAAATATTTTTGGTGAAAAGGTGCTTTAATTAGTTTTTTAGGACATTATTAAAAAAATTTACAACCTACAAGCACGAAAACTTTGACATTTCCCTATTTTATATGATAATCTAACACAGTAAATGTATATTTCCTCCTTGAGAGCTTTAGGTGGCTACACTGGATCACAAATTTCATGGTAAGGATGAAATTTTGGGGTTCTCAAGTGCTCCCAAGACAAACAGTTGTATCCAAGTTGGAGCCAAATGTTACCCACAATCTTGTGGGGTAACCTTGGGTGGTCCTAAAACTACTTCTTGAAGACAATGATTGTGTTATTGTTTGTGGAGCTAGATTTGGATTTTAATCGTGCTGAAAGTGTGAGGATACTGAACCAGGTACATGACATACTAAAGTCATAAATGAGGGTTACAAATGCCATATTAAATTCATAAATGGGAAGTTACAAAAGCCAAAGGGAGCTTGTGTCTCCCATTATCTGGATGGAAAATAAATAAGAAGGTTTCCTGCCAATGGCCAAAGTACTAGGGTGATTAGGGTATGCTAGATGAAAAATAACCATAAGTTTTCAAGAATTTATTTTAACAAAAGGGATGGTGTGAGAGAATTTACTCCAAATTAATCACATGTCATTGGGTGAATTTGTGCATCCAACGCTACTTGAACCAATTATTTCAATGACAATGGTATAAGGCAATATTGAACCATGCCATGATCAGGTCTTACAATGTTTTATAATGTTTTAGAAGATGATGAGATAATGTTTTATAATGAATGGAATTCTATTAATTTTAGGTTTCAAACTTTATCTATGAAAATAAGCACTTGTAATTTTCTTCATGGCATTCAAAACTGCAAAATCAATTATCCTTTTAGCAATTATCTAGTGTTTTTCTACTAGAAATTATGTTTTTATGTTAAGGTAAGGTACAAAGAAGGTCATAATAATGTCAAATGTAAACAAAAAGTCTTCAATCATGTCTACAACAAATAAGCCTCCTTTCGGCTCCTCAATAAACCCAAACTCAAATGGTGAAACCCTCCTTTCTGCTCCTCGATAAACCCAAACTCAAATGGAAAAACCCACACTGAGTAAATCACTAGGAGGATCAAGATCTTTTCTCAAGCCCTGCAAGTATAGAAATTTCAATATAAATCACTCTGCAACAATTCATCCTCTCATAAATTATAAGGATCTGTTCTATGAAAAATCAAAGATTGTTATTAACCACAGAAGACACATATTTGTTCACTTATTTTGATAAGGGATCATGGAAAGGTACAGATCGATCAAAGTCATCCCTTATTTTTTTTTGAGAAGGAATAAGGTCGAGCGGGAGAAAGTAAGATCAATCTTGACCTAGGGCAACCTAGTCAGAGGATTTTCCTAGTTTCTCTCGTGGTTTATTTGCTTGCATTATGTGAAATGATGGGAAAGTTTACAAAGGAACAAATCTCTGAGTTCAGGGAAGCTTTTATCTTGTTTGAAAAGGATGGAGGTGGACATATGGCAACAAAGGAGCTTGGGATAGTAATGCATTATTTAGGTCAAAACCCCAATGTATATAGGAAGTGGTCCAAATGTTTTATATTCAATAATCTAGTCCCGAATACAATCAACCACAAAAGAGCATTTCTAATCCATCTGTAAATTTAGCATCTTAAATACACCCTTCCAAATTGATTTTGAAAAGGAGCATCAAAGAAATAGATGAGTCAGGTCATCCATCGCCTCCATACAAAGTAAAAAAACAACCAGGCCCACTCTGTCCTTTACGACACAAATTGTCCCATGTCAATATGAAGTTGGAAAGATAATTTTAATGATATTCTTAGGCAGAGCGAAAAGATGAAGCCAATATACAAAGATGCTATGAAGGACTGCTCAAACTAGAGTCAACTTGCCTCCCAGGGAGAGCCCCCTGTGTGCCCATGATAACAATTTACGTTGGATTTTCTCGATAAGCCAACTACCATCCTTAATTCCATAACTATTAGGTTGGAGCATAAATAAAATATATTGGAAACCCACATCCAATGTAGTGCAGATAACACTAAAAATATGAGAAATCTCCAGTACCAATGCATCGTTTGGGTAAGCATAAATCATATGAGATTTAGTATTATTCATAAGGAGTCCATAGACCAATCCAAAGAGGTCAATAATACCATAAATGTGTCTCCATTATGGAATATGTAATCTACCAAATAGTAACACATCATCTCCACCATAGGCGGGGAACTCAAATTTTCTACATGCACTAGCTATTTTGGGTTGATTGATCAGTTAATTGGATGATCATTGAGTTTCACTGAAGTCCCACTCCACAACTGACTTCCGCTAGTTCCTTAAGGAGTCGGAACTAGTTTGACTGAAAACAACTTGAGATAATTGATTTTTATTGCTACAAATTAGCAATCACACATGCTTAACTAAACTGTAACTCGTCCAAATCAAATTTATTGAGTAAACTAGGTGACAAAAGCCATGTCACACAAGTTAACTCCATCCAAGTTGTTTGTTGATGTGGAAATTCAAATCTTCTCAATTTAATCAAGGAAAAATCAAATTGAGAATTTCTTGTTGCATTTGTCAAGAATCCCTCCTAGAAAGAAAGGGATTATCAACCACCCCTTTTTTGCACCTGTGGAACTCAAACTTCCCTCTTTACAAAGATTTTTTCAAAATGTCAGCATCTTGTTCCTCTGTCAGAATGTAGTGTAGCAACATCATCCACCTCTACATACAGTCTCATAAATGGTGATATTGGATATCTATATTCTTGGATCGATCGTTAAATACAATATTCTTAGATAGATTGAAGCAACTCTAATAATCACAGTTGGATCCATCATGTGACGAAACATTACAACAAGTATATTTCTCATCCATATCGCCTCACATGTTGCTTGACTTGCAACCATGTATTCCACTTTTGTTGAGATGAGAACCACATATATTTTCTTCCTATTGTAGCAAGAAACAATTGTAGACCCAACACTAAAAATTCCACCAGAAGTACTCTTTTTATCTAATGAAATTCGTGCTCAATTTGCATCTGTGAAGGCACACATCTTCACTCCATCTACTCGTCTATACCATAGTCCAAACTAGGTAGTGCCTTTGAGGTACTGTAAAACATGCTTAGATGCCTTCCAAAATAATTTGGTTGGCCTAACCATAGCTTGTTTTTTTGGTTGACTACATAGCACATATCTAGTCATGTGTTCACAAGATACTTGAGTGATCCCACTAGCTGCCTGTAAATGGTAGCATCCACTTCTTCACTTGAAGTGGCATCCTCCTTCCCCTAATTGTTTGCTAGAGTTGTCTCCATGGGTTTACAAAACTCCATGTAGAATCTCTTCAGTATCTCATTTGCATACTTTCCTTGAGAGACAAATAGTTCCCCATCACCTTGTCATACCACCATCTCGAGGAAGTAGTGCATGAGACCGATGTTCTTCATTTCAAATTCCTTTTTAAGGTCCTCCTTACAAGATCCAATCAGCTACTCACCACTAGTTAAAATCAAATCATCAACATATAAGAAAATAATAATAAATTTACCTTCTACCAAGATGTGATAGAGGTTTTCATCCACTTCACTTATGGTGAAGCCCAAACTAGTGAGATAGTTATCAATCTTGGTGTACAGAGCATGAGGTGATTGTACAACACTTGCTTGAGTCTGCACACATTAGACTCTTAATCAAATGTATTAAAACCTTTTTGTTTCTTGATGTACACCTCCTCCTCAATAACCCCATTGAGAAATGTTGTTTTTACGTCCATCTGGTGGATCTTCCACCCCATATGCATAACCAAATAAAGAATTGATCTCATGGATGAGTACCTTGCTACAAGAGAAAGTTCTCCTCATAGTCAATTCCCTTAACTTGAGAGTACCAATTGGTAACAAATCTGGCCTTACACTTCTCTATGACTCTGTCTGTTTCCTGCTTGACCTTGAAAATCCCTCTCAAACCCACTATAGATTTATATGTTGGTCTTGGGACCACTTCCCAAACACTGCTATTTGCAATGGATTCATATTCCTCCACCATTGCATCAACCGATACATGTTGCTCTATTTCTTCCTCAAAATAGGATGGCTCAATCTATATAAGCTCAGTCATAAGATCCATGTAGCTAGTGTACCTCTTAGGTGACCTCCTTTCCCAGCGCAAATTTGAAGGAGCTCCCACATTCTCCCTCGCATCCTACACAAGTCTGTTAGCTTCCTTATTTATTTTTCTACCTTCTCTGGATGGTTCTACTTGAGTGAATGTCTCCACCCTCTTCTCCTCAATTTGTGGTTGCTCCACGACTTCCTGAGGCTCCTTCTTTGGAGATAAAATATCCTCTTCTAGTGTGGGATCTAAATATCCCTCTCAAGAGAGAAACACATCACTTTCTCATCATCAAACTTTACATCCCTTCACACAACTATCACTATGAGGGATGGAAAGTACACACGGTAGCTGTGGGGAGTTTCTGTGTAACCCACAAATACCCCCAATTCTACGGTCGACTCAAGCTTATTCCTTGACTCTTTGGAGACATGGCAGTAAACAGAGGCTCCAAAAATATTGAAGTGTGACACATCCGAGTTTCTCCCCAAGAAATCCTCCTCCAATGTAATCATGCCAAGAATGGAGTGAGGACTTTAGTTATGAAAACATATTGTTATATTGCATGCCTCAACCCACAAATGCAGAGTTAGGCCTTGGTCATGCAATATCACCCTCGTTGATCCCATAATGCTATGATTCTTTCTCTCAACCACCTCATTCTACTGTGGGTTGTGGGGTTTTTTCAACTCTCTTCGAATGCCTTCTTTCACACAACTCTTTTTAAATTCATTCAACACATACTAACCTACATTATCACTCTTGAGAGCCTTCACCTTCTTGTTGGTTTCTTTCTCAACCAGTGCCTTGAATTCTATGATCTTGGAGAGTGTCTCATATTTCTTCCACATGAAGAAGATATAACACTTCCATGAGAAGTCATCGATAAAAATGACAAAATATTTGTGTCTAGCAGTGGAGGTTGAAGAAAGGTCCACAAAGATCAGAGTGGATCCTTTCTAGGACTACAAATGCTTTGTTGTCTCGATCATGGAATGTAGATTTTGTGTACTTACCCAATGTACATCTTTGTATAAATCCTACTGATCAAGTGCTCCTTTAGGGAGGCCAATGGTTATTTGTTGTATAATATTTAAGGTTCCATGATGCAAATGGCCAATTCCTTTGTTCCAAATTTCACTGACATCGCAACCCTACACTTTTTCTGCCTTAGTGCTTAATGCAACACAGTCTTCCACATCTAGCCTACACAAGTTTGTTATGAAACCAACTCACAAAAAGATAGATCAACGCCTTAGAATTCAGCCTCTTTGAGTGGGCAACCTCCTTTACATTACACAAATGAATGATTCTTTGATGATTCAAATGTCAAAACCTCCTTTCTATATATAGGAGTCTAAGGAGTCACAATATAACCCAGCCAACCTAACAATAATAATATAAAGGCACAAAAATAACAATAGAGGGATTCTATGGGGCAAAGTAATAACAATATGGGGACAATAGGGGCACAACAATATTAATAAGGGATACAACTACAATTGTAATGGGGTAATCACTAGTATTATAGGGACCTAACATGCCCCTCTCCTTCAAAAAAGTGTTGTCCTCAATGCTTGAGTAGTTCTGGATGCTTCTGTATAAAATTCTTATCCTCCCATGTGGAATCTTCAGCGGCTATGTTCTTCCACTTGATGAGATACTCTGAAATTGATCGATTTCATAGCTATCGAGTTCTTGTTTCTGTGACTGCTTCCGGTTCCAATATAATTTTTCCTTCCCCATCAAGTTCTGGAAATATTCTTTGAACTAGGAGCTTGTCGCCTATAACCTTTTTTAAACATGAAACATGGAAAACTGGGTGCACTCGAGAAGCTGCAGGAAGCTCCAATTTGTATGCCATAGTACCAATCTTTTGCAACACCTTGTACGGACCATAATACTTTGGTGATAATTTATTATCCTTCTTAGCTTGCTTGAGGGACATTTGTTTATATGGTTGTAGCCGTAGGAATACCCAATCACCTACATCAAAACTTCTTTCATTGTGATGTTGATCTGCCTGTTGTTTCATTCTATTCTGCGCCAACATGAGGTTATGCTTTAAGAGTTGGAGGACTTGTTGTTGATGCTCGATGTGATGTTCCACTGCCTAAACCTTAGAATTTTCTCTTAAATATGATGTGACGGATGGTGGCTGATATCCATAAAGTGCCATAAATGGGGTCATTTTTGTTGTTGTGTGGAAGGAAGTGTTATACCACCATTCAGCCAACAGCAACCATTTGACGCATTCTGATAGTTTATCAGATACAAAGCAATGAAGATATAATTCCAAACATTTGTTAACTATCTCAGTTTGCCCATTAGATTGAGGATGATAAGATGAGCTATGAGCTAACTGAGTACCAAGACAAGAAAATAATTATGTCCAAAAATTTCTAGTGAAAATGGGACCTCTGTCACTTATAATAATCTTTGGGTTTCCATGTAGCTTTTGAATTGTTTCGATAAATGCAATAGAAATTTTACTAGCTTTAAATGGATGTGGTAATGCACAAAAGTGTGCATACTTGGTAAGTCTATCAACTACCACCATGATGACACTCTTTCCCTCAGACTTGGGTAAACCTGTGATAAAATCCATTGAAACCTCCTCACAACGTTGGCTTGGAATGGATAAAGGTTGTAATAGACCTGGGGTCTTAGTTGTTTCAACTTTATTTTGTTGGCAAACCAAACATTCTGCCACAAACTTTTGAATATTTGATTTAAGGCCATCCCAAAAAAATTCCTTCTTAACCCTGTGCTAAGTTTTTAAAAATCCTAAGTGCCCTCCTAAGGGAGAAGTGTGAAATTCCATAAGAATCTTTTGTTTGAGTTGGGAATTCTTACAGAGGTATAAGCGATCTTTGTACCATAACGAATAATTTTGCGAGCCAAATGTATCAGATGTACTGGAATCTTGTTGTAACTTTCGAATAAGTGCCCACACTTCTTCATCATTCTTCCATTCCTCCCTTGCTTCGTTTATCCAATTTGGTTGGATAATAGAAATGGCACGCAACAATGCTTCCACATCCTCATCCTTTCTTGAGAGTGCATCTGCCACCACATTTTGCTTCCATTTTTTGTATATGATTTCAACGTCATAACCCAACATCTTTGTGACCCACTTTTGTTGCTCTTCAGAGGATAATCTTTGTTCTAAAAATTATTTAAGGCTATCATGATTCGTTTTTACCTTGAAGTGTCTTCCCATTAGGTAGGGTCGTCATTTCTTAAGTGCATGTAGTATTGCCAACATTTCCTTCTAATAAATAGCTTTGTGTAAAAACTTTCCCTTGATTGGATGACTTTCAAAAGCAATGGGTCTTTCATCTTGCATTAAAACAACACCAATTCCATTTTGTAAAGCATCACATTCCACAATAAAGTTTTTTCTGATGTCTGGTGCAGCTAAGACCGGTGCTTGGCACATTGCCTCTTTAAGATGTTTGAAGGCCTTTGTTGCTTGTGGAGTCCATGAAAATGCATCCTTCTTCAATAATGTTGTTAGAGGTGCTGCTATTCTCCCATAATTCTTAACAAACTTGTGATAATACCCTGTCAACTCGAGAAATCCTTGCAATGCTTTATGGATGTGGGGATTTTCCATTCCTTAATGGCTTTAATTTTGCTAGGGTCTACCTTAACTCCTTCATGAGATAAAATATGACCCAGATATTCCATGTGTTGTACTCCAAAGAAAAATTTGGATCTTTTTTCATATAATTGTTTCTCCTCCAATAGTTGTAGCACCCTATCAACATGTTCAACATGATCCTTCCAAGACTTGCTGTAGATTAATATATCATCAAAAAATACTAACACAAATTTTCTAAGGAAAGGTTTGAAAACGGAATTCATCAAACCTTGAAATGTAGAAGGTGCATTGGTAAGGCCAAAAGGCATGACCAAAAATTCATAATGTCCCTCATGAGTTCTAAATGCTATTTTCAGAATGCCTTCAGTCTTCATTCTGATTTGATGATATCCAGAACAAAGATCCAACTTGGTGAAGTAAATTGATCCATGTAATTCATCCAGTAATTCATCGATGACAGGAATGGGAAACTTATCTTTAATAGTGATCTTGTTGAGCTCCCTATAATCTGGACACATGCACCATGATCCATCCTTCTTGTGCACCAATACTACTGGAGCAGAGAAAGAACTTTGACTAGGTTGAAATATACTAGCCTCTAGAATTTCTGCAACCATACGTTCAATTTCACTCTTTTGGGAATAGGGATATATGTACGGCCTGATGTTTGGAGGAACACTTCCTAGAATTAGATGAATAGCATGATCATGATCACGAATAGGTGGGAGACCTTTGGGAGTCTCAAATACCTTGGAATGATTGTCCAAGACTTTTTGGAGATATGGAGAAATAGATGATTTCGATGTGGAAACATCTAGTGAACATAATTGTGCAATTACACCTCTTTGTTCCTTTTTTAGAATCTTTTTCATACTGTTAGAGCTGATTATCTTTCCTGGTTTCTCTACAATACCCCTTAATTCAACTTCCTTTCCTTCCACAGAAAATTTCATGAAAATTTCTTGAAAATTAAAAGCTATTGTACCCAAGGATTATAGCCATTGGACTCCTAGTACAACATCAACACCTCCCATTGGAATGGAAAGCATTGGGCTAGTCAATACATATTCTCCCATGGATAGCTTGATATTATGGCACTTTCCAGAGCAATTTATCGTTCCTCCATTTGCAACCATCACTTGACACTCTGGTGCTGGATATAGGAAGCAATTCAATTCTTTTGCTATCTTACAATGAATAAAATTGTGGGTACTTCCTGAATCAATCAACACTATTAACTTTTTCTTCTTGATTTGTCCTTCTATCTTGATGGTTTGAGGAGTGGTAATTCTAGCCAATGCATTACAAGATATGGTCGGATTCATTTCTTCTTTATCTAGGCTTTGTTCCTAGAGTATATCCTCTTCTTTTGACCTTTCTTGCTCCTTTTCTTCTTCCTCTTCACAATCTGGTAAAATAATTTCTTCTCAACACACTTATGACCTTTAGTGTATTTGCTATCACAACTGTAACAAAGCCATTTTGCTCTTTTTTCTTCCAATTGTTGTGGTGTCAACCTAATAGGTTGTGGAAGACTAGGGGAAACAACACTTCCATCTTTATAGTTGTGAGTGGTATGCTTCCTGGTTACCATAATTTTGCTTTCCATTTTTCTTGCTAACCTGAATGCCTTCTCTAATGAATCAAGTTCCCAAAGGCGAACATCATGTTGGATATTATCCTTTAAAGTCCCTATGAACACATCAACCCTATGCTCCTCTGTAATATTTTTTTCCCTTATGTTCAATTTTTGGAACTCCTCAATGTGCTCCATTATTGAACCCTTTTGTTTGAGACTTGTCAATTGGCTAAAAAAAGTGTTGCTTTTTGTATCCTCATAATGTGTTATCAATTCTTCTACAAAAATTGCCCGAGTGATAATTTTTTTATGAGAGCAAAGCCATTGATACCATACAAACTGATTTGGTTCCAAATATAAAGTTGTAATATGTACCTTTTGTGTGTTTTTCACATTATTGAGATCGAAAAATTGCTCCATCTGTAATATCCATGTTGCGGGATCCTTGCCATCAAACTTCCTCATATCGATTTTTGGAATATGGTGGGTCTTCGATCCAGAATTAGAGTCTATGAAATCATGATTAACATTTCTTTTGTTCACATCATGAGTTTCCTTTACTACCCTTTCACCATTAGTAAGTATTTCTTGTAGAAAATTTGTCAAATTTGTCTTCAAATCTGCCATGCCTGTCTTCAAATCTGTCTTCAAATCTATCTTCAAATCGTCCATCTTAGCTTCCACGTCATTCATCTTAGCTTCTACATATTTCTTTAAACCATCCATCTTAGATTCTGTTACTTTTTGTGCGAGTGACATTTGTTGCACTTGGTCTCGTAATTTTGATATATCATGTTGCATTTCTTCCTCTTCTTCATAAGTCATGCTAGAGCTTTTAGGTTTCTTACTAGGTGTTTGCATTTTCTTTCCTCAGGGCATCAGTTATCGATAATAATGCTCTACTATGCCCTTTTAATTCCGTCAAAATAATTTTTCAAACCAAGCTTAAGCAAAAATTTAAAACAATCTACACACCTTTTTTCATTTTGTAGGAGCTCGATATTGCTTCTGATGTATCTCTGTTATTTTGGATCATCTAGTTTTAAAATTGCGACCTGCATTAGCCCTCTGTGTCCTCTTTCCAATGCCACCAATCTGCTCCAAATTGGATTCTCCAAGGAAGAGTTATGCCAAATCTCCCATAGTGACCTAATTATAGACTAGTTCAGTAGAGCGAAATTGTACGACGTTCCACGTGTCCTTGTTTCAACCTTTGGCTCTAAAAAATATATACAAGAAACTACAGTCTGTCCTCTTTCTGTACCTTCTTACGAAATTTCAATCCGATGCTCAGAGAGAATGTTATGACGATTTTCCCTAGGTCACCTGTTTGAAATGTAATTCATGAGTCTGCAAAAAGACCAACTTCCTCAGATCATATCTCCGCAAATATAGCACGAAAAGCTCTGAAATTCAGATCCAAGGTTCAGCACGATTTTGTCTCAAATGGGTTTTTTTTTCACTTCTGAAACGTCCCAGAAAAAAAAAAATATAGCAAAAATGCCACGATGACATATTTGGAGTAGCGAAACCCTAGAATCCAAAGCTCTGATACCAAATGTTATGAAACCAGCTCACAAAAAGATAGAAAAGATAGATCAACACCTTAGAATTCAACCTCTTTGAGGGGGCAACCTCCTTTACATTACACAAATGAATGGTTCTTTGATGATTCAAATGAAAAAACCTCCTTTCTATATATAGGAGTCTAAGGAGTCACAATATAACCTAGCCGACCTAACAATAATAATATAAAGGCACAAAAATAACAATAGAGGGATTCTATGGGGCACAGTAATAACAATATGGGGACAATAGGGGAACAAAAATATTAATAAGGGATACAACTACAATAGTAATGAGGCAATCACTAGTATTATAGGGACCTAACAAAGTTCTTCACACAAACCCTAATATGCTTCACCTTTCACATGGTTATGTGTCTCAGGAATGCTTTTCCATCACTAAAGATCACATCATAACCATGGTCTTTCAAAACTACAACATATATGATATTTTTCTTTAGGTCTGGAACAAACATGACATCCTTGAGCCTAAGAGGGGAGCCCAACTCCCTCTGAAAGGTGATTGTACCAATATTGGTCATGTTGTACCTTCTGTCCTCCCCTAGCTTGATGTGCATCTAGAGATCTTTCTCCTCTAGGTCACTAAAAAAATCCCTACACCCTGTCATGTGGAACGATGCACCCGAGTCCAAGTACCACACGCTCGCCCTAATTGTGTTGGATATGCATGGGATAAGGGTAAAGTCAAGCTGGAATTATGAAGCAAATACTTCACCTACTGCTCCTCTTAAGGTCTTTTTGCTTTCTGTTTTCTAGGGACACTTCCTGGCATAGTGCCCATATTCATGACAATGGAAGCATTTAATTTTTGACAAATCTTTCTTCTTTCCCCCTTGACTAGATTCTGGTTTGGTTTGAGATTTATTCCCTTTTCCCTTCTTTCCCTTTCCAACCAATGCAAAGTTTTATTCATCCTTTCCCTTGGATGAGGTCCCATCTCTGGTATTCCCCCTTATTTCCTCCTATACCAAATCAGACCATAAGCATTCCCAATTCAATAGTTTCTCCCTCCCGTTCACTAAATCTTGATAGCTATGCCAACTCTTGGGAAGGCCCAAAAGGGCTATGCTTACCAACTCATCCTCTGAAACAGTAACACCAACTCCTACAAGTTCATCATGAACTTTTGTGAACCTCCTCAGATATTGCAAGATAAATTAATTCTTCTACATCTTGATATTTCAAAGTTTACCCTTGAGCACCAATTTCCTATGGCCACTACTATTCTGGAACATATCTATCAGTGCCCACCATATTGTATAAGGATTTGCTTTCCCATGAAGATTGGTGACACTGTGGTCCCCTACTCCCTCCAATATTATTCTCCACACCTTGGCTACATCTTTCTTCCAATGAGCAAGGTTTTAGGCATCTGATTCTATTGGTTTTACAGCATCTCTCTTGATGTAATCTAGCAATCCACTATCATCAAATACCTCCTCCATGCAAATGAAATTAGAGTTGCCTTCCAAGGCATACTCTACCCTCGACCCATTGAAGGTCATGTTCTCAGCTCTTAAGATATCTTGCTACATTGAACTACAAATTCAAACCTCCTGAGAAACAACTTCAAAATTCCTGCTCTACTATGAATCCTAATATGATACCAGGTAGAAATTATGGTGCATATTTGAAGCTGATCATGAAGTTTTTCAAAATCACAAGACACAAACCTTCTCTACTACTTTGTGTAAGTTAATTCACAATTTAGAACAAAAATTTTAGACATGCAATAAGAAATAAAACACGTGCACACAATATTTTTCCCGAGGAAAGCAATATGTTGAAAACCCCAATGCCTTCTTGCATTAATCTGATCAATATAGATGTATTACAATTGCTTTGCTCAACTGAGAACAACTTGCAAGTGAATAACCTATCTCTCTACTCACTGAGAAGCTCTAGCCCAAACTTAGTCAATTTTTTCCTCTACTTGAGCCCCTATTCCCTTACACAATTCCTTGAGAAATTAGGCCCCAATTATTTAGGAATTTGTCCAAAATGAATTAAGCAATTCCTAAGGTTGATCATCTAGTTGCATGCAACACTTATACACTCAAGACTAGTCTACAACTGATGTTAAACTGACTTGGAATCTCCACCACAGCTGGGGAACTTGAATTCTTTGCATGCACTAGCTATTTTTGGCTGATTGATAAGTTAACTAGATGATCACCGAGTTTGACTAAAGTCCCACTGCATAACTGACCTTCCACTAGTTCCTCCAACAATTAGAACTAGTTTAACTGAAAACAACTTGAGATAATTGACTTTTATTGCTAAAAAATAGCAATCACACATGCTTAACTGAACTCTATCTCCTCCAACTCGAATTTAATGAGTAAACTGGGTGACACAAGCCATGTCATACCATTTAATTAAATCTAAGTTGTCTGTTGATGTGGAAATTCAAGTTTTCTCAATTTAATCAAGGAAAAATCAAAGTGAGAATTTCTTGCCGCATTTTTCAACAATCCTTCATGTGAATCTAATCCATGTTTCCAATGACAGTCAGGGGTTCTAGCACAACAATATGTTGATAACAACAACCAATGATAGAAGTAGTGTTCAAAATAAATAAAACAGTAAAAAAACATGTATTAAAACACAATCGATGGAGACCTCGAAAGGTACTCCAACTATGTCACTGCCTATCCATGAAATCCCATCAATTGTTGTCAACCTCCATCGCTCTTCTTCCTGAAGAAGCCATCAATAATGTAAGGATGGACCCCTAGTCATTTACCTTTACCTTTTTTACTAGTGCCTCGTATTGAAAATTTTAAGACAAAATGTTTCTTTTGTCTTAAAAAAATTATCTTAAATACCCCTTCGTTTAGTAGTTTTGAATGCAACAAAAGACAAGTTATCTATAATCACATCAACAGATATCTAAGGGACAAAAGAGGAATTGATATCCTGGAAATCTTGTGAGGAAAGGTTGTCGCTTTCTTCAGAGTCGGCTACCTCCACAAAAAGAAGAGCCCAACAAATTAGTGTCTTTATATAAGATAACATGATTGGAAAGTAAAATAACAACCTTGGTATATGCACGAGAAAGTAGTAGCTTGCAAGTTCGTGGACTTAGGGTGCACTGCGAGAGTCAATTTTGTAGTTTTTAGATAATATTTTCTTATATTGATATGTTTTTCTCTTAATTGTTAATTGTCTTAAATGAGTTTCTTCTTAAGTGGCCATTGTTTTAAATATAAAGTTGTCTTAAAATATCTTTGTTGCAAACTGTTTTTGTCTTAAATATAAAGTTTTGTCTTAAAATATTTTTGTCTCAAATTGTTTTTGTCTTAAATTTTATATTTAAAACAATTTAATTTATATTAAATTTCACTGTAAAATAACTAAAATAAAAAGTGATTTTTTAAGACAAAAGATTTCTTTTGTATTAAAAAATTCTCTTTAAAGTGCCCTTGGTGTAATAGCAATATCTATCTTCCCTCGTGAATGGGTCATTTGAATGTGTTGTATTTAACCAACAAGTTGAATGTCATTTGAAGAAAAAGATTTTCATCAACTGTTCTGCTAAATCACTGAAGCAAAATCCGTAAATAAGAAAAGTAGTTGAAATGCAGAGATAAGAAAATTGTAGAATTCTAAATACAATGGCTCGACCATCACAGAATAACTTTAGTCTATTAAGATCTGAGTTAAGTTTCCTATTATATCAATAAAAATTGTATAATCTACCTACTAAAAAGACATAAAAGCTGGAAATTTATTTTTGATGAACTTCATAGACATTGATTTTTTTTTTAATAATCAAGGTTGTATATAGTTGAGGTGAAACACACACCTAACATAGAGTCAACCCCTCACTATGAAAAAGACCAAACTCGAGATGTTGAACTGTGCAGACAACACTATAACTAGAGGGAGAAGACACCACCAATATGTAGAAAGTGAAAAACAAGACATTGAACCACGAGAACTGAGACTGGAAGAACAAAAAATTGAAAATACGACGTGAACGTCAAACACACAATGCAGGGACGTTGCACTGCAGGGACGAACACTTAATTGTGGAATTTATAATACAACAACTCTATCACCGGACTGTTACTTTAGTCTATTAATATTTAAGTTTCCTATTGTATTAACAAACATTGTACAATTTATATACTAAAAGTACATCAAAACTGGAAACTAATTGTTGATGAATTTCATAGATGCTGCATTTTTTTTTATGTTTGAAGGTTGTGTATAGCTCAGGTTAAAAACATACCCAACAGAAAGATGACTCCCCAATGTTATGTAGAAAATCGATGAATTTCATAGATGCTGCATTTTTTTTTATGTTTGAAGGTTGTGTATAGCTCAGGTTAAAAACATACCCAACAGAAAGATGACTCCCCAATGTTATGTAGAAAATCGAACGAGTTCTCAACTACAGTAACTACGTTGTAATTGGCGTGAGAAGACGCCATCGCTATCTAGAAAGACGATGCCGTGTCACTGCTATGCAAAAAGTCGAACTCAAGATGCTCAACCTCGTGGACAGCACTGCAAGAACAAAATTGCAAAAAATGGCTTTGATCCATGCAATTCCTCACGCTTGAGATGTCTAATGGAGGCGGCCCGTGGACAAAGTCTGATTGCGCTCCAACAGCTCCAAAACTTCTCGCACCAGTCTACTCACAGATAACCTGCCAGCCAATTCTGGCCAAAGAACCTATTGTAATGTTGAAAGAGCCTATTGTAATGTTGAGAGCAATGCTCTCAAATTTCCTTCCTTCATGTATTATTATATGTTTGTTGAGATTATGGTTTCTCGCTCAAATTTATTTCTATGTATTATTATATGTTTGTTGATATTATGGTGTTTCTCTCAAATTGTGAGAGGTTTATTTAGGAGGTAGATAGGAAGTTGTTCGAACTCCTTAATAAAATTGTGACTTGCTTTTTTTGTTAATAAACAATAGTGTGTTGAGTGCAATAACTTTACAAGTTGAGTTGGTTTCACCTGGGAATGCACATTTCTTTCATGTTCAAGTTCTTTCTTGAATTTTACTTGCTATCAGAGCGGGTCTCGACCTCACTCCATCACTGGAGGGCCGAGGTAAATCCTGCAAAGAAATGTTCATCCCGCGGAGAGACCAGCTCAATCTGGAGAGTGACTGCACTGAGCACACTCTATTTTATTGTTTATAAGCAAGAAAGCTTTGGACCTCTCTCCATCACTGGATGGCCAAGGTAAATCCTGCAAAGAAATGTGCATCGCCCGGAGAGACCAGCTTAATTTGGAGAGTGTCTGCACTGAGCGCACTGTTGTTTATTAGGAAGAAAGCTCCGACATATATAAGGTTACAAGTTTGTTGAAGAGTTGGAACAACTTCTTTATAAATAGTATTGCATCCTAAATAAACCTCACAATTTAACCCATACACCATAATCTCAACAAACATCTAATAACACATTCTAAAAGAGTTTATATTTCTCCAATAATTTTAAATTTCATATTTAATATTATAATTTCACTGCATCAAATTTTATTTTTAATCAATTGATATTTCTTAAAAAAAAAATTATCTTCATTAATCCAATGTTTCACTTTATTACTATGAAATATTAAACAATTATATTGTTAATTTTTTCTTGAATATTTAGTAAATATTAATTTTAGATTATAAAGTATTAATAAGGATCAAGCATTCATAAAGATAAAATACATTGACATATAAACTCCATTTAAATATTTCGACTTTAAATAATTTAACTCCTCTCAATATTTAAAAAGAAATATAATCAAGATAAATTTATACTAATTATTACTCCTATCAAAAACTCTTCAATTAATTTCATCTTAATATCAAAATTTATTCCTACATTATCTCAGAATCGTAATTTAAACATTATGAAATTTAATCTTAATATCAAAATTTATTCCTATATTCTCTTAGAATCGTAATTTAAACATTATGAAATTTCCTTACCCAATAAATATGTTATATAACTATATTATATCTGATAATTTTATTTTTTTTATTTACCCACACACATAGTAATAAATTCTAACAACTCGCTGCCTTTTAGCTATTACAAACCATAGAAACGCTCATCTATAAAGAATTCTACAAGTGGTCTGAATATAAAATATAAACAAATTTTGAACAAACAAATTTGCTGACCATTCGTTTTGTTATATTCTCAAGGTCATTTCGTGTCTGGATATTCTATAACATATTATCTAGAATTTAAATAATCCTGTGTTTTTATTTATTCATCGAATTTACCAAGAAAAGTTCAATCATATTCATCGTCTTTCATTGCAGGTTCTTCATGTGATTGACTACCGTTTATTTGTATTGTATGATGTATTGCAAAGAGAAAATTACCTCCCTTCAATTGTTCCTTTCATTCTTTGTAATAGGATTTTCCGAATGTTTATTAAAACTTTGTTTAACCAGTATTAATTAAAATTATGAATACTGGGTTATTTATCTTAAAAGAAATCATGTGTTTTTTTTCCTGTCCATTTCATTTAATTGTTTTAAGAAATGCTTTATAATCAAATATGAATAAGTAAGAAATTCAAGTCTTTATAAAATAAAATAAGTTTTAATAAAAATATATATATATATATATATATATATAATTAAATTGTAAATTTAATTTTATTAATAATATTATTAATT
Source organism: Pinus tabuliformis (assembly GCA_031772625.1). Lineage (NCBI taxonomy): Eukaryota > Viridiplantae > Streptophyta > Pinopsida > Pinales > Pinaceae > Pinus > Pinus tabuliformis. The sequence continues at coordinate 462,741,652 of CM062810.1, forward strand.
AAATTGTACTATACATCTTATATAAAATAAATTAAAATAATAATAATTCATATTAATATTTATTAATTTCAAAAATTATAATTAATAAACATATAAAAATTTAAAAAAACTAACTAAAAAAATATAATTAGAAATAAAAAAAATTATTCAAAATATATATAAAATATAAATAGTAACAATAAAGTGATTCATTTGACCTTATAAATTAAAATAATAATAAATGTTCATAACTATTATATTTCAAAATTTCATATTTAAATTTAATTATATAATAAAATATAATTTTACTCAATTCAATTTATTAAAATGTGATTTTTTATTTTATTAATAAAATATAATACAAATATCTCATCAAATAAACTTAAATAATAATAATTCATATCAATATTTATGATATTTGAAAAAATAAAATTAATAAACCTATAAAAATTTAAGAAATTTAATTAATAAACGTAATTAAAAATAAAAATATATTTTTTAAATATATATAATATAAATAATAAGTATAAATTAAGATTTATTTTACTCTATAAATTAAAATAATAATTTATATTCATAATTATTATATTTCAAATTTTCACATTTACATTTAATTAACATGGATATAAAATCTTTATATTTACAATGTATTTTTATTTAAAAAATAAACTAAAGAAATTATCAAACATATTTAAGAAAAATGTCATGCATATATATATTATTATGACTTTTTCTCTCTCACACATATAAAATCTTACTAAAATAAACTATTTTTTTTAGATCAATAAAATTATATTATACATATCCTATTAAAATAAATTCAAATAATAATTAAAATATATTTATTTTAAATTTTAATGGATTAAATTTCTCAAAAAAACAGTTTTTTTTTTTTTTTTAATTTAAGATTTGAAAAAAAAATTAAAAAATTAATAGATAGAAAATTAAAATAAATATATAGTAATTTTATTTTTTCTACGAAGATCTATTTTTTTTAATTTTATAATAATATGTACCCTTTTACACTTTGGCTGCTGCAGATCCCTTATCTTAAGGGAACTCTTTCTACTCAATTATTTTATTGGGATTTCACTCTTAATATTAGGATACTTAACCATTAACTAATTTTAATACCAATTATTCTCCTTCAATTTTACTTATGAAGTTGTTTATCTCGGTTGAAATAAAGCTTGGTTACGTACACATAAATAAATACATAGCGTCTTATTCCTGTTGAAAATGTATATGTCCATATTGTAATTGGAATTACATTTCGAAATGTAATGGGTTGGTACTTTTAATATGAAATCTGTTTTGTTTCTCAAATGACTTTAAGGCTATCATATACATAAAGGCTGCTCCTTTTCCCATGGAGTGTGGATGAGTTGTCTATGTTTATTTGGTTTCTTTTTTTTTTAATTCTTTAATTTTGGTTAGTGATTCCTATTAAAAGATAGAAGTATTATAATGATAGCGTTTATTGGCTGACATTCTTTCGATAAGATAGAAATTTTAGAGCAAGTTTATTAAAAAAAAGTTAAAATTACATCTCGATTGTAAGACATCTTTTTATTCCGATGAGAGAAACTATTACATCGTTTTTCAATTTTAGTCACCATTAACATAAAAAAGTTATATGACCAATAACTCTGAGTAAAAAAGAAAACTAGTAGAAAAACTTTAAAACGAGTGAAACTCGATGGAATTAGAATGGACAAGTGGTTACAGTAACTCCAAAACCAAAATCGAGGTCTTTGGAGACCTGAAGAAAAATCGTAGAGTGCGGGAGAAACCAATGAGAGCATACCATCACAGTCGCATCGCTTCTGGAGAATCCCATTCACTTGACGACTAGTCAGAGATGATGACTGGTGAGAATGGTCACAGATTTCTGGGAGGAGACATAGGTACCGATGGAGCCACGGTTAATGGTGGAGCATCAACAACCACAGGGGAATTGTGGTCCACAATAGAGTCAGTGTATGATTCATACACTACAACTTTCTCCACCCGTGCAAGTATAGTTTCACTGTTATCTAAGTGGAACCAAAGGTTACAAGGAATCATTTTGATATCTTCCTCACCTGCAAACAATTTGTAATTACTTGTTTTTCTTAAACCATGTCGAGTGAGGTCTCCACTTGTTGATGCAAAGTTATAAAATGGAGGAAATGAAGCAATGTTTTCTTAATTTCCCCAGATCCAGAATCCACTTTAACTGATTGCATGTAGCCTCAGAGACTGAAAAATAAGATCTTTCACAAAATTCCTTTGACTGAAATAGGAGAATGTCCCTCCCTACTTGTGAAGGGATAGAGTAAAAATAATTCACCATAGATTCCCAGCCAAAGAGTAGATGTTGAGAGGAAGAGGAACTTGACATTCCTCCTATGTGACTTGGCATGCGTTGTCGAGGAGCCATTAAAACTGTTGAAACATTAATTTCATCTGCACACATTTATTGCAGCGCTGTTCCACCAAAACCACTGTCTCATATCGCACCAGCTTTCGCGTCGTCAGAGGGCCTCCGACACAATCCGCTGCTGCCACGCGTCCTGTGTACAAACCCAAAACTGCCCATCTCTTGGACATTAAACTTCGATTAGGTTGTGTGGCTGAAGGATGCGAAATGGGTCTGATCAGGGCAACGCACATGGATTTCCTTCAACCTGCCAGAACGTTTCCTATTTATTTTACCGTCGGCTTTTATTAAATGCATTTATTGAACTGTCATAGTCTTAGGTAAAGTATTTAAAGTTTTTACGGCATGTAATTTTTTTTATTGTTAACCCATATGGTATGTACCCAATATTAGGTAAAGTATTTAAAGTTTTTACGGCATGTAATTTTTTTTATTGTTAACCCATATGGTATGTACCCAATATAGTTTTGGTTGTATGCGTTGACTTTGTATTTTTGTCATTGCACACAGGAGGAGAAGGAACTGGGGCTCACAGCAGCGAGGAATGAAAAACCAGAGGTTTGCACAATAGTGCAAGGGTGAAGGTAAATAAAACGTAGACAAAGACTTTGTAATGTAATGAAATGGTGTATAACTCACAGTAGTGCGAAACAAAAAAACCCCAGGGTTGAAATGTAATCTTTGTGTATTGCTCAAAGGAATGGAAGCAAGAGCGAATGAAGAATGATTGTGTGAGTTTTATTTTTGAGATTGAAATGTAATGTAAGAAATTTTTACAGCATATGTAAGAATTTTTTTTTACAGTTGTAAATGTAAAAGCCCTTTTTACAGCAGTAAATGTGAATGAAGATTTTACACAGCAGTGTAAAAATCATTTGTAAAAGAGGCAGAGTATTTAGTTTTTGGTAAAAGTTTTTGGTGAATCCCTCTGAGAGAGAGGAAGAAAATTGTATTAGGCAGTTTATAAATTAATACAAGTTTGTTTTGGCTGAGAAACTCTGCTTTGCTCAGAAATTTTTTTTTGGGGCTTCCCTGTGCAAAAGATCTTGTGGCAGAAAAACAGAGCATTGCTCTGTATTCAGTTAATTTGTGTTTGAAATTACCAAAAATTTCCAACAGTGGTATCAGAGCAGATCCAGGCTCTTTGAATGTGATAAAGAAGCTGAAGGAAGGTTCCTTTTGTTGCAGCAGTAAATCCTCTCCAGCAAAGTGAAGTCTCAGGCAAAAGAATCCAGGTATTCCTCAAATTTTTTTTGTTACTGCTGAAGAAACAATCAGTATTTTAAATATACAGTCAAGGATTTAGAGGCATAGCTGAGAATGCAAGGAATGGCTAGCACAAGCATTAGCATGGGCATGTTTAATACTCAGCTCCCACAGTTTAATGGGAAAAACTATGACTATTGGGCTATAACCATGAGAGTCCTCTTTGCCTCACAAGATTTATGGGAATTAGTTGAGGATGGTTTTGAAGAACCAGCAGATGAAAATCAATTTAACAGCTTAACTCAGGGAGAGAAGGATATGTTGAAGAGAAATAGGAAGAAGAATTCAAAAGCCCTTGTGTTTTTGTATCAAGCAGTGGACCAGAGTGTGTTTCCAAGGATAGTAGCAGCTAAGACATCCAAAGAAGCATGGCAAACCCTCAAGACAGCCTATCAAGGCATGGAGAAAGTGAAGACTGCAAAACTACAATTTCTAAGGAAATATTTTGAGAATCTTTGCATGAAAGAGTCAAACAATATCGACTCATTCTTCACACATGTAATTGGTCTGGTCACACAGATAAGGACTCATGGAGAGACTCTTGAAAAAAGGAGGATTGTTGAGAAAATATTGAGAGTCCTACCCTCAAGGTTCCATGTGATTGTCACCACCATAGAATAGACAAAGGATCTCTCAAACTTTTTAGTTGATGAGCTACATGCATCACTGATAACACATGAGCAGAGGTTGAGTAGAAATGAAAACTCATCTCTAGAGCAAGCATTCAAGACCTAGATGTCATTTGGAAGAGGAAGAGGTCAAGGCAGAGGAAACAAGAGAGGAAGAGGCAGAAGCCAAAACAGAGGTGGAAGGAACAGTCCAGCAAATGCTCAAGGAAGAGGCAGCAATCCAAATCAGAACCAAGGCCAAGGCAGCAGTCAACAAAGAGGACAACATCATGCTCAAGGACAAAGGTATGAAAAATCCAATGTCCAATGTTATTACTGTAAAAAATATGGGCATTATGCAAATGAATGTAGGAAAAAGCAGCATGATATGAGTAATAGACCAAATGCAAATATCACTAGAGAAAATATCAGCCAAGATAATGTGTTTTTAGCTTGTAACATGGCTGAAACAAACAGTGAAGATATATGGTTTTTAGATTCCGGCTGTAGTAACCATATGACAGGAAACATAGCCCTGCTTTCAAACTTAGATCAGAGTGTGAAATCACAAGTCACACTTGGGACTGATAGCAAAATTTCTGTTATGGGAAAAGGAGAAGTAAAAATATTTACAAAGAAAGGTGAGAAGAAAACCATAGCAGATGTCTACTATGTCCCTGGAATGAGATGTAACCTCTTGAGTATTGGACAGCTTGTTCAGAAGGGGTACAATGTTTTCTTTGAGAATGATGTATGCACCATCATGGATAGAGCACCCAGCAAACGATGCATTGCTGAAGTGAAGATGACAAGGAACAGGATGTTCCCTCTCAGAATAAGGGCAGATTTGAAAAACAAAGAAGTAATTGCAGCAGTTACCCAAGAGGCTTTCCAAAGTGTACCAAATGATGAAAATTGGTTGTGGCACTTGAGATTTGGACATCTCAACTTTGGAGGTCTTAACTTGTTGAGCAGAAAAGGAATGGTAAGAGGATTACCGTTGATAAAGAAACCAGACAGCTTTTGTGAAGGTTGTATCTTGGAAAAACAACACAGAGAAATTTTTCCATCAGGGAAAAGCATAAGGGCAAAGGCACCCTTAGATATTTTCCACTCAGATTTATGTGGACCGATGCAAACTCCATCACTTGCAGGCAGCCAATATTTTCTAACATTCATTGATGATTTCACTAGAAAGACTTGGGTTTATTTCTTGAAGAACAAAAGTGAAGTGTTTAAAAAATTTTGAAATTTCAAGGCACTTGTAGAAAATCAAAGCGGGCTGCATATCAAAGTTTTGAGAACTAACAGAGGAGGTGAGTACATCTCCAAGGAATTCCTACGGTTTTGTAGAGAAAATGGAATACACAAACAGTTTACAGCTAGGTACACCCCGCAGCAAAATGGAGTTGCTGAAAGGAAGAACAGGACCATCATGGATATGGCGAGGAGCATGTTGAAGGCAAAGCATTTGCCAAATGATTATTGGGCTGAAGCTGTACATTGTGCAGTATATATCTTGAATAGGTGTCCTACAAAAGCAGTGATGAACAAAGTGTCGGAAGAAGCATGGAGTGGGAGAAGGCAAGGAGTCACCCACATGAAATTTTTTGGATGTGTGGCCTATGCACACATTCCGGATCAGCTAAGGAAGAAGTTGGACAGCAAAGGGGAGAAATGTATTTTCATTGGATACAGTGAGGAATCCAAAGCTTACAGGTTGTATATCCCATCCACCAAGAAGTTTTTTGTCAGTAGAGACGTTCAGTTCATTGAGGAAGAAGCTTGGGATGGAAGCATAGAGAAAACAGTGAATGTTAAAAACTATTTGTCTCATGATGAAGATGATGAGGAGATGGCTGAAATACATCCCCAAATAGCAGCGCCAACACAAGGACAGCAAGGAACACCCTTGAGGATAAACGAAAGTGCTTCTCCAAGTACACCACAAGGAGGAAATTCAAGTGCATCTTCAAGCACTTGCACACCGAATGAAAGAAGTAAGAAATTCAGAAATTTAAGTGACATTTATGATGAAGGAATGAATTCATTGTTTGCTTTGTATTGTCATGTTGATGACCCTATTCATTTCGAGATGCAATTAAAGATAAGAAATGGATAGAAGCTATGGATGAGGAGATCAATGCCATAGAAAGAAACAAGACATGGGATTTGGTTGAGCTACCAAAAGGTAAAGAAGTCATTGGAGTCAAATGGGTCTACAATACCAAGTGCAATGCTGAAGGCAAGATAGAAAGGCACAAGGCAAGACTTGTTGTCAAAGGATACAAGCAGCAGTATGGGAGAGATTATGAGGAGAATTTCGCACCGGTTGCAAGAATGGAAACCGTGAGAGCATTGATATCCATAGCAGCTCAAAACAAGGTGGAAAGTTTATCAAATGGATGTGAAGTCAGCATTCCTAAATGGAGTGTTGATGGAAGAGGTTTACATTGAACAACCTCCAGGCTATGAAAAGAAAGGCGAAGAGCACAAAGTGTGCAAATTGAAGAAAGCTCTTTATGGGCTGAAGCAAGCGCCAAGAGCATGGTACAGTAGGATAGATTCCTATCTACTAGAGAATGGATTTGAAAAATGTGAGGGAGAACCCACTGTCTACATCAAAGAAAAGGATGGTAAATTGCTAATTGTTGTGTTATATGTTGATGATGTGATTTTTACAGGTAATGATGACTACCTCATTGAACAGTTCAAAACAGCCATGAAAGAAGAATTTGAAATGACTGACATGGGTTTGCTGAGATACTTCTTAGGAATAGAAGTAGATCAAAATGAAAATGGAATTTTTATTTCACAGGCAAAATATTTAAATGAAGTGTTAGAAAGATTCCATATGCAAGAGTGCAAAGCAGCAATCACTCCTACAATAATAGGATTAAAACTTAGCAAAGAGGACAACAACAAGGACTTTGTTCCTAGTTTGTACAAGAGTACAGTTGGCAACCTAATGTATTTGACTGCAACTAGGCCTGACATAATGTTTGCTATTAGTTTAATTTCCAGATTCATGGAGAGGCCAAAGGAAGCACATTGGAAGGCAACAAAAATAATTATGAGGTATGTTAAAGATACAAAAAGGTTTGGCATTTTATATACAATCTCAGAATGTTCAAATTTGGTTGGATACACTGATAGTGATTGGGCTGGAAGTGTAGATGATAGGAAATTCACTTCCGGTTATGTCTTTCACATGGGTTCAGGAGCCATTTCATGGGCTTCTAAGAAATAGTCTATTGTGGCATTGTCTACAGCAGAGGCAGAATATGTGGCAGCTACAGTAGCAGCATGTCAAGCAGTTTCGATGAGAAGAATGTTAAGGAGCTTAGGCCAAGAACAGACAAAAGCAACAGTGATTTTTTGTGACAATAGCTCAGCGATTGCATTATCCAAGAATTCAGTGTTTCATAAGAGAATGAAACACATTGACACAAGATTTCATTACATCAAGGAATTGGTGAGCAATGGAGAAATTGTTCTACAACATTGCAGGACTCAGGAACATGTTGCAGACATTTTGACCAAACCATTGGACCAGAAAAGCTTTGAATTCTTGAGGAAATGTTTGGGTATGACTGATAACCCAGAAGCTGAAATTAAAGGGGAGTGTTGAAACATTAATTTCATCTGCGCGCATTTATTGCAGTGCTGTTCCACCAAAACCACTGTCTCATATCGCACCACCTTTCGCACAAAGTGGTTTTCGTCAGAGGGCCTCCGACACAATCCGTTGCTGCCACGCGTCCTGTGTACAAACCCAAAACTGCCCATCTCCCAGACATTAAACTTCGATTAGGTTGTGTGGCTGAAGGATGCGAAATGCGTCCGATCAGGTCAACGCACATGGATTTCCTTCAACCTGCCAGAACGTTTCCTATTTATTTTACCATCGGCTTTTATTAAATGCATTTATTGAACTGTCATAGTCTTAGGTAAAGTATTTAAAGTTTTTACGGCATGTAATTTTTTTTTATTGTTAACCCATATGGTATGTATGCAATATAGTTTTGGTTGTATGCGTTGACTTTGTATTTTTGTCATTGCACACGGGAGGAGAAGGAACTAGGGTTCGCAGCAGCGAGGAATGAAAAACCAGAGGTTTGCACAGCAGTGCAAGGGTGAAGGTAAATAAAACGCAGACAAAGACTTTGTAATGTAATGAAATGGTGTATAACGCACAGCAGTGCGAAACAAAAAAACCCCAGGGTTGAAATGTAATTTTTGTGTATTGCTCAAACGAAGGGAAGCAAGAGCGAATGAAGAATGACTGTGTGAGTTTTATTTTTGAGATTGAAATGTAATGTAAGAAATTTTTACAGCATATGTAAGAATTTTTTTTTACAGTTGTAAATGTAAAAGCCCTTTTTACAGCAGTAAATGTGAATGAAGATTTTACACAGCAGTGTAAAAATCATTTGTAAAAGAGGCAGAGTATTTAGTTTTTGGTAAAAAATTTTGGTGAATCCCTCTGAGAGAGAGGAAGAAAATTGTATTAGGCAGTTTATAAATTAATACAAATTTGTTTTGGCTGAGAAACTCTGCTTTGCTCAGAAATTTTTTTTTGGGGCTTCCCTGTGCAAAAGATCCTATGGCAGAAAAACAGAGTATTGCTCTGTATTTAGTTAATTTGTGTTTGAAATTACCAGCAATTTCCAACAAAAACTAAAGTGTAAGTGGAAAATGGTTGAAGGAAATGACCTATGACTAGATACCATCCAAAGTAGGGATTATTGGCAGTGAGAGAAACAAAGACTAGAACCCCTAGAGCTAGGGAGTTAACTAGTAAAGGAAATATGATTGAGGGATTCATTAATAACATAAATATAAAAATCAAATGAGAACAAAAGGGATCGTCTACGCACAACACCTCCCTAGATTGTGTGAGTAATTTAACTAAAATTTGATAGTTATACGTGAAACGAACTACGGGAAAAGTAAAATCCACTAGGGTGAAGAGTCGAGTCACCATGTCAAAACTAGATAGAGAATGATCTAGGATACCATACCCCACATACCATAATTGGACGGTGGGAGGATATACCAGTAGGTTCAAACCCTTGGAGTGACGATGAAGACAAGATTGCCACAAGTTTAAAGGAGGTGTTTGTTCTAGTTTTATGAATAAAAATAAAAAGAACATTGATCGTCCCAAAGATATGTGGAGCCAACAATTAGGGTCCAAGAGAGAGTACGTGTGACGGAAATAAAAAGCTCAAAACCCAAAGAATTAGAATAAAAAATCCAAGTACGAAGTGAAATAGTGTGAGGGAGAGGCGTATACCAAAGGTCACAGGAGTTGGCAGAGACCCTCTTTGTGACGCCAACAGATGTAAACAGTTTGCCACCCGTAAGAGATATTCGTGAAGTTATAAGGGTCTCGAGATATTACAAATACCAATGCTTAAGGGATGATGCAAATGATTATAGGTTCTCCAATGGGACATTCACCCGTAAGAGATATTCATGAAGTTATAAGGGTCTAGAGATATTACAAATACCAATGCTTAAGGGATGATACAAAAGATTATAGGTTCTCCAATGGGACATTTGGCATGCCCGACGCATGCTTCAAAATCTCCAAACCACCCAGACATCATGCACTCAACAATGAGATCAGAGATTATGATGTCAGTGGTTTTGGGAAGGTCTGACAATCGATCCAGCAAGATAAAAGCCATTACAACTATGTGATTAATAGTGAGGAAAAATGTGATATCATACATCCCCGTAATACCTAGCATTTGTACACATTTATAGTGATGAGACTCACGGGTGAGGCCCAAGAACTGGATTTCCAACATGTGCAGAGGGACGAAGTTAAAAGTCCAAGTGGCAGGGATGGACGTGCAATCTATGATTGCCAACCCTCACACCAATCTCCATTTAGACATGGCAATCATGCCCTTTGTCAAAAATATTCAAATGAGGTTCACCCCATCTGGGAAGTTGTCTTTCTTCATTTCAATAGTATTTTTTTAAATGAATAATTTTATTTTTTTCAAATGAATATTATTTAAATTTTTGTTAATGGAGACATTTTATTGAAACAGTTCCTCTATTAACATAAATCCAAGGCCTATAGAAAGCTATATTCTAAATTTCTTTTAAAATTTCAATAATTTTTTAAATTAGTTATTTATGTCTTATTATTATATGTATGCATATTTACCATTGTTAGCAATTCATTAGTGTGCAAGTGAATTATTCAACTAACCTTTTCAAAATATACATATGCTATAATGATTGTTTTCTTAGTATTCTCCAAAATACTATTTAGATTATGTTTATCTCTGCCCAATATTTGTTTATCTCTGCCCAATATTTACTAACATAATTAGGATCTTCCTTGTCATAATTAGTAGAGAAATTTGTTCTTATTTCATAGAAAAGAACATTCTTATATTACCTATTAATCATTAAGATTATTATCTTAATCTTTGTTCAAAAAGAAGGTTAGGCAAAATTTCACTTTCTCTATATATTATTGTCTTACTTTTAGCATTGTAGAACTACTTAATCAATTATTTAACCTTTCTAATTTATATTTTCCTCGGTCTTCTATTGTTGCACCTTAATGTATTCATTTGTTTTTCCTTATTTTCTTGACTTTTAATGGGATAATTTTTTCATCATAGATGCCACTTGGATTTTAAAATCTATGTCATCACTTTCTTGTTGGTTCTTTCCATTAGATTACCTAAGGGATTTCAGTTTTGGTTGTTATTGGTGGTTGAGTACTTCAACTTGAGTGACTCGTAACAATTAAAATTCTTTTCTTGTCATTTATTTACTAAAATTAGGAAATGGATAATAGCATGATTACTTTCTTTTCTTGTCATTTATTTACTAAAATTAGGAAATGGATAATAACATGATTACTTGGTTCATAATTTGAATAAACAGTAACCCTGATAGACCACAAATTGAAGTATTGGCCAAGAATATTTATTGTCTACACACACAACATTTCAAAATCATTTTCCCTAATGATAATTTATTTACATTTTGATTAGTATGTGCTTCATTTTTGAATATGTAATGGACTTTTCAAGGTCCCAATAATCAGTTTCTACATAAGCCTCTGTTTATACCTCATGGGAATTTTTAAGGAATTTTGGTATAAGGAATCCTTTTATAATACTTGTATTTTCATGGCATTTACTCAAGAAACAGTTACATGTATTGTGTCTCCTTTAAAACTTAGACTTATTTAAATTGCTTAAGTCCCTTTCAACCATTTGTGTCTAGCTTAATTTGCTTTCATGTCATTAATTTGGAGGTCATCCTCTTACTTCCTTTATTCCTTCTAAATGATCCTTTCTACCTCTTTAGAGGTTTGGCATCAGAGATCCATGCCCATTACTTGTATTGTCACGACATTCACTCAAAGAATAAGTATCCTCTAAAACTTAGAATCATTTAAATTACTCACGTCCCCTTCAATCTTTTGTATCTCAATTTATTTTCATGTCATTATTTTTTTGAGGTTATCCTCCTACTTCCTTTATATTATTTAAATGAGTTTTTGTTTCTGCCTCTGAGGTAGTTTGGTTTAAGGGATTCTTTCTCATTACCTATATTGTCATGCCATTAATGCAAAGAATAGTTACATCTATTGCACCCCTTATAAAACTTAGTTTTTTTCAAATTTCTCAATTCCTCTTCAATATTTTTTTCCTCATGTTATTATTTTTATTAATTTTGGGAGTATCCTCTTGCTTAATTTATATTATTTTATTTTTCCTCGAAATTTTGTATTCAATATTCATTCTCTTACTTTTTATGGTCTACTTTTCTATTACCATTCATATACTATCCCTCCATATGTATTTTATTTTAATCTACATCCGTATATCTATTTTTGGTTGGTTATTCCAAGATCTTCTTGTATGGTGTCCAAAATCCATACAATAAAAGCTTTGAACTTTTCTTACTTTAATGCATCGAATTTGAGTTGTCACATGATTTCTTTAAATATCAAATCATATCAAGTTATTAATACTCCCAATTGATGAATTATGTTTCCAAGTTGTGCAAAGAAATAAGGATTTCCATATACATTCTTAAATTTTGTTACAAAATTTGTCATTCGCTTGATCAGTTAATTCCTTTTTTAATTATAATACAATGTAAATCATTCCTTTCTGAGTGTGCCTTTAAACATTTTTTTTTTCAAAGAAAAAAATCTTTATGTATTATATGAAATATATAAGAGCTGAATAATACATTCTTTCTCTGATTGTGCAGAAACAGAGATATGATCCCATAAGTATATGAGGGAAAAAAACCTATATCTGAAGAGCTAATTGACTCAGGATTCGATTCTGATAAATTCTGATATCAAAAACTCAAAAGAGAATACGACAGCCATGCATTTTCTTTACAAATATGGAAGGGCAAAATCAGATATCTGATAATGAGAATCATCAGATACAATGTCGAGATGCCAAAATTCTGAAGAAGAGACGAGTCCCTTTTTTGAGAGACCGTCTACTGTACTGTTTTCTTCCCTATTGATGTGTTGAATATAGCAATTCTCCAGGTAGGACCAGTAGAACTGTATCCTACCTCTCCAACCAGACAGATGATGAGCCTGAATGCAGTTTTTCTGGTTAACTGAATCAACCCATAGCTTTGAATCACCATAAAATGCCATCTGCTGAATGTCTAGGAATATGCAAAATTTCAGAAGGCCAGAGAGAGCCATAGCTTCCGCAAAATTATTGGATCCCTAGCCCCCATGCCTAAAGGCAGAGAATTGAGAGCTTGCAGAAATATATATGTGGAAGCCGCATCCGCATTAACCCTGTTGAGCTGCCCCATCGAAGAAAGCTGATGGCTGATGAAGACAAACAATAGAAAGTCTGTCTGAGGGTGAGATTAAATTCTTCGCTGGTTCCTGAGGGAATGATTCAGCATAAACAGAGATTAGATCAAAAACCTTAGCTGGGGAAAATTTGGATTGGTTAAAGATGCAAGAGTTTCGCCATTTCCATATAAACCATAATGATAAGATGCCAATTCTGCGCCATAATATCTTTTTCTTGCTGCAATCCATGAGCCACTCCTGAATCGATAACAGCCTGTCAATCTTGAAACCATAGGCGTGTTCTAAATCTTGCCATATATGAAGTGACTGCTTGCATTTCAGAAAGATGTGGAGGTTCGAATCCGCCTCTTCCCTGCATAAATAACAAACATTAGGACCAAACCAACCTCTCTTTAATAAATTTTCCCATGTCAAATTCCGGTTATGGAAAAAGAGCCAGGTGAAAAGGACCATCTTCATAGGACAGCCGTCCTTCCAGAAAATGAGGGGAAATGACGGGGACCAGGAGGAATGCTGCCCAATCAACAACTGATATAAACCTTTGACTGATATATTATTCGGGTCACCAGAAATGTCCCAAGCTAGACAATCCGAATCTCTTGTACAGGTGATACCCCCATTTTGAAGACGACGGACAATGATAAAACTTATAAAACTTAGTTTTTTTCAAATTTCTCAATTCCTCTTCAATATTTTTTTCCTCATGTTATTATTTTTATTAATTTTGGGAGTATCCTCTTGCTTAATTTATACTATTTTATTTTTCCTCGAAATTTTGTATTCAATATTCATTCTCTTATTTTTATTGTCTACTTTTCTATTACTATTCATATACTATCCCTCCATATGTATTTTATTTTAATCTACATCCGTATATCTATTTTTGGTTGGTTATTCCAAGATCTTCTTGTATGGTGTCCAAAATCCATACAATAAAAGCTTTGAACTTTTCTTACTTTAATGCATCGAATTAGTTGACCGTCACTGTTTCTAAATCTATTGAATAATGTCATTTTTCATTGACTACAAATTATATTATTAGTTTTTTCCAATTTGATTCTTTGTTTTATTCTTCAAGACTCCTGAAAATAATATTATCGTCTTCCATGTTGAGTCTCCTAACACTATTTTCCATTTTTTTATTCATGATTTCCTACCTCTGTCCCTTATTCATGTATGCATGACATGACTCTGAGTTCACAGTGGACCTTTACTAGATACTTTCTTCCACGGTGGGAAGAATCCTACTTCCTTTTAGTGGGATTGCCGCTAAAACTCTCTTATTGGAGTTTAGTTATCAATATACTTGATCCAAATAAATAGTGATATATGTAACAATGTTACAAAAATGATTGCAGTTTTTTTGGAATTCCACCCGAGTGTTGGTAAAAATGATTGCCGTTTTTTTGGAATTCCACCCGAGTGTTGGTAAAAATGATTGCAGTTTTTTTGGAATTCCACCCGAGTGTTGGTAAAAATGATTGCAGCTTTTGTGGAATTCCACCCGAGTGTTGGTAAATAACTAGTGAGAACATCTTAGATCCCAATATGTTTTCTTAATAATTTACTAATTTTATGACATCATCACTATATATATGAAAAAGCAATTGTCTATAATGCGATTTTTTGGAAGTTTTCCTGGTGGGTTTTTCCGATCAAAATCTGGCAGCTATTTATTGGAATCACAAGTTTGATAGCTAGTTTCTGCACAATCAAAGCGTCCTAGGGGTTTTTCAGGGTGCTGAATCCAAATATGCAGTCAAAAAACCATTTTAACTGCAACAAATCAAGATTTAACCTCAATTTCTTCTGCCCGATTTCGTCACCGGAATCTCCAAAAAGTCGCATTATAGACAACTCCTATGAAAAATGTTTTTGTGATAACAGCATGACACCACATGACCATTATACAACATAGTTGCAAGGAAAAAAAACTTAGGTATTAACGGAATGGCCAACTCTTTAATACCAATTAAAAATAATTTTCTCTCAATTTTCTCTTTAATACCTTCGACCACCATCTGACATAAGACAAAAAAAATGTAGAATTTCAATAACCACCTCACATTAGATTAAAACGTTTCCCTGCATATCACACTATATTTTTATCATTTTTCATTTTAGATTATTTTTTCCTTTTGCATTTCTATCTTACATCTTTCATCTGTATGTCCAATCCCTAATCCTATTGATTTTATCACTGGACCATTCCCCGTGATGCTTGGTATTTTACCCAGACATGTACATATGCATGATATCACAAAGAAAAATATGAATTTATGTTTTATATTATGAATTGTTCTCCCGAATCCTTTCTTAAAAAATATTGAATTCGATAATTCAATGTTTTACTATATTCTTGGAATAAATTACAAGTTTAAGCCCTTCTATACATTCTATCTTTGTTGAATTGGTATCTATTTACCTGCCTTTATTTTCTATTTCAAATAGAAATATTAAGCATTTAGAGGTTAATCTCTTTTATAACTACTTAATAAATTATATAGGGTTGAAAATTATTAAAATATTATTTATATTTTATTAAAAAATTAAAATGAGAATAAATAGTGAATAAATTATGTATTGTTTAATTTTTTTAGAGAAAAGAAAATATAATATACATATCATATTAAAATATAACATATATATAGTATTTATAAATTAAAGTTTATTTTACCATATAAATAAAACTAATGATTTCATAAAGTCCGTATGGGGCAACTCAAGTGGCAATGGCCGTGAAAATGAAAGTCTCACGGAACTAGAGATCTTGGGTTTGATTCTTGTGTTACCCTCCCTGGAAATGGGGTGAATAACGGACACGTAAAAACTCGAAAATGAGAGGGTCCTACCTAAGCTTACAAAAAAAAAAATGATTTCATAACCATCTTTATATTTAATTAATAAGCGGATAAAAATTTAATATTTACAATATAACAAAATTTTTAATAATATATATTTATCATGGATATTATTAACTTCTAAATGATTTTTTTTACAACACCTATGGGCCAATACCTAGAAGAGAAAGATAGAGAGAGTGAGAGAGAGAGGGAAGAAAATCATAATACCATGGGCTAATACCATGACTTATCAATATCATGGGTCATCTAGGCTTTTGATTATTATGATATGGATCTAAGCTTTTAATTATTCTGTTACAATACTATGGGCCAATACCATGGCTTCTCAATACCACATGCCTAAAAACCATAATTTATTTCAAAACCATAATATTTTATAAATACTTTATTTTCATTTAATTTTATAACATTTTTTAATTAAATCTAAAAGAAAAAAGGTTATAATTACTTTTGAGGTATATCTAAACCCTCCATTCTCACTACTACTAAAAATATTCCCATGGAAATTAAACTAGGGTTTTAATAAATTAAAAATGAGAATACTTTTATATATACATATGTGAAATTTATATAATAGAAATAATATCATAAAGAACCATGATAGATGCATATTGAGCAAGGATCAAGTGAAGAATGAAAATCAAATAGACTAACAATGATATAGGAAAGATAGTGCACAATTCTTTTAAGTTTTTTATTATTGTATTTTCTTTGACATGATTGATCCAAAATATATATTGAATATTTTACAACCAATTATATATATATATATATATATATATATATATATATATATATATATAATTTAGATACTTTCTTAAATACAATACAACAGTATCATATTTAAGAGACAGAGTGAGATGGAGGGGGAATAGAGTGGGGGAGAGAGATGTAGAGGTGGGAGAGAGAGGAAGAGAGAGGAAGGAAGAGAGAGAGGAGGGGGGAGAGAGGATGAGAGAGGGTGGGTGAGAACGATGGAATTGGAGGGGGAAAGAGAGGGAGGGAAGAACAAATGCATTGAGTGATAGAGGTGGAGAGAGGGAGTGAGTGACAAGAGAGAGATGAAATGGAATGAGGGAGAGAGGAGACAGGGAAAGAAAGGAAAAAGGAAAGGATAGAGATAGGGAAAGAAGGGTAAGAGAGAGACATGGAGACATATATGAAGGGGGGAGAGAGAGGGGAGAACGAGAAGGAGAGAGGGAGGGAGATAGTGACTGAGTTGGAGGGTGGATAGAGAGAGATAGATTGATGGGGGGAGGAGACAAATTGAGGTAGGAGAGAAAGGGAGAGAAATGAAGGAAGAGAAAGAGGACTTAAGAGAGAGGAGAGAGATGGGGGAGAGAGAGATGGATTTGGAAGGGGAGGCAATACATAGAGAGAGAAAGGTGGAGAGGGAGAGGGGGTGACAAGGGAGATATCGAAAGATGGTGAGGGAGAGAGGAGAGCGAGAGAGAGAGAGAGAGAGAGAGGGAGGCCGGGGAGAGAGTGAGAGAGAAGGCGAAGAGAGATAGGAAGAGGAAGAGGGAGGGAGAGAGAGAGACATAGATATGGAGAGAGAGTATGTATGTTTTGGGGGTAAGAAGGAGAGACAAGGGGAGATAGAGATATTGATGGAGGGGTAAGAGAGGGTAGAAGAGAGAGGAAAATAGAGGGAGGGAGGAAGAGAGACAAACATGGATAAAGAAGTGGAAGAGAGAGAGAGAGAGAGAGAGAGAGAGAGAGAGAAGAGGAAGAGAGAGAGAGAGGGAGAGGAAGAGGGAGGGAGAGAGAGAGATAGACAAATAGATATATGGAGAGAGTGTGTGTTTTGGGGATGAGATAGAGAGACAATGGAAGATAAACATATAGATGGAGGGAGAAGAGAGAGAGAGAGAGAGAGAGTGGGAGAGGGAGGGAGAGATAGCGAGAGAAGGGGAAGAGATATAGAGGGAGAGGGAGAGGTAGATATATATATGGAGAGAGAGTGTGTGTGTATGTTTATGGGATGATATAGAGAGACAAAGAGGGAGAGACAGAGGGAGATAGGGATATAGATGAAGGGAATAAGAGAGAGACAAAGAGAGGGAGGGAGGAAGATAGATAGACATTGAGAGAGAGATAAAGAGCATGTGACATGTGTTTATGGGATGGAGATATAGAGAAAAATAAGGAGAGATGGGGGAGATATAGATATAGATGGAAGGAGAGAGATGGAAGAAGAGAAAGATAGAGGAACGAAGTGAGAGGCAGAGAGAGAAAGACGAGGGAGAGAGGAGGGGGAGAGAGACAAGGAGAGAGGGAGGGAGATATACACATAATAGAAGGTGGATAGAGAGGGAAGAAGAAAGAGACACACAGAGACAAATATAGATATAGAAGTTAGATATAGAAAGTCATGAATATTTTGTTTCTTCACTAAAATAGATGTACTAATTTTAGTGTAGTTGTTGATTTCTAATCCTATTTGACCACTTGCAATATATGCATTGATTTCAGTGTAGATGTCCATTTCTAATCCTATTTAATACCCTACACTAGATGCTTTGATTTTAGTGTAGATGTTAATTTCTACTCCTGTTTGATTGCTTGCACTGGATGCATTAGTTTCAATGTAGATATTGATTTACAATCCTATTTGATCGCTTGAAATAGATACATTGATTTCAGTGTAGATGTCAATTTCTAATCATATTAAATACATTATACTAGATGCATTGATTTCAAAGTAGATGTTGATTTCTTCTCCTATTTGATTGCTTGCACTAGATGCATTGATTTTAGTGTAGATGTTGCTTTATAATCCTATTTGATTGTTTGTACTAGATCCATTAATTTCAGTCTAGATGTTTATTTATAATCATATTTGATTGTTTACACTATATGTATTGATCTAAATATAGATGTTGATTTCTAATTTGATGCAACTAGATGTATGATGTACATTAATTTCAAAGTACTTAGATTAATATTGTGCATTGATTTCAGTGTAAGCACATCTTTTTCTGCTACATCTATATCTCTATCTCCCATTTCCTCTGCTTCTTTATATCGTTATCTCACCACCCCAACATACACACTCTCTCCATATCTATCTATATCTCTTGCTATCCCCCACCCTTTTCCCCTGACTCTCTCTCTCTCTTCCCCTGATTGTGATTTATAATCATATTTGATTGTTTACACTATATGTATTGATTTCAGTATAGATGTTGATTTATAATTTGATGCAATTAGACGTATGATGTACATTAATTTTAGAGTACTTAGATTAATAGTATGCATTGATTTCAGTGTAATCACATCTCTTCCTGCTACATCTATATCTCTATCTCCCATTTCCTCTGCTTCTTTATATCTTTATCTCACCACCCCAACATACACACTATCTCCATATCTATCTATATATATCTCTCTCCACCGCCCTTTTCCCCTCCCTTTCTCTCTCTCTAACACTTGTCTTTTCATATCTATATCTTTTCCTCCCTCCCTATCTTTGTCTCTCTCTTCTTCCCTCTCTCCCCACTCCATATATATCTCTATCTCCCTTCATCTATCCTTCTCACTCCTAGAACATACACACTCTCTCTTAGTGTAAGCACATAAAAATTATTCATTATGTGCATTGAATTCTATGTGACATTAATTCAACCATAAATACAATACTTGAATTTTCATCCTAAATAAAATGTTCACTTACGTAAAATGTTTTCTTCTTGAAACTATAAATTATTTGTAATTCACTACATTCTTACCATTCTCATTTTCCATCATTCAACATTGTTAATCACTTTGCAGTTAAACGTGGTAATAGAAAATAACTACCATTGAAAAGTATTTTGGGTTTAACTATCACATACCCCCATGGTGCAATGCCACCAACTACCTACTATGCTCCAGTGGATCCACTATGTGGACTCTTAGGTTCACTAAATAGACTTTTAATACAAGCTTTCAAATCCACCATTATGCATGTATTACAAATCAGAGGAACAATCAATCATGGGCATTCAACATGACTAGATTATGCATAAAGAGTTCCTTCCTCTGCTAACTCAAAACCACCATAAATGGAAACTTTATCATAAATATACTATAGCTAGCATTGTCTATAACATGATCATAGTCCTACTTCCATTGTTGAATGTATTGCTAACATGTATACCTTATGTAATATGCACAATTTCCCTCCCCTATTATGCATAATGCATGGAATATATAACCCGAAACATATGCTATACAATTTCAAGCCTTAACCATAGTTACCAAATTTACCTAGCTGTCTCGAGCATAATTATTCATTATCTTGAATAAAAGATGGGATAACACCAATACTACATAAGATCCACATATTATGTTCCTTTACTAATCTTAACTTGGATTGAATTTATATGCAATGGTTGTCACATGCACCCATATATAATCATCTCATACCCAAGTTAACATAGGCAATTCTACTCATGCATAGTGGTCACATGCATTGTTATGAAACCAGCTCAAGAAAAGATAGAAAAGATAGATCAACGCCTTAGAATTCAGCCTCTTCGAGGGGGAAACCTCCTTTACATTACATAAATGAACAATTCTTGGATGATTCAAATGACAAAACCTCCTTTCTATATAGGAGTCTAAGGAGTCACAACATAATCCAGCCGACCTAACAAGAATAATATAAAGCCACAAAAATAACAATAGAGGGATTCTATGGGGCACAGAAATAACAATAAGGGGGTAATGGGGGCACATCAATATAAATAATGGGTATAACTATAATAGTAATGGGGTAATCACTAGTATTATAGGGACCCAACATGCCCCTCTCCTTCAAAAAAGTGTTGTCCTCAACGCTTGAGTAATTTTGGATACTTCTGCATAAAATTCTCATCCTCCCATGTGGAATCTTCAGCGGATAAGTTCTTCCACTTGATAAGATACTCTGAAATTGATCGATTTCGTAGCTGTCGAGTTCTTGTTTCTGTGACTGCTTCCGGTTCCAATATAATTTTTCCTTCCTCGTCAAGTTCTGGCAATATTGTTTGAATTGGGAGCTTGTCGCCTATAACCTTCTTTAAACATGAAACATGGAAAACTGGGTGCAATCGAGAAGCTGCAGGAAGCTCCAATTTGTATGCCATAGTACCAATCTTTTGCAACACCTTGTACGGACCATAATACTTTGGTGATAATTTATTATCCTTCTTAGCTTGCTTTAGGGACATTTGCTTATATGGTTGTAGCCGTAGGAATACCCAATCACCTACATCAAAACTTCTTTCACTGCGATGTTGATCTGCCTGTTGTTTCATTCTATTTTGTGCCAACACGAGGTTATCCTTTAAGAGTTGGAGGACTTGTTGTTGATGTTCGATGTGATGTTCCACTGCCTGAACCTTAGAATTTTCTCTTAAATATGATGTGATGGATGGTGGTTGATACCCATAAAGTGCCATAAATGGGGTCATTTTTGTTGCTGTATGGAAGGAAGTGTTATACCACCATTCAGCCAGAGGCAACCATTTGACCCATTGTGTCTGTTTATCAGATACAAAGCAACGAAGATATCCTTCCAAACATTTGTTTACTATCTCAGTTTGCCCATCAGATTGAGGATGATAAGATGAGCTATGAGCTATGAGCTAACTGAGTACCAAGACAAGAAAATAATTCTGTCCAAAAATTTCCAGTGAAAATGGGATCTCTGTCACTTACAATAATCTTTGGGTTTCCATGTAGCTTTTGAACTGTTTCCATAAATGCAGTAGAAACTGTACTGGCTTTAAATGGATGTGATAATGCACAAAAGTGTGCATACTTGGTAAGTCTGTCAACTACCACCATGATGACACTCTTTCCCTCAGACTTGGGTAAACCTGTGATAAAATCCATTGAAACCTCCTCCCAACGTTGGCTTGGAATGGATAAAGGTTGTAATAGACCCGGTGTCTTAATTGTTTCAACTTTATTTTGTTGGCAAACCAAACATTCCGCCACAAACTTTTGAATATCTGATTTAAGGCCATCCCAAAAAAATTCCTTCTTAACCCTGTGGTAAGTTTTTAAAAATCCTGAGTGCCCTCCTAAGGGAGAAGTGTGCAATTCCATAAGAATCTTTTGTTTTAGCTGGGAATTCTTACAGAGGTATAAGCGATCTTTGTACCATAACGAATCATTTTGCCAGCTAAATGTATCAGAAGTACTGGAATCTTGTTGTAGCTTTGAATAAGTGCCCACACTTCTTCGTCATTCTTCCATTCCTCCCTTGCTTCGTTTATCCAATCTGGTTGGATAATAGAAATGGCACACAACAATGCTTCCACATCCTCATCCTTTCTTGAGAGTGCATCTGCCACCACATTTTGCTTCCCTTTTTTGTAGATGATTTCAAAGTCATAACCCAACATCTTTGTGACCCACTTTTGTTGCTCTTCAGAGGATAATCTTTGTTCTAAAAAGTATTTAAGGCTATCATGATCCGTTTTTACCTTGAAGTGTCTTCCCATTAGGTAGGGTCGCCATTTCTTAAGTGCATGGAGTATTGCCAACATTTCCTTCTCATAAATAGCTTTGCTTAAAAACTTTCCCTTGATTGGACGACTTTCAAAAGCAATGGGTCTTTCATCTTGCATTAGAACAACACCAATTCCATTTCCTGAAGCATCACATTCCACAATAAAGGTTTTTGTGAAGTCCGGTGTAGCTAAGACCGGTGCTTGGCACATTGCCTCTTTAAGATGTTCAAAGGCCTTTGTTGCTTCCGGAGTCCATGAAAATGAATCTTTCTTCAATAATGTTGTTAGAGGTGCTGCTATTCTCCCATAATTCTTAACAAACTTGCGATAATACCCTGTCAACCCAAGAAATCCTCGCAGATGCTTTATGGATGTGGGGATTTTCCATTCCTTAATGGCTTTAATTTTGCTAGGGTCTACCTTAACTCCTTCATGAGATACAATATGACCCAAATATTCCACCTCCTGGACTCCAAAGAAACATTTGGATCTTTTTGCATATAATTGTTTCTCCTCCAATAGTTGTAGCACCCTGTCAACATGTTCAACATGATCCTTCCAAGACTTGCTGTAGATTAGTATATCATCAAAAAATACTAACACAAATTTTCTAAGGAATGGTTTGAAAATTGAATTCATCAAACCTTGAAATGTTGAAGGTGCATTGGTAAGGCCAAAAGGCATGACCAAAAATTCATAATGACCCTCATGAGTTCTAAATGCCGTTTTCGGAATGTCTTCAATCTTCATTCTGATTTGATGATATCCCGAACGAAGATCCAACTTGGTGAAGTAAATTGATCCATGCAATTCATCCAGTAATTCATCAATGACAGGAATGGGGAACTTATCTTTAATAGTGAGCTTGTTGAGCTCCCTATAATCCGGACACATGCGCCATGATCCATCCTTCTTGTGCACCAATACTACTGGAGCTAAGAAAGAACTTTGACTCGGTTGAATTATACCAGCCTCTAGCATTTCTGCAACCATACGTTCAATTTCACTTTTTTGGACATAGGGATATCTGTACGGCCTGATGTT
Source organism: Pinus tabuliformis (assembly GCA_031772625.1). Taxonomy (NCBI): domain Eukaryota; kingdom Viridiplantae; phylum Streptophyta; class Pinopsida; order Pinales; family Pinaceae; genus Pinus; species Pinus tabuliformis. The sequence goes on from CM062810.1 coordinate 462,765,168, forward strand.
TGGAGGAACACTTCCTGGAATCAGATGAATAGCATGATCATGATCACGCATAGGTGGGAGACCTTTGGGAGTCTCAAATACCTTGGAATGATTGTCCAGGACTTTTTGGAGATCTGGAGAAATAGATGATTCCAATGTGGAAACATCTAGCAAACATAATTGTGCAATTACACCTCTTTGCTCCTTTTTTAGAAGCTTTGTCATGCCATTAGAGCTGATTATCTTTCCTGGTTTCCCTGCAATACCCCTTAATTCAACTTCCTTTCATCTGTAGAAAATTTGATGAAAAGTTCTTGAAAATTAAAAGCTATTGTACCCAAGGATTGTAGCCATTGGACTCCTAGTACAACATCGGCACCTCCCATTGGAATGGAAAGCATTGGGCTAGTCAATACATATTCTCCCATGGATAGCTTGATATTATGGCACTTTCCAGAGCAATTTATTGTTCCTCCATTTGCAATCATCACTTGACACTCTGGTGCTGGATATAGGAAGCAATTCAATTCTTTTGCTACCCTACAATGAATAAAATTGTGGGTGCTTCCTGAATCAATCAACACTATTACCTTTTTCTTCTTGATTTGTCCTTCTATCTTGATGGTTTGAGGAGTGGTAATTCCCGCCAATGCATTACAAGATATGGTCGGATTTATTTTTTCTTCATCTAGGCTTTGTTCCTGGAATATATCCTCTTCTTTTGACCTTTCTTGCTCCTTTTCTTCTTCCTCTTCACAATCTATGTAGAATAATTTCTTCTCAGCACACTTATGACCTTTTGTGTATTTGCTATCACAATTGTAACAAAGCCCTTTTGCTCTTTTTTCTTCCAATTGTTGTGGTGTCAACCTTGTAGGTTGTGGAAGACTAGGGGCAACAACACTTCCGTCTTTATAGTTGTGAGTGGTATGCTTCCTAGTTGCCATAATTTTGCTTTCCATTTTTCTTGCTAACCTGAATGCCTTCTCTAATGAATCAGGTTCCCAAAGGCGAACATCATGTTGGATATTATCCTTTAAAGACCCTATGAACACATCAATCCTATGCTCCTCTGGAATATCTTTTACCCTTATGTTCAATTTTTGGAACTCCTCAATGTGCTCCATTATTGAACCCTTTTTTTTGAGACTTATCAATTGGCTAAAAAAAGTGTTGCTTTTTGTATCCTCATAATGTGCTATCAATTCTTCTGTAAAAATTGCCCAAGTGATAAATTGTTTACGAGAACAAAGCCATTGATACCATACAAACTGATTTGGTTCCAAATATACAGTTGCCATACGTACCTTTTGTGCATTTTGCACATTATTGAGATCGAAGAATTGCTCCATCTGTAATATCCATGTGGCGGGATCCTTGCCATCAAACTTCCTCATATCTATTTTTGGAATATGCTGATTCTTCGATCCAACATTAGCGTTTACGGAATATGATTAACATTTCTTTTGTACTCATCATGAGTTTCCTTTACTACCTTTTCACCATTAGTAAGTATTTCTTGTAGAAAATTTGTCAAATCTGTCTTCAAATCTGTCATGCCTATCTTCAAATTTGTGTTCGAATCTATCTTCAAATTGTCCATCTTAGCTTCCATGCCATTCATCTTAGCTTCCACGCCATTTATCTTAGCTTCCACGCCATTTATCTTAGCATCTGTTAACTTTTGTGAGCGTGATATTTGTTGCACTTGTTCGCGTAATTTTGATATATCATGTAGCATTTCTTCCTCTTCTTAATGAGTCATCCTAGAGATTTCAGGTTCCTTACTAGGTGTTTGCATTTTCTTTCCTTGGGGCATCAGTTACCGATAATAATGCTCTACTATGCCCTTTGAATTCCTTCAAAATAAATTTTCAAACCAAGCTTAAGCAAAAATTTAAAAAAATCTACACACCTTTTTTGACTTTGTAGGAGCTCGATATTGCATCTGATGTATCTCTGTAATTTCCAATCATCTAGTTCTGAATTTGTGATCTGTAGTATCTCTCTGTGTCCTCTTTCCAATGCCACTAGTCTGATCCAAATTGGATTCTCCAAGAAAGAGTTATGCACAATCTCCCAAGATGACCTGATTATAGACTTTTCCAGAAGAGCGAAGTTGTATGAAGTGCCACATGTACAATTTTCGATATTTGGTTTTGAAAAAGATATACAAGAAACTACAGTCCGTCCTATTTCTGTACCTTCTTACGAAATTTCAATCTGATTCCCAGAGAGAAAGTTATGACAATTTTCCCCAGGTCACCTGTTTTGAATGTAATTCAGGAGTCTGCAAAAGGACCAACTTCCTCAGATCATATCTCCAAACGTATCACGCTAAAGGCTCTGAAATTTGGACCCAAGGTTCAGCGCGATTTCTTCTCAAATGGGTTTTTTTTGCGAATTCTGAAACGTCACAGAAAAAACGTTATAGTGAAAATGCCACGATGACCTGTTTGGAGCAGCGAAACCCTAGAATCCAAAGCTCTGATACCAAATGTTATGAAACCAGCTCAAGAAAAGATAGAAAAGATAGATCAATGCCTTAGAATTCAGCCTCTTTGAGGGGGCAACCTCCTTTACATTACATAAATGAACAATTCTTGGATGATTCAAATGACAAAACCTCCTTTCTATATATAGGAGTCTAAGGAGTCACAATATAATCCAGCCGACCTAACAAGAATAATATAAAGCCACAAAAATAACAATAGAGGGATACTATGGGGCACAGAAATAACAATAAGGGGGTAATAGGGGCACAACAATATAAATAAGGGGTATAACTATAATAGTAATGGGGTAATCACTAGTATTATAGGGACCCAACATGCACATTGTTCACTCAATTCATATGCAAGAATAAATTAAGCAATCTCTCTTAGATGCTTACAAAATTGAAAACATGGAGAGTAAGGAGTCAAGATACAAAACATCCCATGCAAACCAGATTATCTAGAAGGATGTCAGTTGGAAAAATGAGCAATGCCACCCAACCTAGAACTGAATTCCTTTAGTTCACCCTCGAGCCGAGAGTTCTTGCCATCGATCAATGACCTCCTCTTGATCTCCTCAATTGGTATTTAATACCCTCTTTCATGATATGGTTTCCATTAGCGGAGTCCCACTTTTATGGACCTTCTTTATCCATTTGCCTAGGATTTTCCAATAAACGCTTACCTTTCTCTCCCATGAGGCTTTCCTCATAAAATATTTCCTTTCTCTCCCGCAAGGCTTTTATGTTTTTCTTAACTTATCATCTTTATCCGGCTAAGTAACTTAATGGATATTTATCTCCAATCCATTAAGCTTATCTAGGATTAAATCTAGACGTCTTATCATGAAAGAATTATCCCTTCCCATTCCCAAATGGGATTTGGAAAGAATCTCATGCCTTGGTGTCTCGATTTTCCAAGTGAGTAAATTATTTTATTTATTTCCTAATAAAGTATTTACTTCTCTTGTTACACGTCAGACACAACTTTTCTTAGCTTAGGATAACAAATTTTTACATGCAATGGAGGGGTGTTACATACTCCCCCCTTAAATTTACATCGTCCTTAATGTATTAGTGCATCTTAAAATATTATTTCCTTCTTCTCTTTGAGTTTACAGGCTCCCATGGCCTTGCCATCTGAAGCAAATCTTATGATAAATATGGGTTATAAACGTGCACATCTCCTTCCATCGCTAGCTATAACATTTGTTTCAATCAATTTTGTGAGAGATTTTAGATGCAAAAACTCAACTTTGTTTACCACAGTTAATACCATAACTTAATATACATTACTACTATTTGAGTAACTATGGGTTATATTTTCCGCCATTTAAATATGATTCCTCATGTTAATTGTATTTAAAGAAATTTATGTTCTTCCCTTGCATTCTTCCAAATCCTTTGTGTTCTTGCCGAACACTTGCTTCGTGCAGTTTCCCTGCATTAGTCACAACAAGTCAACTAGCACATATGTATAAAATATCATATCAAGTTAGCTCAAACATAACCATCAAAATCATACCCCTTGTGTAACCATCATAATCATAACCATATGTCATATGTATACTAAGATTTAAGAAAAACATGGATAGTTATCCTTAGTTTCCCATACCAATTCTTAGTTTCCATTTTTATCCTGCCTCTATACACACTCTGGATCGGTTGCCTTACTAGGCAATCCCCTAGTGCCTTCATTTGCACCTACACATAGTGTTCATTACACATAGCTATACATGTGATATATTATCATGCAATACATCTATCCATACCAGTATCATATGTACTGCTTGTACACAGTACCAGTTGTACACCATATGAATGTCCATAGCATCACTTGCACAACATATACTTCATCAACATGTTTCCAACCATTTTTGTAGTATGCTGACAATTCCTTCAACTATTCATCTTACGTTTAGGCAAGTCCAATCAAACCATGTTTGGTTTGTTGATTGGGGAATAAGGAATTATGGAACTAGAGTATAACTAATTTTTTTTATCTTAAAGTATTCAAGTGCTTTTACTTAGCTAATCCTTTTCATGTATCTTGTGGTTACAAGAAATTTTCAGCAAATGATAACAAGATGCATAATACAACTTTACAAAACCAATAACTTTGAGTTTTCGGATTACATTTGTCCTATAGACGAGGTTTTAACACAACAACGGAGTTTCACTTTCGCTTAATCATAAAGCAGACTATTGACTATGATACTTAGTCTTTCATAGATATTTGAAGTCTAATAACAACCTTAGCTTTATCTTTAACCAAGAAAATGATCGTTTCATACTTAAAATTACTCCATACTTAGTTAATCATGGCATATGACTTAATGTTGCTCTTTTTACACTTCTTCCAACATTTTGTTGGCCATGAACCAATTTCACAATCAATATGAAATTACATACATTTCTCATACATGAGTTATGAAAGTTGCAATGTTTTCAATTCCACACCCTCTAAGTTTTTAGGCACTATGTGTACCAAGGTGTGATCCTAGGGTATTTACCTCATTAAATCACCCCTAGAAATAAAAGAATAAAACTCATTTATCCATTATGAACAATTGTTATGTTTTCCTCTTCAAACCAGACATCATTATCAATGCGATCTGTTAGGTAAACTTCCCAATATTGCTTGGTAGGAAATAGTGGTGCAACATATGTATTCCAACTGGTATGATTGTGAATTAATTGATTAGATTTCTAGATCCCAATATCTTTGTGCACACCACCTCGATTACCAGTACTACTTAGTCATTATCTTCTTATTTTAGCAACCAGTTGTTGCCTGGATTTGTTATCCTCTTTCTTCCTTGTCTAGAACATTTTATATGTTCCATTTTACTTGATGCATGTATTATTTTACTACCATCCTAAGATCCTTTGATTTTCATAGGCTGTATTAATGTGTAAACTTATAGTTTACCACAGATTGGTTTATTAATTTAGACTATCCATGTTCTGAATCTAAGGTACTTCTTACTATTCATTAGGCTGCATTTGAATTGCTCTATTTTTAATTTAAGTGTACCAGCACCGCCATATCCAATCTATTTGTCATATAGTGTTTATATATACACACAAATCATTTTAATCTTATCACTACCCATATGAAGTACCTTTGCAAGATCTACAATCCTTCTACTTAAAGAATATTTTTCTTGCTTCATATTGGAAATATTCCTATTGGGAAGATATCAACAAGACTCCATCCATACCTAGATGGTATTCACCTCAAGATTGTGAAGTTTGTGATTGCATGCCTTGAGTTGACACCTTGGAGTTTGAGTAAACTTAAGAATGTGGCCTTGAACTTGTATTTAATACTATCTTACTAATATTAATTGCGAGCCGTAGGAGCTTCTTTTACACTTCAATTATGTGTTGGTACTTTTGGGTCACAGTCCCCTTGACCTATTTATGAAGGTCACACAATTATTAATGTATGTTATGTTCACATATACAATGAATTGTATTACAGGTGTGCATACACTTCATAATTCTAATTTTAGTTTAGTATAGATTGGAAATATAACTCATGCCTCTTCCACCACTTAGTTACCATTATTAGAATATTTCTTTATCCAAAGAGAACCTGTAGGTTCCATCTTATTAAATATGTATGTTGCTATAGAATATGAGACTAATGACTTAATACAGTTTAGTGCCCTTCATTAGTGTGAATTAAACAATTCAACCATTGACAAGACCATATCCAAAAATGAACTAAATCATCATATGTACATGCATTAATTATCAAAAAATATTAAATTTAAAGGCAATTTAAAATTTCATACCACATATAGAGATCTGTCTTTGACTAGCTTAAAAATATTTCAGGGAAACTTCCTGAATACTACAATTTTAAGAAGACCTTCAAAATTGTTCTAGGGTGGAATATCAATTATCCATCAATCTCTTGAGTTATCTTATAAGATTTCAATGTTTCCTCCTCATGTTCATCGTTTCTTAGGATCGTTGTAAGTATTGACTTTATTTCATTAAGTTGTGTCATAGACTGGATCGACATTAGTTTTGTTTTATTCCTTGTATTCATAAAACTCTTAGTTTACTTTTGACATATGTAAAACATTCAGAGTTAAACATAGAAAACCAACTTTCCTTATCTACCATTACTCTTTTCAACACCACATGCTTTACAATTGTCACCAATTGTTCATTGCTCCCTCTCTATTATGAACATATAAGACTATGTGAGTATCTTAGCCTGATTTAAGAGCATTCCACAATAACTTAAGTTTTGACATCTTCAACAAACTATAATAAGTAGAATTTAAATCATCACTTTGTTCAATAAGTAGGCACAATAAAAGTAATCAATATTTATTCAAATAACAACTAACATGTTGATTATTTCTTTGCATTACCCTTTATTCCAACATAATTCAACACTGCAAAATCCTTTGTTTTAGTGTAGAATTTTAGGGTTTCTCCTCCCCATATTGTTGTTATAGCTATTCAAATATTGAAGAAATGCATTATAAGTGCAACCTATTTTAATTAATGAATTATAAAATAGATATAGTTTAAGAATCAAATACCACACATATTTTTAATTTATTCTTCAAGTTCAATTATGAATATCTAGCATCTTAAATCAGTTTTTAACTCATGTTAATTTGTGACAATTTTGATCCGTCCACACATGTAAGCATATCACTGCAGCTCATTGTAACCATGCCATTGGGCCCTTCATGCAAGTCATACATATATGTAAACATAGGCATGTAATCACATCATGAATATCTCCTTTCAACATAATGTAAATTTGCAACTTCGAAGATAAAGTATTCCTATCCTTCTATTTTATGCATAAAACAAAATAATTCATATAATTGTACACACTCTTTTGTGTATTTCATTTATACCCAAAGTGCCTCCAATCTACTACTTTCGTTTTGAGTGTTTAAATAAATATGCAGACCAATAAAAAATTAATATCATTGTCCTCATGGAAATCATGGCATATCTATCAACATGTTTTGGTGTGGCATATCTATGAACATGTTTTGGTGTTTTCACACGTTAAGGTGTACCAGATATATAACACCTACTACTACCAATAAGTATTTAATCTACAAAGTATTCCAACGTACAAAGACATTTAGTTAGAAAGATTTCACTCATGCAATTTTGTAATCTTCACTAATAATTTCAAAATTATTTTTAATCAAAGTATTTTTTTTTACAATCTTCCTCTTCTTGATTGGCTTCACTTGTAAAATTGATGAACTTTGGATCTAGGGTATGAGATTATAAATATGTATTCAAGTGCTCATACCTTACAGTGAATACCTATGACCTCCACATGCACATCTATCTAATTCTTTGAAACATAATGTGAGGTGCAGTGTAGGTTTCAACTTTTTCTACATATAAATATGGCTTAAAATGAGTAACCCTATCCTTTGTTCACATATTACAAAGGGTCAACCTGGTGTTTTTCTCGAGTTAAGATGTGATTGTTCGATCGACGGCTATTCTATTGTTTTACGTGTAGATCATGATTACAAACACAACCTTAGTTCAATGGAACAGACTACTTGTTGTCTGAAAGTGGGACTCAATTAAGGTCTCCAGACACCCGAGAAGGATCTTTTCCTCACAATTTACATGGAAGCTCACAAAGAAGGCGAGTGGAGAACACTTCCAAAGAAGCAGGCCTGTCCATTCCCCATTTTCCTAGGTGCACTTAATTTCTCAACAATATGGTGTGTCCGGCTCTCTCAGCTTATTAAAAAAATGAACATTTGAATGTTGCAGGCACTATACTACAGATTACCTGTAACAACACTAGCGAGCATGACATCCTCCGAGGAATGTGTACACCAATGTTGATCCTTCTTTAACCGTCGTGCCCATGGTCATTATGCATAGGGAGGAGATGCCGTTAAAGGGATTTTATCTGTAATTTAAAATAACCTTTATCTATGATTATGCTTATTATGGCAACAACTCTAGATTTACGAATAAAACGTGCAGGATGTGTGGGCTGGCAATAAGGATAGTGCTTATCTGCTGCATTCTTTTTAAGGCGTGTCACCAAATCCTCTGACACTTTTGTGACAATTCAATCCGCTAGCGAACGATGCTTGAAAATCCTATTTCCACCACTATAGGATCATTAATGCGCTCTTAAATAAATAAATATGCCTGTGCACGATACTTTGGTGGCAAATAAATATGCCTGTGCACGATACTTTGTAATCCCTATCTCCTGGACTTGAAGGCGAGATGACAGTGACATATTTGTCAGCTACAAAATCTATGTTTTGAACAAACACGGCTTAGACACAATGACCCTCTATTAATCAATTGAAAAGTGATTTTGTGCTTTAAATCCAACATCCAACACTTTTTTCATTTATATCTTGAGATTGTTAGAAAACAACCCATCAGATCACAACTTTCTCATCACCATATCTAGCATTAGACATATTCCATATGTTGGAAAGAGTTATTCTCAGACCCCTTTCATAAAGCCTTTCCTTCGTTTCATTTCCTATTATTCGAATTCATGATTTCCTATTTCAGTTCCTTTTGGGATGATCTCGCAATAGAAGAACACTTTGGAGGTTGTTCCACTACGATAGCACTATGAGGTTTCACTAATTATGAATTTGGAGAGCTACCTACTGATTTCCCAGGAGGGTAGTTTCTCGTGAATATAGTTTCTCGTGAATATGAAAGTCCAATTGATGCAATAGACTCTCGATTCACCCTGGTGATAAGTAACGTAGATTCAGGATTTCTATAGGTCTAGCACCTTAATCAATAATTAACCAAGCTCACTAACATGAGTGCCTCTTCTCGTAGTTTCACCTCGAAACGCCTCACCTGACGACCGAACCAGTGGGCCGCAATTCGCTGTGGAGAGAAGGGATGAGTAGAAAAGTGAGCAGATTGTTTGAGTGGTTAGTCTGCACAGTGAGGGGAGCTGAGCAAGTATCTAGCCACGTAGGGATTTAATGTAATCACAGTTGGTTTTGAGCCCCACCTCTTTTTATTTTACCAACAATCAAGAATCAAAGACAATTCCACTAAGCATCAAAAGACACCATTAAATAAAAGAGCCCAAACTTGCATGCATTGCACGTCATTGGAACGACAAGGAAATAATGGTAGTGGCGGTACCAACGATCACCATTTCTAATATCACCCAACCCAGTTTACTTTTCTGCTAGAAGGGAATACCAATTTGTTTAATGTGTTCCATAGTATAATTCCTCGACATCATTCATTATGTGTATGCCGATATTTCCTAATGAAGGGGAGAGTTATAACAAACAAAATATCGAATACCGCACTAAACCCTTGCTAATTTTATATAACTTTGGTCGTGGCCATACCTGTAATAACTTATGTATAACTTTTACAGCGATGATTTGACCTTTTCATTGTTAATCAAACTTTTTATTCGTACTTTTTCAACACCTTGGTATGACCTTTAAACCTAGTGTAACATAGTATCACCTCCATTGTAGCGCTTTTTTTAATATATATTTCTTTGTATAGTCTGATACAAGATTTGCAATGATATATTCATTACTACATTTGTACACTCCTTACCAACTAAAAAATCATTATAGGAATCAAAAATCTTCATCGGAATATTGTGGATATTACCCTTCATCCTTTACTATCTAATGATCTGATGGCTAATTTTATTTTTAAGTCATCCTTTTAAGCAAAAGGGAAACAAAACCGGTTATATGACTTTCAAGTAACATAGAAGACTTCACTCTTTAATCAAGTATCCCTTTAGCCATTTCAATATCCATTATTTCAAACAACTTTAGTCAGAATTGCCTTTGATTTCAAGTAATCAATATAATATATACTATATTATATATGTTCTTGTTACATCTAATAAATCATTTTAAAATTCAATTTCAACCTTGATGGGTTCTCATTGGAACCTCTTATTTGTGTAGGACCTAGTCTAGTACCCATAGCGTTTTCATATATTATAGAGGTGGATTGGCCCATAGGCCAAAATGTTTGAATTTAGTGCTCTGATACCATTTGTCACAATAGCCCCGTGGCACAATGCCACTAACTACCTACTATGCTCCACTGGATCCACGATGTGGACTCTTAGGCTCAATAAATAGAGTATTAATACAAGCTTCCAAATCCACCCTTATGCATGTATTACAACTCATAGGAACAATCAATCATGGGCATTCAACATGACAAGATTTTGCATAAAGACTTCCTTTCTTTGCTAACTCAGCACCAACATAAATGGAAACTTGATCATAAATATACTATACCTAGCATTGTCTATAATGTGATCATAGTCCTACTTCCATAGTCGAATGCATTTCTAACGTGTATATCTTATGTAATATGCACAATTAGTTAAAACAGCTTCATTAGATGCAATTTCCCTCCCCATGGTGCATAATGCATGGTATAGATAACCTGAACCATAGGCTATACAATTTCAAGCCTTAACCATAGTTACCCAATTTACCTAGTTGTCTCAAGCATAATTATTCACTATCTTGAACAAAGGACGTGATAGCAGCAATATTGCATAAGATCCACAAATTATGTTCCTTTACTCTTAACTTGGATTGAATTTATATGCAATGGCTATCACATGCGCCCATATATAATCATCTCATATCCAAGTTAACACAGACAATTATACACATGCATAGCAATCACATGCACATTATTCAATCAATTCATATGCAAGAACGATCTAAGAAATTTCTCTTAGATGCTTACAGAATTGACAACATAGAGAGTAAGGAGTCAACATACAAAACATCCCATGCAAACCAGATTATCTAAAAGGATGTCGCTTGGAAAACTGAGCACCGCTACACAACCTAGAACTAACTTCCTTCAGTTCACCCCCGAGCCGAGATTTGCATTAGCAGCATCCCACTTTTATGGATTTTTTTTATCCATTTGCCTAGGCATCTCCTAGAAAAACTCACATTTCTCTCCTGCGAGGCTTTTCCTCATAAAAGCTTGCCTTTCTCTCCCACAAGGCTTTTATGTTTTTCTTAACTTAACATCTTTCTCTAGCTAAGTAGCTTAATGGATATTTATCTCCAATCCATTAAGCTTATCTAGAATTGGATCTAGAATTATCTATTCCCATTCACCCATGGGATTTGGCAAGAATATCATCTCTTGGTGTCTCGCTTTTCCATGTAATTAAATTATTTTATTTATTTCATAATAAAGTATTTACTTACACATCACACCTACCTTTTATTAGCTTAGGTTAGCGAATTTTTACATACAATGAAGGGGTGTTAAATTAACACTCCATAAGTCACATTGATTGACTTTGGAAAAAACTGCTCTTAATATTAGAGAACAACTGTAGTTTAAGTTAGATATTACTATAAATAATATAAATAGTATATTATTTATATTTATATTTTGAAAAATATAAATAAATTATATATTTTAAAATTAAAAAAAAATTAATAATAAAATATTGCAACTATAAATTTTAATATTTAAAATTTTAACTAATTATTAATATAAAATTAATAATTTCATTATAATTTGAAAATATAACACAAAAGAACCTAAAATTTTAACTAATTATTCAATGTTCAATTAATAATTTCATCATAATTTGGAAATATAACACAAAAGAACCTAAAAAATTGTTTTGTTAGCCCAATGAAAACATTAAATCGATGAGCATCTAGAAGTTATTTGATTATGTCAACTCAGAATACTAAAATAATGTACAAAAGGATTGATCCAATCTAGGCTCATATTATGTCCTAAAATTTTAAGTTAATATAAAAGAATAAGAGTTATAGACCTCATATATAGACATAGCATTAAAAACTCTTATCCAAGGCGATAGTCACAATTGAGAAAAATAAGCATTTTACAATTAACTAACCGCTAGAAAGGTAGAAGTAACATTGCGACTCCCTTTAATTTCCGCGGATTAAAGTATATGAATTGGGGTTTTAATGAAACAACTACATGAATAGCCAATACTAACCAGACTTCACATCCTTAAGTTGTTGGCGAATTCGGAACATTTAAATGTAAAAATAAAAAATATCCACATTCAAACAATGAAATCTTCTGGAGAGAGGTATGTACCTAAATAGAGTTTCCTCCAAAGTAATGCATCAAATTTAGCGGTACAAAACCAATAAGAATTTGTCAGTTCGATCATGAGAACTTTTGCCCACCCATGTCTTTATATTATGGTCAAATTTTTCCCTCACATGAATAAGAGAATATAAAATATTATATTGCACATATATACTTTTAATTGAGGGATTGTTAATGGCCCTCATACATTCATGTATCATAGAATTTATCCTACTAAGTTTCACATTATTATTATTCTTACCAGCCAAGAAGTTGTAAATGGGTTGGGAGAGCACAAAAAAACACACAACATAAAATGTTTCCTCCAAAATAGACCCTTGAACTCCTTTGCCATCAAAATTCATTTTTCTTTCACACATCTAGCTTTCCTCTACCGCTTCTATTTTCCCTACGGAATCTATGTATATCAAAAATATATGGAAACCCGAAATTTGGTCCTGAAGCTTCTAAACTTGTTATTTTATTCCTCAATGAGTACATCAACATCCATATTAATGGTTCAATTCATAATATTACGTCATATTTGATAAGGTTATAAGGAAGAAGGGTTGTAGGTAGGTGGTTATCTGTCCGTGGACTTGATGGACAATGGTCGAGAGAGAGCCTTCCCTGAACACAACACCTTCAATATATTAACAGAGATCATTGTTGGAAAATTAATCCAATGACAAAACCATTGACGGCTAGTGCAAGATATAGATCAACATATGATTTGATTTCATAATATTACATTAAGTACTTTGTTTTCATAGAAAAAAATCAATAGTATTAGGAAAATGTTAGGTTTTTTCAAAACAACAATCGTGATGGGGAGTTTGTTGTTTTGTCAAAGTGAATATTGATTATTTCTCTCTATACGATAGCACAATCTTTTGCTTACAATGATTTGTAACTCATTACATCAAATAGAAATTATGGCTTGTGTTTGTTGAAGGAATAATTTTATTTTATTTTATTTTATTTTTTTATTTTTTTGGCTATGTACAAAGTTGTCAACATCAAAATTTTTTTTCTTGTAACTTAGATTTTCAAGAATTTAGGTTGCATTTCATGAAAAAGACCCAAAAATCGTGTATTATGCATTCTCTTTGATTTGTATCTTGAAAATGATCCATTGATTCTTATATTTTTGAAAAGTTAATGAAACCTCTTCCCTTATTTTAGTTAGAATTCATTGAAAAGATTACAATATGATGTTTGATTGCATTAAATTTTTTACTCAAGTCATAACACCATGAGTTTCACATCCATTTACCCTTTGACTAAGTAACATCTTTGAAAAAAACGCTAATAAAATCCATTTAGAAAATTTTATTATTTTAGTGCTCTTTACACCTACATTAGATCAGGTTGTAGGGATATGGAATAGGGAAGTGAGTTAACTTTCTAAAGTTGCAAACAATAATTCAAATCTTGCGATAGGGAGTAAATCCATTTACTACAGCTTGGCTCTGGGAGGCTCTCCTTACAAAGGAATTAAGCATGATTTCATCTCAAACCTAGTGGAGAGATCAACCCCACTTCATTGGTTACGATAGAGTGATTTACACGTATCAAAAAGGATGTTGAAAGGTACTTTGGAGTCACTTGAAAGTAAACCTTAGATTAACCCCATTGAGGAACTTTCAAGGGGATTGAGCTTTGTTACTCTTCCCTTGCATGTACGTCTAAACTTGGATTGTCCCCCCAAGTTAAATTATTTTAAGTGGTAACCTTAGAGACAATAATATTAGGGTTGTTAGCCAAGGTGACAGTGGAGGGAAAGTCTCTATTGTACCTAGAACATACATTGGCTAGACTTACATAGACTTTTTAGGAGAGTATTCTTCACTCGAGATGGCATAAGTGAAGTTACTTGCACCAGATTGTGTAAATTAAGCAAGTTGTCGACATAATTATTTCCACCCGCTCTATCTTTAGCCACTTTTCACATTGATCTCTATGATGTTGGATTTCATCACCAACTAGTGATTTTGCTGTGAAAACTTTGTTTTCATGCTTTGACTCCTTAATATTACAAGCACATGTTATTTTCTTGTTTTTACTTTTTATAGACCTTAGGTATGGATTGTGATTTTGAATTGTTAATATTGGTAATAAATTTATCCAAATTAAATCTGATGGAACCAATGCCTGAAGTTACTAGTGAAGAAACCCTTTTTAACGAGAATCCTAGTCCTTTTCCTAACTTTGCAAATGTCAGTCCTCCTTCAGTGTCTATGTTGTCACTTCGCGGATTCACGATAGGTTTAACAGTGTGGTTGTTTTCAACTAATTTAATCCTAAATACCCAAACTATTACAGCTCGACCAAGTTTTTCATCTCAACCGAGTTCACCATCTCAACATAACCAACCTCATGTTGACCCTTTACCTTCTTCACCCAACATTTCGTACTCCCATTCTTCTTCTTTGCTTGGTAAGTGCCTTGATCCTAGTAACGAGGTGACTAAAAAGAAGAGGAAATGAAAGAAGAAGAAGAAATATAAGAAAGAATTCAACCAACCAACCATGGTTGTAGGTATTGGTAATCTTGAGAAAAATTCCAACATGCATCACAAGCCCAAATACCCTTGCAAGATTTGTAAGGTGACCACTTCCTTATCAATTGTCTTGGTATTTCTAAGGTCTTGGAAGTATGGTCAAGAAATTCTTATCAACTTACTGTTGATCCATCGACTAGTGATTGTGAGGTTCCTAGGAAAAAGGGTAAGGTTAGGTTTCCTTGTAGGTTATGCAAAGGGATTCACCATAGTCACCTTTTCCCTCATATGGATGAAGCCTCAAATTATTGGAAAAACTTACTATTTCATGGAAACAACTTCCAACTAGTTACCGTAAATTTTCCCACAACCTATCATCAGTTAATGAAGTGATTGATCTAATTCCAAGTACAATCAATCCCACTCTTTAATGGGAGAGTAAAACACATATCAATTAGGTTTATGAGCCATTGGTTGATCAAGTGGTTGACCCAATTTCATCTTTGATCAATGCCACTCTCCCTTTAGAGAGTGAAATTAATACCACTCAGGTTCTTCTTGTTACATTAGATTCTTCTACACATGCGGGGCATAACCTATTTCCGATGATCTCCCGCCAAGTAATGAGGTTATTTCCTTTGATTGGAGTAGACTAATAGGACCTCTTCTTCCTTATTCCGCCGCTTTCCAAATCATTGTGAAAGTGTATAGTAAGAATGTGCAGCGTACAAATGTATATGTAGGTGCTTCTATTAGTAAGTTATCCTCATCCGCTTGGCAAGCTTTGGGTTCCCCTCAACTTGTGCCTGTTACACAGAATATTTTATATTTCAATAAAACCATCAAGGCCTAAGTTGCCTATTACTTTGGAAGGAAATATTTTCTTTATTGATCTTATGGTAGTGCAAGGCCCCTTGGATTTCAATTTTCTCCTTGGGTGAGACTATGTCTATGATATGAAAGTTGTCATGTCCACACTCTTTCAAGTGATGTATTTTCCTCACAATGGAAACATTGTGACGATTGACCAACTTTCATTCGTTGGTGTTGATTTGACTACCAGCCATCTGACATCTCTTAATGCTCCTTATATGCAAGTGGTTTCCACCCCACCACAGGTTAATTATGTGGAAACCAGTCCCATGTTTTTAGTTACCAATGTAAGCAGGCCTCTCACTGTTTTCTTGACTTATTTTGACTTAGATCCAATAATTTACATAGGGAACCCTATGAGGGAATTTGAAATTGATTTTCTTTCCCCTTTTGATTCTCTCCACATGTCTTCTTTCCAATGATTTATTCTTCCTTCTTATGAATATCTCTTGGAAGCTATGGTCAGAAAGTATCCCCTGTCATGTGTTTATTCCAAATGGAATCCATGATCCATGTCTCTAAGAGGATGGTTCTATTACCATGTCAACCTTGTTAAAAAATGAAACAGGTTCTTACAAGCATAGTTATTTTTGTTTCAAGCTCGCATAAGCATGAAACAACCCCTAAGGATGGTTCTTTTATTGTGTCAACCTCATTAAAAAAACGAAACAAATTCCCATGAGGATGGTTCTTTTACTGTGTCAACCTCATTAAAAAATGAAGTAAGTCCTTGTGAGGATTGTTCTTTTGTTGTGTCAGCCTCGTTAAAAAATGAAACAAGGGCTTGAGAGGATGCTTCTTTTATTTTGTCAACCTCGTTAAAAAATGAAACAGGTACCTGAGAGGATGCTTCTTTTACTATGTCAACCTCTTTAAAAAATGAAATAGGTGCCTAATGCTGGCATTATGGTACAAGTGTTGTCCTTGATGGAAACCCACATACAGGTCAATTCATAATTGATAAAGGGCAACTCACATTGTAATAGGTCTATTCAGAGGTAACAAAGTAATGGCACAGAAGAACAGGATGATGGAGCAAAGGATTATACATCAGAATCAAGAAATTGAGGAAAGAGAATGGTTTAAGTTGAATACATTGTTTTCCCTAGTCCAAGTAGCGTATACATGCTGGTACACAGAATGAAAAGAGCATATATGTATACACGTAGTTTCACAGAAGGAAAAGAGCATAAGGTATGGAAATTAATCTTAAAGAACACCAGGGGTCCATACCATGGTATTATCCCACAATATTGAGTGGAATAATAGTTACTTGATCATGTCTAAGAATACCATAGATTCTAAGTGTGGTTTTTATGCATGGTATTGAAAAAGGTTCTAGTATATAAGGAGAAGAAGATCAAAAGGCTAAGTGTGCAAGTAAAAGGTTTTTTTATGAGTACTTCTATTTGAAGTATATTTTATGTTGTGAGGGCTATGGTTATGATATAGGTCTAAAATATCTTGTGCACCTTTGGATATAATGTTGCATCAAGGTCATGAGACCTGAAATGACTTATCGTTGTATGATCTGATAATGGATAGTCTAGATCAGATTGCTAACACATGTTTTATTCTTTATATGCTATGAATTGGATATTTCTGAAGTCTTAAAAAGTTGTGAAGTTACAAGTCATTATTTTCATATATATATGCTGGTTAGCCTCGGTAAAGGCACGTATGCACGCTGGTTCGATACTTCCAAGTCGCATATGAAGAGGAAGGGCTTGTTGTTCTGAGATGACTGATCTATATTATCAATGTTTTTGTTTTATTGAATTTTTTCAATGATGTTTTCATTAGATCTAAAAGAAAAATTGATTGTATAAGGAGATTGAGTTTGGTCAATTGATTGATTGATTTAACAAGAAGGGTGATCTTTGCTGCTATCTATTTAGAACTCTGTAATATGATATTAGATCTTCAGAATATCATTGGTTGGTATAGTTTTTTATTTATAAGTTTTATGATTCAGTATCTTTAGAGGTATAGGCTGGTCAGGTTACAGAAAGTTTCATATACATGCAATTTGGATCCATTAAAGTAGCATGTACATTCTGACATATGATTTTTGAGGTTGCAATTGGTTCTGGTTGTTGATGCAGTATTCTGGGTTCAGCTCTGTGTTCTGGTGACAGTGATCTGACTGTTCAGATTGACTGATTGTTAATAGATGCAGTTTTATTTGATGCTTGTATTGCAATGGTGATTGATTTTGAGCTTCAATGTTACTGATGGTTCCAGTATGAAAATTTGATGAAACATGGCCTACATATTGTGTTGTTTTGTACCAGGAGTATCCAGTCTGAAAATTTATGAGACATTTTCCTTGTAGAAAGAGTGAAGGTAGTAGCCTTCTGTAGGCCGACGCCTGCATACTGGTAAACATATCATCCAGTACAAGAGATAGGAGGTTGGAGCTCCCTTCCAGTAGAAGTTGGAAAATGAGTGAAGTTTGTAGCCTTCAACAAGTTGATGCCTACGTACTGGAAAACATTTGCACTAGTACAAAACTTGTAAACACTTTTTATAATAAGAAGATTGAAGACTGAGACAACAACAACAATAGTTTTTTCCCACATTGGGTTTCCACCTAAAAAATCCTGGTGTTCATGTGTGTTGCTTATATGTGTTCATTTATTCTATTTTTATCGCATTTGTTTACTACTCAGTAAATGCATCACACTGTTATTTAAGTTCAACTAACAATAAAATAGCAGTTTTACCAGTTTATTATATATACGTTGGTTCCATTCATTATAGTCGCGGACATATGTTGTTTGGTATCTCTGAAGTAGCGTATACAGTTTAAAAAAAAAATATTATTGTGAAAGTTTAAATATTGATTCACCCCCCTTTTTAGTATTTTTCCAATAATTAGTATTAGATCAAGTCCTTCAGAAGGAGCTTGATCGCTTGAAGGAAGATCTCTCAATATGAGCAATCACGAAGGAATGGGATCTATCAGACCACCAATCTTCAACGGAAATAACTTAACATATTGGAAGACAAGAACCATATCTTATCTTCAGTCACTTGGAGCTGATGTTTAGGCAATTATCGCAGGAGGATACCAATATCTAGTAGAAGTCCCCATAGAGCCAACAGAAAATAAATCATATGAAACCAATTCCAAATCTGGTAATGCATTATTGAGAAGTCTATCAGAATCAGAATTTGTCAAAGTCATGCATCTCAACACAGCCAAAGCAATATGAGACAAAATCATTCATAGCTACGAAGGAGACTCCCAGGTAAAACATGCTAAGCACCAAACTCTTAGAACTCAATATGAAAATCTAAATATGCATAGTGATGAAAGTATTTCTAGTTACATTTTGAGTAGATGAGATTGTAAATCGTATGAAGAATCTGGGTGAAGAAGTAAAGGAGACTACTATAGTAGAGAAAATTTTAGGATCTCTATCTCCTAAATTTGAGTCAAAAGTATCTGCCATTGAAGAGAAGCAAGATCTACGAGCTGTTACTATTGTTCAACTTCATCGAATTTTAAATGCCTTTGAAATGAGGAAAGGAGGTCCATCATAAATTAGAGAATATTCTTTCAAAGCCTCTGCAAAGGGAAAATAAAAAGAAGATCTCGAGAAATCAGGATATATATAAGAAGAAGACGAGGTAAAATTTGTGAAGAAACTTCAAATGGGTACCAGAAAATTCAAAGGTAAGATTCCCTTCAAATGTTTTGCTTGTGATAGAGTTGGTCATTATGCTTCTAAATGTTCTCATAAAGAAAACTATGACAAAGGAAAGGATTATGCAAAAGGTAATAGGAAACAATTTGTTAATAGAAGAATTTATTACACTCATGAAGATAGTGATGGCTTGTCTAATAGTGATGAAGGAGAATCTGAACAATATTTTAAACTATTGAAATATGAAAATAATGAGTTTATGGATGCCTTAGAAGAAGAATATTTTCCAGAAGAAATGACTCAACTTAAAATCTGTTTGGAAGAAAAGAATATGGGCAACGACATCTGAGTCTCTAGAGAAGATTATTAATAAAAAATTCTCTCCTTTGATCAAGAAAAGCATTGGGTATGATCATAACTAGTATAGTGTTGTTCAATGGAAATTTGAATCAAGTCACACATCTCCTAGATCGAGGACAAGATTTGTTCCTAGGAACAACGTATTTTTTTATGGATATTGTTTCTCTTTTAACTCATTTGGGCATAAGGCCGCTGAATGTAGGTCAAGTATGCAAACTAGAACTAGGAGATGTGATAATTTCTATCACATAACTAAAAATTGCAAGCAAATATGGAGGAAGCAGGAATCTCAGTCAGAAACGTAGGGAAGATTGACCCCACCGCAGTCCATTGGTTCTTAAATATTACTTCTCACGGTGACTACATAAGTGATGTGAGGTCCATGACCTCATAAGAGTAGAATATGATTATTAGGTCTTGAAGATTAGTAATGTGTAATATCAGGGGGAGCAATACATATGTTCGTTTGATGATATCTCACATGGTTGTTTTGATGTTCATATTACTTATATTACTAACAATGGATCTGATGTTGTAACAGTCAATAGTACAGACTCATGGGGAGTTGTAGTTATGAAAGTTCAGTATTTTACTTACTATACATGGATATTATGAAGGAAAATCATGTATATACATGAGTCCTGATACAGATAGTCATGTATGTTTTCCTATGGTGAAGGAATAGTAGGACAGACTCAGGGAAAGGCTCTAATATGCTTCAAACAATTATTATTTGGATTTCTTGTTCTGATATTGTTGCTTATAGTCAGTGGATGCTACTTGGAAATGTTATTGGCTTATGATGGTTTATGATTTGTTTCAATATGACATGGATGTTCTTATTGATGAAATCTCTTTGATGACCTTATCGATGGATGAGTTGAAGTGATCAGACCTAATAGTGAGCATTTGGCACAAGTTTAGGGGGATCATTTTCTATGCTTCTAATAACACATTGTTGGAATTATCATTTCTTTAGTATTCCTTGTTGAATAATGGTGTTGATGATAAGTATATTGGTAATTCTGCTAAATATACACATGATTGTTGAATTTTTGAATGCTAACTACATATTTTTGTTGTCATTTTGCATAAGTTGATTATGGTGAATATGGATGATGCTTGTATATTTCTTGAAGGGATGCATATAAAATATGAATAATGTTGCTGAGAAAATTTGTGATACATGTATATGATGATACATATGACATGAAAAGGGGATGTTGATATTGTTGATATGAGATCAAAGAGATGGGTTGATTTCATAGTCTTAAGATTGGTTAATGATGATGGTGAGTTCATACATATTCCAAAAAGGGATATTGTGGATGACCACATGAGTTGCATATTGGTGAAATAGTTCCTTGGATGTGACAATTCTTGTTTTATGAAGATAATGGGCCAAGAAGAATCATGTTGTTGTAGGTTTCATAAAGACATGGTTATTGATAATACTATTACATTTGCTAGTTGACACTTGGAAACATGACATATTTTGACAATGTTGAAGCATGATGCTACACTGACCTATCTTACTTTATGATGATATGCTTGGTTCTCACTTATGTTGTTGATGTTGCATACTTGATCATAGGTTGCTAATGTTGAAGATACATTGTCTCATCTTGCATATTGATGATGAGTTTTTGTTGTTGCTATCTATGGTGTGGATCCTACATAATATATGATGGTTGTTAAAGACTATACTATATTGGTTTTTTTACGTCACTATAGAGGTATTTGGTTTTGGTTATAAATGTTGCCTCTTAATGTGATGTAAAGACCTTTGTTATGAATCATTGTAAAATTAAGTCATGTATGGACTATTGTGGTCAAGTCATTTAATCCCATCATTTTGGGCATATTATGTAATTTTGAGTCAAATATGTAACCCCACTATGTTGGGTGATCAATGTAAGCATGATTCATTTGTGATAGGAAAGGTCATGTCTGACTGAGTCATAGAGTCACGTACTTCTTTGCATATCTTAAGAAAATTCAACATGTGGTCATGGGGAGCCTGGTTAGTATTCAGAGTTCATTCTCAATGGATCATATCTACAACATTCATGTCAACAAAGGGAGAGAAGCCTTCATTTAGCATTGATCAGCCCTTTTCCGTTGATGTCAAAGGGGGAGAGAATCTTGGTGTTTGGGGGATGCTTGGTGACTTAAGAAAGAAACTTGGTATATCTACAAATGTGTTTACAAATATCTACAGGTGGTGGTGACCAAACACCAAAGTGGTTTCCATCAAGTACAAAGGGGAAGATTGTTGCCATTATGACAAATGTGTTGTCCTTCATGGAAACCTACTTAATAAAGGTGTTGACATGATGGCAGTAGGATGAGTATTCAGGCTAGTATAGATTGGATATCAGTTTAGAGACAAAGGAATGATAAAGATAAAGTTTGAAGAAGTATACATGGGTTCTGTGAAGCAAAGTCACATACAGATGCGACTATGGTGAAGAAAAGTAGCATACAACATCCGCACCATGATATTCTAAATACCAGGGGTATTTACCATGGTATTGGCCCATCGTAATAAGCGCGACAATGGATATTTGATCTTATCAAAATAATACCATCAACATAACTATGGAATTGACCTAAAGTATTGGCTAAGGCCCAAGCTAAATAAGAAGATGGACATCAAAGTGCTAAGTGTGCATGATTTGGTTAATTGATGAATTGTTTGATCTAAAATAAGTTTGCACCCAAGAGTATGATGATGGATCAGATCTTATAGATCTAAAATGACTACACATTGAATAATTTGCTTATGGGTTGATAGATTTGTGATGATGATGTTATGATGTGTGTATTTTTCAGTATGTCCCAAGATTTGGGTTTATTTGATGATCTGTTGTATAGCAAAGTTATTATTCAATAGTTATAGATCTATACACAGTTTTTGTTCAAAAATTTCATGTACATATGTAGATCATCTTTTTAGTAGTCATGTATCAATTTTGCAATATGTACAGATATGTACACATGTATGCTTCCTGAAAGGCGCATATATACACAGAAGTGCCTTATAAGGGTTGCATGGATATGCTAGGGTTTTGTTGAATATTATGCTTGATCAGTCTTATTTATTGTTGTCTCTTGATTAAGTATTTCATGATGATCTATGTTTGACAGTGCTGGCTGAGGTTGAATTGATTATGTTATGAAGTATTCAATAGTAATGATGCTCCTATGAGATTATCTATAATTGGTTTAGATATCTCTGACAATATCATTATGTGTTTCAGTGACTAATTTTAGTAGTACAGTGATTCAGTTTTAGGGTTAATTGTTTTCATATATGTACAAGGGTTATAGGAAGAGAAAGTGTGTATATACATGAGTATGTCTCTTAATAATAGTATATATATTTTGACATAATATTTACCATGGTTTATAGTTACAGGATCTTGGTTCTGTGATGAACAGTAAGTGGTCTAACATTCTGATGAAGAGCATACAATGAATTAATATGATCTAGTTTCTTTGGTTGGTTGAGATTCAGTAATTGGTTTATTCAATGATTTTGTGATTAAGTTAGTTCAATGACTTGATAAAGTGATTAGTTTCATTTTTTTATTTTATATATGGCTTAAATGATGGTAATGGATCCAATCTAAAAATTTGATGAAATGTGGCCTACAGATTTGATGTTTTGGTTCAGGTGGATCCATTATGAACACTATGCAACATGGTGCATGGAAGTTTTGAGGGTTGGAGCCTTCCATAAGGGATTCAAAGCTTCCTTCTATTGGTAGCTATTAAATCATATTAGGGGTAGGAGCTCCCTTCCGGTGGGTGCCATAAACGAGATCAAGGGTTTGGGGCTCCCTTCTAGTGGGTGTTGGAAAATGAGAGAAGGTTGTATCCTTATGCTATTGGTTGTCTGCATGCTGGTATGAGTCTACGCCAGTATAAGATTGTAATAATTTTTTCATTATAATAAAATATGAATATAGAGACAACAACAGTGGTGGTTTTGTCCCGCATTAGGGTTCCACATAAAAATATTGGTGTTCATGTGTGTTGATATGTTTCTTATGTGTGGTGGTCTATTTTGTTCTACAACACATGGTTACTATTTAATTATTTTCTAATGAAGTACTAATACATTGGTTCAAGTTAAACAGATGATGAATTCACTAAAAAGCTAGTTAATTGGATATATGCTAGTTGTTTTCATAAAAGTCGTGCACATACGTAGGTTTACCTCATTATAGCCATGTACAAAAATCTGAATAAGAAAAGAAAAGTTTATGTCAGTGTTTAAAATACTAATTCATGCCCCCCACCCCACCCCCTAGTATTTTTACCAACACTTTACTATGTCAACCGTCAAAAAATGAAATAAAGTATGAGCATAGTTATTTTCATTTCAAGCCTAAATAAAAATGAAACCCATTTATAAAATTCATGAGCATAGTTCTATCTCAAGCTTGTTAAAAAATGAAACAAGTCCCCTGTTTAACCAAATATTTTATTTGATTTTATCAATAAACCTTCATTTGATCTACCTAATAGTAATTTACCATTTACTTAAGAAGATCAAACAAAGCTCGACAAGCATGTGCCTCTCCATGGGTACATTGTAAATTATTGTATTATGTTTTGTGTGTGACAATATTTTTAACATCTTTTTACGATTTTCTGCTACTTCTCCTGCTTATCTTGTGTTACATTTGAGTACTGATGCATTGGCTAATTTGTAACATCTATAAAAAAGGAAAACGATATCCATCCTCATATTGTACAAGATAAACTAAGATAACAAGTAGTAGTTTTCACTAGTTAAAATGTTTGTAAGAAGTGTGGATTCAAAAAACGTCATCCCCATGGTCTTTATTATCTAAACATGTTGACACATCAAAAAACAAAATCTAGCCCTATGACTAGTAGCTACGCATGATGATAATGGTAGAAGATGATAGCAGGAGCTACTCTTCATAGAAAGAAACTAATTAGATCAGGAAACCCCACTGTGTTCCTCTGATAATGGAGAGGAAAATCATTAATCCCAACATCTCGGATGACCAAGGTTAACCTCTCTAGGTTGTGCTCCAACTCAGATAAAGCCTCTCCTAGATCAATGTTTTGTACTACAGGAGTTGCTGGCTACTCACCACATTTTTCGAGTCAGTGTATTCATGTTTCTCTCATCGGGCCCACATCTGCATGATTATTTCAAATAGTTAGTTTTCTATGCCAAAAACAAAAATTTGAGAAACACAAAACAACCAAAATGTGAAATTTTTACCTAGCTCACCCCACTGCATTTCATCTAGAAGTGGGATATCTGGATCACCCATGTAATCCATGTCTGCATATGGAAAGTCCTCAATCGTAATGATCTGATGTTCCAACCATCCAAAGAAATCAGGGGTATATCGAATAGATGGGTCATCACCACCTATGTGGTGTGTCATCAACGTAACCCACTTTAGTATACAAGGATCTCGTCATCATCCTACATCTCCGGCTACCTATGGGGCAAGAAGGGGGGTCCTCTCTAGAGAAAATGAGATCACAATGTCACCATACCCAAAACTTTTGAGTTTGCTAGTTTCCACTTTAGTTAGTTGCACTTTGAGGTTGGCAACTACCCCTTCACACCAGTTGAATATCGTAGGTGTGAGCATTCCATAGAAATTTACATTTGAGCCTTGGTGAGTAAATGAAGTGTTTTACTCCCACATATTCATGTAACAATAAAGGCGATATTCCTTAAGAGACACCTCTTAATGGTTTTGATATCAATTCGTCTGTCTTTGAGTTCAGACCCTAGAGAACAATATTGCACTAGGTAGGTGGCAGTTGTTTCACCACCTCGTCTATGCCCATACAAAGAAATGTCAACTCCATGGAGTGAGAACCTGGTAAAGAAATATATGTCATCATCATTTATCGTGTGTCTGTAATCCCCAATCAGGAATCACTCTTCCTGCACATTCCATTTTCTCACCATCCATTCTAGCAAATCTAGTTGGGCCTTCATGCCTAGGATCACAAAGAATGTGTATAAGCCATAGTCACATAAAGCCTGCAGTGTTTCTAGATGATTCAAGGTTTCTACATCCTATTCTTCGTGTTCTCACTCCCTCCACTCCATTTTTGTAGATCAAAACCCTGCAAAAAAACATGGAGGATCATTAGAAAATATTGTGATAATTTTTGCAAAAAACTTGTGCGTTTTGTTTTATTTTTTCAAAGACCTCGGTGTTGTGCACAGGCACCTTTGAACTCCAATGAATATTTGTGTGGTTCTTTCTTTATAAAACATGAAAATCTCAATTTTAAACGTAAAAAAATGGGTTGGTGTGCGTGGGCCTGATAAAGAGAGGCTGCGCACACCAAGGGTGATTTTAGAATTAATAAAACCCTCCAAAAAAACTAAATACATGGTGGAAAGATAAATGAAAGCAATCAAAACAAAGATATCGGAGAGGTCGTTTACCTAGAGAAAACAGCTCGTGATTTGGTCCACCGGGTTTGCAAGAATCCAACTCTGAAGTTTTTTGTGAAAAATGCACTCAATCACTCTCAAATGGTAAAACACACAAATGATAATTTTTTAGTTTAAATGTTCATAACATAGGTTATTTATGAAAATGAATCATTTTGGAAATGAGTACATTTATATCATTTTTTTGAACTCATTAAAAACTTACAATAAAGTGAAACCTAGGAGTTATATTTAAGCCCTTTTAAGACTCCCTAAACATGAAAAGGTCATCAAGGACTTGACTATTAAAACTCCTAAAATTAAATGAGCAGTCGTCTATTCAATATAGTTTTACCCCTTTTACGGACTGAACTAGACTATTTACGAAAAATGTATACGTTAACTAATCATGGTCAATAGAGTTCTCTCCTGCATTATTTTACCCTTTTCCGGGCTTGAGAGACTAAAATTATGAAAAAGGACATTGTGGAGTTTACTTATGTTTTTCTCGTGACTCCCTAAAAATGAAAACATCAATCTTTACTTTCTACGAGCTTGTTAAACATTTACATTGAAAGAACTGAACAAGTTTTCCTTTTGTGTCTTTTCAAACACTTTAAACATGAAAACGACATCGAGTTACCCCATTCACTGGACTCATAAAACTTAAATAGTTTAGGACTCATTAACCATAACGAGACTGAACCAATCCTTCCTAGGGTTTGTTAAAAATACATTTAAGGACTCATTCGAAGGATGATCTTAAAGGACAAGCATATGTTATCCTCCTCAAGCTTGCACAAAAATAAAGAGGTACTTGTCGGTAATGGTGGGGGGAAATTCGGAAAGAACGTTTGTTTATATTGTAAAAGGTAGTATGTCACCCTTGAACTTGAAACAATGTAGTAGTTTTCATTAGTCAAAATGTTTGTAAGAAGTGTGGATTTAGAAAACATCATCCCCATGGCCTTTATTATCCAAACATGTTGATACATCAAAAAAAAAATCTACCCCTATGACTAACAGCTACGCATGATGATCATGGTAGCAGACGATAGCGGGAGCTCCTCTTCGTAGAAAGTGACTAATCAGCACATGAACCCCCACGGTGTTCCTTTGATAATGGAGAGGAAAATCATCAATTCAAACATCTTGTATGTCCAAGGTCAACCTCTCTAGGTTGTGCTCCAACTTAGACAAAGTCTCTCCTACATCAGGGTTTTGTATCGCGGAAGCTGCTGGCTTCTCACCATGTCTGTCAATTGATGTAGTCATGTTGATCTCACCGGGCCCAAATCTGCATGATTATTTCGAATAATTATTTTTGGATGCCAAAAACAAAAAACAACCAAAATGTGAAATTTTTACTCAGTCACCCCACTACATTCTAGCTAGAAGTCACCCCACTACATTCTAGCTAGAAGTGGGATATCTAGATCACCCGTGTAATCCATGTCTGCATTATGGAAATTCCTCGATCATAATGATCTGATGTTCCAATCTTCCAAATAAGTGAGGGTTATATTGAATATTTGGGTCATCACCACCTTTGTGTCATGCCATCAATGTAACCCACTTTAGTATACAAGGATCGTTTCGTCATCCTACATCTCTAGCTACCTATGGGACAAGAAGGGGGATCCTCTCTAGAGAAAAATGGCACCATAACCAAAAATTTTGAGTTTGTCATTTTTTACTCTAATTAGTTTCCCTTTGAGGTTTACAACTACCCCTTCACACAAGTTGAATATCGTAGGCTGCGAGCATTCTACAAAAATATGCATTTGAGTCTTAGTGAGTAAATGAAGTGTTGTACTCCCACATAATCATGGAACAGTAAAGGTGATAGTCCTCAAAGAAGACCTCTTTGGATCTAGTCCATTTTTTATCTTTTTTTATGAGGCGAATGATGGGAATTGAACCCACGCGTGGTGGATTCACAATCCACTGCCTTGGTCCACTTGGTTACGTCAGCCCCGGAAAAAACCAATTTATCTATCTACAATCATTTCTTCCAAGAGGAAAAAACAAGCTAACTTTTGTTCTTATGTGGGTTAGTGACCTCTGATAGGGGATCAAAGCAATATCGATGAGTGCATGATAAATACCAGCAAAACCATAGAAGAAATTAAGTGAAGTGCCCCGCTTGTGACCCCCTTCCCTGTGTCTTGCAGTAATAATTCCTCTTCCATAAAGCTTATAGCATTGTTGATGTCGTAGTGGAAGGTTGATCTCATAGTGGAAGATGCTCTTTTTAATATGCTTCCCTTCCCCCTTTCGCACGTATTGACTGATACAGGGGAAACGAAAGAAAAATTTTCATTTCAACTTATTTTCATTGACCAATTAGAGTTACCCCACAAAACCTATAACTCCCTTAGAAGAGCCAATATACATACATTATTGGACCTCTTAAATTATAGTCGAGAAGATCTCATGAGAATTGAACACTTTGGGAAGGAATCTGTCGAACAGGTATTGGAAGTTCTACAAAAACTTTTTGCAATTGATCATGTATTTGTCCAATTGATAAGTTTGAAGGAATGAATGCTGGACTTGTTGCATCATTATCCATGTTAACTAATTTATTATGATAAATAGGATCAAATTTTGCGGTTTTTTTTCTGCAGTACTTCACCGTAACATGAGTGTGAAAACGGTTCAAGAATCTATTTCATAACGAGCATTTACTCAGACATGTCGAAGCAAAAGCCCCAGGTATTATTGAATGTACCTTTTTTGAAACATTTCTAGTAGTTCTGGTGGACAAAGAAGGAATTGTGAAAGCCGATGTTCATTTTAGGAGGGAGACAAGCCAGTAGCCCTTTCCATTGTTCAAGCACGACTAGTTGGATTAGCTCACTTTTTCGTAGGTTATATATTCACTTATGCAGCTTTTTTAATTGCCTCTACATCAGGTAAATTTGGTTAACTCTTATTCATCAATTTCTCTATGGGTACCCGTAGTTCTTGGTATGTGAAGATGCGTTGTTAGGTGCTCTATTTTCCACATATACTGCAAAAAAAAAAACAAAAAAAAACAAAAAAGAAAAAAACAAAACAGAAACAGAAATAGAAATAAAAACAAAAACAAAAACAAAAACAAAAAACAAAAAACAAAAAACAAACAAAAAAAAACAAACAAAAAACAAAAACAAAAACAAAAACAAAAAACAAAAAACAAAAAACAAACAAAAAACAAAAAACAAACAAAAAAAAAAAACAAAAAACAAAAACAAAAACAAAAACGAAAAAAAAAATAAAATGCAAAATCAGATCCTATTGTACTCCCACATAATCATGGAACAATAAAGGTGATAGTGCTCAAGGGAGGCCTCTCAATGGTTTTTATATCATTTCGTCTGTCTTTGAGTTCGCACCCTAGAGAATAATATTGCATTAGGTAGGCGGCAGTTGTTTCACCACCTCGTTTATGCCCATACAAAGAAATGTAAACTCCATGGCATGAGAGACTGGTCAAGAAATAGATTTCATTAGCATCTATCATGTGTCTATGATCCCCAAGAAAGCACTCTTCATGCCCATTCCATTTTCTCACCATCCATTCCAAAAAATCTAGTTGGGCCTTCATTCCTGTGATCACAAGGAATATGTATAAGTGACCGTCACTTAAATCCTGTAGTGTTTCTGGATGATTCAATGTTGCTACATCATCTTCTTTGTGTTCTCGCTCCCTCCACTCCATTTTTGTAGATCAAAACCATGCAAATAAAGATGGAAGATCATTCACTACAAGAAAAAAGGTCATTAGTAAGGGTCATGCCTGTGACAGACCTTTAAGGTTTGTCACCAATGTCACATATTGTGACGGTCTTTAAAAAATAGTTGTTGTAAGTGTATATAGTGATGGTCCTTTAAGGTTTTTCACCAAAACCATTTTCAAGGACACTTTTTGTGAGGGTCGTTAAAGTCTCGTCACTAATTCTCTCTTTGGTGACACTTTTGGTGAGGGTCATTAAAGGCTCATCACTAATTCTCTCTTTGGTGACACTTCTAGTGAAAATCCTTAATTGACCCTCACCAATTCTCTTTTTGGTCACTTTTGGTGATGGTCAAAAAATGTTCGTCATCATTGATCATTCCATTGAGTTTTTTATGACGCTTCATGCCTCTGGCAGACCTTTAAGGTCCATCACCAATGTCGCATATGGTGACGGTCTTTAAAAAGCGTTGTTGTAAGTGTATATAGTGATGGCCTTTTAAGGTTTGTCACCAAATCCATTTTCAATGACACTTTTGGTGAGGGTCGTTAAAGGACCGTCACTAATTCTCTCTTTGGTGACACTTTTGGTGAGCATCGTTAAAGGCCCATCACTAATTCTCTCTTTGGTGACACTTCTAGTGATGATCTTTTATTGACCCTCACCAATGCTCTTTTTGGTTACTTTTGGGGATGGTAAAAAATGTTAGTCATCATTGATCATTCCAATGAGTTTTTGATGACACTATGTACCTGTTACTATATATTTTGTCAAAAGATAATGGTTTAAGACTATTGTTGTGGAGTCTTTTTCATTATCTATGCAAGGTCATAGTGGTTATAGTCAATCATATTGTTAAGAAGTAATTAGTGTGTATCATTTCCCTCAAGTCATAAGAATATAATTTTCCTATGAGTCAACACACGATTCATCTCTATTATGTTTATTATCTAGAAAATTTCATTTAAATAAAGTTCCACTAGTGTGTGCAGGAACTATATTATTTAATACATAATCAAGCTCTGTCAATTCTATTAATGAGAGAGACCTAGCACTCCTCAACACTCATGGCATACCTTAACATACTTTGGAATAGTACACTAACATTCCTTAGCACCTCTCATGTCTTGGAACATCTTTGTACCTAGAACATATTTATACCTAGAACATCTTGATATGAGTAGGATGTGGAAGCACATGTTGGCATGCCCTAGCATAGCATAGCACTCCCCTATCATGTGTTGGCATGCCCTGTAGTCCCTAGCATGCCTTGGACCACCTTGGCATAATATTGCATTGACAAATGTTAGAAATTGGCACACATTGGAACTTGGCATGTACTAGAACATATTATTAGTGTGCCTAGCATGCCCTTTTGAAAAAGATAAAGTCATGACTTATTAACCCTCTTATGTGTTCATTTCCTTACATTTTATCTTCGTTATTCTTTTTGTTGCTTTTAAACTTCTTGACACATATTGGCATACTCTAGCACCTTGTACATCCTAGCATGTCTTAGCACCTAGCATGCCTTAGCACTATTTGGCACATGTTAGCACACCTCGGAACTACCTAGCACACTCTAGCACTTCTTGACATGCCCTAATATTCCCTCGCATGCCTTACCCGTGCTTAGCATACTTTGTCACTCCCTCCTTGGCATGACAGCTAGCACTCATTGACACTACCCGACACACCCTCATATTCATTCACTTCCATGCATTTTGACCTAGTGCTCACTTGTGTTTTCCTAGTACTCCCTAACACTCCTCAACATGCATTGGCACTCTCTAGCACACCTTAGCACTCTTCGATATGTTGTTCCACTTCATAGCATCCATCACACTCCCTAACACACATTGGCACTTGTTATAGACATATTTGGGCACTACAAACCCAATCACATATGTCAACAAACGAAGGGCTCTAAAACCCCTAAAAGTGTTGTTTCATACCCTAAAGGATCAAGCTAACCTGATTACATCATTTCCCAGAAGTTCCACTTGAAAAACTACTCAGAACTGGTCAAAACTTACCCATACAGATTGCTCCTTGGTCAATGTGCAATGCATCTCACCTATTACACACGGGGGGTGTGATGCATACTAAAAGAGCCTTCTGTAGGGTGCGATGGGCGAGAGCAAACAAATGGCAGAGGCAGTTGGCTAAGTGGAAACCCAGAGAATCTTCTACAAACTTCTCCTATGATACTTGCCTCTCTGAATTCGCCCAAGGATGAGTAAGAGATCATGAAATCTCCAAGTGGAACCAAGAACTATCAGTGAAATGATACTAATAAAAAACCCAGAAGCTGACTCACCCCCCTGCAAATATCTATATATGGATCCTTCATCCTAGAGATCCAGAGGCTGGAATTTTGTAATCCGTAAGGAAGTGCTGTTGGTTTCTCTTTGAGACATTGTACTGTTGGGTGATCTTTCTTTTCATGAGGTGAAGAGGGCTTTCATGTTGGGAGGATGATGCTGGATCAGACAGCTGGGTTGTAATTCCCTCTTCTACTTCTACTATCAATAAAGTTATTTGAGTTTTCCTCCATATACTTGTGTGTTTATGAATCTTGTATTTGTGTATACAATTGTATGGTTATTGTACTTCTGATTCTACATTGTTTATGGTATCATAGATCTCTATGCTTTGATGGTTTCTTGTTGCTTTGCCTCTGCAGGTGTTCTTTGAAGCAAGACAAGTGAGAAAGGAGTGGCAAGCTCTATCAAAGGAGAGAGGAAACAAGCAAGGAGCCAAGTGAAAGTTTAAGGTTGGTGCTCTCTGCTTCTCTCTTATCTATCTTCCATAAAGGAAAACAAAAGTTACTTTGAATTGTTTGTTTCTAAGATAGCTACCCATCTTAGTGGGACTAGATGATCAAATAGACACTAGTTTTCCTGGAAACAAAATGGCGACTCTGCTGGGGAGCAAATATTTTGTTTGTTTTTTATTGTTGTT
The DNA here is from genome assembly GCA_031772625.1 of Pinus tabuliformis. Classification (NCBI taxonomy): domain Eukaryota; kingdom Viridiplantae; phylum Streptophyta; class Pinopsida; order Pinales; family Pinaceae; genus Pinus; species Pinus tabuliformis. The sequence continues at coordinate 462,798,289 of CM062810.1, forward strand.
TGCTTTATAAACTACAGACGAAGCCTGAAGTTAAGCCAGCTAGCCTTCGAACTACTTTTGCTATGTAACTGCAAAGTAGATCAATGCTGCTTTAGTCAATCTCTGGGTTGGTTTATGAACTAAACATTTGACTTGCAAACATCCTAAGTGCCCTGGTGGTGGCTCAATAACCTCATAAGATCATACCCCTATACTTTGTGTTTACTGTCCATCATAAGCTCGGCCTAAATCACTGAACTTAGCTGCAAATTGTGAGTGAAAACCAAGCTCAGTTTCATTCTCTGGACCATCGCACTATCTCTCATTGGCAGTCTGGATGCATCGCACCTCCCATGTGCTATAGGTGAGATGCATCCTTGTTTCGCTTAAGGACAGGTACGACGATTGAATGAGACTGTTTCACTCTCTGGAATTTGGTTTTTTCTTCATTGTTTTCAGCTCTATTCAGTAGTTTTGCTGCCTATGATTAGTATATCATTGTTGAAGCCTTCTTCCTTTACATTTTTCAGCCTCCACTGATAAGGAATTGTGAATGTTTTTTATGTATTTTTCATCATTTACAGTCCTCCTTTTGCAAAAAGTATCTTAATCAGACTGTCGTCTTTTGATTCGAAAGTGTTGTAACTGTCGTTTTCAATCAAGAGAAAGAGTGTCGTAAAGTCCTCCTCTTTTAGATAGTTGATTGTACTTTTTCCATTGTATTTGATTTGAATTTTCAATATTTGAAGTGTCGAAAACAGTTTTCCATTCGAAGTCGAAAGTGTTGTCTTAGTCTCCCTTTCGTTTTGAAAAGAAATTGTTGAAGTGTCACTTTGAATAAAGTAGTTCAAATCTGTACTTAGTTTCCTTCTTGGCATTCACACATTAAGGAAGCATAAAAACAAATACATGCATATGCATTTGCATTTAGACTACATGCAGAAAATGATTTAGGAAAAGTGCATTTAGTGTGTGCTCTCTGCTCTCTACTGAAAGAATCATACTTTTCTTTCATTAGTAGCTAGGATTTTCATTGCTAAAAGAAAACAAACTACTGTTTATCATTTTAGATTGCATATTTAGGAATTTTACATCTACATCACGCGGTGAACCTTGAAAGGAAAACTTCTTAAGAAAGATCAAATTTAAAATAAACCTCAATGAACATAAAAATGCTTTGGAACCTAATGCACAACATCTAAAAGTCTAGGCTGGAGACATATTCTGGCGTCGTAAAACCTGGTAACTATCATTTTCATCAAAGGTTGGGTGACTCCTCCTCTTTGATATGACAAGTGCCAGTACGGACTTGTGCTCCCCGTACCGTCGAGTATATATTGGGAGACCACAATAGGCTAATATCCTTTATCCTTAGGAAGCCGTGTCTGCCGCCCTATCAATCGCAATGCACTAAACACAACATTCGGGAAGATTGACTGCCGTACGTAAATTCCTTGGCAATTTCTCTTTAATTTACCACCAATTTGTATATTGTAGTTTTGTGATTGGTTTGGTAATCCCTCTATCTAGACTTCCACAGTAGTCACTTTCATTCCTTTTCGACTCCCTAAAAGAAAAGGTCCATCTGAGCACTAGTCACTTTAGGCTCATTAAAAATCGAAGGCGACTAGAGTCATCTTTAGCTTTTTCTCGACTCTTAAAAATTGAAAAAGCAAGTTGTGTCAAAGCATCATAAAATTCATTTAATTTGGAATAACACCCATTTTCCTTCGTTGATCTTAGGTTGAGGTAATGGATTCCACCAATCAAGGATTCCCCCTTGGGGGAAATCCTAGTCCTTTCTCCTCTCGGGGAGATATTGGTGCTCCTTATATGGCTACATTGTCCCTTTCAGGACTCACAATTGGCATGCCAGTATGTCTATTCTCAACCTCTGTCGTTCAAAACATCGTAATTCCTCAACAATCAAATCAGCAACCAAATGATACTGTAGTTTCTCCCTCACCTTCTACTTTGTTTGTTTCTCACTCTCCTTCTTCCTCTTCGCTTGGTGGAACTAGCGATACTAAAAACCAAGTAGCTGAGAAGAAGAAGAAAGAGAAGGAGAAGAAGAAGAAGAAGCCAGCCACGCAAGGGGGAAACCATGCATCGTCCAGCGAAAATCCACACACCGCACCTTCCAAACCCAAATCTCCATGGGTAATTTTCAAAGGGAAACACTATCATCGAGATTGTTCTTGCATCCGGCGGATCTTGAGAGACTGGTCTCCCCACTTGCACCATCCAGTGTCATCAACCTCTGTTGATCATGTTGAGAGTACACCATCAACTAGTGAAAATGAAGTCAATGGACAAAAAGGAAAATCTAGATTTCCTTGTATGTTGTGTGAAGGCGATCATGCCCTTCACCGTTGTCCTTTTCTAGATGAAGCTAAGAGAGTCTTGGATAATCGTCCTGCTTCACCGCAACGACTTCCACCTAGATACAAGAAACTCTTGCCAAGTCCATCGCTAGTTGAAAATTTGACTGACATACCTCTGTTGTCAGTCAAAACGCCTATCACTGAAGATAAAACTTCTGAGTCCGCACCAGACCAAAGTCAATAGGTCGAGATGGTAGTTGACCCAGTCTTGTCTTCAGAAGGTCCACCTTCAGATGATACAGTCTCCAAAGAGAATGAGAATGACATCGTTCAAATTCTTTTTGTTAACACAGAGTCTGATCGACATGGGGGAAATCTACTCGTTCCTTTACCACAGGAAGGAAGTTCCCCATTTCAAGAGATTAATCCAGCTGTTTATTTGGTGCCTCCTCCAAGCAATCTAGTCGTTTCCTTTTATTGGAACCTACTAGCGGGACCCCGCCTTCCATCTAATGTACCATTTTGAATCATAGTACAAGTTTACAGAATGATCATGGCTAGCACTATCATAGATGAAGGGGCTTCCGTGAGTATCCTTTCCTCAACTGCTTCGAAAGCACTTGGTTCGCCATCGCTTCTACTTGAGAATCGAAATTTGTCAGGCTTCAATAAAGGAACCAGTCGACCGTTAGGGATCCTTCCAAATTTGCCTATAACTTTGAGAAGGAAAATCGTTCATTTGAACGTGATGGTAGTCCAAGGGCCACTAGATTACAATCTACTCCTTGGGCGTGACTACATTTACAGCATGGGAGCTATTGTTTCCTCACTCTTTCAGGTGATGTGTTTCCCGTATGAAGGTAGAATGGTACAGCTTGTTGACCAGCTTTCATTTCCTGGTTCAAACATGGTTGCGATTCAAACATCGTCCCTAAATGGTCTCTTTGCACAAGGAATGTCTCTTCAACCTCTTGTTCATCCACCTAATTACTGCGAGTAATTCACTGAATGTGACGAAACCCAAGGCGCATGCACCTTGGTCTGCTTCGGCAGGCGAACCCAGATGAAAAGATAGATTTCCTCGTAGGATATATGACCAGACTGAAACACCCGTCTGTGTAGGATATGGGATCAGCCTAGGTCAGGATCTCCTCATCGTAGGTTATATGATTGGTCTGAAATGCCATTTTCATGTAGGATATGGGATCAGTCTGAAACAGGATCTCCTCGAAGGTTATGTGATTGGAAGTGCCGACCCACACCATTCACCTTTGTCTATTTCGATGGACAAAGCCAAGGAAGTGTTTTGTCTGCTCTGCGGATGAAAAAATCTTGCTTAAATGCAAGGGCTTCCGTATGGTAACCTGGAAACTCTACTTTTCTTTATACCTGGGGGCATGCAAACCTTTTTACGCAAGTGAAAAGCGACCAGTGTAACTCTAACCCCGTAGTATTTTAGCCTAACTTTTAGTTCAACTGCTTTGGTTAGGTGATTGGTCTGATCCACCATTCACCTTTGTCAGCAGCCCTGGCAAAGCAAAGGAAATGTTTTGTAGGAAACTATCCTACCTAACCTCAATAGTTCATTAACTCTTAGTTCTGTAGTTGGTCGTTTCTAGCCTACATACAAAAGGCACTGAGCAAAGTTTCGCATGGGGCAAGCTCATTAAAAAATGAACCTACTAATAAGAGACATCTTTAAAGATGACTGGGACGAGCAATGTTTCTGCAAAGTTCAAGCTCGTTAAAAAATAAACGTATCACTGAGCATAGTTTCTAAAGATTCAAGCTCATTAAAAATGAATCCATCCTCGGTAAATAACCTTTGTGATTTCATTGCTATCAGCCTTTTGAGCCTTGGTCATGTTCTTACCACCTCCACTCTTTTAGTCAATCATACGCCTCCACTTGATTATTTACTCTTTTGAGGAACAACTGTAATGAGTGATTCTGTTAGCCACCCTCTTTACATTGTCATGCTTAAGAAGTTCCAATCTTACCTGGAACCAGCTGCTACCCAAAAAAATCACTCGTTCCTAAAAAACGAGTCTCTTTCAAGCTCTTTTTAGACTCGTAAAATATAAAAAGATCGTTGAGCTACTGGATTTTCCAGCACATTAAAATAAAGGGAAGCGCCATCTCTCCTCTACATTTAATCTTTTTGGACCTGAGGGATCATTCCACAAAAAGATCGAGTGCTTGTCTTTTATGGCTCATTAAAACTATCAAAAAGTCATCCCTTTCGTATTATTTTATACTTTTTCGGACTTAAGGGATTATACCACGAAAAATGACTGTTGGAGTTTCCTTTTTGTCCCTTTTCAAACTCTCTAAACATGAAAGGGACCGAGTTATCTTTGTCGTTAAACTCATTAAAACAATAGTGACAAACTTTTCCATCCAGACAAGAGCGAGTTTCACAGTTGCTAGGCTCGCTAAAACATAGCAACAGGTTTGCCCAAAGGGCAAATTATAGAACAAGCATATGCTATCCTCCTCAAGCTTGACAAAAATACTGGTCAACAATGATTAGGGAAAAAAGGGAAGAAAACTTGAAGAACTTCATTGGTAGCAGGTCGCTCTTGAACATGACACTTCCACTCCATCACCATGATTGAGTCGGGTTGGGTTATTCCATTCACTGGACATATCACCATCGGTCATCCGTACCATCCATTTTTTGGGTTAACGCTACCAATCCATTTCAGTGTTGCCAATATGTTCAAGAGAAGTCGCTCAGAGAATTCCCCAACCTAGCTAACGCCTCATCCACTGCAATACCTTCACTCTCCATTTTTCATGACTACCATTCCTGAACCTTGTATCATCAGATTGTTTTCACCCCCACAAAATCATTTGCTTCGTTTTGTGTCGTAGATGTGGGATTCATTAAGGCCCTCATACAACGGGTCACTTCTTGTCAACATCAGCTCATTATCCAGGAAGTTGACTTAGGAACAACCCTTTTAGTACTTTGAAGCTTGCATGCCTCAATGGCAAGTTTCTCACTTCCGGCAATAGGTTTACATCAATGGCCTTCGACCGAAAGATTTTGCGTGGCATTCGACATCGACTCATATATTCACACCACGTGAATTGTACTGTAGTAACTTGAGGGTCATTATCATTATCGGTGATTCCTCTCGCGCCTGTTAACAGCTTACATCATTGGCTGGTAATCAAGCGATGTCTTTCCATGTTCGACTCTAGAGCATCTTTTCACATGGATCGAATTGTACATCGGGTGAAGATTGAACGAGTTTGAAGACCCGAGATCTAGTTTCATCCATCCGAGCTGTGATATATTCAAGAAAATAAAGACATCAAATGTACTCCATAGCTTCACAGATGATCATCCAAGCTAAGGATGATGGCTCTACAAGAATCACCAGTCTGCAACAGCGGACGATTGTCTGTCCTATGTACATGAAAATGAATTTATAAAGCTAAGCATGGGAATGCCTGGCTCAGCTAGATCATGAAAATAATATGAAGATAATGTATTGTATTGTATCTTATTACAGGTCGCCTTCCAGTTCGAAGAACCTCAGATCCTCATGATAAAGCATTTCACCCAACATCAGAAGATTTACAACCTCATGCTTTAGGGGGAAATTGTTATAGACATATTTGGGAACTACAACCCCAATCACATATGTCGATAAACCAAGGGCTCTAAAACCCCTAAAATTGTTGTTTCATACCCTAAAGGATCAAGGTCAACTAATTACATCATTTCCTAGAAGTTCCACCTGAAAAACTACTCAGAACTGGTCAAAACTGACCCATATAGACTGCTCCTTGGTCAAAGTGAAATGCATCTCACCTATTACACATGGGGGGTGCAATGCATATTGAAAGAGCCTTCTGTAGGGTGCGATGGGCGAGAGCAGACAAATGGCAGAGGCAGTTGGCTAAGTGGAAACCTAGAGAATCTTCTAGAAACTTCTCATATGACACTTGCCTCTCTGAATTCGCCCAAGGATGAGTAAGAGATCATGAAATCTCCAAGTGGAACCAAGAACTATTAGTGAAATGACACTAATCAAAAACCCAGAAGCTAACTCACCCCCCTGCAAATATCTATATATGGATCCCTCATCCTAGAGATCCAGAGGCTGGAATTTTGTAATCTGTAAGGAAGTGTTGTTGGTTTCTCTTTGAGACATTGTATTGTTGGGTGATCTTGCTTTTCATGAGGTGAAGAGGGCTTTCATGCTGGGAGGATGATGCTAGATCAGACAGCTGGGTTGTAATCCTCTCTTCTACTTCTATTATCAATAAAGTTATTTGAGTTTTCCTCCATATACTTGTGTGTTTATGAATCTTGTATTTGTGTATACAATTGTATGGTTAATGTACTTCTGATTCTACATTGTTTATGGTATCATAGATCTCTATGCTTTGATGGTTTCTTGTTGCTTTGCCTCTACAGGTGTTCTTTGAAGCAGGACAAGTGAGAAAGGAGTGGCAAGCTCTATCAAAGGAGAGAGGAAACAAGCAAGGAGCCAAGCGAAATATTAAGGTTGGTGCTCTCTGCTTCTCTCTTATCTATCTTCCATAAAGGAAAATGCAAGTTAATTTGAATTGTTTGTTTCTAAGATAGCTACCCGTTTTAGTGGGACTAGCAGATCAAATAGACACTAGTTTTCCTGGAAACAGCACTTGGCATGTGTTGGCATTTAGCAAGTCTTAGCATGTTTGTCATGTGTTGAGATGGCTTGATATGCTTTGGCTTGGTTTAATATTAAAGTTATCTTAGATCAATTATTGGAAACTAAATGAGAAGAAACAAAGGACAATTTGTGACTTAGAATGCATTGACACTTGGCACTTGGCACCTATTGGCACCTAGTGTTGGTGTGCCTAGCATGTCCCTCATGGAAAAGGTAAATTGATGACTTATTAACCCTATTATGTGCTCATTTCCTCATAGTTTAACTTGTTCCTCCCTTTTGTTGCCTTGACAGACCCTAGCATGCATTGTCACACCCTTGTACATCTTGGCATGCCTAAGCACTTGGCACATCTTAGCGTGTTTGACATGTCTTCGTACTATCTGGAATGTGTTAGCATGCCCTAGCATTCCCTAACACACCTTGGCAGTCATGACCTCACAACTAACATTACATTTTTCCATGAATTGGGAACCTTACATTCACTAGAACACCTTGGCACTCCTTAGTTGTCATGCCCTCTGTTATCCTCCACAATGTCCCAAGCCGATGAGGAGATTTATGGAGGTAACCACAGACCAAGATTTTAGTTTGGTAGCTAGCCCTACCAAACTAGAGAGGGATCTATCTACGAAATTATACCCAAGAGATGACTGGAATGTAAAGGATTTTAAGCTATATAGCTAGGATCAGGTGGGTTTTGGAAAATTTAGGGTTTTATTGCTGGATAAGGGAGAAAAACCAGGTAGCTAGGTCAGAGGATCAAAGGGTTACATCAACAAAGATATAAAGGAGCAATGTAGCATTACTTTTGTGATGGATCTTAGGGTTTTTCGATTTAGTGTAGTGTTTAGAAGAAGAAAAAGGTCTTAATGAGCATGAAACATGAATTCATTAAGCAAGAAAGAAAGTAACACATAATGATTTTTCCATCAAAATAGAGCTTTATGCAAAGAATTCTTCTTATAAACTGTAAGGAAAACCATTGAAGAATTGATGAATGGAAAGATAAGATGAATATCTTTCATATAAATTTATAACAGAGAAAACAAAACATCACAAACTTACTGCACATGAATTCCTAGATAATAGTTGCAAATTGTGTCCTTTGATTTCCAGAAAATGTCCAAGTATAAGCTACAATAGTTCTCTCCTCTGAAATCCAACCCGTTCTATCACTGAGAAACTGATACATAAATACCAAAACAACATCTCCCTACTCTCAAGGGTCGAATCCATGACTCTAGGAACTGTTCCATGAGGTGTTCTAACCAGACCCTAATGTCTAGGGAAGTTAAAAACAACTTCTACAATTAACTTTGACTCTAGCCTCTCTCATAAATGAGGTCAAATTTACATCAAAACAACTTACAAAGACTAACCACCTGTTATTTAAATTGACTTTTACCCCTCACATTCATATACTTCACCCTTTTTACTTTTACCAAAGTCAAACTAGGAATTACAAAAAATTACCCAGTGAAAATTTTAAAAAAACCTCATAAATTTCCAGGGGTGCATCGAGTTTTTGGAGGCCATTTTTGAGTGCCTTTATGAAGTCCAAATCCAGATCTGAAGCCTGTTCTGGAAATCTGGGAGATTTTAGATGTATATAGAGTATTTTTTCACTCAAAAGGACCCATTTTTGGCTGATATATGGTCATTCTCCCAAGGTGTCTCCAGGTGCGCAGCGAAATGGAAAAAGAGGGGCAGAAAGGTGATTTTTGGCCTCTTTTTTGAAAATTTCTCAAAACCTGAGCCCCAAACCAGGAAAGTGGGAAAATGGGTTTTGAGAGGGGGTCATAATCTTTCCAAAAATGTTAATTTTCCATCATCTAGAGCCCTGAGGAAGAAGCGTAGCATGAGCTCGCTACGCTCCTAAACAGAAAATTACGAAAAAATTGCAAGTCTGCACCAGTATGCACCTAAACACAAAATTTTCTCCAAATACTCCAATTTTTTTTCCAAAGATGCCTAATGAGATATGTTATGCAATCATGTATGCATCATCAAGCAAATCTAGCTTACCCTTCTCCTCTTGGCTAATTAGGGTTTCCTTGAGTTACTTGATTTTGACCTTGGAAACCTGATTCCTTGTGTAATAATGGATGGTCATTTTCTTTTGCAACTTGTTATCCCCATTGGCCTTTTCAAGGAGCTTCTCAAGGTGGCAATTGACTTTGTCAAGCCAAAATCCCTGTCCTCATTTATTTCCATGGAAATCCTATCTTCAAAGGTCAATTCTTCCATTGGTGGCTTTTGTTCTCTTTCCCTTTGAAGCACATTCCTAAGACCCATTGTCCTTGGTCTCTTCCTTGCCACATGTCTTTCATGCTTCTTAGTGTCCTCATGGTCCACCACTTCCTTGCCATTCATCTCTTGTTTCTTGGCTTTGAATTTCTCTTTCTCCATGACTAACTATTTTTCCTTAAGTTGACTGTTTTCTTACTCAAGGAATGAAATGATGAATTTGGCCCTTTCCAAATTTTCCTTGAGCTCCATGATCTAAGAATCCTTCTCTTTGATCACTTGTTGCAGGGTTTTATGCTCATCATGTGCCTCCAAAACAACTAGGTCAAAGTCATGCTCAATGGGCTCCTCATCATGCAAAGAAGCCTCATGATGTGATCGTGATCCTTGTTCTATTGATGTAGTAGGCTTGGCCCCTTCCTCAATTTGAGGAGCAAACACAAGCCTTTTGCCTCTCTGATATGTCTAGGTCACCTCAGGCCTAGGTGCTTTGGAAACCTCATCATGTTTTCTTGATGAACCCACCTCCATGGGATGTACTCACATGGTTTGGTGTTGGTGAAGTGGTTATATGCGTTTTCAACGCCGCCTCAATGAAGGTGTCCCATGTCATGTTCTTCTCTGTCAATTGATGGAGTATTATAACCTTTATCAGGCTATGGTGAAAGAGGCTGGGATAATGCACTTTTCCTTTCAATTTCACCCTTTCAAACATTTTGGTTAGGCTCTTATACAAGTAGCTGGACAAATTTAGAGACTTGGTAGCTGTAAAGTGCATGAGCAGTCTTATGTGGTATTGATATAGCCTAGAAAATATGCCTTCACATGTGAAGAACTTCATGACAACCTTCATCAATGGTGCATATCTATCCAACAAGTATCTGAATGGGAAAACATGTGAGTGAGCTCCTTTGTATTGTGATTTCAAGTAGGGTTTGTACTCTTCTAGGTCTAGGTTCATGCCTTTGAACCAATTTTCACCATGGTTTGGTATGTCTATAGCTTGAGAGATGACATCCACTGAAAACATGAAAGCAGTCCTTGCAATGGTGATCTTGTCTTCCTTCAAGGTGAGGGCAAATATACCTATGAGATGCTCATGGTAACCTACTTCCTGCACTCTTTGACAAAACCCTAAACAATTGACATCTTGAAAGCATTTCATGACAAATGGGGAGGAGGTGATTTCATTGAAATTAGAGGGCTCAAACCTCAATATCTTCCCCCCTTGTTGTACTTCCTCTTCTTTGATGGTGATGAGTCAGGCTCCATACTTCAAACCCTAGGTGAAAGGCAAGCAACAACAATGAAATTTGTTGCTATGAGGGAATGAGGTGGTATGATGGACTTAGGAGTTGCCTAAATTTGTAAGGAAATTTAGGAGGGTAGGGGGTGATGTCAGTGAGTAGGGGAAAAAGGAATTTTGGGAAATGAGTGAGGGGAGGGGGCAGAAAAGGCCAAAACACAGGCCTATCCTAGAAAGAGATATGGTAGATTAGGGTTTAGAGGAAAATGATGGAAAATGAGGGGATAAGGATTTGTGATGGATGGAAATGGTGTATTAGCTGTAAACAGAGGTGTAGGGACAAGGAATTTAGGGTTTAGGGCAGCAACTCATCATTTGAGGATCAAAACCGTGAAAATCATGTAAACCCTAGAAGAATAAGTATTTGATCATTTCCTTGACATATGACATAAAGGAGGGAATGAAAATGATTAAAATTACTTGTTATAGAGCCTGGAGGATGAAATGACTGACGAGGAGATTTGAAAAATGAATTTTGGTGGTCAAACAACAATTTTGGACAACTCTGCCCCATGCGCAGTGAAGGATTCATGTGCGTAGCATGCTGTCCAGGTGCACAGTGAAGGCTCTCTGTGTATAGCGAGAGTCAATTTTTGCCAGTGAGGGCTATGGAATCACAATTTTTTGCAAAGGAGGGGGGAGATCAATGCTAGGATGGTATACGAGTGAAAATGAGTGTGAATGAGCTCCTCCATGTGCTTTTATAATTTGATTTTGTTGTCTAAGTTATTAATGAGGTAGGATGGCCCACCTCACCAATTCACTTTCTTTTTTAGTTTTGTAGCCTTAGGACCTCTTCTTGTAACTTTAGAACCTTAGGAACATTATTACATCTAAAACCATAAATCACACTTGAAATCAAGTGTTATTGAACAAATTTACCTATTGCTACTCTTCATTTGCCGGATTTATACATGAAATGACTGATTTTGTGACCTTAATCCTAATGACCTAATGGTGACACTGAGCTGAATGGAGACCATGATGATGTGACTAAAGTGATATTAATGATGTTTTCATGATGGTCGACTCAATTGAGTGATGAAAGTGACCCGCATATGAAATTCTTGAGAGAGTGGAAATAGCCCTAAACACACTAGCTAGTGACCAAATTTTTATTTGAAGACTCACTGAAATGACAAAAATTTGAGTTAATGCCCCAACAACACCTTGTAAGAACATATTTGATCACTAGTGATAGGCTAAACTAACTAACACTAACACCCTTACAGATAACCTTTTTTTTTGTAACTTGGGAACTCAAAAAATTCATTAGCAAAAAAATATTGTGCCCAAGCCAAAGTCTCCCTTTCTCCAACTTGAGGTCAACCATGCCAAGTTGGAGGTCCACCAAGTCAAATTTCAAAAAGTTCTATGACCTTGTCAGAAATTCTAGCCTGGTGAAATTGTGAAAAATGGGTCTCAAAGTGCCACCTGTAACTCCAAAATAGTAACTGTTGTGTAAACAATGAGAGAGGATTTTGTTTTTGGGTATGTTATGAACAAAAACCTCCTCCCATTTTCAAAAATACTTTCCCATTTGTTTAGAATCCAAGCTTGAAGTTGGTCACACATAAACGCAACAAATATTGGCAAAAGCACAACAAATAGTTGACTTGGAATTTTGATGACTTGAATGAGGTTTTGAGTGTTGTTGAAGACCCGTGAAGAAACTTGGAGATGTCCACTACACCATGGAGCCTTTAAACCATGCAAAAACATCATTTTAGCCTCTTCAAACTTGATTCCAAAACTGACCATCCAAAAGCGCAACGAAAAGAGAAACAAGGAAGACAAACTCATATCTATTTAACCATAACACTTGTGCAAAAACTGAAGAAGGCTATTGTGATTGGTTCCATGCTTAACTAAAACCTCCTTTTGTTTTCCAAAATTCATCTCCATGGATAGATTAACATATTTTACCTTTAAAAATATTTTATTCATATTTTATCAAAACACATTAACCACCATATCTATTGTCCATAATTGTTGAATTAGGATGCACAGAATGGAGATTTCCAACTCAATTACCCAAACAAAAAAATATGAAGCTCTATTACAAAAACTCCACACCCATAATTTTACTAGTTGGTTAAAACAACAGGTAACAATATTATTTATATTATAAGTGTACTTAAAAATCAGTATATGGGAATATTGTCATGTAGGAAATTAAATATTTTTTCAGAGGTTAAATGTATGAATTCTAACTACATTTAAAAATCTAAAACTATACAGGTGGAAGGAGATGGAAAGGTGTCTGATACACTTAAATGGCTAGCGCATGGCCCCAGGAAATTTGTAAATAAGTACATGGGATTCCTAATCAATGGTTATAAATTCCATACAAAAAGCATAGAGAATGAGAGAACCACCCAAAAGAGTGCCATGCGTATGGAAGCTCAAACAACGATGAGGTTAAGTTCCAAAGATGCAAACCCTTTACTTCAAAACACAACATCCTATGGAGTGGTAGAAGAAATAATTACATTAGACTATTTTTGTATGGAGTACACATTGTTCAAATGTAATTGGATTGATGTATACAATAAGAGAGGGATCAAAACTGATGATTCGGGTTTTACAATGGTGAATATGAAGAAATTCTTAAGTCAAAATCATTGGCAAGATGATCCGTTCATTCTAGCATCACAAGTTAAACACGTATTCTATGTACAAGATCCAGTTGAGACTGACTGGTATGTAGTGTTAACATGTCCTCCAAAAGGATTGAGAAATAATACATCATATGAACCCGAGTATGCAGATTTGTCACAGGTTGTAGACTTTCAAGAAAAAAAATGTGTAAGTGAAGAACATATCGATGATGTCGATGTCAACGTTGACGTGAAGGTGGATTATGTCCATTCAGATTGTGAAGGAATATGGTTGAATATTAAGAAATAAAAGATATCGATTTTGTTATTTTGTTTTGAGAACTCCAAAATTGATATTTGGTTATGAAGAGAGATTCCTTTGTTTCTTATCTATAAAATGTTTTAGACCCATTTAGTAGATCTATTTTTAGTCCCTACCTACGACAGAGACTATTTTTTTTGGCTTGCACCATTAATCTTGTCAAATTGAACACATAAAAAATTGATATGTGAGAAGTTTCTCTAACTTTTATATTTTTATATTTTTTAAGATTGAAGTGAGAATTTTCTATATTATTATTGGACCAAAGCCCTAAAATTTAGTCATTTAAAAGAACCCAGAAAAAATACAAATTTATTGGGCACATGCCATTTGTTTAGCCTTCTTCTGTGACTATTGGTTCCGCACATTCAAACAAACAGAGGTAGGTCTTGGGAATGATGTGGGTGCGCTAAGGAGATCACCTACCTCTTGATTACATAGGAAACATTTTCTCATAATCTACTTAATCTATAAGTGGTAGGGCTTCAATTTTTTCCATTTACTGGGAAATCTCACCCAAAAAGTCAACCATTGAAGAATCAATCCTATGCTAAATCACACCTACCTTTTCATTTTTAAGATCTTCATGAGCTTTCACCTATGAACCTTAAAGTCAATGCCCTTTAGCACCTTAAATGGTGGAATAAAAGGCATTGGAATAGGAGGTAAACTCCATTCCCCTTCACCTTTGTCAATATCTCTAGAGACACCTACAATCTATACCCCTCCCTTGACTCAACATGATTCCACTTCCTTTATAAACCCTCCCTTCAAGGGCATCCTCATAGGAAGAGCTTGTGGTTGAAATATTATGATAAAAAAATGGGGCACATCATCCCTTTACAAGGTTTCAAGGGAAGGGTATTGGAAAATAACCGTCTTATCCTCTATAACCCTTAACACCTTCTCAATGCATAAGTGAAACAACATAGTGATAACTGGACCCAAAGATAGATCTCAACATTCAAGGCCAAACTCAAATAGAAAGAATCACACCATGGATTAAGAATTGGCATTTGGTTTTGGTAAAACCAAGGACCTCCTTTCAAGATCATGACCTTGCTTTTAACATTCTCAAAAGGAAGGTTTAAAACACACATTAAAAAGGGGAGATTTGCACCTTAGCCTTTGCAACCTTTGCCCAAGACAAATTTATCTAATTGACTATTCTAGATATGTTAGGTCTTGGAATTCTAGAGTACCCAATCAATGCCTTTGAGAGGCCAACTCCCAAGCTCCAACTAAAATTTAGTCCTATTGAAGAGGCAACTTGAATAATCCTACTAAAAGGAGACATTTTTCCTTTCTTTTGATTAATTTACAACAAACTTCAATGCCTCTTCTTTCTTATCTTCCTCTTCCATTCCCAAACAAAAAAATCATTAATCTTATATCATAAACACTCTATATAGATAAGCATTGGAATCATTTTCCTCAACTCATGGGGTACCTTTAAACCTCAACCCATGCAAGTGGACCTAAGTCCATGGTACAACCCATCACACTCTAAGATGGTTCTAATTGTCTCCTCAAAACTAGGGCATAAGACACCTTACAATGCAAAATGGTCAAGCCATCTCAAACTTATGGGCTTTTTTCCTTCATGGAACACATTCTAGCTAGTGCTCATCAAACATAATGCACTAACACCACTAACACACACCAAAAGTCCAAGATACTTGTAAGATGTGACCCACACCCAAGCGCTTAAACTACACCTTCATAAAATGCACCTTCAACTTTGGATGTCCAAAACAGTAATATCATAATCCAATATGGCCTATTTTTTTAGATTTGTGTAATTCATTCCTTATCAAATCCTTGCACCTCCTTAAAACTCCATGATAAATCTACTTGAATGGTCACCTTCCAAGTTCCAACACTTCCTTTTGCAACACGAAAAAACCACCTATATATGTTGCAACAACCTTGCCAACTTCTTTAGTGGGTTTCACATACATTTCACATTTCTTCTTCACCTTGCAAGGAGAGGGTATCAACTTCAATCAAGGAATGTTCACTTAGTACCACTACCAAGTTGCCGTCCCACAACTTGTCAAATGTCTTAAGTTAGCTTCACAACTTCTCATGGTGCATAATGTGCTTGTCTACACCTCTAAGTGAGACCACAACCCCCAACCCCTCTAACTATTCCACCTCTTCAACCCTTGTTAGAGTCTTTTTGGATGTGCACCCATGCCTCAAGTAGAACATAACACTAGCATCCCAAACCTGCATGCTCGTTCCATCTTTTATTGCCTTGTTGAAACCACATTATCACACTGCTTAAAATGAAATGTTTACATCTTAAGGCAAAAATCTATTTTTCTTATGACAACCTAAACTATGTGAGTGACGTGGAGAGGACTCCATTTCCTCAAGATAAAAACATCGGGTCTTACAAACCCATTCACACAACAATTTGAATATATTTAACCTAAAGAAGGGTATATACCCTACTCCTTCCAAATTTGTCATATAACTTTTAAGAAACTAACACACGTTTTTAATTATTAAATCTTTACTATAGACTCTCTTTTGTTTGCACCCACCTAATATGCAAGAACATTTAAATATTTTCAATACAGACAAATTAACAGCACATGTTTCTTTCTTACACTTAAATATTTTCAATACAAAAAACTTGTTTCCTTCTAATAACATTCAAATTCCAAAAATATAATATATGTACCTCCATAAATTTTAATAACAAAATAACATTCAAATTTTCCAAAAATACAATACATCTGTCTCCATAAACTTTAACAACAAAATGGTTACATAAAAACGATAATCTTAAAATTAAATTATTGTTAAGATGATCTTTCAAACCCAACCAAAAACACACATGAGGGGACTAGTTTATTAAATGAAACTAAAAATACTTAATATGAAAGTGAAAATGGACTCTAGTTTATCAAATGAAACTAAAAACTTAGAGCGAAAGTGAAAATGGGCACTACTTTATCAAATGAAACTAAAAGCTTAAAACTTGAAAATCGGCATTACCTTATCAAATGAAACTAAAAACTTAATGAAACTAAAAACCTCCCCTTCATTATGTCCTTACCTAGTTATGTTCTTACCTAGTTATGGAGGAAAATTTTGAGATATTTAAAAAAATTTAAGCGTTAATTTTGCTTTACGAAACCCCTCCCAACCCCAATCTTGGTTTAATCTTCTAGAACAGGTAGTGTAGTGTTTGTTCACTTTTCAACGGGCAGGAGCGAAAACTAGATTGAAGAGATCACACGCTGGAGCGAAAACTAGATTGAAGAGATTTACGAATGAGGGTTTTACCAGTGGCAAACCCAGTATCGAACCCAATCCGATTTTCAGTCCGTTGACGATGCCAAGGCATGTTTCATATTTAACTTCACTGCATTTCCCTCATTTTCAGGCTTCAGACGCAGAGAGGAGTACACACATCTTAGGTCTTTCGTTCAACATCCACTATTTTTTTGCATCCACACTTGTATGTTTAGGCTTTAATCTCTGTGCTGCATTTTTTTACTGTTTGCAGGCATGGCGTTGGCATTTGATGAGTTTGAGAGGCCATTTATCATATTGAAGGAGCAAGTGCAGAAAATCCGAATGAGAGACTTAGATGCTCAGAAGGCCAACATTGCAGCTGTCAGGGCCATCGCGAGAATCCTCTGCACCTCACTCGGCTCCATGCTCCAGAGCCCCTATCTTCACTTCTAGCTCGAGTAGTCCTGTTGGTTGGTACAAGGTCACCCGCGGTTGGATTGGCAGCTTCATCACAAGAAGCATCCATAAATAATACTCGGATTCCAAGTTTAGGAACAACCGCAAGTGCTTTGGAAGAACCTATAGCACCACCTGTCCAAGTAAAGTATACACACCTTCTTATCGATGGAAAATTTGTTAATGCGGCTTCTGGAAAAACATTTCCAAGATTGGATCCCAGAACAGGGGATTTGATTGTCAATGTGGCTGAAGGTGATGCAGAAGACGTGGACAGGGTTGTAAGGGCTGCACGAAAAGCCTTTGACGAGGGCCCATGGCCGAAAATGACTGCTTATGAGAGATCGTGTATTATGCTCCAGTTCGCTGACTTGCTTGAAAAGCATAATGATGAGATTGCAGCCTTGGAAACACGGGACAATGGGAAGCCTTATGAGCAAGCAGCCTTGGTTGAAGTGCCAATGACAGTGCAGCTATTTCGTTACTATGCAGGGTGGGCAGATAAAATACATGGTCTTACAGTTCCAGTTGATGGACCTTATCAGTCAAACATTACATGAGCCTATTCGAGTTGCAGGTCAAATCATCCCTTGGAATTTTCCACTACTTATGTTTTCTTGGAATTTTCCATTAACAACTCTTTATGCAGCAAAACTTTTCCACGAGGCTGGACTGCCTCCAGGAGTTCTGACTATCATTTCGGGATATGGTCCAACTGCGGGAGGTGCAGTTGCAAGGCACATGGATATTGATAAGGTTGCTTTTACAGGTTCAACTGCTACTGGTCAAGCAGTGCTAGAGTTAGCTTCCAAGAGCAACCTTAAGCCAGTGACATTGGAACTTGGAGGAAAGTCCCCTTTTATTGTATGCGAAGATGCTGATGTCGATCAAGCCGTGGAGCTCGCTCACTTTGCATTATTTTTCAATCAGGCAAGGAGTTGAATCTCTCAAGTATTTAATCTGCATGGCACTCAATATTGTAACATGTTAATCAAGCCGCTGCTCTTTCTGCAGGGTCAATGCTGCTGTGCCGGGTCACGAACCTTTGTACATGAGAGTATCCATGATGAGTTTGTAGAAAAAGCAAAAGCTCGGTGTTTAAGTCGGGTTGTCGGTGATCCTTTTAGAAAAGGTGTTGAGCAAGGTCCTCAGGTATGCTGTTTTTTGGTCATTACTTAAGCATTGAATACCTATATTAATGCAAAAATAGAGAAAACAGAGAAAAGTTGCTTGTCTGCATGTAACTAATAGGCAACTGAAAGCGTGATAATCAAATGCCTGATGCATAAATGGGTCCTTTTGAATAAGAAAGTCAGCTTCTTATTTGTGCTTTGAGGGATATCATGGTTCACTGCAAAAAGAGAAATATAGGTCACTACACTTGAGAAGGGAGCTTGTTGTCTGAAAATGTTCTAGGAAATGCTATCTTGTGAAGAAAATGTTGAGCACTTTGATGTATAATTGCTGGTGGTCCCTGCCACACAAGTTTCTTGGTCTATTTATAAGTTGGCTGTTGCAGGACCGGCAGATTAACTCTTAAATTGAGACCTTGGCTGGTCCTTTGTCCTTGAATTTGCATTGCACTTGCACCATGTTAATGCCCATCAGAACCATTTTGTCATTCTTTACTACGTTCTCCAGTTGGTAATTGACAAAGCTCGATTTGTGAAGTCCTCCTTCCATAAATGACAAAAGCATGACTACTTTACTACTAGCATGTTGGGAAGTATTGAGCTATTCAAAGGATGTTTTGCTTGTAGAAAGTATTCTTTTTTAAATCTGAAGTGTCATCATGTTCTCGGTGGCCTTATTTTGATATTGTTGAGAATTTCTTTTGAAACGCCGCAGATTGACCAGGATCAGTTTAACAAGGTTATGAGTTATATCAAGGCTGGGAGGGAGAGTGGTGCAAAACTTGTAACAGGGGGCGACCAAATTGGTACCAAGGGCTTCTATATTATGCCTACCATTTTCTTAGAAGTTAAGGTATGGGAATAACATTTTGGGGATAATTGCAATTCCGCAAATCTTTCCCCAATTAGTTATGAAAATGCTTACTTTTTACTGGTTTGGTTCTTCTTTTCCACTCTAAACTGGATTTTAACTCTCAAAGATGACTGAAATCCACATATATTCGAGATGACATTATTATGGATTTGTTTGCTACTACCTTTAACTGGTGGAACTAGACACAAGTAATAGGAGTGAGGGTATTGTCAGTTCGAGCACAAATTTTCCTTTACTGCTTAACATGAATGGGGTTGCAGTACTTATCTTACCTCTGTTTATGTGACAAAAATAGGATGACATGGCCATAGCTACTGACGAAATATTTGGTCCAGTACAGTCAATTATAAAATTCAAGTAAGTATAGATGATGGCTGAATTGATTCCGAAGATATTGATTTCACAATGTCTGTTTGAATTTTGATTTAAGAACTATATTTTTGGTGGATACTATTTGCTGCTATCTTGAACAGAACTATAGACGAAGTAATAAAGTGGTCGAATGCTACTCGTTATCTAAGTCACCGGATTCGTCCTAAACCCCCTGCGAATCCCGAATCCGGTGAATCCGACACGATTCGGTCCGAATTCGTGTCCAAATCATAGGACACGTCGTGTCCATTTCGGACACGTCGTGTTCGAGGGCGTGTCGCGATTTTAGGACACGTGTCCGGTTTCCAGGACTCGCTAAGCTCAGCGCGGGAATGAAAAGGGCGTGTTTGCTCATTAAAATTGTCATTTGGCAAGTGATTTGTGCTGTTGGAGCAAGGAGTAAAGCATTTTGGCAGCTTCATGATCAAATCTAGGCGCTAGTATTGATATGCTATTCATGGTAATGTTAAATTCTTAAAGTAAAAGTGACATTCTCCTTAATCTTCATTTTCATCTTTTTACTTAAATTTTTAACATTACCATGAAATGACTCAGGATGTTTGAGAGTGGTTCCGGCCTCATTGGATTTCATATGGAGAAAGTAGAATTTTAGATTTCATTCAAAATCCAGCAGACTTATCAGTTTTTCAGCATTTTAGGATTGGGGGATTGCAATGTTTCCATTGAATTTTGTCATGTATTAGGGTATGGAACTCGTATTTAATCAAGAGCACCAAACCAAGAGCTTCTAAATGTGTCGTTCCCGCTCCCGTTTTTGCTCCCGATCTCCGCTTTCGTTCCCACTCCCAAGTAACACTATTCCTGATGATATGGGTTTGGACACCACTGTTGAGTTGGCATTGGCCAACATGGATCTCAATGATCCAGTGCTAGAGCCTGTTAGATTTGATGACTTAGAGGGGTCAACCTCCATACCAGCAGATGCAGAGGCGACTATGGATACAGCGCAATAGGAGGATGTAGAGGAGAGCAGTGGGGACCATGATGATGGGGACAGTGATGCTGATTCTGATGCTGATTGATGCCTTGAGGCTTGTATACCTGTAGTTGTTTTATATTTTCTATTTCTATTTGCCATTGGCATTGCACCAACACTACCTATGTAGCACATTTTGATTTGATGACTTAATGAGAAAACTATAGTTGTCAGTGTGTTTATCTTACTATCTTGTAGTTGTAAGTTGTCTTTCAGTTATGAATTATGAATCATGACTTAAATTTTTAATAGATTTATCATTTATGTGACCAGTACCACTGACATTTATTTGAATTTTGTATGTACTATGCATGCTAATAGCTATAGATGAAGATCTATGTTTGAAATCAATAAATTTGTATCATTAATTAAAATTTGTGTAAGAAATATGATAAGATCTAATTTTTAATATATATGTATATTTTATATATATATATATATATAACGTGTCCTAACGTGTCTTGTTTCGGGGGGTCAGCGTGTCCGAATCCGACACCACGAATCTCGAATCCTACGTGTCCCGAATCCCCGTGTCAGGTGACTTAGCTCGTTATGGGTTGGTAGCAGGAGTGTTTACAAAGAATATAGAGACCGCGAACACTCTTACTCGGGCATTACGTGTCGGAACAGTTTGGGTTAATTGCTTTGACATTTTTGATGTTGGTATACCTTTTGGTGGCATAAAATGAGTGGCACTGGAAGAGAGAAGGGTATCTACAGTCTCAATAACTACTTACAGATTAAAGCCGTTGTCTCTCCTTTAAAGAATCCACCATGTTTGTAGGCTGTTAGTTCCTACAAATGGTTCTATTGTGTGGGGGAACATATTCAGTTCTTGATGGTCTTGTCAAGTCAGTTTAATTTGAATTTAGCTTTCTCTGTCAATAATAATGTATATGACCTTCAGATAGGTGTGATGCTTTTGTTTTCTTGTGAACCTGCATAGTAGTTGTTACAGACATATTTGGGCACTACAACACCAATCACATATGTCCATAAACCAAGGGCTTCTAAGTCCCTAAAAGTGTTGTTTCATACCCTAAAGGAGCAAGGTCAGCTAATTACATCATCTCCCAGAAGTTTTCCATGAAAAACCACTCAGAACTGGACAAAGCAGGACCATACAGACTGCCCAGTGCAAAGGATGTGATGCATCTCACCTGCCACATGCAAAAAGTGCGATGCATACGTAGGGTGCGATGAGCGAGAGCAGACAAATGGCATAAGCAGTTTGCTCGGTGGAGACCCTGAGAATCTTCTAGAATCTGCTCATTTGACACTTGCCTCCCTGAATTCGCCCAAGGATGAGTAAGAGATCATGAAATCTCCAAGTGGAACCAAGAACTATCAGAGAGATGACACTAATCAAAATCCCAGAAGCTGACTCACCCCCCTGCAAATATCTATAAATGGGTCTCTCATCCCAGAGATCCAAAGGTTGGAATTTGGTAATTTGCAAAGAAGTGCTGTTGGTTTCTCTTTGAAGACATTGTTGGGTGATCTTGCTTTGTATGAGGTGAAGAGGGCTTTCAAGCTGGGAGGATGGTGCTGGGTCAGACCAAGTGGTTGTAATCCTCTCTTCTACTACTTTTACTAATAAAGCTATTTGAATTTTCCTCCATATTCTTGTGTATCTCTGAATATTGTGTTGATATATGCATTTTTATGGTCAATATATATCTGATCCTATATTGTTTACAGTGATAAATCTCTATGCTTTGATGGTATTATGTTGTTGTGAATCTACAGGTGCTCTTTGAAGCGAGACAAGTAAGGAAGCAGTGGCGAGATTCTATCAAAAGAGAAAGGAAACAAGCAAGGAGCCAAGCGGAAGACTGAGGTTTGTACTCTCTGCTTCTTTCTCATCTCTCTCTTGTAAAGGAAAAACAAGTGACTTTAATCTGTTTCTTTCTAAGATAGCTACCCATCTTAGTGGGACTAGCAGCTCTAAATAGACACTAGATTTCCCGATAACAAAATGGCGACTCTGCTGGGGAGCGATTAGTTTGATTGCTTGTCTCTATTTGTTTGATTCATAAACCACAGATGGAGCCTGAAGTTAAGCCAGCTAGCCTTCAAATTGCATTTGCTATGCAAGTGCAAAGTAGATCAATGCTGCTTCAGTCAATCTCTTGGTTTGTTTACGAACTAAACAATTGACTTGCAAACATCCTAAGTGCCCTAGAGGTAGCTTGAGCAACCACATTAGAAAAGCCCCTGTACTTTGTAGTTAATGACTATCATTTTCTCGAACTAAATCCCTGAACTAAGCTGCAAACTGTGACCAAAAACCAAGTTAAAGTCTCGTCCCTGGACCATCGCACCTTCTCTTCTTGGCAATCTGGATGCATCGCACCTCCCGTGTGCAGTAGGTGGGATGCATCCCTGTTTCCCTATGTTACAGGTGCGATGATCAGACAAGACTAGTTCTGCCTCCAGATTTTGGTTTTTTCTTCACTCTCTTCAGCTTTATTCAGGAGTTTTGTTGTCTGTGATCAGTAGACCACTGTTGAAACCCCCTTCCTTTGCATCATCCAACCTCCATTGTGCAAAGATTTGTGAATGTTTTTTATGTATTTTTCGCCATTCACAATTCTCATTTACAAAATGGTAGCTTAATCGAACTGTCGTCTTTGGATTTGAAAGTGTCGCAAGTGTCATTTTCAGTCAAGGAAAAGAATCCTTCTCTTTTTGATAGTCGATTACACTATTACTCTTGTATTTGATCTAAATTAATAGTACTTCAAGTGTCAAAAGCAGTTTTCAATTCAAAATTGCAAAGAGTCGTCTTGTCTCCCTTTTGTTTTTTTTTTTTGAAAAGAAAATCGTTAGTATTGTTGCTTTGAAAGAAGATGTAGTTCAGATTTGTGCTTAACATTCTTTCTGTCATTCACACATTAAGAAAGAGGAAAACAAATACATGCATGTGCATTTGCACATACACTGTTTTTTGATTTTGATTTAGGACAGTGCATTTAGTGTGTGCTCTCTGCTCTATGTTGAAAGGATTTCATTTCTCTTTCCTTCGTAGCTAGGATTTTCATTGCAGAAAGAAGATTAAACGACTGTTTATCATCTTAGATTGCATTTTAGGAATTGTATATCTACATCATGCAGTGAATCTTAAAGTCAAACTTCTTAAGAAAGATCAACTATAAAATAAATTCAATGAACATAGAAACGCTTTGGAACCTAACGCACAACATCTAGAAGTCTAGGCTAGAGACGTATTCTGGTGTCGTAAAGCCTAGTAACTATCGCTTTCATCGTAGGTTGGCTGATTCCTCCTCTTTGAGATGACAAGTGCCAGTACGGACTTTTGCTCCCACGTACCATCGAGTATATATTGGGAGACCACAATAGGCTATATCCTTTATCCTTAGGAAGCCGTGTCTGTCGACCTATCGATCGCAATGCAATGAACACAACATTCAGGAAGATTGACTGCCATACCGTAAAAAGTATTCTATAGTTTTGCAATTTGTTTGGTAATCCCTCTGTCTAGATTTCCAGAGTAGTCTCTTTTGTTCCTTTTCAGACTCCTTAAAGGAAAAGGTCCATCTGAGCACTTGTCACTTCAGGCTCGTTAAAAATCAAAAGTGACTAGAGTCATCTTTAGCTTTTTCTCGACTCTTAAAAATTGAAAAAGCAAGTTGTGTTAAAATGTCTAAAATTTATTTTAATCGGAATAACGTCACTATTCCCTCATTTGTCTTAAGTTGAGAAAATGGATTCCACCAACCAAGGATTTCCCCTCGTGGGAAATCCTAGTCCTTTCTCCTCTTAGGGGGATTTTGGTGCACCTCATATGGCCACATTGTCCCTTCCAGGACTGACAATTGGCCTACCGATATGGCTTTTCTCGACCTCTGTCGTTCAAAGCACCGTGATTCCTGAACAATCGAATCAGCAACCAGATGATACTAGAGTTACCCCTCAACCTTCTACTTCGTTTGTCTCTCCCTCTTCTTCCTCTTCACTTGGTGAAGATAATAAAACTAAAAACCAAGTAACTGAAAAGAAGAAGAAAGGGAAGGAGAATAAGAAGAAGGATCCAACGACAAAAAGGGGCAACCATGCATCGTTTAGCAAAAATCCACACACTGCATCGTCCAAACCTAAATCTCCATGTGTCATCTACAAAGGAGACCACTATCATCAAGATTGTCCTTACATCCCACGGATCTTAAGCGATTGGTCTCCCCACTTGCACAATCCGGTGTCGTTAACTTCTAACGATCATGTTGAGAGTACACCGTCAACTAGTGAAAATGAAGTTATCGGACAGAAAGGAAAATCTAAATTTCCTTGCAGATTGTGTGAAGGTGATCATGCCCTCCACTGTTGTCCCTTCCTGGACGAAGCTAAAAGAGTCTTGGATAACCGTCCTGCATCACCGCGGTGACTCCCTCCTGGATACAGAAACTCTTGCCAAGTCCATTGCTAGTTGAAAATCCGACTGACGCACCTTTGTTTTCAGTCGAAGCGCCTATCATTGAAGATAAACCCTCTGAGTCCACATCGGACCAACGTCAATAGGTTGAGACGGCAGTCGACCCATCTTGTCTTCAGAGGATTCACCTTCAGATGATACAGTCACCAAAGAGAATGAGAATGACACCGTTCAAATTCTTTTCATAAACACAGACTCCAATGAACATGGGGGCAATCTTCCCATTCCTTTATCGCATGAAGGAAATTCGTCAGAGCTGTATCTGACCGTTTATTCGGTCCCACCTCCAAGCAACCTAGTCGTTTCCTTTGATTGGAACCTACTAGGTAGACCCCGTTTACCGTCTAATGTACCATTCTGAATCATAGTGCAAACTTACAGAATGGTCATGGTTGGTACCATCATAGATGAAGGGGCTTCTGTGAGTATCCTTTCCTCGACTGCTTGGAAAGTGCTTGGTTCGCCATCGCTTTTGCCTAAGATGCAAAATCTGATAGGCTTCGATAAAGGAACTAGTCGACCATTAGGGATCCTTCCAAGTTTGCCTATAACTTTGAGAAGTAAAACCATTTATCTAAACATAATGGTAGTCCAAGGACCTTTATATTACAATCTAATCCTTGGGCATGGCTACATTTATAACATGGGAGCTATTTTTTCCTCACTCTTTCGAGTAATGTGTTTTCCGCATGAAGGCAGAGTGGTCCAACTCGTAGACCAGCTTTCATTCCCTGATTCACACATAGCTAATAGTCAAATTCCATCCCTAACAGTTCTTTTTGCGCAAGGAATGTCTCATCAATCCCCAGTCTGTCCACCTGATGAACGTGAGTAATTCGATGGTTGTGACTAAAACCTAGGGGGCATGCACCCTGGTCTGCTTCGGTAGGAAAACTTCAGGTATAGGGTAGGTTTCCGTAGAGGATATATGACTGGTCTGACACACCCATCTGTTTAGGAAATGGGATTAGACTGGAATAAGATACCTCTGTTAGAAGGTAGGCCTTTCCCGATAGAACAAATGTTTTGTCTGCAAATTGAAGGGTAACCTGGAAAAGGTAGGCCTTTCCTGATAGAACAAATGTTTTGTCTGCAAATTGAGGGGTAACCTAGGAAACTCTACTTCGCTATACCTGGGGGCATGCAAACCTTTTTGCATGAAAGTGAAAAGTGACCATTTATTTTCCTAGTTTGTAGATTCTTAACCCTTTAAACTCGTAGGATCGGTCGTTCCTAGCTTACATAATAAAAGGAGTCAGAGCATAATTTCGAATGGTGCAAGCTCCCTAAAAAATGAACCTATCGATGAGACATCCTTATTATACGACTGGCACAAGTAGTTTTACGTGAAGTTCAAGCTCGTTAAAAATTAAACCTAGCAATGAGCATATGTTCCACTAGAGTTTAAGCTCATTAAAAAATGAACCCACCTCTGGTAAATAACCATTGTGAATGATTATCATCAGCTTTTGAGCCTTGGTCGTGTTCTTACCATCACCTCCACTCTGTTTTAGCCGACCATTCACCTCCATTTGATTGTTTACCCCTTTTGAGGAACAACTTCGACGAATGATCCTATTAGCCACCTTCTTTAGACTACCGTGATTGAGGAAGTTCCAAACCTTACCTGGAACCAACTGTTATCTGAAAACATCACTCGTTCCTCAAAAAACGAGTCTCCTTTAGCCTCTTTTCATCAAACTCGTAAAATATGAAAGGATTGATGAGCAATTGGCCTCTCCAGCTCGTTAAAGTGATCGGAAGTGCTATCCCTCCTCTAGATTTTAATCTTTTTGGACCCGAGGGATCATTACACAAAAAGATCAAGCATTTGTCTTGTTCGGCTCGTTAAAACTATCGAAAAGTCGTCCATTTCACATTGTTTTATACTTTTTCGGACTTAAGGGATTATATTACGAAAAAGGAATATTGGAGTTTCCTTTCCGTCTCTTTTCAGACTCTCTAAAATTGAAAAGGACCAAGTTATCCTTGTCGTTAAACTCGTTAAAACAATAGTGACAAACTTGTCCATTCAGAGAAGAGTGAGTTTCATTGTCGCTAGACTAGTTAAAACATAGCAATGGGTTTTCCCAAAGGAAAAATTATAGAACAAGCATATGTTATCTTCCTCAAGCTTGACAAAAATAAAGAGGTACTGGTTAGAAATGACTGGGAAAGTTGGGAAGAAAACTTGAAGAAACATTATTAGTAGCAGGTAGCTCTTGAACATGCCACTTTCACTCCATCACCATGACTGAGTCGCGTTGGGTTATTCCGTTCACTGGTCATATCACCATTGGTCCACCGTACCATCCACTTTTGGGGTTAACGCTACCAATCCATTTTAGTGTCGCTGATATGTTCAAGAGAAGTCACTCAGAGAATTCACCTACCCAGCTTGTGTCTCATCCGCTACAATACCCTCACGCTTCATTCTTTCATGACCGCCACCCTGAACCTTGTATCATCAGATCATTTTCACGTCTATAAAATCATTTTCTCTGTTCCGTGTCGTAGATGTGGGATCCATTAATGCGTTCCTACGACGGGTCACTTCTTGTCGACACTAGCTCATTATCCAAGGAGTCGACCTAGGGACAATCCTTCCAGTACTTTGAAGCTTGCATGCCTCAATGGCAAGTTTCTCACTTTCGGCGATAGGTTTACATCAATGGCCTTTGACCGAAAGATTTTGCATGGTGTTCGACATCGAGTCATATATTCACACCACGTAAATTGTACTGCAGTACCTTGAGGGTCATCATCATCATCGATGATTCCTCTCGCATCTTTTAACAGCTTACATCAATGGCTAGTAATCAAGCGATGTCCTCCCATGTTCGACATCAAAACATCTTTTCACATGAATCAACTTGTACTTTCAAGCGAAGATTGAACGAGTTTTGAAGACCCCGGATCTAGTTTCATCCATCCGAGCTGTGATATATTCAAGAAAATAAAGACATCAAATGTACATTATTGCTGCACAAATAATCATCCAAACTAAGGGATGATGGCTCTACAAGAATCATCAGTCTGCACATAGACGGTTGTCTGTCCTATGTACATGAAAATGAATTTATCAAGCTAAGCATGGGAATGCCCGCCTTAGCTAGATCATGAAAATATTATGAAGATAATGTATTGTATTGTATCTTATTACAGGTCACCTTCCAATGCGAAAAACCTCGGATCCTCATTATAAAGCATTTCATCCGACATCAAAAGATTTACGACCTCATGCTTTAGGGGGAAACTGTTATAGACATATTTGGGCACTGCAACACCAATCACATATGTCCATAATCCAAGGGCTTCTAAGTCCCTAAAAGTGTTGTTTCATACCCTAAAGGAGCAAGGTCAGCTGATTACATCATCTCCCAGAATTTTTCCATGAAAAACCACTCAGAACTGGTCAAAGCAGGACCATACAGACTGCCCAGTGCAAAGGGTGTGATGCATCTCACCTGCCACATGCAAAAAGTGTGATGCATACTGGAAAGCCCTTCTATAGGGTGCAATGAGTGAGAGCAAACAAATGGCACAAGCAGTTTTCTAGGTGGAGGCCCTGAGAATCTTCTAGAAGCTGCTCATTTGACACTTGCCTCCCTGAATTCGCCCAAGGATGAGTAAGAGATCATGAAATCTCCAAGTGGAACCAAGAACTATCAGAGAGATGACACTAATCAAAATCCCAGAAGCTAACTCACCCCCCTGCAAATATCTATAAATGGGTCCCTCATCCCAGAGATCCAAAGGTTGGAATTTGGTAATTTGAAAAGAAGTGTTGCTGGTTTCTCTTTGAAGACATTGTTGGGTGATCTTGCTCTGTATGAGGTGAAGAGGGCTTTCAAGCTGGGAGGATGGTGTTGGGTCAGACCAAGTGGTTGTAATCCTCTCTTCTACTACTTTTACTAATAAAGCTATTTAATTTTTCCTCCATATTCTTGTGTATCTCTGAATATTGTGTTGATATATGCATTTGTATGGTCAATATATATCTGATCCTATATTGTTTACAGTGATAGATCTCTATGCTTTGATGGTATTATGTTGTTGTGAATCTACAGGTGCTCTTTGAAGCGAAATAAGTAAGGAAGCAGTGGCGAGATTCTGTCAAAGGAGAAAGGAAACAAGCAAGGAGCCAAGTGGAAAACTGAGGTTGGTACTCTCTGCTTCTTTCTCATCTCTCTCTCGTAAAGGAAAAACAAGTGACTTTAATCTGTTTGTTTCTAAGATAGCTACCTATCTTAGTGGGACTAGTAGCTCTGAATAGACACTACATTTCCCGATAACGGTAGTGTCTCTGTAAGATTCTGTAGTTTCAGAATTTGGAACTCAATTATCATGGCCATATCAAATGTAAAATGAAGGGTGTCATAGTTTCTGCCATGTTTTATGGTTCTTGATTTTCTGTGAAGGTGCATAGTCATGTCTCTACAAGACTCTCTAGATTCAGAATTTGGAACTCAATTATCATGTTCATATAAAAAAAATTGATGTTAGTTTGGAGAAACACAACAGAAATAAAACTTTTCTGGCAACAGACAAACATCACAAACAATGGAGAAACAACAACATTACTCAATCATATTCTATACTCAATCATAGACAATAGAAGAGATAAATTGACAGCAGAAAAGAAAACAAATAACTGGAGAATAGAAATCACTTCATATTACACAATAGGCCTAGGCCTTGGCTTGCCTTGCTCAAGATGAGAAAATACAAATTTATAGAGGCTGATGTTCAAGCTGAGAAAATACAAATTTATAGAGGCTGAAGGAGGATCTAGAATCATGCATGTGATTCAGATGAAGATCTAGAAACAAATGGCGGTGTGGTAGGTTCGGCGCGAGTGTGGCGGTGACGGCTGGGATGGCAGAGTGTCGGGGAGTCGGTGCCGACATTAGCACAGTGTGAGTCAGTTTGGCTTCACACTTAACAATAGTGTCTGTTCACTTTTCAACAGGCGGGAGGGAAAACTAGATTGAAGAGATCACAGGCGAGAGCGAAAACTAGAATGAAGAGATTTACGAATGAGGGTTTTACCAGTAGCAAACCCAGTATCGAACCCCATCCGATCTTCAGTTCGTTGATGGTGCCAAGGTATGTTTCATATTTAACTTCACTGCATTTCCCTCATTTTCATTTCCCCCATTTTCAGTCTTCGACGCAGAGAGGAGTACACACATCTTAGGTCTTTGGTTCAACATCCACTATTTTTTTGCATCCACACTTGTATGTTTAGGCTTTAATCACTTGTATGTTTAGGCTTTAATCTCTGTGCTGCATTTTGTTACTGTTTGCAGGCATGGCATTGGCATTTGATGAGTTTGAGAGGCCATTTATCATATTGAAGGAGTAAGTGCAGAAAATCTGAATGAGAGACTTAGATGCTCAGAAGGCCAACATTGTAGCTGTTAGGGTCATCGCGAGAATCCTTTGCACCTCACTTGGCCCCATGCTCCAGAGCCCCAACGGTGATGTCACCCTTAGTAAGCTCCTGTTCCATTTAATCATTGTCTATTTTTGGATTGGTGAAACCCATTAAGTTATGAAAATAAGTAGATTGTACTTAAAAAACCTATGAATTATAAGTAGAAATTACATAAAAAAGTTTATGTAGATATTTTGCAAGGAGTCAAATAACCAAATACTCTATGATATTTTATATACTAAAGTAAATCTTGCACGTTGAGACAATATAGCCAAACTCAGTAATAAAAAATTACATGGCTTTCTGACAGGGCAAAGCGCAGAGCACCTCCATGCCTTGAACATGATTCTTAGCAGTATGACTTCAACTGCAATTGAGAACTCACATGGTAAAAAAAAATATTTGACCACTCTCATCATAGTATCCTATGCATGTACACCCAACTTTCATTTACATTTCAAAATAGTCCTCCATAACCATAGCAAACAATGATATAAAATGAAAAAAATCAGGACCTTTCATTTACATTTCAAAACATTCCTCCATAACCACACAGGCAATGATATAAAATGAAAAAACCAGGACCTTTTGCTAGAGCATCTGGCTTTACAATAAATTCAACATACTGAACATAGAGTAACAAATCATAAATACTTGGGAAATATTATGCTAGCCTTTGATTAAATAATGCACTGTAAAGTTCTACATATGCCAAATATAGATAAATCCCTTAAAGAATAAATCATGTTCTTTGCTTGTTTCTGCATTTCTTTTGCTTTGGTGGTTGAAGAACCACTTTGATTACGACATCAAAAACAACCTTAACATTCTGTTGTGTTTTAGAATTGCATTCAATGTATGCTGCAGCCCCAATTTTCCTCTTCAAATCTTCACCTTGCGTTGTTGAGATTGGGGCTGCTCTGGGATGATCAACAAAAAACTATTTGTCTTTTCGTAAATCTAATTTGTCCCCGCTAAAATGATAGACATAGATGGTGCGTAGTGTCTCAATTCTGGAATCCACTTTTTGGAAATGTTTTTATAACTGGCCTTGTTGATTAAGGAGAAAGCCAGGAGGAAGACATCTGCACCTCTATAACTCAGGGACCTGATCCTGTTGTAATCCTCTTGTCCCTTCGTGTCCCAGAGGCCAAGATTCATTGTACTTCCATCCACCACTACATTTGCACTGAAGTTATCAAACATTGTTGGTACATAGTCCATTCGAAATGTGTTGCTTGTGTAGGAAATAAGCATGCAAGTTTTTCCCACAACACCATCCCCCACAGTCACACACTTAATAAATCTAGCAGTACTCATGGTTGCTCTGACTCTTCAGAAAAACTAACTATATTTGCTGGAACATTTCCTATCCAGTGGCTGAATTCACAAAGGCTGCTTAGCTCAGCTAACAACACATAACAGACAGTCAAAAGTTTTAAAGCACCCAGAGCGATTACAAACTAGAAAGAAAATTGTTTCTCAAATTAATATTTAAAAGGATGTCCTAGAGAGATTAACAACCATTAGAAAATGGAACACATTTTGAAAAGAAACAAACAAACATCTCAATCCAGAACATCACAGTTGGGATTTGTACTCACAAAAACCAAATACTCTATGATCTGCTCACTCTTCTCACACACTGCGAGGCCCACCAACTTCCTACAGAAGAGAAAAAAAATCAATTTTGATAGTTAAAGGCCATTATAAGATATTGTCACAGTCCATGATGTTATTTCCAAGTTCTTCTGTGGGAGGTTGTCTGATGGATGAGGAACAAATTGTTATCATTACTAAAAGTCTTGTGTTAAGCACCTCCGAGCAACCTTCCAGAGGAGCAACCCAATGTCCCGAGGGGGGATGGGGACTACTTCTCTTGCGGGGCCTGGATCTAGGAAAGTGAAGACATAAACTATGCATGCTTCGGTTGCTTCGGTAGGATGGATACTCCTGCGCTTAGGTTTAATTGAGGTTAGGAGTATAAAGTGTCAAGGGAAGAGTGAACATGAATGAGCACAAGATGTTTCTAAAAGGAGGGAAGGGAAGCTAAAACTTGAGGCTCACAAAATGCTGAAATAGAGCCAAACACATCTCAGAATCTACAACTGGATCTAGAAAATGGAATCCAACACTGTTAGAACATGTAGGAAGCTACTTGAAGGGTGGCTCCTTCCTGACGGCTCAAAACAAATTGTGGGAAAAAACCATACATGTCTAGTGGTCTTCGAAAAGTACAGTCTTAGCAACCCAATGGAAATTCACTTTCATGTATAACTTGCTCCCATGAAATCCCAAAATTATCTCAAAACTTGTAGCTTTGCTTCTTTTTCTGTAATTCCTCAGTCACTTTTCCTTTCATGAAATAAGACCAATGTTCTCAAACCATAAATAGATGTATCAAGTCCTCCTCTATAAGGCATATTTGATGACCACCAGCTCCATCCTCCCTAAATGGTGATGCGAGCATTTCTCACTTCCATTAATGGAGTGCTAAAATACGATATTCCACAATATATTTAACTGTAAATAGGGAAACCATTACAGGACGCATTTGTACAATTCGATGTGATCTATCAATAGGTTGGTCTTCAGTTGTTGGATTCCATCAAAGATCAAGTAGAAGAACATAACATGCAGCAACCATGTTGAGACCAAGACTCGCAACTTTCAGGGACATTTCCATAACAGTTACCTTAGGGATTGTCATGAAATCATTCACAGCTTTATCCCATGCTATTACAGACATAGTTCCAACTTCCATCCAACCTTCTATGTTGTATGCATGATTTTTTTATAGGAACCTGAAGCAAATATGGCATACTCGTCCACTGGGAGAAAACTATGGCTTTCTCCGATGTCTCTATAATCTGCTGCTTATAGTCCACGCTAAAAAATGGGTCATAAAACAACCAGTAAATAAAGTGACCCAAACATAGGAGGAGGATGGTTTGCCTTAGAGATGCAATGTTCCATTTGGAATTGGCTTGAAGTGACTTGAAATAATTTTTAGATTCCTTAGGAGGCCCA
Organism: Pinus tabuliformis; assembly: GCA_031772625.1. Taxonomy (NCBI): domain Eukaryota; kingdom Viridiplantae; phylum Streptophyta; class Pinopsida; order Pinales; family Pinaceae; genus Pinus; species Pinus tabuliformis. The sequence continues at coordinate 462,831,753 of CM062810.1, forward strand.
ATGACTTGCCTTCCTTTCTTAACATATCTCTTGAGATGTGCCAGGACTTGTCTTTTAAGGTTGGTTTTGCCAATTTGGGCACATGGGTTTGCTTGCACAAAAAATGGTCGATAACTTTTAACATATCACTTGTCTCATTTGACCAAGGATTGACCTCAATATGCCTTCTTCAAGCCCACCTGTGTCACAAAAGGAGTACAACCACCTTTGATTGGGCATATCTCCTTGGTGTCTTGACATTTTAATAAAATTTCCATGTGGCATGGCAAGTAAAAATTATGTTGAGCAATTTGAGTCTTTGTTGACTCTTGATCCTTGGGATCCTATGTGTTGGGATCTGTAAACTGCCTTGGGAAAGGTGAAATGTTGTAAAATGTGAGTCTGCCATGTTGAGAACTGTAACATGAATGATATATCACAGCCAAAGATTGCATACAGACTCTATGACACATGACCATGTGGATAGGACATAGGTGCGCTCAAGACATGGGCTATACTACAAATAGTGATCATTGCTACAAGACCAAAGGTTCCTCTAAAGCATGTGTCCAAGTATGCCCTTCCTAATCCCTCCAATCCTATGCAGGATGAAAGAACCTAAAAGTGGAGTGTAAGTAGATTGGGTATGACAGACAGTAATAGGCATAGGACACCACAATATATAACATCACATGACCTACAAGTCTACGATTTGGATTTTCTAGGACTACAATGATGCTTCCCAAAAGGAAAAATTAGCTATAGGTACCCTTGCTGAAATGAGGGGTAACAGTTCCATTGGAGGATGTGGAGGGCGATGACTTTTGTCCAATTAGTCTCACTATCTAGATTATGTTCTCAAGTCTTTTTTCCTAGACTCATGGAGCTTTCCAGATAATCTCTTTTTTTGTTCTTTGAAGTTTTCAACTTTATCATTGACATGTTGAGATATTATGATATTTGCATTTCAATTTGATATTATTATGTGGGCCTTGGTTGATAGATATAGAATTTATGAATACCTTGAGATGAAAATCTGAAATTTGATTTTAAATTACGAAATTTTAAATTTGATTTACATAAGAAATCTAAAAATTCAATTTGATTTCATATCAGAAAATGATACGTATGATATTTGATATTTACTAGTTTAGTGTTTCTAATTTATTGTTTATCTCATTTACCAATATGTGTATGAAAGCTAAACAATTGATATACTTTAGTTCATATTTTATTTTTGTCTTTTTTTTTCTTCAATATATATAATTGTTCAAAACATAATTTTAGGGAATATATTGCTGAAGCTCTAAAAAGAAACTTATTAGAAATACTGGGGAAAATATTGAAAATATCAGCAAAATAAACTTAGACCTCAAGAGTTCTGGAAATATTGGACAAATTTGGCAACCTGAAAAACTTGGGAGATCTCAAAGATATTTGAAAGACATACTTGTAAAAAAAAGGTTAGGGTGAGGGTTCTGATTCCCTGATTCGTAAGTTTGGGATGAGTGCCGCAACCACACCAGAATCTTCTGCCGGTTTTGGTCACACCCATGGTTTGTGTAACTTTGATGATAAGTCTAAGTAACTATTGGAATTTGTAGTCCTTTTTATGGAATATTTTATTTTCCTATACATGTATTGTGTGAAAGGAAAGATGCATAAAATCTCAATCTTCTTCTAATAAAATGGCATATAGTAATTAATAATGGAAGAATTACATGTCTGATCCCAATGTTGTTTATCATGTGATTTTCATTCATTAGGTAAAGTGGTTCAAAATTGAGTTATGTCAGGCTTTGGAGGAGAAGGAAGCCACTATTCTGAGATCGAAACTGTTAAACAAAGGTCTATAGATAATTCTTTACAAGGGCTAATATATTGGAAATGGAACTTGTGCTTATATTTTTCCAGACAAACTAATTATGCTCTGATGATTTGAGATTGATTTCCTTTACTTTTTGGCAGGATAAAAGAGCTAGAAAAAACATCCATGGATATGGTTAAAAATGAAAATATGTGCTCGTTGGATGCAAAGGTTCCTCACTGTTTCTTTCCTTCCCTATCAAAAATGTATTCATGCATCCTCTAGTCAATGCATTATATTAAGAAAATCAACATGCATCAATTTTTGCAATATTTTAGGATTGTAAACATTATAATCCAAAATTTAACAAATGCTAAGGTGCACTAGAAAAAGGGAAAAAAGTTGAAAGTTGAAACACATGAATAACATGATCACCATACAAGAGTAATTTTCACTTCTATTGAGCCTTATCAATGAATTCAACTACATTAACTCCGACTCCTATTAGAATCATTCCATATAGTCTTTATTACCCTTTATGAGTTATTTGAGACTCGGAACTACTCATTAGGAACACAGCCAATGGTAGTAATTTTAGAAGTAGTTTGAAAGCAATGGATTACAATAATGATTGTCTAGTGTTTGAATGGCTAGAGGCTATTATTTCTCTTTTCTATTCAAGCAAACCGATCTTAGAATACAAACATTAATGATCTGTCTTGTCCTATTCTAATCAGTTTAAGTAATGTTCTCTATGGTCTTCTTCACCTCCTCAATTAGTCTTTGCTTGCCTGTGACTTCCCTTCAAGCTGTGTAATTATGCAAATAAAAAAAATTCAATATTTGATTTTGGTTCTTGGAGGGATGTCCAATCATTCACTTCTGAAACCCTTCATTATCTTCCTATTAGGCACATAAATTGTTCTCATCTAGGGTTCCCCTTTTTTTTTGTCTCTATTTGGTTTTGGACTAGAGTATAGTTTCTTTTTGTTACAATAGTCTTGTCTTTGTTAAGCCCTTTTCATGCTTATATAGACTCTTTTTTCTGAGTCCAAAGTATCCTCCAAAAACCTTGAATGACATGCAAAACTCGAGAGGGTCGTTTGAATATGCCTTTGTGAAATTTGAAACTATAATAGTAATCCATCACTTAATTGTACTTGTAGAGATGATAGTGCAGGTATTATGAAATGTAGCTCCTTTTGTGAAAATATGGAATTCTTTTTAGCTACTTATAATTACAAAATCAGCTAAAAACAAGATGCATGAGAATAATAAGGGCCCAAGGGGTAAATTTATTCGACATTTTTGGTATGGAATTTCAAAAAAATGAGGGAAGGCATAGGTGAGAAACTTACAACCCTTTTTCAGCTCCGAGTTGGTTGCCATGATTACTAACAGAAACTATTGGAAGATCTTCTATACGACATACCTTCTACCCATATACAACCTAAAAAAACTCTTTAGGAAATAGCTCTGATGCATTTGGCTGATGATGTTGTCCTACTCTCTTATTCTCTTGACAGTTTAAACTTTACAGAGACAACTGGATACACTTAGTGGTTGAGCTAAGACTAAGGTTATGATTTTTAATACTTCTAGGGATGCTCTGTCCAGATTTCAGATCTCCTATAAGGGTTTAGGGGTTCAGTTTACTAGCCTATCCTCAATCTAAACCCTACCTCCTAGTTGTACCTTTGTAAATTATATGCTTCACTCTCCATCTTGGAGTGCTAGTGTTTTCAAATACATTTTTAGGATATTCCTTCAAAGGAGTGCCTTTTCAACACTATTATTAAACCCACCATTCATGGGTTTTAGGTTTGGGGCCCTAGTTTAGGCTATGTAGAATGGTCACATATTGAGAGGGTTCAAATTATTATGCTTCAATATATGATATAGTGAAAATGGATGGTTCCTTGGTCTGTTGTCCATGTCAAGTTCACTATCTGGCTTGTCCTTCTTGGGTGTATTTTTAGGCTCCGATTATATTTTCACATACTTTAATCTTTGGCTGATTCAATGTTGGGTTATGATCGATACCTATTTCTGGCATTGTGTTCTTTGAACTTTTGATTGTAAGCTTTCACATGAATTTAGATTCAGGCTCTCTCATAGGAAGATATCTAGCATTTTAGACAGAATAATCTGATTAGTCCCTTAGACATGGTGCCCTATGTGCAGATAGGGATCATAATTGATATGGAATTTGGATGTCTAAACCCATTGAAGGTGTGCCAATGTTTACCTGTTGTTCCTTGTTAGTATCTTCTTTCGAAGCATTTCCTTGGCTAGGCGAAGTTGGGGGCTCTGCCAAGATTTGAAAGAATTCATTGACTTCCATGTCTAAGTCCATCAGAGGTCTTGTATCACCCATAATATTTTAGAATCATCTTGTGTGAATAATCTTTCAAAAATGCTTCACAACAGTCTGTTGTGGCCACAAAACCACCCTATTAAAATTTGCCCTGCTAGCAATTTTGAATGGGTCCCCTATAAGTTGATCTTGCACCCCCCCCGAATGATCTGTTTTATCCCAGGGATTTTAACTCTTTGCCAAGTCAAATATTCAATTTTTAAATGGTCAAGGCCCCCTTAATAAATCCCTGCTGCATGATTTATCTATAACTCTCTCTAAGCCCTTCATTCATATCCTCATCGGGACATTTTCGACCCACGAAACCTTCTATCGCATCCTTATCTCCATCATAACTCTTTACAACGGAAATACTTCACAAAACATGCACAAATCACTCCTTTTCTCCTATCAGAATCAACACTAAGGCATGATGTTCACCATAAGGCATCAGCCCCGACGACATTATTAACCACATTACATATATTTTGAATCCAGAACCCCATCGAATATCGCAATCAACAGGATTCCAAGGCTATATACATATAAGGCGCACCTGTCTTCCAAACCTGATGGCTTTATTAACCAGAATACATATATTTCAAGTTCGGAGCCCTTCGCATAACGTAATCAGTGGAATTTGAAGCATATACATAAGGTCGATGTGATATAGTGGACCCAATAGGACTATAAAGTAAAATATATACATTATCGAGTCTACTTCCCAATCACATATTGCAATCTACAGGGTCCAGGGATTACATATAAAGCGATTTGCGATACGATGAACCCGCTGATAATTATACGCTCGGGTATATAAGATTTGAAATTCGGCTGTACGGCCCGACCGTGGCGTTTTCCGTGTTTTCCTATGTATTCGATAAAATGTTGTGGTCACAGTTTTTAATGGAAAATCCATATGGTGGACCCAATGGGGTATAGGTTCCTGCCTATAATATTTCAAGTCCGAATTTCCGATTCAGTATGTGTTATACAACGATTTTCAATGTAAATCGGATTTATGCTTGCGGGACTCAATCAGTGCATGAATTGAAAAACTAGGGGTTGATTCTTTTACATGTGTTCATGTTGATGATATAAACATTTAATGAAGCCAAGGTTTGTGTTTTTGATCCGAAATTGGATCCTTAAACTCTCTTAAAGCTACCCAAACTCTGTAAAAAGTCATACCGAAGTTTAAAGTCTTGTGGATGTCGAAGCCTATAGGAAATAACCTCCAAACTACGACAATTTGTGGCCAGCACGGAGCAACGAGGACCCTCAGTAAAAAAGCACTGACCATTGGCCCATGGAGACTGCACAGTGGCACAAACTAGCGATTGGGAAGTCCAGGTCAGAAAAGGGAGGCTATTTCTGATGCGCGATTAGCGCTTTCACTGGGCAAAACCCCTCGAAATGGAATAGCCCCGAGCACTCGGTCATAAGGGAAGCCGAAAATCGTGGGAAAGTGCTAAACTTAAAGGCGAGTGCCGTGCTCCAAAACCGGTGGAATATCGGAGGCATTTCGGACAGTAAGCGAGTTTGTCAGAGGACCCAGCGATGCCATACAATGATTAACGCGTGTCCGGCAGATGAGAGAGAAAACCGCTCTCATCGCGGGCTAACGTTCGAGCAAGTCATCCGCATGATAAGAGCAATAACCATAGGATCTGGAGGCCCCAAATCTAACGGCGGAGATTGCACCTGATGGGAGACCAAACCCAAGAGAGAAAATAAGCTACGACACATAAAGGTTTGAAGTCCGATGTGGATGATGGGTTGGTAGAGATTTGTGTTTCGCGGGAATTCTTGGAGTAAACGGAAATAACGGTCATTTCAAACGATCAAGTGTTTCCGATGAACTTGACACTTATTTGTAAGGAGACAAGTGGCCACCTCTCTACGAAGCGTTACGCAGCAATGATGATGCGGGGCAGAGAAGTCCCAGTGGACAAAGGCATGCGATCTATAGAGCCGAGAAGCCAAAATGAATAGTCAGGGAACGGAATGGTTCTAAGATCCACGAATAGAGCATAGAGTCTTTGGAGGACGTTGAATGTGCAAAGAGTCTTTGGAGCCACTCAAAGGTCAAGTGAAAACCCAGGGAGCTCAATTGACAACAACATATTATTGTTGGAGTTGCTTGGAGGTTGAGCGACTCACAGAGGCATGCAAAGGCCGATAGAAAGAGCTTATAAAAGCCAGAGCAGAGAGTTATGAGCCACAGCTAGAGCCAAGAGCCAGAGCAAGCGCCAGAAGTGAGAGCTGAGAGCCAGAACTAGAGCCTGAGCCATAGAGCCAGAGCTAGAGTTAGAGCCATAGCCAAAGCAAGAGCCAGAGCCAGAGCTAGAAAGCCGAAGAGCTCCAAGATCCAAGGGATAAGATGGTGTTCTGAGCCCAATGTTCCTGTATAAAACATTGGAGTTAAGTGTAGCACTTGTAAAAGAATTGAAGCCATAATCCCAGAGAGCCTAATTGATTTGATTAGAGCTCAAGGAGACGTAGCCCAAGATATCAGGGTGAACTCCATATTATATTGTTGTCTTATGTGTTTGTTTTTGCTACTACTTTAACTACTGTTATATGCATTTATATATCATTTCAAGTACCTTCCCATATCAACACAAACAACATATTTTAAAGTAAATATTCAGCTGAAAACAAATACAATAATACACCCATATTTTCAAGCATTTCTTATTTATGCATTGGTTAATCATTAAGACTTGGGAAAATTTAAAGCTTTGGAAGTGGGAGAGGTTCTTGTAAGTTAGACAAGAAACCTAAGAGCCCCATTTTCAAATCAGGTGGTATTAGAGCTTAAGATTGATTAACCCCACCTTCAAAGAAGGTTGTATCATAATGCTTGATTGACAGGGAAAATATTGCTTGTCTGAAAGGTGTTTGGACAGTCAAGGATCGATTACCTCATTGATTGTATGCTTGGTTGCAGACTGACTGTTGTTTGAGTTTGCAGAGGTGAAGGGAAAGCTATTGATAGTTCAATCTAGGAAAGACAAGAAGGAAGAGGAGCTGAAGGCATTCCTCTATCCCAAAGGACCTCAGGGTAATCCTTGAAGAACAAAAGGTTATTGCAAGAGGTTACTGGATAAGCTCTTTAATAATCTTGTTTGAAGTTATTTTATGCATTTTGAAAATGAAAACTTCTACAAGTGAGTTCTCAAATTCTTCTTGCTCTCGAAGTTCCTTTATTGGAGACATGAAGCAATACTTGTCCACCATGATGGATATGGTGAGAGAAATGTATGAGGATGGAAGGAAGAGCAACATACTTAGAGAGCAACAGAATTCCGTGGGGGAAGAGAAGCAGATGATTTTTGGAAAATTGTAGGAGATGAACCTGAAAAGGATGCATGAGTTGGAGTCACAACTCTTTGTTGCCAAAGAAGCCTTGGCCAAGTATCAGCTTGAAGAAGAGGTAAACTATTCCTGTTTTTCTTCAAATTCTTCTAATAATGCTTATATTGGTTCCTTTGAAAAACATACCAGAGGCGTAGGTTCCAAGCTAATGTCCAAGATGGGTTATGAAGGAAAAGGATTGGGCAAACATGCATAAGGTATTGTTGAGCCAATAATGGTTGAGGAAAGGCCTAAGTATTTGGGTCTTGGCTATGGACAGTCTTATGGAGAGAATTCCAAAGCTTCCATGAAGGACATTGAAACAGTTCCAAAAAGGAGTTTCATTGTAGGTCCTCTACCTTAGAAGCGTGAGGGTTTTATTCAAAAGGAATGCAATAGCTCGAAACATCATTCGCATGATGCAGGTGTTCAGAAGCACATACTTGAACCAGAGGGTTGTGGAAACTCTGACAGCCTTGAAGAAAGTGATAGTGTCCCAAAGGGAGCTACTTCCTCATTTGTCTCACCTCCTCATGAAGGCAATAAAGGTGAAAAAGGCAGGGATAAATCTGGTTCTAAAAACCTTCCTTTTGAGTTTGTAAAGCATGGAAAAAGAATTGCATGTTCCTTTTGTGGTTTGGATAACCATTATGTTTCTAGATGTTGGAAGAGGATGGCCACATACATGAAACTTTTTAAGGACAAGAAGCAAGAAGCCAAAGGTCCACAGGACAAGGCAAATCATGCTGTCAAAAGGATGCACGTGTGTTGCACTTACTGCCATAAGCAAGTGCATCTTACTGACAGGTGTTGGACTTTCAATCCAACACTGTTTCCACCAAAGCTGAAGGAGAAGGTGGAAAAAGAAAATGGCAGGGATGGAAATAAAGATTCCATGATTGATGTGGTTCAGGATGATTCACATATTGATGCTGATGTGTAAACAAAGGAGGGACCTTTGAAATGGATTGGTAAGAAATGGTTAGAATTCTTATCCAATTAAGACTACATGTCCTTTGATGCATCTATTTGCATTTCCTTGTGGAATAAATGAAAGTTGCAGGATCTTACCAAAATGGTAAATAGAAAGAAGTTGAGTCGGAAACTCACTTTATTGCTGCAACAATTTGTTCATTTCAGCTTTGAAAGTACAGTGTACTTAAGCAAAAGTTGATAGATGGAATGCATGCATGAGCATGAGATGCATGTGATGTTGTCTTGGGAGAAGTTAACTTGGTTTCCAAAATGGAGATCTTGATGTAGTGTTTCATCTTTTGGAAAAGAGTCCTAAAGGTCTTTTTCCTACATGCTTGACTTGAAGGGTCATTTGTTGTAAAGGCATGTTTTATTGGCTTGTTATTTAGTTAATCATTTGTATGAAGATATAAGACATGGAAGGGTTCACAAGATGTGAAATATGTTTCTTTGTTGAAGCAGGAGTTAGCCCATGCAGTTGTTGTCTATATGCCTATTGTTGCTAACAGTGGTTGTTGGTAGCTTTTCAAACAGGCACAAATGAAATTTTTGTGGAGCAGATGTACTTCAAATTTGTTTGAGCCGCCTTGGATCAAGGATCAAGGCAAAGAAGTTCAAACTACCTTCTGTAAACTTCACAGTAGAAGTTCTGCATGAAGTCAAGGAGGAAAATAGTTCTTCCCAAGACGACCAACCCATCCCAGAAGGGAAGAGGTCAGAGATTTTGGGTCAGAGGCACTGTACAAACGCAAGTGTAGGGAGGCTAAAAGAAGAGGGTGTTGTTACTCTCATTGACTACTCAAATCAGTATATCAGTCTTTTGGTGGACCAAAAGTTCTTTTAGTTGGAAGGCGTGATCCGAAAATGGATCCTTAAACTCTCTTAAAGCTACCCGAACTTTGTAAAAACTCATACCGAAGTTTAAAGTCTTGTGGATGTGGAAGCCTATCAGAAATAACCTCCAAACCACAACAATTTGTGGCCAGCATGGAGCAACGAGGACCCTCGATTAAAACACACTGACCATTGGCCCATGCAGACCATGCAGTGGCACAAGCTAGCGATTGGGAAGTTCGGGTTAGAAAACGGAGGCTATTTCTGATGCGCGATTAATGCTTTCGCTGGGAAAAACCCCTCGAAATGGAATATCCCCAAGCACTCAGTCACAAGGGAAGTCGAAAACCATGGGAAAAGTGCTAAACTAAAAGGCGGGTCCCCTGCTCCAAAACCGGCGGAATATTGGAGGCGTTTCGGGCGATAAGCAGGTTTTTCAGAGGACACAACAATTCCATACAGTGATTGACACGTGTCGGGTAGATGAGAGAGAAAACCACTCTCATCGCGGGCTAACATCCGAGCAAGTCACCCGCACGATAAGAGAGATAATTATAGGATCTGGAGGCCCCAGATCTAATGGAGGATATTGCACCCGATGGGAGACTTGACCCGAGGGAGAAAATAAGCTATGACACATAAAGATTTGAAGTCCGACGTGGATGATGGGTTGGCAGAGATTTGTGTTTCGCGGGCATTCTTGGAGTAAATGGAAATAATGACCATTTCAAACGATCGAGTGTTTCCGGTGAACCTGACACTTATTCGTAAGGAGACAAGTGGCCACCTCTCTGCAAAGAGTTATGCAGCAATGATGATGCAGGGTAGAGAAGTCCCAGCGGACAGAGGCAAGCGATCTAGAGAGCCGAGAAGCCGAAACAAACAGTCGAGGAATGGAATGGTTCTAAGAGCCACGAACAGAGCAGAGAGTCTTTGGAGGACGCTGAATGCGCAAAGAGCCTTTGGAGCCACTCGGAGGTCGAGTGAAAACCCAGAGAGCTCAATTGGCAGCAGCATATTGTTGTTGAAGTTGCTTGGAGGTCGAGTGACTCACAGAGGCATGCAAAGGCCGAGAGAAAGAGCTTAGAAAAGCCAAGAGAAGAGAGCCACAAGCCACAACCAGAGCCAAGAGCCAGAGCTAGTGCCAGAAGTGAGAGCTGAGAGCCAAAACCAGAGCCTGAGCCATAGAGCCAGAGCTATAGTTAGAGCCATAGCCAGAGCAAGAGCTAGAGCTAGAGCCAAGAGCCAGAGCTAGAAAGTCGAAGAGCTCCAAGAGCCAAGGGATAAGATGGTGTTCTAAGCCCAATGTTCCTGTATAAAACATTGGAGTTAAGTGTAGAACTTGTAAAATAATTGAAGCCATAATCCCAGAGAGCCTAATCGAGTTGATGAGAGCTCAAGGAGACATAGCCCAACATATTGGGGTGAACTCCATATTATATTGTTGTCTTATGTGTTTGTTTTTGCTGCTACTTTAACTACTGTTATAGCATTTATATATCAGTTCAAGTACCTTCCCATATCAGCACAAACAACAGATTTTAAAGTAAATAATCAGTTGAAAACAAATACAAGCATACACCCATGTTTTCAAGCATTTCTTATTTCTGCATTGGTTAATCATTAAGACTTGGGAAAATTTAAATCTTTGGAAGTGGGAGAGGTTCTTATAAGTTAGACAAGAAACCTAAGAGCCCCATTTTCAGATCATTTTTTAAGCATTTTTGTTATATTTTTATATCCATAGCTAATGATTAAATATATCTACAGGCGAGGATCAAAAGATGAGAGGTGAAATTGAAGCACTCATGGCAATGATGATGAACGCAGCATCTTTAGTTTCCTTCAGGAAATGATAGGGAATGATAGCCACTTCACATAGGTGCAAAGAAATGATACGCAGTCATTCTCTGTTCCATCGGCATCCATTCATTCCCCCAGGAAGTAGAACACTCCAGCAAAGGTGACCTCGACGTGTCAGCAATTTCACCGACCATTCTCATCTGTATATTTTGATCTATGTAATGAAAATAGGGGAGGTGAAAATAAAGGAAGACGGAAAGTCATTCCGGGCCACATAAGTATTACCTTCGGAAATGAGATCAGGGCTTTTTTTGTTTAGAAAGAACAAATTTGATATATTATGAATAAAAAAAATTGTTTGGTTGAACGAGGAGCCTTTTGTTTCAGATTTAAGGTCCTTTGCTTTTATATGTTTTGAAACATGGTGTTGTTGCTAGCATAAATACAAATGTGTTTTGTTTTTGTTCATATTGATAATGATACAACTTATGATTAGCCTTGGTTGTTTGAATGTAATTCTTCATCATAGTTAATTCATAGGCAGTCCCTGATTTGAAACTGTGTTAGACATCAGTTGCAAGCTTTATTTGTATAAAAAGGAATGTGTATTCATGTATGAGTGATTGGATTGCAATTTAGATTTGATGCAGCCTTGTTCTTATGTGAACCATTAATTGATTTGTTTGGCCTTGGAATTTACCTATGATGTTTAACCTCCCTTTTGTTATGCTCCTGCAGGATAGATTAGGATAGTTTAGAGTAATTAACGGTAGTGTATATAGGATTTGATGCATATAGGTTAGCTGTTTCCTTTTGTTGATTCAATTGAAGTCTTCCTCTAGGAAGCAATCTCTCAACACCTATAACAGTTCACGGGGTCCTTTAAAACCCGTTAGAACTAGCCACTCCAAACGTAAGCAGATCTAATTGGGGTCTGTGATTGGGTTAGTTCCCCTTGTTGGTATAGCAAAAATTCGCCATGTCAACAAATTGGCGCTAGAAGGAGGGCTTGAATGTTGTCCATAGATTTTTATGATTTCATCTATAAATGTCATGGATTCGAAAAGATTAATGCATGGATCATAAAGGTCGAAAAGATACCTCATCCCATTTGGAAAAGCCTCATTTCAAAGAAGAGACACTGTGGGAGTATCCTCTCACTCAGGAACAACCAGTTAGAGTATTTACTTGGGCTTATGCTCATTCCCTCTCTCAGCTCCCCATCTTTCACTCTTTACCTCCGACAGCCAAGGATCTATTCCATGGATGAAGAGACCTCTGCAGCCCCGTCTCTTGAAGATATTGTGCTAGAATCCTTGCAAAGTATTGACACTCCTTGGAAGAAATTCCTAAGGATCCATTCTCTGAAGGTAATCCCTGGCCCGATTTGGGAAATCCTAATAAAGAACACCTCGAAGACACCTTCAAGCAGAACCTCCTTATCCATAATATGGCTAACGTTCCTCTTCGAGGTGGAAATCAGCTTCAACTAGGTGGGAACCAACTCCCACCTCGTCCGGGAGCACTCTCTCCCTGGCTCACTCAAGATGTCGTAGCGGTACCTGGGCAGTAGTAGCCCTTACCCAAGAATGCAGAAAGAGTGCTACCTAAATTCGACCCTAAGAAGGGAGACACCTCTGATAACTATATTCACTCTTTCTTCCTGGTCGTGTGCATGTTGGGGGAAGCCGATGAAGATATAGTATGTCACCTATTCCCTTTTACCCGGATTGGTGCAGCTTCCACATGGTACTTTAGCTTGAGAATCAGATCGATCACCTCGTGGGTTGCGTTTCAACAGGCCTTTTTAGACAAGTATGGCGATGAAAAAACACTTGCGGCCTTAGTTTTAGAAATATCCCATTTGAAAATGGAAACCAAAGAAAAGGTCAAAGATTTTAACATCCGGTTCAAAATTTTGTTCAATATAATCCCGGCTAACGCTAGACCTACTGAGGAGGTGCTCATGGAATTCTACATCACTTCTCTCCCTGTTCCTATTGCGATGTGGGTCAAAAGGAGTAATGAACAAACCTTACAGGGTGCCATCGATGAATCAGTGAAAGTCAAGAATGAAATGATCAGTCTCACAGCATGCCATCATACAACTGGAGAAAAGAAAGCCTCTCAATCATCCAAGAAGAATAATGGGAGGGATAACAAAAAGGTTGAAATCAAAGAAAAGGATACCACAGATGTAGAAGGTTTGCATCGGATCATTAAGAAGTTGACAAATACAGTCATCGATATGAAAAGGAATTCTAGAGAGAGTACAAGTGGGAGTGGAGGAGAGTATAATAATAGAAACTATTTCAAAACTTTCTATCGTAAGAAGACAGAAGGTGGTCATGGTCCACTTGCACTGCCTGCTCCACCCAATGAAGGGAATTTAAATACAAAAGAGCTGGCTCTTATCGGATCACTCCTTAACCAAGAAGAACCCATAGTGGAGCTGGAGTCGGAACAAGAAAATGAGGAAGAGTACCAAGTAGAAGAGCCCTTGGACAAAGAATCTCAAATCAACGTACTGTGGGATTTCTATACAAATGAGAATGATGATGACCAAGGGGACAGTATGGCAGAAATCCACACTAATGAAATCCACACACAAAACTAAGGGGCCACTTGTGAGTGTGATGAAGCCTGTAGATCAGACAAAGAAAGATGTTCGCCCTTTGAAGGTATCCACTCCCAAGGTTCCTGTTGAGAAGAATAAACCTAGTGGTGATTCCAAGAGTACGCCAGTCGTGAGCTATCCTCAGAAAGAAAATGTATCTCCAAATGCAACAAAGCGACTCAAAATGGTAAAGTCCCACCTAATAATGGCAAAACTGGTATGTTTACTCTACCCTATCCTGTTTATAACATTGATTACAATATTGTGGATGATCTTAAGAAATCTTGAGCTAATATCACATATTTTGATTTGCTAAAATTAACACAGCAAAGAGATTTGCTCTTGAAGGCTATGAATGAGCAGAACTACAAAACTCCCACCATCCCATGTAGGCAAACCAAGAAGTCGATGTTCAGACTTGTTAGTACCCCTAGTACAACCCATATACCATCAGCTATGGAAGCCACTCTGTCTAAAATGAATCGAAGCCCCCAAGATGTTAGTGTAGCCATGATAGGGAGGAAATCAAAATCCTTGACTCTACCTTTCCTTATCACATTTGGAATCCTCAACATGAATGTATACAATTGCTTGGTAGATTCCAGTACCTCATCCACTGTGATGCCTTACGAAGTTGCTAAAAGACTGCATGCAATACCCTAGAAAACTGGGACTTGAATTATGCAATTGGACAGGAGAAATGTAAAAGTAATTGGGGAATTGAAAGATGTGTTGATTCAGATGGCTGCTAAACCAAAATACACACAAGTCATTGATATAGTGGTAGTCAATACACCCAGGGCTTATGGAAAGCTGCTTAGTAGGGATTGGTCAGCAAAACTGAATGGATATTTCTCAACTGATTGGTCCCATCTCTTGCTGCCTTAGAAGGGGAAGGGTGATATGATGAGAGTTGATCGTGAAAGATACATGAAGTATGTGGTGACGGAATTAAACAGCCCCAATGAACCTGTAATGTTTACCAACTCTATCCTTGGGAATTATAGTTTCAATGTTTGTGCCACAGAAACCTGTTTTGGAGAATTCCATGCAGAAATAATTGAAGAAGCTCCAGTAAACACATAGTTGGAACCTCTCCCCTATAGTCCAACTGATGAACCACCCTGTAATATAGTAGATGATAGAACTAGTTTCATAGGAAGCAATTCAATTGATGTAACATTAGACTCTATATTTTGGACACTCTATTTTGATGGCTTTAACTGCCTTGAAGGTGTAGGTGTTGGGAGCGTTCTCATTGATCCACAAGGGAACCAACATCTGATGGCCAGCCAGTTGGAGTTCACGTGCACCAACAACATGGCAGAATAAGAAGGCTTGCTATAGGGCCTGAAAAGGGCCATTGATATGAAGGAAAAAAATCTTAAAGTTTTTGGTGACCTGCAAATAATTGTGGACTAGGTAAGGAAGAGGATACACTGCAATTTTCCACACCTGGTAAGATACCATCATGAGGTATGGAACTTAATTGACAGTTTTGATTCCTTCAATATCACATACATACCTCGAGGACAAAACCAAGATGCCGATCTGATGGCTGATATGGCTACAAAAATTTTGCCTAATTTTAGATTAAAGAAGAATAAATGTTATGTTGAATTGATTTTCAGACCATCTGGGCCTGATAACATTTCAAACTGGCAGGTGTTCGAAGATGACAAGCAAATCCTAGAGTTCTTGCACTACGAGAAGACATTCAAGAATGCAATCATCAATGAAAAAGAACATGATAGGCTTATGAATGAAAGGGAAGGTGAGGAAAAAGATCAGTTCAATAAAATTCCCAGGTCAATTGTTAAGATGGAGCATTTGTATGACCTATATGATAAATTCAAAATGTCAACTAATTGCAAAATGCATAGCTCATCCATGAAGTACTAATCGGTCAACCTTGGAACCAAAGAAGACCCAAAAACTGTTAATTTGGGCTTGGGGTGCTCTCCACAAGAAAAGGCTGCATTTGTCAAGCTATTTAAAAGATACAAGGACTTCTTTAAATGGACATATGGAGGCCTAAAAACCTTTGATAGTAGCGTTATGCAGCATGTAATTCCTTTGGAAAAGGAGGCTAAGCCCTACCAACAAAAGCTTCGCAAGATGCATCCAAGCCTAGAACCATTGGTGAAGAAAGAATTAAACAAAATGTTGGATGCTAAAATCATTTTCTGGGTTAGACACACCCACTGGGTAGCCAATCTCGTGCCAGTGCAAAATAAAGTGGAGACATTAGGCTGTGTATCGATTTCAGAAACTTGAACAAAGCATCGCAAAAGGATAACTATCATGTCCCTTCTTTGGAACACATCCTTCAGTGCATTTCTGGGTCTGAAATGTTGTCCCTTTTAGATGGGTTTTCAAGATATAATAAAGTGTTGGTATCTAATGGGGATCAGCTAAAGACAACCTTCAACACTAAATGGGGCACTTAGGCATATCGTAAAATGCCTTTTGGACTTATTAATGCAGGCACCACATTCCAGAGAGCCATGGACACAACTTTCTGAGGGTTGATCAACAGATCAGTAGTAGTGTACATGGATGACATTACTGTTATTCATATTGCAAAAGGGATCATATTTATCACTTGAAACAAAGTTTCAAAATATGCTAAAGGCATGCAATATCATTGAATCCCAAGAAGAGTGTATTCACAATCACAAAAGGGAAACTACTGGGTCACATCCTCTCTAAAGAAGGGATTGTTATTGATCCTCAAAGAATAGAGATCATCATGAGAATACAACCCCCTGCCAATAAAAGTGCAATGTACTCTTTCTTCGGGAATATCAATTTCGTTAGGAAATTTGTCTCAAGTTTTGCGGAAATAGTGCACCCCATGAAACTAATGGTGAAGAAAGATGTGGTGTATAAGTGGAGCGATGAAGCCAAGAAAGCGTTTCAGCGAATTAAAGAGGCCATCGCAGAAGCCCCTATGTTGGTTAGTCCCGATTTCGACAAGGAATTCCTCTTGTATACTTTCACTTCTAATGTTTCATATGCTGCAATCCTCACCCAAAAAAATGACGAGGGCAATGAAGTCCCCATTTCCTATATGAGCTCTAATCTCCAGGGAGCAGAATTGAACTACCCAGACATGGAGAAACAAGGCTTTGTGGTTTTTAAGGCCATAAAACATTCCTGCCCTTATTTATTAAAGGCCAAGACTGAAGTGATCGTTCCCCATCCTACTGTAAGAGCCCTCTTCGTGCAGAAAGAAATGGGTAAATGGAGAGGAAATTGGATAACCGCACTTCAAGAATACAACCTCGAGATTAAGCTTGCGAAGATAGTTCAAGGGCAAGGACTGTGAGCTCTCGGCAGAAGCCTTGGAAGAGAAAGTAGGGGCATCCAAAGAACCAGAAGCACAAAACTTATAGAATACACAAGTGGAATTAAGGGAGGAGCCCCTATGGATTGATGAAGCGCTGATGTGGGAGAATGAAATGTTGGAAGCCCTTTTGGATCCTGAGTCGTGGTATTATGACATCCGCTTTTATCCTACGCGGGGGTCATGTCCTGAACACATGGAGGCATCACAACGGAGAGCACTCAGATTGAAATCTAATTAGTATCATTTGGCCAATAACACATTATACAGAAAAAATTATGACAAAATCTGGCTAAGGTGTTTAGAAAAGGATGATGCCTACCATGTCTTGAAATATGCATGACGGCCCAGCAGGCGGTAATTATGGTGGAGAGACCACTGCTCACAAAATATAAAGAGCCATATATTATTGGCCCACAATGTTTAGAGACTCGCATGCCTACACTTAGAAATGCAAGGTATGTCAAACTGCCACAGGACGAGAAATAAAGCCAATCGTTCCCCTCAGGCCCATTATGCTTTATCGCCCATTCCAACAATGGGGCCTGGATGTCATAAGCAAGATCACTCCAAACTCTTCATAGCAGCATAAGTATATACTCACAGCGATCGACTACTTCACCAGATGGATCGAAGCCATCCTGCTTCAGAAGGTGGACGAAGATGAGGTAATATCATTTATTGGGAAATTCATTATCAACAGATATGGTATTCCTGATGCTCTCATATTTGATAATGCTTCTTACTTTTCATCACTGAAATTGATTGAATTTGCTATTGATAAATAAATTCACATAAGGTATGCATCGAACTATTACCCCCAGGGAAATGGAGTTGCAAAGTCCTCAAACAAGAACCTCATATGCATAATTTGTAAATCTGTCACTGACAACCAGAGGAACCGGCACAACGCTCTAACAAATGCCCTTTGGGCTAATAGGGTCACCCCAAAAGTGGCCTTAGGAAACTCCCCATACTTCCTTGTCTACGGACAGCAAGCCATCTTGCCTCCAAATGTTACCCTTCCCTCTTTACAGCTCTCCCAAGCTTCAAGAGGAACCCCTTCAGCATTGCTTCAAGAAAGGATCAATCAACTGGTGAGGTTGGAGGAATTGAGAGATAAACCTAGAAATAAATTCAAAAATCACCAAATGATTATGAAGAGGTGGTTTGATCACCATCTGGCAAGAGATAAAGATTACCAAGTAGGAGAGCTAGTCCTGAAATGGGACAAGTTGAATGAGCCAAAAGGTAAACACACAAAATTCCAACACTTATGGTTGGGCCCATTCCAAGTTGCGGAAAAAATTGGTCAAGGAACTTATAGGTGGAAAACTTTAAAGGGAGAAATTGAGAAACTCCCTGTTAATGGCCAACATCTGAAGAGACACTTCCAGTAGCCACCAAATGGTGGTTACCTCCTGAATAGGTTAGAATTCATCTTATTTTTGATGTTAGTTTAGTTACATTTCCGTCTTTTCATTTCTTGTTTTTCTATAAAGTTTATTTTCTTGTTATTTTGAATTGTAGACCTTTTCAGCCAACTGATTTTGGTCCTTCAGTCTCATTTTTACCTTTTAAGATTGCCCTCATTTTCCACCTTCAGCTTTCACCTCCTTCATTAACCTGCTGATGACTATGATGATCCTAAATCCATCATTATGTTGCAAATCAAACAAACTTTCAATGAGCCTATGAGAGCTTGGAAACCAGTTGTGGAATTCAAATTGAAGCCACTCACTAGCATCTCTTGGGAACTAGGTAAGATATGTTGATAACCTTAATACCTAGAGCATGTATTGGCATCTTCATAAAACAAAAAATGTGTAACTATAGTTGGACTGGCATGGAGGAACACTGCATTTTAAATAAATCGCACTCATACCTAGCCTATGCCTACCTGCAAGGTTTGCAGTTATTCTCCATTGGTCCCATCCACCACACTAAATTCTCCAATACCTATCATCTACAAGTAAATCTCCTTTCATGGGCTAAACTCACTATCATATACCATGTGGCAAATCCATTTGTGCTCTAGTCCTTGTGCCTAAAACTGGAAGGATTTATTTAAAAGAAAATGAAATGTCAAGTTCTTGTGCCAATATGGAAGGATAGGGTGTCTGGGAAGCCGATTAGAGTAAGGACTGTTGGTAGGCTCAGAGTACCAGTTGACACAGCAAGCCTAACCTTTCTTAAGTAGTTTAAAAATATCGCATGATCCATGACTGCACCCCATTCAATCATATGAAAATATAGCACTGAAATTCTCATATGAAGTGTAGATAAACGTATCTACATCAAGTTTGATGAGAAATAAAGAGCTGAGGTACACACCTAAACAGGTATTGACAGACCAGTGATGGCCCCGAAAGGATTTTTGAAAGTAGGAAACAGGTAAAGGAAGGTCAATAAATTCCATAATATTACCTTTGGAGAATGCCTATCGAAACCCTATCAGTAAGTAGAAGTTATTTGTCTTTATCCCACCTGAAGCAATTAATGTTGAAGTGGAACCCATGCCTATCCATCTATACAGTTTTCATTTCAAGTTTATTTTAACACCCTGATGTTCTATTGATCCAAGGTTTATTTGGAAATAGAGATAACTAGTTCACCCAGCAGTTCACCATTTGTTGTGGCCACAACAACCACCATATTAAAATTTTCCCTGGTAGCAATTTTGAATGGGTCCCCTAGAAGTTGATCTTGCACCCCTCTGAATGATCTATTTTATCCCAGGGATTTTAACTCTTTACCAAGTCAAATCTTCAACTTTTATATGGTCAAGGCCCCCTTAATAAATCCCTGCTACATGATTTATCTATAACTCTCTCTAAGCCCTTCATTCATATGCTCATCGGGACTTTTTCGACCCACGAAACCTTTTATTGCATCCTTATCTCCATCATAACTCTTTACAGCGGAAATACTTCACAAAACATGCACAAATCACCCCTTTTCTCCTATTGAAATCAACATTAAGGCATGATGTTCACCATAAGGCACCGGACCTGATGAGATTATTAACCACATTACATATATTTCAGGTTCGAAGCCCCATCACATATTGCAATTGGTGGGATTCCAAGGCTATATACATATAAGGCGCACCTGTCCTTTGGACCCAGAGCCCTCCACATATCACAATCGATGGAATTCGAAGCCTATACATAAGTTTGATGTGATATAGTGGACTTGACATGACTATAAAGTAAAATATATACGTTATCGGGTCTGCTTCCCCATCGCATATCCTAATCGGCAAGGTCTGGGGATTATATATAAAGAGATTTGTGATACAGCGGACACGCCGATAATTATAGGCTCAGGTATATAAGATTTGAAGTCCGGCTGTACGGCCCGGATGCGAGTTTTTCTGTGTTTTCCTGTGTATTCAATAAAATGATGTGGTCGTGGTTTTTAATGGAAAATCCCATATGGAAAACCTGATAGGGTATAGGTTCCCGCTTATAATATTTCAAGTCCGGATTTCGGATCCGGTATGATATATGCAACGATTTTCAATGTAAATCGGATTTACGTTGGCGAGACTCAATCATTGCATAAATTAAAAAAACAAGGGTCGATTCTTTCACATTTGTTCTTGTTGATGATATAAACATTTAATGAAGAAAAGGTTTTTGTTTTTAAGCACTTCTGTTATATTTTTTATATCCATAGCTAATGATTAAATATCTCTGCAAGTGAGGATCAAGAGATGAGAGGTGAAATTGTAGCACTCATGGCAGTGCTGATCCATCAAGATGTCATTTCCTCCAAATACACCTCAAAGCATGCCAGATGTGGGATGATGAGTGCAACATCTTCAATTTCCTTCAAGAAATGATAGGGAATGATAACCACTTCACACAGGTACAAAGAAATGATATGCAGTCATTCTCTATTCCATCGACATCCATTCTTTCCCCTAGGAAGTAGAACGCTTCAGCAAAGGTGACCTCGACGTGTCAACAATTTCACTGACCATTCCCATATGTATATTTTGATCTATGTAATGAAAAGAGGGGAGGTGAAAAGAAAGGAATACGGAAAGTCATTCCGAGTCATATAAGTATTACCTCTGGAAATGAGATCAGGGCTTTTTTTGTTTAGAAAGAACAACTTTGATTTATTATGAATAAAAAAAACTGTTTGGTTGAACATGGAGCCATTTGTTTCAGATTTAAGGTCCTTTGCTTTTATATGTTTGAAACAGGGTGTCGTTGCTAGCATAAATACAAATGTGTTTTGTTTTTGTGCATATTGATAATGATACAACTTATGATTAGCCTTGGTTGTTTGAATGTAATTCTTCATCATAGTTAATTCATAGGCAGTCCCTGATTTGAAACTATGTTAGACATCAGTTGTAAGATTTATTTGCATAAAAAGGAATGTGTATTCCTGTATGAGTGATTGGATTGCAATTTAGATTTGATGCAGCCTTGTTCTTATGTGAACCATCAATTGATTTGTTTGGACTTGGAATTTACCTATGATGTTTAACCTCCCTTTTGTTATGCTCCTGTAGGATAGATTAGGATAGTTTAGAGTAGTTAACGGTAGTGTAGATAGGATTTGATGCATATAGGATATTTGCTTCCTTTTGTTGATTCAATTGAAGTCTTCCTCCAGGAGGCAATATCTCAACACCTATAGCAGTTCACGAGGTCCTTTAAAACCCGTTCGAACTAGCCACTCCAAATGAAAGCAGATCTAATTGGGGTCTGTGATTGAGTTACTTTCCATTATTGGTATAGCGAAAATTTTCCATGTCAACACAGTCCTAAAACTTTGCAATGAAATAATACTAGATCAGTCCTTGAAGTGAGACTCGAGAGAGTATTACTCTGGTCTTGGTTCAAGCAATGCTCAATCTCAAGGATGTAAGAGTATTATGAGATCAAAATCCCACATTCATGTCACAATGATATTTCGTCGAAGGACTGAGATGGGCCTCAGGAAGATGTGCGAGCAACCTTAGAAAAACTCCATAGGGGTCAATAATTAACCATTCAGGTAGATGAAAATACTCCAACAAATAATGTAGATGATTTTAGCCACAGAACAAATCAAGGTTTATGCCTCAGGTGATCTGATTACCCTCCTATTCTAGGTATAAAATGATCTCAGACTAAGGTTGGTCTTGTATTTCAAATAATCCAAATAATAGGCCTTAGGGCCAACACTCAAATAACCACAATGCTTAAGTGAATAGTGCCAAAGAATGTCGAAACGAATCCTTAGTCAACAGTCCTCAAATGTGCATTTCGTATACCTTGGAACAATGTGTAACTGACCTCAAATTGGACTAAGAAGGGGACGAAATTCATCCTCTGAGGTTGCCTTGGATGAAACTGATGCGAGCCTCATAAAAACATAGAAATTTACCTTAGACTTAACATGACTTCATCATCTTATACAGAGAATATCCATACACAAAAAAACATAGAAATGAAGCCCAAAATCATAAGAAGATTGGCCTCTTTCTATTATTCTACGCTCTACCCCAAACATCATAAATTCAGAGAAAAAAATATGCTTGTCAATTCTGTCTTTTGGAGAGCAGACAAGTTTCTTTTTATAGTGGTCGTGGAGGCTTCTAGGAGGGCCTGACATGGCCTAATCACCTTGGAGTCAATCTTTTAAAAATTTGCAATTTCAAATTTCAATGTTGGAGACAAAAATTCTTAGAACCAAATTTTAAATTTTACTTTTGGATCCAAATCAAAATATAATAACCTCCCCCACACACGCTTTTTTTTTTGTTCACTGTAACTTTGACTAGGCCTCTTTAAATTTCTCAAAGAAATAAAATTTCCTTTTAGCACCTCCTTTGGGATCCTTTGACCGCTGAATGGGATTTCAATCTATAATGTCCCTTTTGTTCATGGTGATTATCATTATCATTATCATGGTTTTTTTCAATTGCAAAGTTGAAAATATGTTAAGGATACAACCCTTTTGGTCCTAGCCATAATATTCTTCAAACACAAGTCATCAAGGAGGTGAAGCAAATTGTAATTGATACATTAATGGTATCAGAGCTAGGTTGTTTTTACTTTATTTTATTACTCCACAATATTTCCTGGTTGATTTCTTTTGTGTAGTACATAAGAGCTTTTACACCTTTGAAATATCAATCATCTGAAGATTGAGATGCGAATACTGCATATTTGATCGCTTAGTCACAACTCCTAGGTGACTGCACTTGGATGCAGCCATACAATATCATCTCCCTGGCCTCATTTTCTCAGGTGATTAGATCTTGTTCATTGGAGGAAAATCACTTCCAAACTATTGCGGGAATTAGGTGACAGATTTTGTTGAAAGTCAAGGTAAATCACCTACCGCCACTAGTTGTGTTTATGATAACACTGAACAAAGGGAGTTATTCAGTATGATAACTCGTTGAAATGCTACAAAAACAAAAACTATAAGAGTTGCTACAAACCACTATGGGATATGTTTGATAGATCAAAATTCATAACACGAGTGTTGAGGTTCTACTATAATTTTTCTATGCAAAGCATGCCATGCTCTAGATCAATCTACACACATGACGTAAGGCATATATAGTGTAAATTATGACTGACTTCTTTGAAGCATAAAATCAAAAGTTTCTTGGGAAATGTATGACTGTCTGAAATTAGATAGGAACCAAGTCAATGCTAGCAACTTCAAGGGTAGGACCAACCTTTCCTTGGCAAGCCCAATCTCCACTAACAAATATTTAGTGTTTGACAAAGGTGTCGACTATTAAGACTGGGGCATGGTCTTACCATGATTAGTTGTGTTGACCCAAACACTTGAAAGCCTTCCAAATGTAGTGATAATAAAGTGTAATAAAAACTAATTAGTGGTTAGTTAGCACATATATTAGCTAATTAGTTTGTTGAGAGACAACTATCAATTGTCAACCCCCTACAAGGCTATAATAAAAGCATATTGAATAATAATGAAGGTTTTCAGTTTCTATCCCCATCTTCTGTTTTCTATCAATTGTTTTGTATCATAAAAACTCAGGTCATTCCAAAACATGAGTAGCATATGTATAGCCTCAAATCACATAAGAGCATGGAAGAATAAAGAAGGAAATGTATATTTTTTAACCCTTGGGATTTCATTGATGCAAGGAAATAAAATTCAACTATTACTTCCTTCCATTCCACTTTAAATGATATTTCCCATTACACTATTTTGTTTTTCCAAATAGTGGCAAATAAAATATTACAAATACATTGACAAACAGACAATTACTCTATTAGAAAATAAATGTTTGGTGCCAAACCTTTGCAACATAAAAATTAAATCGGTAGAAATATCGCTTCTCATGTATTTCCATTGAAAACATACCAGGAAATGAAGATTGGAATTGATAAGATGACATATGCATGAAACATACTATCAAAAAAACCATCAATTTGATGTTTCTTTCCATGGCCTTTCCTAGCAGATAAGATAAGTTGTTCCTTTTCCAACCATTCCCTGAGAATTCTAAATTTAAGAGCAAGAACTTGCTCCTTGAAGTTTAAAAAACGCTTCCATTCAACAATATTTTCTTCCATTTTCTTTCTATTTCTTTCATGCACCACAACATTTTGATTCCATAGTGGCATCTATGAAATTTCAGAAGATAATAACCAAGTGCCACCAACAGAATTTGTAGGCAAAGGCATTGAGTTAAACAATACTAAATTACCCACTTTAGAACTCAATTCAAAAGTTTCCCTAGAGTTATTTTTTATAGAAGAATGTGAACTTGAATCTTCATCTATTACTGATTAGATTTCCATAGCCTCATCTTCCAAACTAGCATCCATGTTGTTAACACCACAATCCTCTGTTTCAGTAATTTGTCTTCCAATAGTCCACATGATAGGTTTGTTGTCTTATGTTTGTTTTCTATGGCATTGAAATGACAGATTTATGAAGCATTGATTTCTAAGCCCCACTTCAGTTGAATTTGATGCCAATGAAGGTACTATAATTCTATCCTTATTTATATACCCTAAAGAATATGCTTTAAAGTTTAATACTTCTAGTTAAATCCTTCAGAATTCTTTTTTCATGTATTTCTCTGAATGCTTCCTGTGATCAATATACATAAACATCAAAACAACCAGAATGACAATTCTCGGTTTTAATTTCAAATTTCAAACATCTAGTTTACTTCTCCACCTTATCAAAGTCACACTCATCTCTCTCTAGTTTCTGTAACATTTCATTTTTTAATTCCAATTGCCACTCAGATGGATATTGTATCTGAAAAGTGTCACCAAAATTTGAATTTATTGGTGCAAAAGAATTACTATCCATATGTTGAGCATTCAATGGAGTTTCTGCATCAGGAATCTAATAAAGATAGACTGGCAAAGTACACTCTTCCAGTAAACTAATTTCTCCATGTTTAGAAGTGCTTGGAATGTTATTGCACAAATTTTCATAATCATCCAACTTAAAAGATCCACCTCTGATTTATTACAGTCCCATTAAATTCTAAAATATTCTCGCCTAGTTCCCAAGAAAACTTTTCAACCTTCATCTTGGACATCTTTCACAAAGAAAAAGAATTTTCCTTGGTTCTGGAGTGACCTAGGTAATCCTAGTCCCTACCTCCTCTTGAAATCCCTCCTATTGCCTCCTTTCCTGCTCTCTTGTTTGCTTCAACTTTAGTCACTACATCCTCTTCTTCCTCTATTTTTGGGGCATTATGCATTCTTCTTGGCCATTTCTATTCCTTCATCCTTAGTATTGAATTTTAACAACATTTATATTTGAGCTTATTTCTATCGTTTTGTAAGAAAAATCATAAATATGATTATGGAATTTGATACCCACACTGCACATCAATACATATACTGAGAGGGTGTCCTTATTAGGATATATTTTTCTATAGGTGTCCTCGTTGGGATATATTTTTCTATAGGTTTCCTTATTAACATTAGCTTTTTGAATTCTTTATAACTCTCCTTGTCTAGTAAATATTTCTCTTTTCCTCCCCACTAGATTCCTTTATGTATCTACATATTACATGCACTTAAATAACCTCATCCACATATTTTTTAGCTTTCCCCACAAATATTGAGATGACAAAATTTTTAGAACTTCTCGTAATTTTGTGCCAAGTGGAGGGGGTTGTTCCCCCTTTTTGCAAGCATAGGAGGTGAAAAAAAAATCTACACTAGCTGTGTAGTTGTTGCAACAATTAGATGTGTCTGAACTTCTATGGTCTTCCACTAAAGGGAACTTCTTATGATCTGACCATGATCTTTATGTTATAGCCTCTAGCTAGATATATACAGTAACTACCACTCAGAAGTTGAATGCCACCATTTTGGAGCTTGATCTTACTCAACTTACCTTGTTTGAGTTGAAAATGTCATTAGATCTCATTATATCATCTATTGTAGAGCATGAATCCAATTTACCTTTGCTTTAGTTAAAAATGTGATTAGATCTTGCTATATCATCTTTTGTAGAGAATGAATCCAATTTCTGAGAGTCCATTTGCTTGAGGTATAACAAAGCTACTTTAATTCATTAAATTTACTTTTCATATTCTGTTTGTTGATTGTGATTCTGCAGGCCACGTCTGCATTGCAAAAGGGGTATATTTAGTGAAGTGAAGCTTCAGTTTTGTCCTTTCAAACTTTCTAAATTATGTAATAAAATTTTAAAAAAATTCTCCATAGAATGTTGTGCTTTAACTTTTTACTTTTGATAATGGATTATTTATTTGATCTCCCCTCTCTCACACACAACTAGAGTCCAGAAATACATGGTTTTTTGGGATATGTGGATAATGGACAGATTTAGACTAGCCATTTATCTAGAAATTTACACTGTAGGAGATCAGACATTTACAGTTGAATATTTCCTTACCACAAAAATAGAGTTGCAGAGTCAGACTCCTATTTGTTAGGCATATACCTCACTTTTAAATCAATTATTGTTGACTATGTATATACCTTCCATGGGAGGGCAACGATGTACAAGGGTTCCAAGTCCCAACCTCCACCTTTTCCATATCCTATCCATTTATGATATTTCCTTTGCATTTCTAGTTATAGGTAATTTATAGGTTATAAATGTCTTCAAAGTTTCACTTCTAATTGAGTATTCAACTGAACATATTGATTCTCTTATACATAACTATTTTTCCCTCCACCCACTTTTCATAACTTCAATAACCATTACGTAGGGACCTGCAACTTCAATGCTACTTTGCTTGTTTATAAAATATTGCCGAGACTTTAATTTATTGAAAGTTATAGAATTTACAATTTATGAAGTTTCAAGGTCTAATTTTTAAAAGTATAATTCTTTAAAGGGTGCTTTCTCAATGGAAGAGCACTTGCTTTACATGTAGGAGGTTTGTGGTTCGATTCTATCATGCCCTGACATCCATATAGAATGGCGACGATCAATTTTTGGTGATGGAGGCTCTTTTGACCATCACCAATGAGCTTTGGTGACATTTTTCGACTCTCACCAAAAATATGAAATGGTGACAGTCACAAATGCCACCATATATACGCATCAATAGTGATGACCCTCAAAGGTCCATACCCATAAATCATTGTTGTTGATATGAAATAGTGATGGTCGATGTCCATCACTATAGTCATTATTCATGACAGACCTTGAATTTCACCACAACACCTATACTTCTGGCAATGCGGCTTTTGGTGATGGTCAACAAACATCACCATATATATGCACCAATAGTGATGGCCATTAAAGATCCAACACAATAAATCATTGTTGTTCATATGAAATTGTGACGGTCATTATCTGTCATTATAATCAATATTCGTGACGGACCTTGAAAGTCACCATAACACCTATACTTTTGGCGATGCCACCTTTGGTGACGTTTAGTTTTTTGTGACCGAGGCTATGGTCCATCACCATTGCTCATATACAATGGTGACGACCACTATCCGTCATTATAAATCTTTATTGGTGACGAAATTTTAATGTCACTACAACACCTATACTTTTGGCAATGCCACTTTTGGTGAGGTTCAGCTTTTGGTGACGGAGGCTAAGGTCCATCACCATTGCTCATATGAAATGGTGATGGTCGCTATCCATCATTATAAATCATTATTGGTGATGGACTTTGTATGTCACTACAACACCTATACTTTTGGTGACACCACTTTTGGTGACGTTCAGTTTTTGGTGACAAATGCTCCTTTGACTGTCACCAATGAGCTTATGGTGAATTTTTCACCCCTCACCAATGTCCTTTCTTCTTGTAGTGATTAGAAAATATTGTGATAATTTTTGCAAAAAAATTATGCATTTTATTTATTTTTTCAAAGACCTCGGTGTTGTGTGCGGGCGCCTTTGTAGTCCAGTGCAAATTTATGTGGTTCTATCTTTAGAAACCATGTAAATCTCGATTTTAAACATAAAAAAATGCGTCGGTGTGCGTGGGCCTAATAAAGAGAGAGTGTGCACACCGAGGGTGATTTTAGAATTAATAAAACCCTCCAAAAAAAAACTAAATACATGGTTTAAAGTTAAATGAAAGGAATCAAAACAAAGATATCAAAGATATCATTTACCTAGAGAAAGTGGCTCATCATTTGGTTCGCCAGTTTTCCAAGAATCCACCTCTGAAGTTTTTGGTGAAAAATGCACTCAATCACTCTCGAATGGTAAAAAAACACAAATGATAATTTTTTTTTACCTTTGAATTTTTATAAGTTTTTTAGGCTCATTAGAATATTATTTTTTGCTTATTAACCTCTTAAATCCATATTTTGTATTGATTCTACTATGTTTTTGAGTGGTTTCAATAATTTTTTAGTTTAAATGTTTATAACATAGGTTATTTACGAAAATGAATCAATTTGGCAATGAGTACATTTTTATCACTTTTTCGAAGTCATTAAAAACTTTCAAAAAATCAAAACTGAGTTCTCTTTTAGCTCTTTTCAGACACGCTAAACATGAAAAGATTGTTGAGGACTTGACTATTGAAACTAGTAAAAGTAAATGAATAGTCATCTATTCAATATAAGCTTACCCCTTTTACGAACTGAACTAGACTATTTACGAAAAATGTATATGTTGAATAATCATTGCCAATAGAGTTCTCTCTTGCATTATTTTACCCTTTTCCAGGCTTGAGAGACTAAAATTACAAAAACGGACACTGTGGAGTTTACCTATGTTTTTTAGGAATTATGAAAAAGGACACTATGGAGTTTACTTATGTTTTTCTCCTGACTCCCTAAAAATGAAAAACACCAATCTTTAATTTCTACAAGCTCATTAAAAATTTACGTTGAAATAACTGAATGAGTTATCTTTTTGTGTTTTTTTAAACACTTTAAACATGAAAATGACATCAAGCTACCCCTTCACTAGACTCATAAAACTTAAATAGTTTAGGACTCATTAATCATAATGAGACCGAACCACTCCTTCCTAGGGTTTGTTAAAAATACACTGAAGGACTCATTCAAAGGATGAGCTTAAAGGACAAGCATATGTTATCGTCCTCAAGCTTGCAAAAAAATAAAGAGGTACTTGCCAGTAATGGTGGGGGGAAATTGGGAAAGAACGTTTGTTTATATTATAAAAGGTATTATGTCGCTCTTGAACATGACACTCCATCACTTTTGTTTCTGGGTTGGGAAATTAATTTTCCTCTCAGTTGACCATACCTCATTGAACATCTTTTTCATACTTTATATATTGTACTAGAAGTATCTTACGAACTAATGTCATTATTGGTGGTTTCTCCCGTGCTTTTTAACAGTTCACATCATTGATGGATAATCAAGTGGTTTCTACCATGTTTGACTACGAGTCATTCAATGACATGGTAATATTGGTACTATGGCTTGAGAGATGGATATCAAGACCCTGGATCTAGTTTCATCCATCTAGGTTGTGTGGAGTTATTAAATATTCATGATTGTAAACATAGATCCATTAATGGTTGTGTCCATACTGTGTATTGTGTTGACATGGATCTTTAGGTGTATTTTTGTACTAGTTGTGTGAGACATTTATGCTCTGAGTATGGGAATGCTTACATCAACAATGATTTCATATTGCATTGTAACATTTGATTGATTGTTTCAGGTCTCCAACTACGATCTCTAATCTCAACCTTGGCATGATAAAGAACTTTAGTCCTTAAACATCTCTTCTGACTTTTCACTTTAGGGGGCAATCTATTACACATCATTTATTCACATTAGAGAAATGACCATCAGTCTGGATCTTTCGCTATCCATCAAAGTGTTCCAAAGCATCCCCCTACAAGGCTATAATCTAAACAATCCCAAAGAGAATGAAATTCCTAGATATCATGGCCCAAAAACCCTTTTTTGATTGTCTGTGTAGTTACGTAGTTAGTTTCTGCACATACGTAGAAGATACCATTAAATTATGTGCAAAAATGTGCTTTGTCTTACACAATGGCCTGTGCACATGACTTAAAGTAAGTAAAAAGTAAAGTCTAGAATCTTTGTTCGTCAAATCTTTCTCAAATAACAACTTTGAATTGATGCTTACTCAAGATTTATTCCCCCCCATCATGGATTCCCTATCTCACCATTTTTTGATCTCATCCTTAGGAAGAGGACCCCAAACCTCCTCCTCTTCGCCTATAAATGAAACATAGCCCAAAAGATTGGAGAGGACCATTGAAGATATATTTATGCTGCAAAAATTAGGCTAGAAGGCTTTTCATCCAAGGAGAAGGGATCAGATTGTGGGAAGAGACTTGTAACATCAAGGCAATGAGGTTGTAAATTTGTTCTCCTTTTTATTGAATAAAAATCAATTGCTATTTCCCAATAATGTCTATTCTGATATCATTTGTGAGATTCATTGATCACTCACATAGGTTATGATTAGTTATTGATTCAATTTATGATGTATCTTCAGATAAGAATTTCATTTATCTTTAATTCTATACACTAGATGCTTTGATCCTTTGTGTATTTCTATTTATGCAAATCTTCTTTGAAACATCATCGAGTGGAAAGCATTAGAACAGTATCTAAAGCATCGAGGAGAAGCCAACCATGGAAGGCACTAAAATGACTTCAACATGAACTTACTTAAATCGAGAAGTGATCCCTCGCATATTATTTATTTCAATCAATCATAAGCTAAAGAAAGGTAGCGTTTATTTTCTTGTTTGTTACTAGATTTCGTTTCATATCTAGTGAGATACATCTTATCCGCAAGATGGATTCATCTGCCTCACACACCTATGCACTTGTTCTGTGTGAAAATCCATTATTGATATCCACATTTGTGACCCTCAAATCCTAGAGAAGCTCCCTAGTTGAGCCACCAGATCTAATTGTATCAATCTACCTTATTTTCATCCATATTTTTAATAAGTTTGAAATATCCTCCTGCAATCTAGAATTCATCGTTGTGAAGAGTTCTGATCACATGAAGATGAGACAAAAAATTGGCCTTTTTAGTGAGAATGTGCGACCCATAGACCAATGTTAAATATATAATCTCCTTCTCCCCCACATATTAGAATCTTCCAAACAAGATAAGTGGGAATGAAATCCAGTCTTTAAATATAACCTCAATAGGGTTCCAAACAACTAAAAGCGCCCTATGTTTCCTTTTGCATCCAGATCCATCGATTCACAGCCTTTCCAACATTGATCCATTATAAAAATGACTTTTTCACTAGAAACTTTTGTTTCCTGTAGAATAATGATTGCAAGCTTTTAACTTGCTATATTATCTTGAAGTTGCCTCTTGTTACATCTATTATTGAGGCCCCATATATTCTAGGTGGTAATTTTCATTAAGAAGAGCATTTAGAAGGGAGAAAATACACAGGGAGCACAACCACTTGCCCTAATTTAATGAGGAAATCCCCCCACATTCTGAATGTATTCTTTTGTTGTTTTCCTACCCTTCTTCTTGCTCTACATGGTTTATGTTCCTTTCCTTTCATTACATGAGATGAGCCATCTGAATTCTAAATGAATATTTGAATGTATCGTTCTCGTTCTTCTTGGTACTTCTTCCATTGGAGATAATGTTAGTGATATCAAATCTTTTGCTCATATGGTATATCTTTTGAATTCACATTAGCCTATGTCTTAATGATAACCATCATTGAACACTCATCCTCACTTAGCAGTTCTTGGTTATCTTTCATCTCCATTTCTATCTCTACATCCACGACTAATTCTTTAATCTCCTGAAGCTCTAATGGGTCTTTGAGAGATTTTTGTTTAGATGTGGGATTCTCCTGGGAAATGTCTTCATTCTATTCAACTTCCATGAGGTTCTTTGGTAACACAATATTCTCCTTTGGATCTATAATTGTCGAGAATTAGTTCGCCACTAGGATCTCCGTTGCAGTTGATTGGATCTTCTGGGACAACTACTCCAGTTGAGACTTAGGTTCTTTTTTCTTTTGTTTCTCTACTTTATGAAACCCTTCCAAATCCATCCTCATAACATTTTCTTTCATTTCTACTTTCAAAATTTTGAAATCCCTAATTAAGTGGCCATATTCATAGCATCTCTCACACTTTAAGGGCACATGCTCATAATCCAACAATTGATTCCAAACTTCATAATGATAATAAATTTCAATTAATTCTTGGAGTGCCTTAGATATATTCATGTATATGCAGATTCGTGCATAAAATTAGCATTAGTGCTTCTTTGTGACTTCAAATATTTTCAAAAAATGAACAACAAAGTTTCCAATACCCTAAATAATATTTAGCCCGCATAAATATTCTGGTAATGAAAACAATCGAACCCCAACTACGGATGCAATAAATTGGTCTTTCTTTGGGTTATAACAATCTTCCCAAAACCGCAAAAATAGACCAGGATAGTTAAAAAAATAACAGCCATTTTCCAAGACCCTCTTCTTATCCTCCATATTGGGGAAGATAATTGCAAAAAAACCCTAGGTTCTTAATTAGAATTCAATTGACCCTTAGGTTGCCACTTCACTTGACTCCATTTCACCAAATCTCATTCCTCCTACCAAATGCCCATGAATTTGTGAGATTTCATGTGTTGGTGGCACTCCTCCAATATATTCATTGGCACCACAAACATAGGATTTATTGCTACCTTCGATAGACAAACCCCTTTGAGGTGAGATTTCCATTGAGCTCCAAGCATTAGGTTTTCATTCTTGCTAATGTTTCCAATAGATTTTTCACTTCTCTTGCAGTAGGCTAGTAGGTTCCATCTATATCATTTCTATAGGAGAGGTTCTCTCCCCTCCTCAAAACACGACTCATGCATACAATCAAATTAGCCCATCATAGTATTAACTAGAAATGCAATCATAAGTAATTGTGATCAAGATATAATCACTGAGTATTTAGAAAATTTTCTGAAAATCCTAACCCTAGCATAGCCAACACTGCCTCGTTTCTATATCGATGTTAATATGATTGGATAGGTTGATAATTTTAGGAAAATAAGTATATAAGAAAAAACGAGGAAGATGAACAATTAAAAGAGAGACAAATTTAAAAAACATATTTTATGGTTTTTCTATCATAGCATAGAAGCAAGCCCATTAGTGTGGAAATATACAAATATGGATAAATTTAGTGCTTTAGTAGTTTTTTAGCAATATGACTAAGAAACTATTTTCAAA
The DNA here is from genome assembly GCA_031772625.1 of Pinus tabuliformis. Lineage (NCBI taxonomy): Eukaryota > Viridiplantae > Streptophyta > Pinopsida > Pinales > Pinaceae > Pinus > Pinus tabuliformis. The sequence goes on from CM062810.1 coordinate 462,865,481, forward strand.
GATGAAAAAAGCATTGTGACATCGGAAATCACAATAGAGTACCTTATGTATTGTTGACACCTAATCATTAGGATTGGGTGAATAAATACAATTGATGTAAATAAATAATAAGAAATATGAACAGTCATCGGGAGATGAAGTGAATAGTCTCCCTCATGTATATAATAAAGACCTACCTGAAGGAATAATATGAATTAATTTTGTGGAGTTACTACCTGGCCTGACATGGTATCAAAGCACAAGCCCTCAATCCCTAAAATTAGTTGTAACTCCTTGCATTAGTTTTATCTACCATAACCATTGTCCGCGCCCTCTACGCTCCCTAAGCTGTTCATAATTGTCCTCCCTACACTCTCTAATCATTGTTGGCACGTTTTTTTGTATGGGTGTAACGTCTCTCAGTCTGACATGCCAGAAGAGGAGCGTTGAATCTCTATGATGAACGCCCAGCTCCTGGCATCGAATCTCTATGATGAACACTCAGCTCCCACAGAGAAATGCCCAAATTTGCACATAGCAACCAACACCGTAAGCGCACAGTTTGCACAGAGCAACGAGCAAGTATCTATGGTATGAGCGTTGAGTTTTTTTGAAATCTGTGCTGCGTAGATTAAAGGTTGGTGTTGGCATATGCTTCAAGTTTTAATGCTACTCCCATATATGCTTCAAGTATTAACGTTGTCCTGGTTTTAACACTGTCCTATATTTTTTAACACTGCTTCGTTGCTTTAACGCAATACGACCAGCAACCTGATCAAGATCTCTCTGACCACTAGATGTGATACGTCATCCACCGTTGGGATCCATCTCAATGATATTCATCTTCTCTAATTGCTGTAGTACATGTCGAGCAATAGATCCACTGCTTTTACAGAAATGAGGAGGGCGTGAACCATTCCTTTTACGACCACCATAAATTTTACAAAAAGCTCCAACTCCGATACCCTTTCTCAAATAGATTTTCAAATAGATTTTCCTTGCCATTGAAGCTGCTCTAACATAGTACCAGTCAGGATCATATGGAGCGAGTTCCTTGAAAGTGGCTGTCTTTACAAGGTCCATCCAGTGTGGAAGCTCAATCTTGCCGGATCGTTTAAGATGTGCAGCATAAGCTGTCACGAGCTCTGATACCTGCGAGTTTTTGAGTACTCTCTGCATTGGGTTTTACCCTATCGTTGGAGTTGATTCTCGATACGTTTCAAATGAGTATTGACTGGAATATTGACATAAAAGATATGCTTGCTGGCTAATTTTATGTGAGAATAGCTGAGAGGGAAGCTGAACACAGAAGCTCAAAGCTAAATACACTAGGGACGTTGTTGGTATTTACGCTATAAAATTTTGTGTATTTACCATTACATTTGAATTTTTTGTCCAATCATATCAGAATTAGGAGTAAAATTTTGCAACAGAAGTTTTTTTTTTTGTTACAAAATGCATTCAATCACATCCATGGTGGGAATAGTTCTCACTGGCAAGGAGAACTATCCTGAGTTGTCCCGGATGATAAAACACACCCTCATTTTCAACGAGTTGTGGAAAGGAGTGTACATTGGAGATGGAGACAAAGAACCTGAACAACCTAACTCAGACAAAGAGCTCGCCATTTGGGAAAATAAGAACAACAAAGCTTATGCATTAATCACATCATCTGTAAATGAAGAGGTGAGTCACCATATTTCGCCATTAGCATCTGCTTTCGAAGCCTTTCAAAAGTTGAAATAACTCTATGACTCACATTCTGCACTTGAAGTTGTTCAACTCATGATTAAACTCTTCACTCTTGAATTACAAAATAATGATCCTCTTGCTCTTGCATCCGAAGTAAAATCTATAATGCATGATATCAAATCCACTAAGGTTGAATTGGATATTCCTCTTATCGCTTTTCTCAAGGCACTTTATCCTACTTACTCCATTTATCTTGAGTCATTGCAAGAAAATGGAAATCTCAAAGATATTACCTTGGACTCTCTTATGAAAAAATTTGCTAAAAGAGAGAAAGATTTTGGAAAGAAGACAGCCCCTGAATCTTCTGAAGAGGCTATGTGCCTTGCCCATAAAGAAAAGAATCCTGCTCAAGATTCTTCCAGAGGAAGAGGTGGTCGAAGAGGAAGAGGAAGATATTTCAGAGGCAGGGGGGGCAGACACTCTCAAGGAGAAAAGGCATATTTGCACTGCATACGCTGCAAAAGAAATGGATCACATGATGCCTCTACATGCAAGTTACCATGGGACAAAATTGAGCAGCAAAGAAACCAACAGAAAGGTAAAACTAATGACACAGACAAAGGTAAAGCACCTAAATCCGCTCACTATGTTGTGGCACAATGTAATATTGGAGTAAATGAAGATTTATTTACTACTTCACTTGCTTCTTCAAAAAATGATTAGTTTTTTTATTCAAGAGCAACTTGCCACATGACTGATAGAAAATATTTTTTTGAAGAATTTATTGACAATGTTGATGTAGCAGTATACTTTGTAGACCAATCAAAAATCAAGCCATCAAGGCTTTGCACAATCAAGCTTAAATTGTCTAGTGTTCAAGACTTTCTTCTACATCATGGTCTATATCTCCCATAGCTCAAGAGAACTTGTTGTCCTTGGTCCACATCCATCAGCAAGGTCACTCCATTCATACGTTTTATGGCAATCTTGAGGTGAGAAAAGCATCTGACCACTCACTTGTCATGAGGGGAATAGAAGAAGAAAGGCTTCTCAAGCTGCAAGGTACCTCTGCTTATGCACAACATTTCTCATATAATTCTCATTATGAATAAGGTACACTTCCATCAAGTTTATTATGGCATGTTAGATTTGGACATTTTAACTATGACAGCCTCCGCTTGTTGAAGAAAAATGGTGTTGCTGGTTTGCCTACAATTCCTAGGAAATTTAAGCAATGTGATGCTTACATTCTAAGAAAGCATAGTAAATAGTCTTTTCATGAGTCACATTCAAGAGCACATAGAAAACTTGAACTCATTAATTTAGATTTATGTGATAAAATGCTTGTTCCTTCTGCAAATGGAAATAAATATATGATGACATTTATTGATGACTACACCAGAATGTGTTGGGTTTATTTATTGAAGAACAAATCTGATGCTTTTCAAACATTCAAGAACTTTCATAAATGGATTGAAAATGATTCACAATGTTATATTAGGTTTGTTCGCACTGATAATGGAAAATAATACACATCAAATGAATTTGAAAACTATCTTCGCCAACATGGTATCAGACATCAAACAACTGTGCCTTATAATCCCCAACAGAATGGTGTAGCTGGAAGAATGAATAGGACAATCTTAAATATGGTACGATCCATGCTCTTCTTCAAAAATGTAAAGGTAATGTTTTGGGTTGATGTTGTTCTATGTCCTGCATATATAAAGAATAAATGGCTATCTAATGCTATTAGAAACAAGACTCCATATGAAATGTGGTATGGGCATGTTCCTTTGGTAAAGCATCTCAGGGTCTTTGGCTCCACTTCTTATGCCTTGATACCAAAGGTACATAGAAACAAACTTGGTGCAAGAAGTCGTAAGTGTATCTTCCTAGGGTATTCAAACACCTCCAAAGCATACCATCTCTATGATGAAGTCAATAAAAAGTTTGTTGTATCTAGAGATGTAATTTTTCTTGAATCATACAAAACTGACAATGTTGTTAAGCAGCAACTTGATCGCTTGGATAGATTTGCAAATGCAAAATAATTTCAAGAATTTGATAATCAGATTCCACATCTTGAAGGGGGGGATTCCTATACTATATCAACATGTGGAATCTTCTTATGAAGAACACTCTCTCCCACATGAAACTCCAACAACAAATGATGCTTTAAGTGATGTGATTGATAGAATTGGGAGACTCAATCTTGATTCAGTCCCAACTCAATCAACGGAGCAACCTGGACCACCTGAGAAAGGTCCCCCAAAGTGGCTGACAAAGACACTTGAAAGTGTTCATCCTGATGAGGTTGGAAAGACAAGAACTATAAATTCAAACTGGCAAAGTGGAGGTGATGTAGATGACTCTAATTCACCTATTGATATGGATGTTTCTTATGATTGTGAATTGAACTTGTCTACATATTTTGAGCCAACTTCCTTTAAAGAAATTGCTTCTAATGATGAATGGAAAGAAGTGATGCAAAAGGAGTATGATGCCCTTATAAAGAAAAACACTTGGAAGCTGGTTGATCCTCCATTAGGATCCAAACCAATTGACTGCAAGTGGGTCTACAAGAACAAGTATAAAGCTGGTGGCTCACTTGACAAGCACAAAGCTAGGCTTGTGGCAAATGGTTTTACACAAAAGGAAGGGGTCGATTATGAGGAGACATTTTCCACCACAAAAAAATGGGCTACCATCCGGACACTCTTTACCCTAGCAGCTCAGAACGGTTGGAAAGTCCGTCAAATGGATGTAAAAACTGCTTTCTTGAATGGAGATCTAAAAGAGAATGTTTTTATGTCCCAACTTGAAGGATTTGCTGTGAAAGGACATGAACATAAAGTATGAAAACTTGTGAAGTCCTTGTATGGCCTCAAACAAGCACCGCGAGCCTGGTATGAAAAACTAACTGAGCATCTTCTGAAACTCAATTTCAAACATTATGATCTTGATGATGCAACTTTATTTGTCACGAAAGTTGGCAAAACAATTGTATATCTTGTGGTATATGTAGATGATCTTTTGATGACAGGGAACAATGAAAGCTACATTGTATCCATAAAGAAGGAATTGGGGAAAAGTTTTGAAATGTCTAATTTGGGCTATGTTCATTACTATCTTGGTATTGAAGTAACTCAACATCCAAAGTCCATATTTCTCTCTCAAAAGAAGTACATTGGAGATCTATTGAACAGGTTTGGCATGACAGAATGCAATCCTCTTACTACTCGAATGGAACAAAACTTAATGCTCACATCTATTGAAGGAAAAGAATTTGAGGATGTGACAAAGTATAGACAGCTTGTAGGAAGTCTCAACAACCTAACTACTACCAGACTAGACATTTCATTTGCTGCTAGAATCCTCTCCAGGTTTATGCAAAAGCCTTGTGAGGGACATTGGTCTGCTGTAGAATGAGTTCTAAGGTATTTGAAGGGAACTGAAGACTTTGGAATCAAGTATACACAGGTGGATGACTTCAGTTTGATTGTGTTAGGTCCCTATAATAGTAGTGATTACCCCATTACTATTGTAGTTGTATCCCTTATTAATATTGTTGTACCCCTATTTTCCCCTAATTGTTATTGCTGTGCCCCATAGAATCCCTCTATTGTTATTTTTGTGCCTTTATATTATTATTGTTAGGTCGGCTGGGTTATATTGTGACTCCTTAGACTCCTATATATAGAAAGGAGGTTTTGTAATTTGAATCATCAAAGAATCATTCATTTGTTTAGTGTAAAGGAGGTTGCCCCCTCGAAGAGGCTTAATTCTAAGGTGTTGATCTATATTTTCTATCCTTTTGTGAGATGGTTTCATAACATTTGGTATCAAAGCTTTGGATTCTAGGGTTTTGCTGCTCCAAAGAGGTCATCGTGGCTTTTTCGCTTATAACTTTTTTCTGCGACGTTTCAGAAGTGGAATAAAAATTTTTTTTTAGAGGAAATCACACTGAACCTCAGGTCCGAATTTTAGAGCTCTTCGCACTATATTTGCAGAGATATGATCTATGGAAGTTGGTCTTTTTGCAGACTCCTGAATTACATTCCAAACAGGTGACCTAGGGAAAATCGTCATAACTTTCTCTCTGAGCATCGAATTGAAATTTCATAAGAAGTTACAGAAAGAGGACAGACTATAGTTTCTTGTATATATTTTCAAAGCCAAAGGTCGAAACAAGGACACGTGGCACATCGTACAAGTTCGCTCTACTGAACAAGTCTATAATCAGGTCATTGTGGGAGATTTGGCATAACTCTTCCTTGGAGAATCCAATTTGGATCAGACTGGTGGCATTAGAAAGAGGACACAGAAGGCTAATGTAGATTGCAATTTTAGAACTTGATGATCCGAAATTACAAAGATACATTAGAAGCAATATCGAGCTCCTACAAAGTGAAAAAAGGTGTGTAGATTTTTTTAAATTTTTGCTTAAGCTTGGTTTGAAAAATTATTTTGAAGGAATTCAAAGGGCATAATAGAGCATTATATTCAGTAACTGATGCCCTGAGGAAAGAAAATTCAAACACCTAGTAAGAAACCTAAAAGCTCTAAAATGACTCATGAAGAAGAAGAAGAACTTCTACATGATATATCAAAATTACAAGACCAAGTGCAACAAATGTCACTCTCATAAAAGCTAACAGAAGCTAAGATAAATGGCATGGAAGCTAAGATGAATGGCATGGACACTAAGATGAATGGCATGGATGCTAAGATGGATGGCATGGATGATAAGATGGAAGAATTGAAGATAAATTTGAATAAGTTGCTAAAAGAAATGGTCACTAATGGTGAAAGGGTAGTAAAGGAAACTCATGATGAGAACAAAAGAAATGTTAATCATGATTCCATAGACTCTAATGTTGGATCGAAGAACCACCATATTCCAAAAATTGGTATGAGGAAGTTTGATGGCAAGGATCCCGCAACATGGATATTACAGATGGAGAAATTTTTCGATCTCAATAATGTGCAAAACACACAAAAGGTACATATTGCAACTTTATATTTGGAACCAAATTAGTTTGTATGGTTTCAATGGCTTTGCTCTCGTAAACAAATTATCACTTGGGCAATTTTTACGGAAGAATTGATAGCACATAATGAGGATACAAAAAGCAACACTTTTTTTAGCCAATTGATAAGTCTCAAACAAAAGGGTTCAATAATGGAGCACATTGAGGAGTTCCAAAAATTGAACATAAGGGTAAAAAATATTCCAGAGAAGCATAGGATTGATGTGTTCATAAGGACTTTAAAAGATAATATCCAACATGATGTTCACCTTTGGGAACCTAATTCATTAGAAAAGGCATTCAGGTTAGCAAGAAAAATGGAAAGCAAAATTATGGCAACTAGGAAGCATACCACTCACAACTATAAATATGGAAGTATTGTTGCCCCTAGCCTTCCACAACCTATAAGGTTGACACCACAACAATTGGAAGAAAAAAGAGCAAAAGGGTTTTGTTACAGTTGTGATAGCAAATACACTAAAGGTCATAAGTGTGCTGAGAAGAAATTATTCTACATAGACTATGAAGAGGAAGAACAAAAGGAGCAAGAAAGGTCAAAAGAAGAGGATATACTCCAGGAACAAAGCCTAGATAAAGAAGAAATGAATTCGACCATATTTTGTAATGCATTGGCTGGAATTACCACTCCTCAAACCATCAAGATAGAAGGACAAATCAAGAAGAAAAAGCTAATAGTGTTGATTGATTCAGGAAGTACCCACAATTTTATTCATTGTAAGGTAGCAAAAGAATTGAATTTCTTCCTATATCTAGCACCAGAGTGTCAAGTGATGGTTGAAAATGGAGGAATGATAAATTTCTCTGGAAAATGCCATAATATCAAGCTATCCATGGGAGAATATGTATTGACTAGCCCAATGCTTTCCATTTCAATGGGAGGTGCTGATGTTGTACTAGGAGTCCAATGGCTACAATCCTTGGGTACAATAGCTTTTAATTTTCAAGAACTTTTCATGAAATTTTCTTCGAAAGTAAAGAAAGTTGAATTAAGGGGTATTACAGGGAAACCGGGAAACATAATTCATCTCTAACGGTATGAAAAAGCTTCTAAAAAGGGAACAAAGAGGTGTAATTGCACAATTATGTTCGCTAGATGTTTCCACATCGAAATCATCTATTTCTCCAAATCTCCAAAAAGTCTTGGACAATCATTCCAAGGTATTTGAGACTCTCAAAGGTCTCCCACCTATTCGTGATCATGATCATGCTATTCATCTGATTCCAGGAAGTGCTCCTCCAAATATCAGGCCGTATAGATATCCCTATGCCCAAAAGAGTGAAATTGAACCTATGGTTGCAGAAATGCTAGAGGCTGGTATAATTCAACCTAGTCAAAGTTCTTTCTTTGCTCCAGTAGTATTGGTGCACAAGAAGGATGGGTCATGGCACATGTGTCTGAATTATAGGGAGGTCAACAAGCTCACTATTAAAGATAAGTTTCCCATTCCTCTCATTGACGAATTACTAGATGAATTGCATGGATCAATTTACTTCACCAAGTTGGATCTTTATTCAGGATATCATCAAATCAGAATGAAGACTGAAGACATTCCGAAAAGAACATTTAGAACTCATGAGGGTCATTATGAATTTTTGGTCATGCCTTTTGGCCTTACCAATGCACCTTCTACATTTCAAGGTTTGATGAATTCCATTTTCAAACCCGTCCTTAGAAAATTTGTGTTAGTATTTTTTGATGATATACTAATCTACAACAAGTCTTGGAAGGATCATGTTGAACATGTTGATAGGGTGATACAACTATTGGAGGAGAAACAATTATATGCAAAAATATCCAAATTTCTCTTTGGAGTACAAGAGGTGGAATATCTGGGTCATATTGTAACTCATGAAGGAGTTAAGGTAGACCCTCACAAAATTAAAGCCATTAAGGAGTGGAAAATCCCCACCTCCATAAAGCATCTACGAGGATTTATCGGGCTGACAGGGTATTATCGCAAGTTTGTTAAGAACTATGGGAGAATAGCAGCACCTCTAACAACATTATTGAAGAAAGATGCATTTTCATGGACTCCAGAAGCAACAAAGGCCTTTGAACATTTTAAAGTGGCAATGTGCCAAGCACCAGTCTTCACTACACCATAATTCACAAAAACCTTTATTGTGGAATGTGATGCTTCAAGAAATGGAATTGGTGTTGTTTTAATGCAAGATGAAAGACCCATTGCTTTTGAAAGTTGTCCAATCAAGGGAAAGTTTTTACACAAAGCTATTTATGAGAAGGAAATGTTGGCAATACTACATGCACTTAAGAAATGGCAACCCTACCTAATGGGAAGACACTTCAAGGTAAAAAAGGATCATGATAGCCTTAAATACTTTTTAGAACAAAGATTATCCTCTGAAGAGCAACAAAAGTGGGTTACAAAGATGTTGGGTTATGACTTTGAAATCATCTATAAAAAAGGGAAGCAAAATGTGGTGGCAGATGCACTCTCAAGAAAGGATGAGGATGTGGAAGCATTTTTGTGCACCATTTCTATTATCCATCCAAATTGGATAAAAGAAGCAAGGGAGGAATGGAAGAATGCTGAAGAAGTGTGGGCACTTATTCAAAAGTTACAACAAGATTCCAGTACATCTGATACATTTAGCTGGCAAAATGATTCGTTATGGTACAAAGATCGCTTATACCTCTGTAAGAATTCCCAACTCAAACAAAAGATTCTTATGGAATTTCACACTTCTCCCTTAGGAGGGCACTCAGGATTTTTAAAAACTTACCATAGGGTTAAGAAAGAATTTTTTTGGGATGGCCTTAAATCGAATATTCAAAAGTTTGTGGTGGAATGTTTGGTTTGCCAACAAAATAAAGTTGAAAAAATTAAGACCCCGGGTCTATTACAACCTTTATCCATTCCAAGCCAATGTTGGGAGGAGGTTTCAATGGATTTTATCACAGGTTTACACAAGTCTGAGGGAAAGAGTGTCATCATGGTAATAGTTGACAGACTTACCAAGTATGCACATTTTTGTGCATTATCACATCCATTTAAATCCAGTACAATTTCTACTGCATTTATGGAAACAGTTCAAAAGCTACATGGAAACCCAAAGATTATTGTAAGTGACAGAGATCCCATTTTCACTTGAAATTTTTTGACAAAATTATTTTCTTGTCTCGATACTCAGTTAGCTCATAGCTCATCTTATCATCCTCAATGTGATGGGCAAACTAAAATAGTCAACAAATGTTTGGAAGGATATCTTTGTTTCTTTGTATCTGATAAATAGACACAGTGGGTCAAATGGTTGCCTCTGGCTGAATGGTGGTATAACACTTCCTTCCATACAGCAACAAAAATGACCCCATTTATGTCACTTTATGGATATCATCCACCATCCATCACATCATATTTAAGAGAAAATTCTAAGGTTCAAGCAGTGGAACATCACATCGAGCGTCAACAACAAGTCCTCCAACTCTTAAAGGATAACCTCGTGTTGGCGTAGAATAGAATGAAACAACAAGCAGATCAACATTGCAGTGAAAGAAGTTTTGATGTAGGTGATTGGGTATTCCTGTGGCTATAACCATATAAACAAATGTCCCTCAAGCAAGCTAAGAAGGATAATAAATTATCACCAAAGTATTATGGTCCGTACAAGGTGTTTCAAAAGATTGGTATCATGGCATACAAATTGGAGCTTCTTGCAGCCTCTCGAGTGCACCCAGTTTTCCATGTTTGATGTTTAAAGAAGGTTATAGGTGACAAGCTCCCAGTTCAAACAATATTGCCAAAACTTGACGATGAAGGAAAAATTATATTGGAACCGGAAGCAGTCACAGAAACAAGAACTCGACAGCTACGAAGTCGATCAATTTTAGAGTATCTCATCAAGTGGAAAAACTTATCCGCTAAATATTCCACATGGGAGGATGAGAATTTTATACAGAAGCATCCAAAACTACTTAAGCGTTGAGGACAACAATATTTTGAAGGACAGGCACATGTTAGGTCCCTATAATACTAGTGATTACCCCATTACTATTGTAGTTGTATCCCTTATTAATATTGTTGTGCCCCTATTGTCCCCATATTGTTATTACTGTGCCCCATAGAATCCCTCTATTGTTATTTTTGTGCTTTTATATTATTATTGTTAGGTCAACTGGGTTATATTGTGACTCCTTAGACTCCTATATATAGAAAGGAGGTTTTGTAATTTGAATCAAAGAATCATTCATTTGTGTAATGTAAAGGAGGTTGCCCCCTCGAAGAGGCTGAATTCTAAGGCATTGATCTATCTTTTCTATCTTTTTGTGAGTTGGTTTCATAACAGATTGGATACTCTAATTCAGACTTTGATGGAGATAAAGAAACTAGGGTATCTACTTCAGGATATGCTATGAGTCTTGGATCAGGAGCTGTCTCATGGAGATCACACAAACAATCAGTTCCAGTAGATTCCAGGTAAAAAAAGTAAAACAAATACAATCAACTCCACTCATGATTGACAATACCTCTGCAATAAATTTGGCCAAGAACCCAAAGTTCCATGATCGAACGAAGCACATCAATACTAAGTATCATCTGATTCAACATCATGTTGAAGCCAAGACAATCCATCTCCATCATTGTTCCACTAATGAGCAAATTACAGGCAACTTCACCAAAGTGCTTGGAAGAGAAAAGCTTGAACGATTCAGAATGATGCTTGGACTCACCAACATCCCTTCAGATTAAGGGGGGGAATGTTGACACCTAATCATCAAGATTGGGTGAATAAATACAATTGATGTAAATAAATAACAAGAAATATGAACAGCCATCGGCAGATGAAGTGAACATTCTCCCTCATGTATATAATAAAGACCTACCTGAAGGAATAATATGAATTAATTTTGTGGAGTTACTACCTAGCCTCACATGTATCAAGGGAAATAATTAGAAGATGGGGGGAAGGACATGTATAGGTGGATTTTGATGAAGATAATTACGTGTAGCCAAAGTAGTAATACCGTGAACAAGGAAGAATTCCAATGTCATTATGAACAACATAGCATCAATTGCACGCAATTAACCTAAGACAGATGGGGGTTTAGACCCCTCTATAAGAGTATTAGGATTGATGATTGATATGTAAATCATTTAGAGTATACATAAGACTAACATATTTCTCAATGATGGGCCAATGTACAGTAAAAATAACATTATTTCTAGTAGATTAGTATCTTTAGATTGTAACCATAACTCCTATGAATAGAAAAAATAACATTTTCTTGTCAGCCTCACATTTTTTAATCAAGCTACTACGATAACTTGCATGATTGTATTTTGAAAAACCATGTGATTTATATATGAGATTGTTTTAGAACTATTTTTTATTTATAAGGGACTATATAGGAACACAATTTTTTGTTACATTCATGTGTCTTTTTGCAAACCTACTATAAATATTGCACCATTATCAATTAAAATAGTCATCCTATATCTTCAAGCACTTATTTTCCACACAATCATTTTGCAATTAGTTTATGTGATTAATGTATGCAGATACTATGAGAATCACTTAGCATGTCCCAAATATCTATGCACAACCATAATTTAATGTAAAATTAGGAGTTTGTCACTATGATAGTCACCCTTGGTTAGGGAATATGCATTGAGTTACCCATGCCTAAAATGATTCTAGTTTTCTAAAGCACCTCTTACATCCTAATATCTATCATTATGGTTTCTTAGAGTTTCCTTTTCCAATAATATGTATGCCATATATGCTTATCTTAGTCTTACTATTTTGTAAATTGATTTCCTATTTCTCTATTGACATCAAATTATGTTTTATATAGGTTTTTGTTACTTTTTCCCTTGTTTTTTTATAATTTATGCTCCACCCAAGGGAGGTCTTGAGTATCATCCTCATTTTCCAAATCTTATGTATCCTTATCGAAATCATACTCCATTAGAGTTGGTTACTTATCATTTTCTTTATCATAAGGGATATCCCATCCTTCATTCTCAAATCATTACTCCCATCAACACCAACACATGTTATTCTAGGAGTGTTTTGCACATCAGTCATCATTTCTTTTTAATTCACTATTTCCCTTGAAATTCACATGATATTATGAGGGAGTCGTCATTGGTTTTTGATTCAATATTCCCTTTGAAATTCAATATTGTATCATTGACACAACATAGTGGGTAATACAATGCATTGGTTGTAGTTATCCAGTTCGATTTGAAGAACCCAAGTCTTGTACGATTATTAATGTTCTCAAGTGGGAGATCTCTTTATATAGTTCGATATAGGTTCTAGGTCTCCCTCATAGTGATAAATTGTCTATTGTTACTCGCACCCACATGAAAAACACATGATCTCTCATAAAATATTTACAATTACATTAGTTTCATGAAAATGACAATTCTCATATCAATATCACCATGACATGTATGATTGGTTGCTTTTTAGCTAGGCTTGATCACTTTTATGTGGGAATTCATTTCTTCTTGGTTAAATCTCTTGCTATCTCAAAGTATTAATAAAAATCATGGGAATGTGGGATAGGAAATAATTATGTATTTCATATATGTTGAAGCTCCTAACCTCACATGTTAGGGTGTAACTATTATCACATCAATTTCATTGAAAAGAGGCGTTCAAGCAATGGATTGAAATAATTATTAGTAATAAATAATATAAAATAATATTACTACCTCATAGTTACTTGAAATTAGCTAAAATATTAGGGAAAAACATTTGAAAATGGGTTTTTAGACAATCACATGGGATTAATTCATTAACACTAGTGATACTTGCATAAAATATCCTTTGCAAGCCACACAACTATATCAACATGAGTTGTTGTGACCCCTTCTTCCTATTTAATGATTATTTCCAAACTTAGGTACATGTAAGTTTATGTATAGGTTAAATTTGAGCACCCAGTCCATTTATGAGGCGTACTTTTACCTCCTAATATTTGTTTCAAGCATTGGAATCCCATTTTGAATGAAGAGATTTCACATCGAGACTAGTTGTTTAAGAGATTTAAATTTTCTTTATAAATAAAACCCATTGTGTTTACGAATTTTTGTGGTGAGAATCTTGAGTGTTTTGAGACTTTAGAGTACCCACAGTAGAATTTTTTGTGTCGACTTTTCGAGTCTATAACAGGACTCATCGTCATGACAAATTTGTTGGGTGTGGAGGTTGATTAACTTCTGATTCAAAGGTCTTTCTTTCACCTGGATGTATACCCCATGAATATTCCACACCCCTCCACGCAGGGGGTGGGACTTGTCCCCCTTACGGAGTTCAGGGGCAATGCCCCCAAAGCTAAAAATAGTTGAAAAAATACCTTGTAATATATTATAATTTCGTAGTCAATCTAGCCCATTCATTAGGCGAATGACCTGATGGTAGAAGTTATTCTAATTTAGGGATTTTTTCCATTATAAGGAAACCCTTTGTTTATATGAGGGAATTATATTTCCAATGTGTATTATTATTATAAGTGAGAAAGGGAGAGGATATTGTGTGAGATCGAAGAGGAAATTACAATGGATTTGTTATAAGTTGTATCTCTTCATTTTGTTGAATAATATAGAAGGAAGGATTGGTTGTTTCTCCGTGGACATAGCCCAAATTGGGTGAACCAAATATATCTGTGTCTCTCTTATTTTATGTGTTTCTGTATTTTTGTTTATGCAATATTTTTGGTGTTCCATTGCTCTGTAATATATAATTTTCTAACAACTGGTATCAGAGCCAAAAGTCTATTTGGTTTATAAACTTGCAGGAAAGAAGGGTTCCTGTATCGAGTGGGAAGAATGGCGGAAGATGATAAGTTTAGGAACGAGAAATTTAACTGCCAAAACCACCAGTTGTGGAAGATGTAGATGGAATATTATCTGTATCAGAAAGATCTATACCTACCCTTGAATGGAAAATTAAACAAGTCAACAAGTATGATGGATGGAGAATGGGAACTTCTCGACAGAAAGGCACTAGGAACAATACAGTTGTATCTGGCAGCATTGGTGGCTTTCAAAATTTCAAAGGAAACGACATCATAAGGTTTTTGCATTGACCAAAATATATGAAAATTCGGCCTCCAATAAGGTATTTCTTATGAAGCGCCTATTTAATATGAAGACTTGAGAAGGTGGATTTGTTGTTGATCATTTAAATGAATTTAACATGGTTACAAGTCAATTAAGTTCTGTAGGGGTAAATGTTGATGATGAAGTTAGGGCACTGTTATTTCTGTTCTCATTCTTAGAAAGTTTGAATGGATTAGTTATGGCTATTAGTAAATTCTTATTTGGATCTAGTACTTTAAAGTTTGATGATGTTGTTGGTGCCATCCTTAGCGAGGAAATGCGACAGAAAAGCTCCAATGAGACATTAGGTAATGCTTTGAATGTAGAGACTAGGGGAAGAAAAATGGAAAGAGGAAGAAGCCAAAAAATAGAGAGCAAGTCAAGAAAAGGTAAATCCAAATCCAAATTGGGGACAGTGTGCTGGAAATGCAGGAAGAAAGGACACCTCAAGAAAGACTGCAAATCTCGGAAGGGGAAAGAAGGAGATGGACAATAAGAGAACAATCATGAAGCGAATGTGACAGGTGATGCGTTGCAAGATGCTTTTATTCTTTCAATACATAATATTATTGATGCTCGGGTGGTAGATTCAGGGGCCTCATTCCATGCCACACCTAGTAGGAAACATTTTCATGACTATGTTTAAGGAGATTTTGGACAGGTTCATCTGGATGATGATAAACCCCGTAAAATCATTGGAATGGGTAAGGTTTTTATAAATCAACAAAATCGTAACCAATGGTTATTGGAGATAAGGCATGTCCCATATCTAAAGAAAAATATAATTTCAACAGAGCAATTAGGTGGTGAAGGTTGTGTAATGATATGCACAGCCAAAACCTGGAAGGTAACTAAAGGAGCCCTAGTAATAGCCAAAGGAGAAAACGTTGGTACATTGTATTTATGTAATGGTATTTCTAATTTTGTTAATTATTTAACCTCCACAAGAGCATACATGACATTTTGGAATTATAAGCTTGGGCACATGATCCAGAAAGGGATGCAAATTCTTCACTCAAGAAATTTGTTGTCAAGTCTGAAGCATGCTGGTTTGGATTTCTGTGAAAATTATGTTTATGGAAAAAAAGAAGAGAGACAGATTTATCAGAGTTGGGAAGGAAAAGAGGAGCAAAAAACTAGAGCTTGTGCATACAGATCTATGGGGACCTACTTAGGTATCATCTCTTGGTGGCTCTCACTAGTATGTTACTTTTATTAATGATACAAGTAAGAAAACCTAGATTTATTATATTCAAAATAAATATGATGTATTTGATACCTTCAAGAAATGGAAAGCTTTGGTTTAGAATGATATAGGAAAGAATTTGAAGTGTCTCAAATTAGACAATGGAGGTGAATACTACAACAAAGAGTTTGATAAGTATTTTTTAGAGCATGGAATCCACTAAAAAAAGACAATTTGAGGGACACCACAACAAAATAGTGTGTCCAAAAGGATGAATGTGACAATCATGGAGCATGCAAGGTGCATGAGATTTCATGCAGGATTTCCTTTACAATTTTGGGCAAATGTTGTAGGTATTCTTGTTTTTGTAATAAACAGAGGGCCTTCAAGTTCCTTGGATGGTCGTATTCCAGAGGATGAATTGACAGGTAAAAAGGTAAACTATTCATTTCTACAGACTTTTGGTTGTGAATCCTTTATCCACATTAATAAAGGAAATGGAATAAAACTTGAGGTAAAATCAAATAAATGTACCTTTATTGGATATGGTGTTAATGATTTTGGTTATCGCTTACATGATTATGAAAATCACAAAATCATTAGGAGCAAAAATGTAATATTCAATGAAAAGGTCTTATATAAGGATCAAATGTAGGGAAAGAAATAGGAAAAAGAAAACAAATAATATGCAGTTCTTGATGAGATCAAGGAAAAGGTAAAGGTGCATGCAAGTCATAATGATCAACAGCCACAACAACAATAACAACATGCACCTCAAACACTTGAAAGTGGTGTTAGAAGATATATCCTGATAATTAGACCCCCTGAACGATACTCTCTTTTATTATATTATGTATTTTTTACTGACTCTAGTGAACCAAAATGTTACGAAGAAGCAATGCAGGTAGAAACTAGGAAGAGGTGGGAGCTAGCCATGAAAGAAGAGATGGACTCCTTGATACAAAACCAAACTTGGGACTTAGTCAGGTTTCTTGCAGGTAAACCAACATTACAGAATAAATTGGTTTATAGGTTGAAGGAAAAAGATAGAGGTAAATAGAGGTACAAGGGTAGACTTTTTGTGAAGGGGTTTGCACAGAATAAAGGTATAGACTTTGATGAAAAATTTTCTCCTATTGTTGAAATGACTTCAATCAGAACTACTTTAAGTATTGTGGTAGGATAATATTTGCATCTTGAGAAGTTAAATGTAAAGACAACCTTTCTCCATGGGGATTTGGAGGAAGAGATCTATATGCAGCAGCCACAAGAGTATGAGGTCGCAGAGAAGAATAAATTAGTGTGCATGTTGAAGAAGAGTTTGCATGGCCTAAAATAGGCTCCAAGATAGTGGTATCTAAAATTTGATAGGTTTATCTATGAACAAGGTTATACTACATATCCCTATGACCATTATGTTTATCTTAAAAAGGAAAATGATGGAAGGTATTTTATATTGTTACTGTATGTAGATGACATGCTTGTTGCAGGGTCGAACATGCAAGACATAAATGTGATAAAGGGAATATTGACAAATTCATTTGCAATGAAGGATTTGGGTGCTGCAAAACAAATCCTTGGTATGAGAATAATTAAAGACATGAAAAATCACAAATTAATGTTGTCTTAGAGTGAGTACATACAAAATGTGTTGGAAAGATTTAATATTCAGAATGAGAAACCAGTTAGTACACCTTTGGCTAGTCATTTAAAACTAAGTAAGGGGTTGTGTTGGAAAGATTTAATATTCAGAATGAGAAACCAGTTAGTACACCTTTGGCTAGTCATTTAAAACTAAGTAAGGAGTTGTGTCCCAAGAACCAAGAAGAGATGGATTATATATATCTAAAGTTACATATGCATTAGCAGTTGGAATCTTAATGTATGCAATGGTATGCAAAAGGCCTAATATTTCACATGGAGAGGGAGTTGTAAGTAGGTATGTTAATAATCTAGGAAAACAACATTGGATGGCAATGAAATGGATTCTCAGGTATTTGAGAGGTACCACAAATCAAACATTATGCTTTGGTGGTTCAAACATTGCTCTAGAGGGATATGGTGTAAATATGACAGGTGATAGAGATAAAGGGAGGAGCATCACAAGGTATATCCTTATTGTAGGTGGAACAACTGTCAGTTGGGTTTAAAAAACTCAAAGTGTTGTTGCACTTTCAACAATGAAAGCGAAGTATGTTGTTTCTACAGAGGCCGGTAAAGAAATGATTTGGTTACAAAGGTTTATGGATGAACTGGAGAAGAAGCCGCAGATGGGAAGTTTATATAGTGACATCCAAAGTGCCATTCTTCTTGAAAATAACTCAACATTTCATTCCAATACTAAACATATACAAATCAAGTACCATTTCTTACGATCAATGTTGGAAGATTGACAGTTGAAGCTGGAAAAGATACAAACTAGCCAGAAACCTACAGATATGTTAACAAAAGTTTTAACCAGGGAGGAATTGAGATTTTCCTTAGTTTCAATTGGTCTTCAAGTATTATGATGAAGATGAGAAACAACCAAGTCCAAATTAGAATAATTTTCTATCAAGTGAAGCAATGGTGGAGTTACTATAATCAATCTCCAAGTGGGAGATTGTTAGGTGTGGAACCTAATTATCTTCCTAATTCAAAGGTCTTTGTTTCAGTCAAATGTATACCCTAGAAATACTATACACCTCTCCACACAAGGCGGTGTGGGGGGGACCATCCCCACCACCCCCCCCCCCCCCTGGCTAGGGGGTCTGGAGGCCAGCGAGCCCTCGGTGGGGGTTTGGGGGTAGTGCCCAAGAAGCTAAAAATAGATGAAAAAATACCTTGTAAAATATCATAATTTCGTAACCAATCTAGGTCGTTCATTAGGCAGATGATCTAATGGTAGAATTTTGTATCCCCCACAATGTGCCAAGCTGAGAAGAACCAACGGAGGTAAACACAAACCAAGCTTTTAGCTTGGTAACTAGCCATACCAAACTAGAGAGGGCTCTCTCTATGAAATCACAACCAACAAATGACTGAGATGATGATGATTCTTAATGAAGATACACTTAGCTAAGTGATGAAAGTGACCGGCATGTGAAATTATTGAGAGAGCGGAAATAACCCTACCCTAGACACACTAACCAATGACCAAAGTTTTTGAATGGAAGACCTAGTAAAATGACAAAAACTTGACCTTCAACCATGATGGACATTTTGAAAGAGAACATTTGATCACTGGTGGAAGTAAAAACTAGCTTACACTAACATTGGCTCCAGCTTGGGATGGTAGCTCCATAGGAGGTGTCAAGAACATCGTAGACCTAGTAGCCTTATTCATTGGGCATGTAGTCAAAATGCAAAGCCTAACTTGAATATGAAAACTGTCTGATAGACTTTTACAAACAATAAACAAAGAAAATAGAAACTTTAAACCAACAGCTGATGAAGAAGCCTTATGGCCTTCTCCTTGGGCTTCAAACTCCTAAGATAGCCACTACAAACTCTGACATGAAATGTAAACTAGTATATACAATGATCATGAAATTTTCCAGAAATTTCTTCAGATGTAGTAGTGCTTGAGAAGCCTACCATTGATTGCTCCTCCCGAATAACTTTGGTCATTCATTTCTTCCAACACATAAGCATTCTTCCCCCTGAAGGCTAAGACTTTGTATGGTCCTATCCTTAGGTTTTCAAACTTATCGTGTTTTCCCTTCTCTTTGTTTTGTGCATCCCAATGAAGAACCACATCACCCATGTTGAAGTTGTCTTCTTTGGTCTTGTGGTCATAAATATTTTTAATCCTTTCCTGAAGCTTGGAAGTATTTTGAAATACTTCTTCCCTAGTTTTTTGTAAATGGATCATTTGACTTATCCTCTGTTACACATCATTCGGTTCACTGCTCACTTCCTGTAGAAGTTTCATGACGGGAACAACAAGGGATGAAGGAAAAATGATATCAACCCCGTACACCAACTGAAAAGGAGACATTCCTATGGATTTTTTAGTACTGACTCTATCCACCCATAAAGCATTAATGAGCTTTTTGTGCTAGTTCTTTTTATCGACCTCCAGAACTTTCTTAATGATGTTGATCATAGGTTTATTAGATGATTCAGCTAACCCATTCCCTTGTGGGTAATAAGCAGTAGAATGCCCCAATGTAATATGGTACTTCTCACAAAACTCCACCATCTTCATGGACTTGAAAGAAGCAACATTGTCAGTGATTATTTTCTGTGGGCAGCCAAATCTAGACAAGATATTAGTTTCAATAAACTGAATGGCAACATAATAAGTAGCCTTCTTAGTTGGAATTTCTTCAATCCATTTCGTAAAGTAGTCCGTGGCTGTCAAGATCCACTTGTGTTGGGCAGATGATGAAGGACATATTTCTCCAACAAAATCAAAACCCCACTGCTGAAATGGAGCTGAGAGCGAAACTGGTTGCAAAGGCAATGGCAAAAGTTTTCATTTCCCTCAGAAAATATGGCACTCATGGTAGCTCATTATTGTTTTGTACACATCTACAAAAAGAGTAGGCCAATAAAACCCATCTCTCAAGATTTTTGTGGCTGTGGTTTTCCAAAAGAGGTGGCCACCACAATCTCCTTTGTTGAAATCAATCATTACATCCTTAGATTCATTTTCAACAAGATAATTCAAAAATACACTACTCGGATCTTTCCAAAAAAAACACCGTCAAGAACACAATATTTTGAAGGTTTCAGTTTTAATGCTATAGTTTTACCTTTGTGTACTTCCGGCGGAGGATTTAAATGTTGCAATACATAAACTATGTCAGAGTAGCATGGAGATGAAGTGAACATGTTTGACACTTGTACCTATGAATCTTCTGGTTCTTCTATGGAAAGGCCAACGATCATATTGATATCTAACGCATGTAAATTAGATTCAACCATGAGTTTGGCCAAACCCTGTCCCTTAATGAGCTTTGTTGGATTTATTTCCAAATCATATTCTAACATTGTTGCTATCCATTTTCCTCTCTGACCTTCTGGATGAGTCTACATAAGGACTTCCTTTACTGCTATTGTTGGAACATAAGCTATAGTATGAGAATGTAGAATATATACTTGGAAGTATTTACGCGCTTTTACCAAAGCCAAATCTTGCTTCTCAATAATTTTTTATTTTACTGTTGCATCCCTTATTGTCCGACTAAAAAATTCTATGGGTTGTTCATTTTTCTGATCCTTCTTTTTCATCAAGACTATTGCTAAAGTATGCTCCGAAGCGAATGAAATTATGATAAAATCTAAAGTATAGTCGAGACTAATTAAATTAGGAGCAGTAGATAATGAAAATTTGACTGCATTGAAATACTTCTTGGCATCTTCAGACCATCTTTCCTCGATGTTATTTTTTAACATGTCTGTCATCTCTCTCAAATGTTCAGCGAGGTTGGGGATGAATCTCCTTAAAAATTTAATTTTCCCATTGAATGGCTGAATTTATTCTTTGTTCCTCAGAAAATACAACTACTAAACTCTTACAGGGTCAATCTAGATGCCATCCTTGGAAATGATGTGGTCCAACAGCTTACCTTCCTCCATGGCGAAAAGGCTCTTTTTAGGATTTAGCGGAATGCCAAATTTTTTGCATCTTTGAAAGACAATTCTAAGATGATGTAGGTGTTCCTCATCATATTTAGAAAAAATGATGATATCATCTAAATAAATGACTAGAGAAACATACTTTTCATTGGTGAATTCAATGTCCATAGCCCGTTGGAATGTTGCTCCTGTATTCTTTAATCCAAATGTCATTTTGGCGTACATAAATGTACCCCATGGTGTTGTGAAGGCTATTTTCAGTTGATCATCCTTGTGCACTAAAATCTTATTGTAGCCTGAGTATACATCAAGAAATAACATTTTGTAAGATCCAACTACCCTTTGCAGGATATGGTCCATCTTCGATAGGGGATAGTTGTCCTTTAATGACATTGTTCAAATTTTTGAAATCGATACAAAGACGAATCTCCTCGGTCTTCTTTCTCATCGGTACAAGATTTGACATCCATTCAGAAAATAAAGTAGGAACTATAATACCATATTTGTATAGCCTATTTACCTCTTTTTCGATGGATGGCAACAACTTAGGATTAATCCTCCTCAGCTTCTGGAAAAATGGATTTTGATAAGGTTTGGTCGGTATAGGATGCTGAATCGTGTTTTTATCATACTCCTTTAAATCTGAATAGTCCCAAGAAAATACATCAAAAAAATCTGTCAACAAAGCAATATACTTACTTTTGATCTCAAGAGATAGAGACTTTGATAATTTGACCATCTTGGGCTTATCTGTTGTACTAATGTTTATATCCTCAACACCTTTTTCTGTAGGGGCCATGGTGGGCTTTCTAGCAACATCATCATGATCAAATAACTCTTCCAAAGGTACAAGACCTCATGGAATGTTATTGTCTTTCAACTCCCACACTTCAACCTTTGTTGGTTAAATTTCCCAATCATCTTCATCACATGTATCATTAATATGGGAATTTAGAAATTCATCCTCCATCTGCAAAAAGTTATTAACTTGTTTGTCATCCCAAAACACCTACCAATATCTCAGATTGTCAGGAATAGGTGGTTGGTGTTTGACATGAATTGAAGACTTCTTAGCGGAACGGGTAGGAATCTTAACCATACTTGTTGCAGTAGCAAGAGAATCAACCATCATATTCTGAGTTCTATGAATCAAAGACAAAGTATACTCTGAAAAAGTCTTAAGAATGTCAAGGACAACATTTCTATAAGCTCGCATCCTTCGATGCTTGGCCTGGTACTCCCCTTTTACCTATTTAATTATTAACTTGAAGCTGCCATAAATTGAAACTCTCTTTGCTCCCAATTTTTTCAGAATTTTAAGGGCAACAATCAATGCTTCATACTCCGCCTCATTATTCGAGCAATCAAAGGCCAATTTATAAGAACTTAATCATACATTTCGAGGAATTTTACATGACTAATGTAAGGGGCCATGAATCCACATGCCGATCCCAGCTCCTTCCTTCCCCAATGCACTATCAAACTCCATGGTCCAAAGACCTTCTTCTTCATCGGGAAACAAAATTTTAGAAGACTATTCTTTCTGATTTTTTGGAGGATGACTTACTCTCTCAACAATCTGAGTTTCTGGAATTGATTCAACAATCTATTCGAATGAAATTTCTAGTTGCAAACTTTCAGTATCATTTTCCTTTTTTTCTACAATCAAATCTTCCTGTACACTACTTATGACATCCGAAACTTCTTAAATTTGAACAATTTGACTGTCGTCATCAATTGGATTCAAATCACTATACAAAATGAAATACTCTAGATCAGTATGTACAACATGGATAAGGTGATTATTTGGTATTTCTTTGCTACTAATCGTGAATTTCATCTTCTTCTCTGGGTATAGTTTTTTGAGCTTCCCAAATACCAGTGTAATAGCATATGGAAGATCAAGTTGCAAGGTTCCTTTCAGCTTTTGCCCTGAAGACCTTGAAAGAAGCGTGCCAAACCGTGGAGGTATATTAACAACCACTACATCCATTAATACATTTTTAGCTAGGATTTGGTCGAGGGACACTACTAGATCTTTGATAAGGCCACGACATTTGACTCTCCCCGAATCAAAAGAATACAAGTCATGGTAAGGTCGGGTAATATCTAATCCTATTTTGTCCATAAACACTTTTGGGATTAGGTTATGTGAGGCATTGGAATCTAACATAGCATTATGGAGTATAAACTCATGGAATTTCAAACGAAGATGGAAAGGGGGAACTTCATTATCCTCAGGACATACCTCTACAGCTGGACCAAAATAAAATTGTAGGCTCATCATCGGCAACATTGACAGTATTTGACACTTGATCTACTTCGAACATCTTAGCAATATGGAATTTGTACCTTTCATTATTGACTAGTTCAGTTAGAGGAATTGAAACCTTCAATTTGGAAATTTCATTCTCTAAGCTAAATAGATTGGATTGTTTGTCTACCTCTTTTGTTGTAGTGTATTTCCTTTCAGGTTGTCATTTGGCTTGAGATTCCTTTTTCTGACTTTCAGTTTAAACCTCCTTGTCCTTCCTCACATTGCTAGTAGAAGCTTCATTATTTTTATCCCAACTCAAAATGACAATTTCTTTTTCTATCTTTTGATGTGCAAGAGTTGCTTCTTTATTTGGTGTATCTTTCTGAACATTCTGCCTTTTTTGATGTAATGTGATAGGGACATTTATGCTCCTCAAATTGTATTTTTTCTGCAAATGATTGAGGGAATTCTGATATCCCCTTTGATACTCTCTGGTCTACATTGCCCATGAATCATCATTAGCAAGGACAAGCTGTTGATCACTTGGTGTTATTGATTCCTGAAAAAAAATTGATCTTCCTCAATCAAAAAGGTAGGAGATTCATCTTCCTCAAAGAAATGATTAGCCTCAACAATTTCTTCTTCATCATATTTCGAGCCTTGTGTGTAGTTTTGCTCAAATGGTGTTCTGATTTGTCCTTGAGGATCCTGATTTTTCTGTTCTTTCTGCTTATTTCGTAGTTCGAATTCCTTATCAAACGCTCCACTTGTCTATTAGAAATAGTCATTCTTTCATCATCCTTTCCATTGTTTTAATCAGAATGTCAAGCTTTCCCTCAGAAGAAGAAGATGGCTCCTCCTTAATAGTTACTTTCTTCTCAGGTTTCTCCGATTTGATTTTGGACTTTTTGATAAGCAAATTAGCTTCCACACTTATAGCATTGTCCTGAACTTCTTCCAAAGTTGCAAGATCTCTCTCCCTAAGCTAATATGTCATGTCTTGATCGAAGGCATCAGGATAGTAGAGGAGGGCTAAGCCAGGGGGAGGTTTAATGTCATTAGGAATGGAATTGTAAACCAGATTGAACCGTGTTGTAAACTCCTGCACTATCTCATTTGGGTTTCTTTTCATAACACTGTACTTGGCCAAAATATGTAATGGATTTTTCTTCTCCTACCACCGGGCCAAGAATAACTCTATCAACCGTTGGGAACTATTGATGAAATTGGTTGCCAAACTGCGAAACCATTTCTTCACATCTATGGAAAAACTATGGGCTATGATTCTCATCTTTGCATCCTCCTCATCAACCTCTTCAAGGTCAATAAAATCTATCAGTTTGTTAACATGTTTCTGAGTTGTGATCTCTGATGTTCCATCAAAAAGACGGAGTCTTTGACCATAGTTTTGAGGTAGGGCAGCAAGTTGACCAGATAATAGTAAAGGAGAAAGTCGTTCTATGACTACTGGAGGAGGTAGTAGATGTACTACAATAGGTTGTGTAGGTATTACAATAGGCTTTGTTGATGGAGATGATGACACTAGCGGAGATAGTGTTAAACTAACAATGGAAGATGATGTAGTTGATATGTTTGGAGATGAAGTAGAGGATGAAGTAATAGCCAGGTTTTCAAGATGATATTGAATGTAATCTTTCTCGATAGTGATTTGAAGTTGGTCTACTAAGCTTTGAAGTTTATCAAAATTAAAGCACAACTCGTGTTCAGTTTTGGAAAAGAGATATTTAGCAGAAGGGAGGTAGGAATCCAACCTAATAGGATCAAAAACCACTTATGAAAAGGAAGAATAAGACTTAGATCAAAACAAAGATTGATGAAACTGAATATCAAAATAAATATGTTCAACAATCAATAATTGATTAGGTAGAGATGTAGTTTTTACCAATTTTCTAGGTTCACTTTCAGGAATAGGAGTTTTGAGTTTCTTAAGTAACTTCTCTCGATCATCAACAATAGTAGGTGGATTTGGGTAAGGATTTGACCTCATGTATATTTTAGTAGCCAGATTTTTTACGCCTTGAACTTGATGTGTTTTCTTAAATAATCCTTCCTTTCGATACCGGAATCTCTCACCCAGAGAACCAGTCTTGAAAGCACTAATAGAACTAACCCCAGGAATGATATAATAGTCATTTCCCTGGCAACGGCGCCAAAATCTTATCCCCCACAATGTCCTAGGCTGAGAGGAATCAATGGAGGTAACCGCAAACTAAGATTTTAGTTTGGAAGTGATCTGAAAATGAGATCTTAGATTATTATTAAGGTATTACAGACTCACGTGCATGGATTTTCCTATATTACTTAGTGCAACGAATTGATAAGATTGCGAATAATATAGACAATGAGAAGTTTAGGAAGCATAATAGACACACACACATAACACAACAAAATAATCAAGGAGTTCACCCAAAACTCCTGGGCTGCGTCTCCTGGTCCAACCTTCAGTGTTGACCCCTCTATTATGTCTTCAAGAGCAGAGTTTTACAAAAATGAGCTCAAATTGAGTCTCAACACAACAAATACAAAACAATAGGAGTTTACTTGAATCCCTCAAGTCTCTCTGAGTACACTGACTCTCTTCTTCACTCTCTGTCTCTGTTTTCTCTCTATCTTGGCACTGCTTTCCTTTGTCTCTGTCATTCTGTGGCTTTTAAGCCAATCGGCATTGTCTATTCATTTCCTCTTATGGGCTCTCTAGCTTCCAGCCTCTGTCCTCTCAAATCCCCTCTGATCATTAACCAATCATGGCATAACGTCTTCCAGGGAAAGTGGCAACCTGTTCTGAAACAGAAGGGACCATTAGGCCTTTGAAATCCCCAAAAATAGTGTTCTTTTTTTACATAGAGAAATACACTAAAACACGGGAAAAATTCAACAAACATCCATTTATCGGACTTCAAATATCATTAATTCCAGCCTATACTCCTATCGGATCCACCTTTGATCGCTATCGCAAGTCGCAAGTGCCCCTGTGCCGTGGTTTCCTTTGTATTTGAAAAATACAGTAAAACACTGAAAATCCCGCAAAATGGCTTTATGGCAGACTTCAAATATTATATAGCTGCATTTATAACCCTTTCGGGTCTAGCTTCATCGCATCAGGCGCATTTCCTTTGTATTTCGTTTATTTAACGAAAATGCGAAATACAAAGAAAAATGCCTTTTTCCAGATCTCAAAATATATCAAATTTGATCCATAACCCCATCGGGTCCGGCTATCGCAAGTCGCGTTTGGATCGGCCCCGCTCCTTTGTAATGCTCTGATGTGATATTGCAATGTGATTGATCGCAATCGCATATCACATAACCCCTGAGCAGTTGGTAAGCGCTCCTTTTTATGTTGTTGATGCGATATCGTGAGTTAACCTGGGTCGTCGATCTACGCACTTGATCAATGGTGCTCGTTGACCTGCACTAATTGCTATCGCAACTTTCATATGGTGTGCTCTGATAGCCTATGCTTGCCACCGCCGATTGCGATATGCCAATTGGATCTGGACCGTTGATTTGCCAGATTCGGTGGCTCCTATGCGTCATTCCTTTGACCTCCGATAGGCCTGTATTCCACTTTTTCTTCATGTTTTTTTTCTCCCGATAGTGTAATCCGCCTTTTGTGAAGGTTTTCCTTTACGATAGTTTTTTGAATTTTGAAGACTTAGAGGACTTTTAGAATCCATTTTGGATCACGCCTTCCCACTGAAAAATCTTTTGGACCACCAAAAGTTTGTTTTCAAGCATCGATCAAGTGAGGATACAGCTTCCTCACTTGTCCAATTTCTATCCATCGTGCACTGCTTGGTTTTGAACCTTTGAGTCTGATTCTGAGGTACTCAACATCACCTTTGTGCATAGTTCTCACCTTCCTATCTAGAACTGTATCTTCCTACAACTCATTGAGATATTCAGGCAACAGATCATCAATAGAAGGCAACTCACTTTGCTCTTCGGGATCTTCAATCAATGAAGGTTCAAACAGTCTCAGGTTTTCTGCATTAACTACTGAATAGATGTGAATGTAAACTGGAAAATCAAGGCGAAAATCATTTTCACCAATTTTCTCAAGTATCTTGAAAGGCCCATACCTTATTGGCTTCAGCTTCTTACCTTCACCTTGCATTCTGTCTTTGCTGATGTACCGCCAGACTTGATCACCAACTTGGAAGCTATGCTCAATTTGATGCTTGTCATGCCTTGCCTTATACTTTGCCTAGCTTCTTTCCATCTGTTCCTGTACTACCTGGTGAATTTCTTGGATCTGTTCAATGAACTTGGTTGCTTTGTCCACATCACTGTGTCCATCAACTGTTGTGTCTTTTCCAAAGACAAAATCCAAGGGAGACTTTGGTGTAAAACCAAAACAAGTCTCAAAAGGTGATCTTTGTGTAGAAGAGTGCTTGGTACGGTTGTAAGCATGTTGCACATAACACAATTGTTCATCCCAAAGCTTGGGATGCTTGCTGCAATAGCCCCTGAGCAACTGGATCATTGTCCTGTTGACCATCTATGTTTGGCCATCTGTTGTGGATGAAATGTTGTGCTCTTCTTCAATTTGGTGTCCATCAATTCCCATAGACTTGACCAAAACTTCCCAACAAATAGGGAATCTCGATCAGAGACAATGGAAGTGGGTAACCCATAATGAACCCATACATTTTGAAAGAACAAGTTTGTTGTTTGTTAAGCTATAATCTATTTGTTACAAGGTACCAAAATACACATTTTGCTGAACCTATCTACAATAACATATAAATAGTCATAACCTTTTCTAGATTTTGGCAGTCCCCCAACAAAGTCCATGGAAACACTTTCCCGAGGACGAGAAGGAACTGGAAGTGGAGTGTACAAGCCTATTTTTCTATTGTTGGGCTTGCTTTTAGCACACATGGTACACCCTTTTATATATCTAGAAATTTTTTCATGCATTCTTGGCCATAGCTGTAGTTGTGTAACTGTTTTACTTACACCAAAGTGACCTGATATAAGAGAAGTATGTGCTTCCCTGATTATGTTAACTCTTTTAGTTTTTGGAATGCATAACTTTCCCAAATGATACAAGAGTTGGTCCTTAACATAATACTCCAATTCTTCTACTTGTTTTCCATGACTTAAAGTTGCATATACATCTTTAAAATCTATATCTTGAGCATATTGCTCAATGTAGCTTTCATGCATTACTGAGTTATGCTTAAGTATAGTAGATGCATTTATGATTGGTCTGGAAAACATATTTGCAACCTTATTGTGTATGCCCTTCTTATATCTAATGACAAGATGTAACTGTTGTAGAAAACCCATCCACCTATAGTGTCTTGATTGCTGCAATTTAGTTTGTGAGTGCAAATATTGAAGTGGTTGATGATCTATATGAATGATTGTTTCTTTGCCCATTAGGTAATTTTTCTACTTTTTCACACTCTATACTAGTGCATACAATTCTTTATGATATGTGGGATAATTAACTACTGCAGAATTAAATGTCTCATAATGATAGCATATGGGTTTACCATGTTGCATCAACACTGCTCCCATGGCATAGTCACTGGCATCTATTTCAATCTTAAATGGTTGTTGAAGATCTGGCAGTGCTAGTACTAGTGCTGTACTAATCTTTTCTTTCAAGGTGTCGAAGGCTTTCTTCTATTTGCCTCCCCATTGAAACACCTTGTTGAATCCTGTTAAATCATGTAAGAGAACTGCAATCAAGGAACAATTAGCAATAAACTTTCTCCAATATTGTGCTGCTCCTAGGAAGCTCCTAACTTCTGTAGCAAATTTGGGTTTAGGCTAGTTCACAATGACGTCAACCTTAGAGGGATCTATCTTCAATTCACCACCCTCTGTAATATGACCCAAATAATTTAAAGATGTTTTTCCAAATTCACATTTTGATAACTTTACATAGTGATTTTCTCTATTCAAAACATCTAAAGTTTGCTTTACATGCTTCAAATGTTCTTCCCATGTTTTACTGAAAACAAGAATGTCATCTAAATATACAATTACAAAATCATCAATAAAAGGTCTTAGTACATCATTCATAACTCTCATGAAAGTGGTAGGAGCATTAGTTAAGCCAAAAGGCATAACCAACCATTCATACAACCCTTGATTTGTTTTGAAAGCAGTCTTCCATGCATCTTGTTCTCCGACTCTGACCTGGTGATAGCCACTATGCAAGTCCAACTTGGAAAAGTAAACTACTTCTTTCAGCTGATCTAATAGAACATCAATGCGAGGAAGAGGATAATGATTCTTGGTCGTTATTTTATTCAATTGTCTGTAATTAGTGCACATCCTCCACGAACCATCTTTTTTTCTCACCAACACAATTGGATATCCACATGGTGATGTGCTTGGTCTTATGAATCCTTTATTGAGAAGCTCTTATACCTGCTTCTTGATCTCTGCATTCTCTAAAGTGGATAACCTATACATTCCGATGTTAGGCAATGGAGCATCTTGCTACAAATGAATATCATGTACTATTTCCCTTTTGGGTGGTAGACCTTTTTTTTCTTGAAATAGGATATCATATTCTAAAACAACTTTTTTTAAATTAGCTTTATGTTTAGCATCACATCCCTCAAATACATTGGTTTTATTAGGGTACTTTTCCTTTACAACCATTAGTAAAAATTGCTTGCATGAATTTTCAATTCTTTTCATCTGCCATGAGTTTATGAGAGAGTAGTTATTTTTGAGTTTATGAGCTCTTACAATATATTCTATTCCATATTTAGTGAGTTGATACTTATTTTTAGCTCTATATAAAATGGCTTTTCTATCATACAAGTAAGGACTTCTTAAAACAATACCACATGTATCCAAGGGAACTATATCTAACTCAACCTCATCTACAAACTTCAACCGAATAACAAACCTAAGATTACATTGTCTTGTCACTTGTAGCTTTGCTTTATCACATACCCAACCTAATGGATATGGCTTCTTGTGAGGTGTGGTTAGTAATCCCAACTTCTTTACAATTGCTTTAGAAATCAAGTTTACTTGTGATCCACTATCAAATAAAGTATCAATCTTTTGATGCTTGGAAATAACTCTAATATGAAAAAGCTCATGTCTTTTCCTCTCATTTTCTTCATTATCAATAGATTGTGCAGAATTACTTATAGATGCTTTGGAATTTTTACCTTTTATACCTGAGGCTGTCACAATTATTTCATCACCTAAGTCTGACCCCAAATCTTTCTGAACAGCAGCATCAATCTTCTTGTTCTTACCATTTAAATTCTTGGGTTTCAACTCCATATTCAAAGACCAGCAGTGTGCATCATCATGTCCATCCTTCTTACAGTGAGTGCATGAAGGTTTGTCTTTTTTTACAGCATTTGCCTTCCTCTCCTTCCATTTCTGCTTCTTCTTTTCCTTGTTCTTTCTTGCAGAGGGTTTTGATGATCCCCCAATTTCTGGATTCACATTCTTCCTTCTAGCCTCTAGATGTGTAGCCTAAACTGATACATCATCTAGTCTAGTGGGATTAAACATGAGAATGGTGTGCTTCAAATAGCTATGTAGACCACCTATAGACTTCAACAAAGTTTCAGGTGAGTCTAGAGAAATGCTTAGAGTTAAAGGTCTTTGTCTAAATTCCCAGGTATAGCTTTGTACACTTTGCCCCTTTAATTGGCGAAGAGTTTGCCAACTCATCATTACTCGCTGCATATAAGCTAGTGGATAGAATTGTTTTTTAATGGCAGAAACAAATTCACTCCAGGTAGAAAGAATTTTTCCATGCTTCTTCAAATCAGCTTGTGTCTTGCCTTCCCACCATACGATGGAAATTCCTCCAAGGAGAAGGCTAGCTAGCTGAATCTTTCTCCTTTCTGAATTAATGTTCTGCACCCTACAATATACGTCAATCTATTTAATCCAATTATCTTGCTTTTCTGCATTTAATTCTCCATCATAAATTGTCAAATCAAGCTTTACATCTAATTTAATCACAAAAGTCTTCTTCTTTTTCTTATCAGGGCTAGTTTTATGTGGAGAAGGTGATGAGGAGGATGAAGGTGATGATGGAGTAGATGGTGGAGAAGGCCTCTCTTCTTTTCCTTTGCCTTCTGGCTGAACAAATAGAAGAGGCTCATTTGTTTCTTTATTTGGTTGATGTGTTCAAGTGCTTTCACCTTGACCTTTCTTAAACTCCCAATACATCTCTTCCACCATGGCTTGCATGGCCATAAAACTTTCCATGAATTGGGCTTCTAATTCCCATGGAGTTTCTTCTACCATTATCCTCTGAGAATAGACTCTCCCAATCTCTGGATTAGCCTCAACAAGTTCTCCTTTTCCCAATTTGAGTTTTGACCTAGTTAACATTCACAAAATTCCAGCACAAGCTTATCTAACCTTAACAAACTAAAAACCAAAATCTCTGATACCACTTGATCTGAAAATGAGATCTTAGATTATTATTAAGGTATTACAGACTCATGTGCATGGATTTTCCTATATTACTTAGTGCAACGAATTGATAAGATTGTGAATAATATAGACAATAAGCAATTTAAGAAGCATAATAGACGCACACACACACATAACACAGCAAAATAATCAATTAGTTCACCCAAAACTTCTGGGGTATGTCTTATAGTCCAACATTTAGTGGTGACCCCTCTATTATGTCTTCAAGAGTAGAGTTTTACAAAAATGAGCTCAATTTGAGTCTCAACACAATAGATATAAAATAGCAGGATTTTACTTGAATCACTCAAGTCTCTCTGAGTACACTAACTCTCTTCTTCACTCTCTGTCTCTGTTTTCTCTCTATCTCGACATTGCTTGCCTCTGTTTCTATCATTCTATGGCTTTTAAGTCAATCGGTGTTGTCTGTTTGTTTCCTCTTCTGGGCTCTCTGGCTCCCGGCCTCTGTCCACTCAAATCCCCTCTGAGTGTTAACCAATCATGGCATAACATCTTCCAAGGAAGGTGGCCACCTGTTCTGCAATGGAAGGGACCATTGGGCCTTTGAAATCCCCAACAATATAATTCTCTGTTTACATAGAGAAATACACTAAAACACGGGAAAGATCCGCCAAACAGTCATTTATCAAACTTCAAATATCATTAATTATGCCCTATACTCCTATTGGGTCTGTCTTTGATCACTATCGTAAGTCGCAAGTGCCCCTGTGCCGTGGCTTCCTTCGTATTTGTAAAATACAATTAAAACACTGAAAGTCCCACAAAATGGCTTTATGGTGGACTTCAAATATTATACAACTATATTTATAGCCCTTTCGGTTCCAACTTCATCACATTGGGCGCATTTCCTTTGTATTTCGTTTATTTAACAAAAATGTGAAATACAAAGATAAATGCCTTTTTCCGGATCTCAAAATATATCAAATTTCATCCATAACCCCGTCGGGTCCAGCTATCACAAGTTGCGTTTGGATTAGCCCCGCTTCTTTGTAATTCTTTGATGCGATATTGTGACGTGATTGATCGCAATCGCATATTGCATAGTCCCCGGGCCATTGGTAAGTGCTCCTTTGTATGTTGCCACTGTGATATCGTGAGTTAACTTGGGCCATCGATCTGTGCGCTTGATCGACGGTCCTCCTTGGCCTGAGTTGATCGTTATAGCAACTTTCATATGGTGTGCTCCGATAGCCACAGCTTGGCACCGCCGATTGTGATATGTCGATCGAATCTGGACCGTTGATCGGCCAGATCGACGTCTCTTGTGTGTCATTCCTTTGAGCTCCGATAGGCCTGCTTTCCACTGTTTCTTCATGTTTTTTTCTCCCGATAGTGTAATCCGCCTTTTGTGAAGGTTTTCCTTTACGATAGTTTTTTTACTTTTGAAGACTTAGAGGGTTTTTAGGATCCATTTTGGATCAATTAGCTAGCCCTACCGAACCAGAGAGTGTTGTCTCTATGAAATCACAACCAACAAATGATTGAGATGATGATGATTCTTAACTATGATACACTTAGTTGAGTGATGAAAGTGACCGACATGTGAAATTATTGAGAGAGTGGAAATAACCCTAGACACACTAACTAGTGACCAAAGTTTTTGAATGGAAGACCTAGTGAAATGACCAAAACTTGACCTTAAACCCTAATGGACATTCTAAAAGAGAACATTTGATAACTGGTGGAAGGAAAAACTGACTGACGCTAACAGAAGTTATGTTAAATTAGGGTTTTTTTCCTTATAAGGTAGCCCTCGGTTTATATGAGGGAATTGTATTAATGTTGTGTATTATTATTCTAAATGAGAAAGAGAGAGGACACCGTGTGAGAGTGAAGAGGAAACTACAGCGGGTCTGCTATAAGATATATCTCTTCATTTTGCTAGATAATATAAAAGGAATGATTGGTTGTTTCTCCATGGACATAGCTCAAATCGAGTGAACCACATATATTTGTGCCTCTGTTGTTTTATGTGCTTTTACTTTTTTGTTTCCACAATATTTTATGTGTTCCATTTCTCTATAATATATAATTTTCTAACACATTGGGTAGCACTTGGACAAATAAGAAGTGCATCATTTATATTACATGACTACGATTGGGGATCATTTATCTTACACTCTCCATATTTACCACTCATCACCACCATGCTTGTTTATGTTCCTTCCTCAAGGAAAAAAACACTTCTCCGTTCACCATTTTAGAGGACTTTCAAGAGGCAAAAACACTGATCCCAAGGAGAGTCTTCGAGTCCGTTTGGATCCAAAGATTTCCCCATTTTTTGTTACTAATTTTTATGATTTTCAACAAAGATATATGATTATTGTTGTTTCCCTTCATCTTATTGAGATTGGGTAGCATTATTGAGGTTTAATTTGTATTTTAAATGCATGCAAGTTCTATTGCTTTATTTTTCTATTACAATGCTCTTGTGCTTATCCTGTAACTAACTATTATCTATTTTTAACATATCACCTAAATTAAAAAAGGGGGGTTTTCTTACTCATTGAAGAAAACCCTCAACACACTAACCATGAGCCATGACAAGTATGCCCAAAATGAGAGAATTGACGTAGAACAACTATATTGGAACACGAAAAGGCCAACATAACTTAAAGTACCTATCCCTAGGGTTATAACATAATTAAATGATGGCTCTTGATGGAATGTTGACATAAATGTGCTATGTTGAACTACATTATGTGTCAACGATAATATCATAGCACCAATAGCCTAAATATTGCATTTTAGCTAAGATAGTTTAGGGAGGGTGTTCAGAAATTCCCGAGGAGAAGGAAACCCTCTCAGTGTTACAATTATAAATTTATAAATCCTAAGTATATCTAAGACCAACCGCTTAGAATTCTCAAATGTCACAGTAACTCACATGGAGGACTAAAATGAACTTGATCCATAATTTCCAAAAACAAAATGAGAGAACCTCAATATTACTACAAAGGGGTTTATCAAATAATATAAACCATCAATATATCAATTTATTCTCCATGCCAATAATGTGAATTATTTAGCAAAAACATATCTTTCTAAAATGAGGCGGTTGGTTGCTTCTAGGGTTAATGAACAACTAAATCATTCTATATTTGTTTATATTCAATTTGTTTATCTGTCCCTCAAAAATTCCAGTTAAATAGTACTCTCTCATCCTATTGGTGTGTGTTTTCCCAATGAAGTGATAAATCCCACTCATGAGCTAAGTTCATACAAAAAAGGAAAGTATAAACATTATAACTATTGTTTATTGAGAAAATGTGAAGCTTAAGTAGATTGAAAAGGTGGAAACAACATCAAAAAATTAAGGAGAGAAGAACTCTCTATATTCAACAAATTATTATTTTTATACAAAACATGGAATAGGTTGAAGACGTACCTAAACTATTCCCATAAAAATCTCAACTAACCCCTAAGACTAGGAAACCAAATATGATTCATCAAATGAATCTAGAATAATGATCTTGTAATTATAATTATTAGTTATAAGAATACATATGAAAATGATAAGGATTAGAATCACTATCTTTTTTCCCAACCATAGAATCATTGACCTCCAATATTGTGAAGGTAGATAGAACAAGTTTTTCTAGTCGATGTGTCGATGTTGTCGATGTGGATAAGGTAGAAAGTCGTAGATGTTTTGATGAAACTGGAGAGTCAAAGACCTAAAACAAAAATCCCTATAGGATTAGATGAATTCTCTAAACCAATTGAAAGAAGTTTTGATAAGTGTAAAAAAACTCAAATAGAATTGTGTGAAATTACTAATCTTTAACTATTTTTATTGAACAATCTGGCAAACTTAAATAGCTTTTACAAAATCAAACTACATCAAAAAGCTGAGAGGGACTCTCCATATGACAAAATATTATTTATGAGAAAAAAATTGAATTGGTTGAGGAAACATATCAATCATACCCATTAAAATCTCAATTATCCATTGATACTAGGAGTCTACAATGCTACCTAACTCTCACACCATCTTCCTAATGAAATCTTAATTAGAAATATAATAATATATAATGCTCCAAATATAATCTAGGAATTTTATTCCTTATCAGGCTACTAAAACACCACACAAAGTGGTGAGATCACAATAATGTAACTATTGAAGTAGAAGATACTCAAACATAAAAAAAATATGACATAAAGACATTGAATTCAATGATAACTACCAATGGAAGGCATGTAAACTCCCAGAGCACCATAGCATGATTGTGTGAATACATAATGGAATGGGAAAACTCACCACTCAATGTAGCCCTATAATAAATCCCAACATGTTAGCGAATTATGATAAATATAAACATCATTTAATATCAAAAAATCATTGTGGGTTCTCAAAAAAATTGTCAATGCTCCTTCCTTTAATTATAAGATTGTGATAAAATACAATATGTTGACTAGGAACCAACCATACATTTAAGAAGAACAATTTTAACAGGCAGATTGTCTAGGAACCTATTCAAGGCCTAATGTCAAACTAATTTTAAATTTTGAAACTCACCATCCTATGGACATATTTTCAGCTATTGAGACACTCAGTCACCCACCTAATATACTTGTCAATTCTCTAGAAAAATATTCTAAATACATTGCAACATTAAAATAATATTTCATAAAGGAAAAAATAGAGGAAATAAATAATGTAGTGAAAATTTTCTTCCAGCTACAACACACATTGTCAAGAAAAACTAGGAATTATTTTTACCTACCTTTTCTTACAGAAGGATACAAAATATCAATTAAATATAATGATAAGGATAGGATAAAATAAAAATGAGATATGATTTTAGAGCAAGAATTGTAGGGCCATGGAAAGTGCATCATATTTGTATATTCTTTGGGATAAAAAGGTGTAAGTAGAGATTGATGTTGTAACAATAGAGTATACTTGTTTGAGACTAATATTATGTGGAAGAGATTTTTGGATGACCCATAACTATGTGGGGAACGTAAGCAAAATACTATTTTTCTAGTGATGCACATCTAGCTACAATTTTTGTTTTACCTTTAATTATCTTTGATGCAATCGAATTCTATTGAAGACCCATTTAAGGTATCAAAGATATCTTTAAATTGTTATAAGACGCTTTCTCTATTTTCACCATTAGAGAGAGAAAATTCAAAGTACACATGGTTGTATTATTTTAAGAACATTAAGGCTTCAATCAATAATATCTCATAAAGCGGGAAATGAGATGAAATTATGTGACAATTTCATTTGAGCCAACTAATTGCCTTTAAAAATAAGCTATAATATGCCCCTTGAAATTCTTTGTAGAGATCAAAGAAACTATATAAATTTTGCAGTGTTGCAAATGTAACTAGTTTCAGCTTTCATAATTCTTATTGTACTCATTTCAATATGTACATCTTCTGTAACAAAAAAAAATAAGAAAAAAGAAATATTATTTTAAAGAATGGGTTGTGTGCTTCTTATTGATGGTCTTCTAGGTAAAATCATGTTCTTCATGCTTCTATGGTTTTTTAGGTCATAGGATTTATTGTCATGAGTTAAGAGATTCAACATCATCATTATAAGACCCTTCCAGGAAAAATGTACCTTGTAAAAGAATTTATTTTGAGTGTAGAAAGTCTTGGAAACCTACAACCTACAAGTCAGCCCTGAAAGCTACAATTAAGCCTAAAGGAGGGAACTTGACCCCTAAGAAAGGTTATAAATACAGGAAAATTCAACCTCATTAGTCACTCATTCGATCTCTCTCATGTAATAAGTTTCATATTGTTGGGTCCCTATAATACTAGTGATTACCCCATTACTATTGTAGTTATACCCCCTATTTATATTGTTGTGCCCCTATTACTCCCATATTGTTATTTCTGTGCCCCATAGAATCCCTCTATTGTTATTTTTGTGGCTTTATATTATTATTGTTAGGTCGGCTGGATTATATTGTGACTCCTTAGACTCCTATATATAGAAAGGAGGTTTTGTCATCATCCAAGAATTGTTCATTTATGTAATGTAAAGGAGGTTGCCCCCTCGAAGAGGCTGAATTCTAAGGCGTGGATCTCTCTTTTCTATCTTTTTGTGAGCTGGTTTCATAACATTTGGTATCAGAGCTTTGGATTCTAGGGTTTCGCTGCTCCAAACAGGTCATCGTGGCATTTTCGCTATAACTTTTTTTCTGTGACGTTTCAGAAGTCGAAAAAAAACCCATTTGAGAAGAAATCGCGCTGAACCTTGGGTCCGAATTTCAGAGCTTTTCGCGCGATATTTGCGGAGATATGATCTGAGGAAGTTGGTCTTTTTGCAGACTCCTGAATTACATTCAAAACAGGTGACCTGGGGAAAATCGTCATAACTTTCTCTCTGAGGATCGGATTGAAATTTCGTAAGAAGGTACAGAAAGAGGACGGACTGTAGTTTTCTATATGGGTGTTTCAGATTCAAAAGTTGAAACAGTGACTCGTGGCACGTCGTACAAGTTCGCTCTACTGAACCAGTCTAAAAGCAAGTCACTGTGGGAGATTTCACATAACTCTTCCTTGGAGAATCCAATTTGGCTCAGACTTGTGGCATTGGAAAGAGGACGCAGAAGGCTACTACAGGTAGCAATTTCAGAATTGGATGATCCGAAATTACAGAGATACATCAGATTCAATATCAGGCTTCTATAAAGTGAAAAAAGGTGTGTAGTTTTTTTTTTTAATTTTTGTGTAAGCTTGGTTTAACGGAATTCAAAGGGCATAGTAAAGCATTATTATCGGTAACTGATGCCCCGAGGAAAGAAAATGCAAACACCTAGTAAGGAACCTGAAAGCTCTAGCATGACTCATGAAGAAGAGGAAGAAATGCTACATGATATATCAAAATTACAAGAACAAGTGCAACAAATGTCACGCTCACAAAAGCTAACAGAAGCTAAGATAAGTGGTGTGGAATCTAAGATAAATGGCGTGGAATCTAAGGTAAATGGCGTGGAATCTAAGATAAAGGGCATGGAAGCTAAGATGGATGGCATGGAAGCTAAGGTGAATGGCATGGACGCTAAAATTGATGGCATGGATGATAAGATGGATGAATTGAAGAAGTTGCTACAAGAAAGGGTCACTAATGGTGAAAAGGTAGTAAAGGAAACTCATGATGAGAACAAAAGAAATGTTAATCATGATTCCATAGACTCTAATGTTGGATCGAAGACTCACCATGTTCCAAAAATCGATATGAGGAAGTTTGATGGCAAGGATCCCGCCACATGGATATTACAGATGGAGCAATTCTTCGATCTCAATAATGTGCAAAACACACAAAAGGTACGTATGGCAACTTTATATTTGGAACCAAATCAGTTTGTATGGTATCAATGGCTTTGTTCTCGTAAACAATTTATCACTTGGGCAATTTTTACGGAAGAATTGATAGCACATTATGAGGATACAAAAAGCAACACTTTTTTTAGCCAATTGATAAGTCTCAAACAAAAGGGTTCAATAATGGAGCACATTGAGGAGTTCCAAAAATTGAACATAAGGGTAAAAGATATTCCAGAGGAGCATAGGATTGATGTGTTCATAGGGTCTTTAAAGGATAATATCCAACATGATGTGCGCCTTTGGGAACCTGATTCATTAGAGAAGGCATTCAGGTTAGCAAGAAAAATGGAAAGCAAAATTATGGCAACTAGGAAGCATACCATTCACAACTATAAAGACGGAAGTGTTGTTGCCCATAGTCTTCCACAACCTACAAGGTTGACACCACAACAATTGGAAGAAAAAAGAGCAAAAGGGCTTTGTTACAATTGTGATAGCAAATACACAAAAGGTCATAAGTGTGCTGAGAAGAAATTATTCTACATAGATTGTGAAGAGGAAGAAGAAAAGGAGCAAGAAAGGTCAAAAGAAGAGGATATACTCCAGGAACAAAGCCTAGATGAAGAACAAATAAATCCGACCATATCTTGTAATGCATTGGCGGGAATTAC
The DNA here is from genome assembly GCA_031772625.1 of Pinus tabuliformis. Lineage (NCBI taxonomy): Eukaryota > Viridiplantae > Streptophyta > Pinopsida > Pinales > Pinaceae > Pinus > Pinus tabuliformis. Next base: position 462,905,716 of record CM062810.1, read on the forward strand.
CACTCCTCAAACCATCAAGATAGAAGGACAAATCAAGAAGAAAAAGGTAATAGTGTTGATTGATTCAGGAAGCACCCACAATTTTATTCATTGTAGGGTAGCAAAAGAATTGAATTGCTTCCTATATCCAGCACCAGAGTGTCAAGTGATGATTGCAAATGGAGGAACAATAAATTGTTCTGGAAAGTGCCATAATATCAAGCTATCCATGGGAGAATATGTATTGACTAGCCCAATGCTTTCCATTCCAATGGGAGGTGCTGATGTTGTACTAGGAGTCCAATGGCTACAATCCTTGGGTACAATAGCTTTTAATTTTCAAGAACTTTTCATGAAATTTTCTGTGGAAGGAAAGGAAGTTGAATTAAGGGGTATTGCAGGGAAACCAGGAAAGATAATCAGCTCTAATGGCATGACAAAGCTTCTAAAAAAGGAGCAAAGAGGTGTAATTGCACAATTATGTTCGCTAGATGTTTCCACATTGGAATCATCTATTTCTCCAGATCTCCAAAAAGTCCTGGACAATCATTCCAAGGTATTTGAGACTCCCAAAGGTCTCCCACCTATGCGTGATCATGATCATGCTATTCATCTGATTCCAGGAAGTGTTCCTCCAAACATCAGGCCGTACAGATATCCCTATGTCCAAAAAAGTGAAATTGAACGTATGGTTGCAGAAATGCTAGAGGCTGGTATAATTCAACCGAGTCAAAGTTCTTTCTCAGCTCCAGTAGTATTGGTGCACAAGAAGGATGGATCATGGCGCATGTGTCCAGATTATAGGGAGCTCAACAAGCTCACTATTAAAGATAAGTTCCCCATTCCTGTTATTGATGAATTACTGGATGAATTGCATGGATCAATTTACTTCACCAAGTTGGATCTTCGTTCGGGATATCATCAAATCAGAATGAAGATTGAAGACATTCCGAAAACAGCATTTAGAACTCATGAGGGTCATTATGAATTTTTGGTCATGCCTTTTGGCCTTACCAATGCACCTTCAACATTTCAAGGTTTGATGAATTCAATTTTCAAACCATTCCTTAGAAAATTTGTGTTAGTATTTTTTGATGATATACTAATCTACAGCAAGTCTTGGAAGGATCATGTTGAACATGTTGACAGGGTGCTACAACTATTGGAGGAGAAACAATTATATGCAAAAAGATCCAAATGTTTCTTTGGAGTCCAGGAGGTGGAATATTTGGGTCATATTGTATCTCATGAAGGAGTTAAGGTAGACCCTAGCAAAATTAAAGCCATTAAGGAATGGAAAATCCCCACATCCATAAAGCATCTGCGAGGATTTCTTGGGTTGACAGGGTATTATCGCAAGTTTGTTAAGAATTATGGGAGAATAGCAGCACCTCTAACAACATTATTGAAGAAAGATTCATTTTCATGGACTTCGGAAGCAACAAAGGCCTTTGAACATCTTAAAGAGGCAATGTGCCAAGCACCGGTCTTAGCTACACCGGACTTCACAAAAACCTTTATTGTGGAATGTGATGCTTCAGGAAATGGAATTGGTGCTGTTCTAATGCAAGATGAAAGACCCATTGCTTTTGAAAGTCGTCCAATCAAGGGAAAGTTTTTAAGCAAAGCTATTTATGAGAAGGAAATGTTGGCAATACTCCATGCACTTAAGAAATGGCGACCCTACCTAATGGGAAGACACTTCAAGGTAAAAACGGATCATGATAGCCTTAAATACTTTTTAGAACAAAGATTATCCTCTGAAGAGCAACAAAAGTGGGTCACAAAGATGTTGGGTTATGACTTTGAAATCATCTACAAAAAAGGGAAGCAAAATGTGGTGGCAGATGCACTCTCAAGAAAGGATGAGGATGTGGAAGCATTGTTGTGTGCCATTTCTATTATCCAACCAGATTGGATAAACGAAGCAAGGGAGGAATGGAAGAATGACGAAGAAGTGTGGGCACTTATTCGAAAGCTACAACAAGATTCCAGTACTTCTGATACATTTAGCTGGCAAAATGATTCGTTATGGTACAAAGATCGCTTATACCTCTGTAAGAATTCCCAGCTAAAACAAAAGATTCTTATGGAATTGCACACTTCTCCCTTAGGAGGGCACTCAGGATTTTTAAAAACTTACCACAGGGTTAAGAAGGAATTTTTTTGGGATGGCCTTAAATCAGATATTCAAAAGTTTGTGGCGGAATGTTTGGTTTGCCAGCAAAATAAAGTTGAAACAATTAAGACACCGGGTCTATTACAACCTTTATCCATTCCAAGCCAACGTTGGGAGGAGGTTTCAATGGATTTTATCACAGGTTTACCCAAGTCTGAGGGAAAGAGTGTCATCATGGTGGTAGTTGACAGACTTACCAAGTATGCACACTTTTGTGCATTATCACATCCATTTAAAGCCAGTACAGTTTCTACTGCATTTATGGAAACAGTTCAAAAGCTACATGGAAACCCAAAGATTATTGTAAGTGACAGAGATCCCATTTTCACTGGAAATTTTTGGACAGAATTATTTTCTTGTCTTGGTACTCAGTTAGCTCATAGCTCATCTTATCATCCTCAATCTGATGGGCAAACTGAGATAGTAAACAAATGTTTGGAAGGATATCTTCGTTGCTTTGTATCTGATAAACAGACACAATGGGTCAAATGGTTGCCTCTGGCTGAATGGTGGTATAACACTTCCTTCCATACAGCAACAAAAATGACCCCATTTATGGCACTTTATGGGTATCAACCACCATCCATCACATCATATTTAAGAGAAAATTCTAAGGTTCAGGCAGTGGAACATCACATCGAACATCAACAACAAGTCCTCCAACTCTTAAAGGATAACCTCGTGTTGGCACAAAATAGAATGAAACAACAGGCAGATCAACATCGCAGTGAAAGAAGTTTTGATGTAGGTGATTGGGTATTCCTACGGCTACAACCATATAAGCAAATGTCCCTAAAGCAAGCTAAGAAGGATAATAAATTATCACCAAAGTATTATGGTCCGTACAAGGTGTTGCAAAAGATTGGTACTATGGCATACAAATTGGAGCTTCCTGCAGCTTCTCGATTGCACCCAGTTTTCCATGTTTCATGTTTAAAGAAGGTTATAGGTGACAAGCTCCCAATTCAAACAATATTGCCAGAACTTGACGAGGAAGGAAAAATTATATTGGAACCGGAAGCAGTCACAGAAACAAGAACTCGACAGCTACGAAATCGATCAATTTCAGAGTATCTTATCAAGTGGAAGAACTTATCCGCTGAAGATTCCACATGGGAGGATGAGAATTTTATGCAGAAGTATCCAGAACTACTCAAGCGTTGAGGACAACACTTTTTTGAAGGAGAGGGGCATGTTGGGTCCCTATAATACTAGTGATTACCCCATTACTATTGTAGTTATACCCCTATTTATATTGTTGTGCCCCTATTACCCCCATATTGTTATTTCTGTGCCCCATAGAATCCCTCTATTGTTATTTTTGTGGCTTTATATTATTATTGTTAGGTCGGCTGGATTATATTGTGACTCCTTAGACTCCTATATATAGAAAGGAGGTTTTGTCATCATCCAAGAATTGTTCATTTATGTAATGTAAAGGAGGTTGCCTCCTCGAAGAGGCTGAATTCTAAGGCGTGGATCTCTCTTTTCTATCTTTTTGTGAGCTGGTTTCATAACACATATGAAGCTCGGAGAAAAAAGAAAGGAAGAGTGAGGGTCTACAAGGCAAGGAGAATCCAATAAAAAAAAAGGAAATTTTGTTTTTTGGCTCTATCTCTCTCACACATGCAAAAGCTAGGGTTTCTACAACTACAAGGAAGATCCAAATTGCAAGTCCAAATAACAGGAGATCAATTTTTGAAAAGTGCAAATATTCTGATTTGACTTCGTTGACCTTGGAAAGACATTATCTTGCTAAAAGGAGGATCTCTTGAAAAATTTTCTAGTGTCATGTTGTAGGCTTGAAATGTCTGCCTCAACATTATAAGGGAGACCATCCGGTCGAGACCTTAGAACAACTCTTTTTCCATTTGAAATGGTGGTTCTAACTAGTTAAACTAGGTCCAGTTACCTTCTCTCTATCTCTATTGGCTTAAAGTATGACTTTCAGCTACCAATAGAGAAGAGACATCAGATCGATTGTTCTTGCTAATCATACAAGAAAGTAATCCTTAAGCTGATCTAGGGCTCAACCAAGCCACAACTAAAGTTTGCCTCATTGATAAGAGGACTTCTAGAAATGTAATAATTAATCTTAAATACAAATTAATCCTAGAATGCAAGAAAAACGAAAAAAACCATAAGCCTATCTCGATTAGGAAGATGTAGATCTAACCCAACCAAGAGAAAAGTAATTAAATGATTGGGATTTAAATATGTCTGGCTTATAACGAATATCAAGCTAACTAAATATTTCAATTAATTGATATTATGAATACCAAAACATATCCTATTTAGAGATTTATTAATGGTGAATAATTAATAAACAACATTTAAGGAATTAGTTCATAAAATTATGATGATTATTAATTCAGTAACTCGAATGATTAAACAATAATATAAGGAAATACTTCAAAAAATATTATTGTTTATTAAGTCATAATTAAAAGGGTGTTTTATGAGGAAATAGTTACTCAGAAATCAGAGTTCAGCACATAAGAGCATAGATAAATAATAGTATATAATTGAAGCAAATTACTCGCATAGATAATAGTGCAAACATGAATGAAAATGACACATTTATGTCATTATAAAATGAAATCAGTATAAAAAAAAATAGTATTTTAAATACCAATTTATTGAAACTGTTTCTCTAGCTCTTATCTCCAACAATCCTTTACAATACTTTGACTTTGTTGCCAAAAATCGAGCTACATTAGTGCAAACTCAACTCCCCGAACACAGTCCAAAATGCAAATGAAAATTCCAAAAATTATCCCACAAATCTAAGATTTTACTAACCTCTCACCTACAGCTCTAAATCAGTATTACAATGGTGCTTTTAAAAATTCTAGAATTGCAGAGAAGAGAAGCCCTTATTCCATTCTATAAACTACTATTTATAATTACAAAAAACTATTCCAAATAGGACAATTGTTGAAGAATAAATTTGTTCCAACAATTTCATTGGTCAAAATTCATTTTCTTCTCTTGCTAGAGAAATTTCATTGATTTAAATATTCTCTTCCTCATATCCTCAACAATTCTCCTCCCAAAATCCAATCAAAATTAAATTAAAATAAAAAATACCAAATCTAGAAAACATAAATTCTCCAATCAAAACTGAAATAATTAAATAAATAAAAGGAACTCTGGGCTTTCCACTGATCCTTGTAAATATATTATTGTTCAAAGAGAGTATATTCGAATATATCTGCACTTAGCAGAGGCTATGAGCAAATGAAAATGAAAAAATTAAACTCAGAAAATTAATTTTGTTTACAAATTGAGAGCTTGCTCTTCTACTAAATTTTATACTTAATTAATCATTGAATCTCATCATACAACCACTTCATACATATTCTCCATGATTTTATCTATCAAACGAGCCGTCGTGGAACTCATTTGACCAAGTAAAACTCAACATATGAGCCTCCAAAGTTGAAGTGTCAAAATTGCTAGAATTCTGGAAAATTTGTTGCCTAGGCCAAAAATAGGAAAATTTTATTTAAAATATAATCCTAAATTAAACTAATGGTTATTATTTAATTAATAATAATTTAAAAATATTAAATTGAGTACAAACTAATTATATACAATTAAAATAAATTATAATTAAATTATATTAAAATTATAATTCAAATATAATATAATTATAATTTAAAAAACCATTTAAAATCTTGACAAGGGGTTTTGGATCCATTCCATGGATTGAATAAGAAATATGAAGTGGCTTTGGATCCATATATGAATGGATCGAAAGGAGTAAGGAGGAGGAGGGTTAGTGAAGTGGAGTGGGTATGAGAGGCATAAGGGACATAATGATGAAGGAGGCGAATGGGAGGAGGCAGATTGAAAACCTTTGATAAAAAAAAAATAACCTTCACACTCATTATATCAGATATCAGGTTTCCTTATACGTAATGTTTTGACACCAACAAAATTTGTTGATGTCTGATATTAAAAGGCCCCCGATGTTCTGACATATTATATATCGGAAAATTTTATTTATATCAGGAGATTTTGGAATATCAGAACTTTTTGAAATATCGGGAAAATTTTATGTCATAAGTTTTTGAAATATAGAGAGAATTTTATCATGTCTTTTTATATCAGGATTTTTATTGAAGAGAGAAAGTGAGGTGAAGTGGGGACCACTTGGAGTGGGACTCATCCATTATAAACTACAGTCACTTTGGCAATTAAAAATCCTACAATATGAACTACAACCACTTTGCAACATTGAGATTTCGGGTTTCGTAGTTTCTTTTAACATTAGGAATTGGAATCAATTACCAAGATCCCAAAAACACATAATTTTAATTGTTCTACAACTTGGCTGGGCAATTTTATAGGACCATCAGTAAAAAAATGAAATAAATAGTAAAAATTAACTAGGAATTAATATTTACAATTGATTACTAATTTATTTATAAAAAAATAAAATAATATACATTTTGTACACTTTTTTAACCGAGACGGTAAAAAATATCGAACTTCGAATGAACACCATTTGTGAACCATGTAACCATAGAGATGAAATAAGTATCAATGGAAAGATAGCGAAAAGTTGAACTTAATGAAGCAATTAAAATATAAATTCGATGAAAACAAAAAAATGGCAAAATTGTAGGATACTTAACCAAAAGAAGATATTAAAAAGGCGATTTAGCCAAACATTTATGGAAAGGGTCACCATTATTTGAAATAAATAAGTAAAAAATGGGGGTGTTGAGTTTTCACTACAACATTAGCGATACATTGAGAAGAACCAGTTATCTCTAATTAAAGATAATGAACTTTAGTTTAACTAGAAGTTAAATATAATGGAGTGCATTAAATCCTCAAACAGTAAAACATTTCCATGGGTCTCACATAAATAGAGTAAGAAATGTGATCTTGAAAAGGTAAGTACTCAAAGTAGACTTGAGTAAAAGCCATGAATCCAAATTTCGGAAAATAAATATTTTAAAATTACCTCGTATGAGAAATAGAGGAAGGTACAGATAAGAGTTTTTTGACAAAGCATATATCCATTGTTATGAATGGTCTCTGACATCGCTTTACTACCAGCGATCCTGAACAATACCTTGGCGAAGTTGTATTTTATGTCATACAAGCCTAGCCCTACTGCCAATGAGTGCCCATAGCCCTTATAGGTTTAATTATATTTCCCACGCTTCCTCTTTTAATCACCCTTTTGATAAGCATATTTGCGAGCTTTTAAATTATAATGTACTTGAGTGAATGAGGTGGGATGGTAATAATGACTTATGTTAATGGATATAATACTTTCATAATGTTGACTCCAAAAATATTTCCCCACGACTATCAATGAGATGATTTTTATAAAGTGGAGGGATGTGAGGGATTCATTGAGTTAAACTCAAATCAGTTCTTTCCTTGAAAAGATGAACCATATCACTTAGAAAGGATGTGTATTTCTCCATGAAAAATATTTCAAAGCAAGAAGGCTTTATGGTTCCATAAAGATATACCATTAATGATAAATGAAATTACTTGAAATAGACAGAGTAAATATTTTCCATGTATGCAAGCCATTGTTGGGTGAGGAAAAGGCCTTCCACATAAATCATGGTGGAGTCATCAATATCAAGCCAAAAATGAAAGAAAAAGGCAAAAAGAAATCCAAATTGAAGTACAAAGAAATCAGCAAACTCCAAAAAATGTAAAGTGAAGAAAGCAGAAGCTAAAAGATAAATCCCAAATTTAGAGAACCAACTCCAACAAGATTAACTATAGAATGTCTCAACAAAAGAATAAAAGAAGAAACCCATATGTGTGTTCGTATTTTGTTAAGAATCTAGTTAATTTTATCCTGTGGAGTTATAAGCGATTAAGATTCCAAACATTAAGGGAAATAGAAATTATGAAGAAAAAATCAGTCCAAATGAAAAGTCTATGTCTGCTGCAAATTTTCTTGTATCAAAGCAAAACCTGTATAAAAGCATCTTGACAATTTTCTAATAAAAGATAACTTATGGAACAGATAAAAAGTTCAAAGACTCCCTAGTTTAGCTTATTTAATGAGTAATCATTACTACTGGTCCAAAACTCAAAAGAAAACAAGAAGAATGAGCTCCAAATCTAATATGGTAGAGATGTGAAAAAGTTTATGAATAGCTGCAAAATAGAGTTTTATATCAACAAAGTCTAAAAAAAAAATGAAACCAAAAGTAAATAAATGAAACTGAATGAAAATGGGCATATGAAACTTACCATTGGATAATTTCATTTAATATTACCTGGAACATATCATTTTCTCCAACAAAAGATAACCTCTTCTCTTAATTAGAATTAAAAGCATGAAGAAGTTGAATTTTCTGAAATCTTATTGACCCAAAATCATCATTTATTAAATATAAACTAAGGCATGCATTAAAGAAAACAATGTTTCATGTCCAAGGAATCTGAAATAAATGAAACCCATAAAAAATTAGAATGATGATATGTTTTGGCAGCAATGATTGTTCTCTTAATATTTCAAATTTCATATTCACTCCATGATTCTCATAAAATCTCAAAATTGAAGACCAAAGTTTACATATTACATCTCCCTTACATTATTAATGAAAACCATCGAAGCTTGATTGGAGGTATTTCAAGCCATCAGAAATCGGCGACATTCTAATTACATTGATGTAGGTGCATTAGGCCGAGCACATAAAAATGATAAGTTATTAAAGTTTGACAAAGAGACTAGCAATGTGATGGATTGAACACATGTCAACTCTAGAACATTTAATGTTTATTTGTGAGAAGTTTTTGATATCTAGTTAAGGTTTGTTAGGAAAATCTAGTTAAAAGAGATGATTTTATAGCTAGTAGGTAGTTAGGCCTAAGGGAAATTTTTTCACATCTATGAACTCATTTCTTGGACAGTGTTTTTTAGGTTTTGGAGAGGGAGGAGGAATATTTTTGGCTGCTAGAAGTTTTGGTGTGAGATTGAAGTTAATTGAATAACATTTCTTAGACAAGTGGCTTTTTATATCAACAAATAGAATTCATAAGTGTGTGTGATACATTTATTTGCATATTTGTTTGTGATATTTGTGAACCATAATATTAATATATAGAGATTGAAATTGATTTGGTCTTTAAATTGTTGTGTTGAATGAGGAATTCTTGCAGTGTATTTTCTCTGTTATTCACATTTAAATGAGAACCTAGAGAATCATATTTCAATTAATCTTCTAATCCAATACTTTTTCATCCAAGATTTTGTATTGGAAAGAGTAATTTTACATTACAAATTCGAGAATACAGAGAACTATGTATCAAGCCAACACAAGAAAGAAAATTCGTAAATGAAAATCATAATCAAATTTGCGGGTCAATTTCTGATAAAAGGAAGATGAAAATCTAAATTCTGGGATTTGGGTTTTGTGCGGAGAAGGGTCTATTTTGTAACTCATGAGTGATTTTCCAAACATATCATTGGTTGGGGTGTCACAAAGGGATCCCTAAACTGTCTTTTTACAGACTGCGTGGTTGGAAAAAACGATTTGATATTCCTCTTGTAACAACATTCTAGTTTGTTGTGGGAGTAGTGATTTGTTATTCCTCCTGTAACAACATTGTAGTTTGTTGTGAGATCAATGATTTATTGTTCCTCCTATAACAATACGGTAGTTTTTTGAGAGAGCAATGATTTTTTGTTCCTCCTGTAACAACATTGTAGTTTGCTGAGAGAGTAATGATTGTTGTTCCTCCTCTAACAACATTGTAAGTTGCTGATATAGGGGCCATCAATTTGTGGTATCAGAGCCTTAATGTTGTTGGTATCTGTAGTATAGAGAGATGAATAGGCGAGCAGGAATTGCAAGAGGTTGAGTTGGCAGACCCGAGGGTAATGCAGAACTCCGGAAAGAGATAAGGAGACTGCAAGTTCAGTTAGAAGCCATGGAAGTAGGGAGACAACAAGATCCTGAAGGGGGAGATGTTAGTGAGGCCAAAGAGTAACTTGAAGAAGAAGGAGCAGCACATATTGAGATTAAGTTGTTGAGAGCAGTATTGGGCTCAAGTTCAAGGCCAAAGCCTAGAATCTCTATTTATGATGGCAGTTTGAAAGATGAGAATGTACTAGATTGGATCATTGAGATGGACGAGTATTTTGAGTATGAGGAAATTGACTAGGATAAGAGAGTCAAATTTGCTTTGAAAAGGTTGAAAGGCCATGCTACACTATGGTGGGACAATGTATAGGTTGAAAGAAGGAAGAAGGACAAACCATTGATCAAGAACTGGGATAGAATGGTGGAAAAGATGAAGAGTAAGTTCTTGCCAAAGGATTACTAGCTAACTCTTTACAAACAAATCAAAAATATTAAACAAAAGATTATGATAGTGAGAGAATACACCAAAGAGTTCTATAAGGTGAATTTGAGAGAAGGCTATGTAAAAGGTACCCCAAAAAAGACAGCAAGGTATATCAAGGGTTTGAGGAAGCATACTTTCAGTATACTTTCTCCAAATCAGCATACTTTCTCCAAGGACAATAGAGGAAGCATACAAGTGCACTTTGAAGGCAGAAAAAAAGATAGCTAGGAAGCAAAGCTCTGGCAGAGGATGTGGCTTTTCCAAAGGGAAAGGACAAATAAATGGAAGAGGAAAATTTCCAGCACAAAGGAATGGTGAAGGCAACTCATATCAACAAGGGAAGTGAGAGAAAGAAGGTGGCAGCAAAGGAGGAAGACCTTACCAGAGAGGTATAGGTAGAGGAAGAGGCAAAGACACTGTCTAAGGCTGTTACAAATGTAACAAATTGGGTCATCGATTTTTTTAAGTGTCCTGAGAATGAAAATACGGGACAATAGGGTGTATACATAACTCAAACCGAAGCAGTAGAAGCACAAGTACATGAGGTAGAGAATGTGCCAGAGACTGGAGAGGTGTTGATGATGCACAAAGTCCTATTAAAACCAGCAAAGTAGACTGCTGAACCAGTCCAAAGGAAATCCTTATTCAAGACAATGTGTAAGGCAAAAGGCAAATGCTGTAAATTGGTGATTAACAACGGTGGTACAAACAATCTAATTTCCCAAGAAATGGTGGAAAATATGGGATTGGAAAATATTAGGCACCCCACACCTTATACGTAGTTGAAAGGAATTTCTACAACGGATGGAAGAAGAAGAGGTAAGCTATGCAGTGATTTACAAGCCAAAGGTAGTACTTCTGCACAATGAAACTGTAGATTTACCTATTGAAGTTCAGGAGTTGTTGCATGAGTTTCATGATATTGTAGTTGATGAATTGCCAAGTGAGTTTCAACCAAAAATAAGCGTCAGTCATCACATAGACTTGATACTGGGACCAAGTCTTCTAAACAAGTCTGCATATCGGATGACACCCAAAGAGAATGAGGAAGTGAGGAAGCACATCCAAGAATTTTTGGACAAAGGATTAATAAGAGAAAGTTTGAGTCTGTTTGTCGCACCTATAGTACTAAGTCCAAAGAAGGGTGGAGAATGGAGAATGTGAACTGAATAGAGCAATCAACAAGATCACCATTCATTACAGGTTTCCATTGCCACAGATGGATGATATGATGGACTACTTGGGTGGAGCAATTTACTTCTCAAAGATTGACCTAAAAAGTGATTATCATCAAATTCATATCAAAGAAGGAGATGAGTGGAAGATAACTTTTAAGACCAATGAAGGCTTGTACGAGTGGATGATCATGCCATTTGGCTTGTCAAATTCACCCAGTACCTTTATGTGGCTGATGAATGAAGTCTTCAAGGACTTCATTGGTAAGTTTGTGATTGTTTACTTGGATGACATTGTAATTTTCAGTCAAACTAAAGAATAGCACTTAAGACATTTGAGGTGTGTTTTAGAGAGATTGCAGCAAGAAAATCTATTGATTAACATGAAGAAGTGTTATTTTATGAAGAGTGAGCTTGTATACTTGGGTTTTGTCATTTCTAAGGATCGCTTGAAAATAGATCTGGAAAAGATAGAGGCAATTATAAATTGGCCCTCACCTAAGAATATTTTTGAGGTGAGAAGTTTTCATGGCTTAGCCAACTTATACTGAAAATTTATTATGAATTTTAGTGGCATTTGTGCACCTATCATTGACACCATCAAGAAGAATAGGCAACCATTTTGGTGCAACCCTAAGGCTGCACAACATATATACCTTATCGGGACTTAAATTTCCCTTAATGGCCCCTTATTAATTCTTTACACCTCCATGCCCTTATGTATATATATCGGAAGCGTTTTACATAGTTAAAACCCCGAGACCATAACCTTTCTTTGTAATGTATCGAAACACACAGAAATGCTTACAAACCCCGCTTTATGCCTTTAACCAGACTTCAAAAACATTATAGCTGCATTCATAACCCTATCGGGTTCACACATCACCCCTTTACCATTTATTTTCCATAATATCGCTATCGCATCCATCACCAGCTCATATATACCAAGATATATGAATACACAGAATTATATTGAAAACCTCGCAAAACCATGATTTTTACCTTTTCCCATTGGTGCACTTACTGTATGCCTAAGTCAATGTGCCAGGCATTTGTGACCGTTGATTTGGAGCGATGAGATCTAATGGTCTAGATCAAACCACCTTATCGGTGATCGGAGGTCCCATTGGTTTGTGATATCGCGCTATCTCTTGGCGAGGTCCGATGCAATTATCGCTAATCGCTATCGGTGATCTCGATGTCCACATTCACACTTCACTGCTCCCACTTCCGCTGCGCCGATGCGATGTGTTAGCAATCGCCAATCGCAAAGGTCTGCGGACAAAATTTTGTAAGCGCCGATCCAATTGTGCAGTGCGACTTGTTCCATGAACCCGACGACCTTAAAAACTCCCCTTCATAACCTTTTCAAGTCCGGCTTCTAATTCTAAGTGTGTTTGCATCCAACACTTAATGTATTTTTGGTTTTCCGCTTGCGGAACCAAAACAATAGTTTTAACTCCTCCGATCGATCTTTTAGACTGTATTTCAATTATAACATTCATAAATCACATAACCACACCAAATTCATGAAAATGCAGAGGAAATAAGTGTTCAAAGCCTCCATGGGCTATTTATACAATTATGCTCATAACACTGGTTATTTAGAGTAAACAAATGACAAAGTCTTCAGCCTTAGGCCTGATTACACAATCGACGATCTCTGTTTCAAAAAAAATGCATCAAATACACAGTTCCACACTCAAATCACTTCTCTGTATACAAACATAAATGCAAAACTATATGTGGGTTTCTCTGCCCTCTCCGGCCTGATTACTCTAATTATTGGCCTCTTTCTCCTATGCTTCCTGTAGGCTTACCAAGCTCTCGGGTATCCTCCCTCTCTCTCTTTTCTCTCACATCCCTTTACTTTAGAAAATAAGGGAAATACATATATGCCCTGTATAACAATTTCCTTCCACAAATGAAGGAATTCACTCTATTCCTAGAAATCATATCCTACTCTAACTAATCAATATAGCTAATTGGATTGATCTCCACACAGGGAGGATCATTTGCCTTTTATTCCCAATTCTGTTCAGAATTAGGAAACAAATTAACCACTTACATTTATTTGAAATTAATACAAATTTAACAACCAGTCCTCCTCCAAACTTGTATTAGCCACAACATGTGACCACTCCATCACATTTCTGGCTAGGCCTAGATGCTCTTGCATCAGACTCCCAAGTTTTAAATTAATCATGATCTCCTAATCATGCACTTCTAATATGTGTCCTCCTGGATCCCATACTTGGTTTGGTAATCTGTCCTTGGTTGATGTTGTTGTTTGTTCTTCTTCAGGTCTTCCTCCTTTATGCTGTATTGTCCCATTAGTTATGCTCTCATTGTTTGCTGTTGTCCTTTCCATGTATCTTACTACTGTTTTGCTCATCTTAATTTTTAGTTTTCCATTCCCTTCACCTGTACCATTCCTTTCAAACAATCTCCCTTCCTTCTTTTGTTCTGTATTTGTTTTATTGGAATGTTGTTGTATGAGTTTCCTCAACTCATCCAATTATTTGTCCACTTCACTTCTTATGTGTTGAATACTATTCTGCTACATCTGATTGTGTTCTTGAATAGGAACATCATAATCCTTGTGCCAATATTTTCCCATATACATTTATGAAATGTCATCTTCAACTTCTTCTTTATTAATAAATCCTTGTGGTATAATAGTAATTCTTTTACTATCACCTCTTAAATTCATTTCTAGTTCAACACTCTCATACTGTAGATTCAACACCATTTCATCTTTCTAAGACATTTTCTTCTCACCCCTCATTAATTCGATCTGTTCTTCAGAATTAACTTCGTGGTTCAGATGGACTTCACATTGCCTTGTTTCTGCATATAAATCTTCATTAGAATTAATCAATTAAATAAACATAATTACTTTACCTTGCTTCCTTATTATGCCAACACTTCTAACGACTTCCTGCTCATATTTATCGTCCATGAAAAACTTTGTTCTCATTCAGTTCTGGTTGTACAGTCTCATCACTTATTCCTTGGTTTCCTTTCCTCTTTAACTCATGCCACCAATCTCCCATTTCATTTGGAATTTCTTCCAGAAGTTATGCACAATCTTCATTGTCTACATCATCTATATTTAGTCCTTTCTTACTCAGGTTTTCTTCAAGATCAATAATCTCCAATGATTATTTAACATCTACAAAGTTTTCTATATCAATCTTTAGTAGCTGCTCTCCTTTGACTTCAGTCTTAAACAATTGTCTAATATCTACATAATTTACTACAACTATGTTTAACAGCTGCTCTTCCCTCTGCATTACATGATTATGTGAGTTTCCTACCTTTAACTTTTGAAAAATCATATCTGCATTGTTCCCTTCACTTATGACAACACTAAACAGTTGCCTTACCTCAATGTATCCTTTGATCTCAATAATTCTTTTTCCATCCTCCTTTTGACTTATCCTTTGGATATCACCTGACTGGACATCTTTCTTCACTTGGTTGTAACTTTCCTCCTTATTCTGCATATGACTGTGAGTAGTTATCTCTCCACTTGTTAATATAATAGTTCCTAATGACTGCTTGTCTTTCCTCAAGTCTATATGACCTGTAACCACACAACAACTTTCAGTTTTCAAAATACAATACCTTTCATCTTTCTTTGATTCTTCAAGCACCAATCCTCCATCATAGATCTTTTGGACTTCAATAGATCCTTCTTGCTGTGATTCCATTCCTATGAGTCTTTCCTTCTTTAACAAATCAATATGAATTTGTTCAAGTTCCCTGAACTTGTTCATCAGCTTGCCATTCCACCTCTGTTGCAATAGCTTCCACTTGACCCTTTTCTTCTTTCTCCATTTGTATCTTCAGTCTTTATTTATCTTCCTTTGTACTGCCAGACTAACCTCTTGTTCTTCGTTCTGCTGCCAGTTGTTATACTGCTGCAATCTATTGCCTTCCTCAAATTCACCCTCATGTTGCTGATCATCCCTTTAAAATTCTTGGTTCCTCCCATATTCATCTTGCTGGATTAATATTTCTATCTCCTTCATGTATCTGAGGACATAACTCCCTTGTTGCTCCTGATCTTTCATCTCACCTTCAAATAATCTCTACTCAATTTCTCTGATTTTAGCATAATATTTATTAATGTTTTCTTCCACACAATGCATAGTAACCATAATCTCCTCTTTATCAAGTTCTGTAAGCTTCATTTCTCCTTCAAGTTCCTTGAGAAATATTTCCAAGAATTCTATTTCCTTGTGAAATCTCTCTAGCAGTTCATCACAACTTCCATTCTTAGCTTCGTTCTTTTCCTGGAAATCCTCCTAAGTTATCCTGTCTTTTGCACTATCATATTGCAAGCTTCTTTCATCAATTTCATTAAACAAATTCATTGTTTACCTTCTTGTAGTACCACTATGGCATTGTCATTAGACTTCCGGTCCATATCAACTTCATCTGACTGTTTCACACCAAACAAAATTTCATCTATGAACTCCTTCTGCTGCAATAGATCAGAACCTTCTTCCTCTAAAAGGAATTCTCCATCATACTTCACTTCAAAAGCTTCATTCCTGCTTATGATAGTTTAACCAGACTGTCCATCATCCTCTGCATATCGTGCAAACATACACAAACTATGAGAATTAAAATCACAAGGCTCCATTGCCTCATCTGCTTCCATTGTCTTCATATCTTTTGATTGCTCTGAACTATGCCAATAGTCCATGAGATCTTCACCTAATCTCTCATTATCCTCTTCATCCAACATTTCACCTTGTTCTAGTCTATAAATGGAAACTTCCACCTCTACTTCTGCTTCTCTAAGTTCCTCTGGTTCCTCTTGAGCACTCAATATCTGCTCAATCTTTCTCAACTCTTCTGCTATCTCTAATTTCACTTGCTAATTTCTTTTCTCTTGTAGCCTTTGCCACTTTACTCTTCTTCTCATGGTCCAACCATGCTTCTGGTCTTTATCACTTCTCTGCATTATCTCCATCAATATTCTAATCTGGAAATCTATGTCAACTTTCTCTCTGTCAAACTCTTCTTGACTCATCCTCATGCCATTTTCTTTGGCATATTTCCTTCTGTTGTGGCTTCTTTCTGAACCTCTGCTATGACTATCTGTAGTCATCTTCTTCTTCTCTCTTTCCATGAGTTCCTGACTCCTCTGCAACAATCCTCTGCAACAGCAAGTCCTCCTTACCACAATCTTACCTCACTAAGCTCTCCTCACTCAGTCTTTTGGTAAGCACGGTCCTCTATGTGGAAACTCATTTTGAGAAACACCTTGGCTCCCTCTAGGCTTCTGCAATCTCTTAATCTCTCTTGAGAACACTTTAGTTGTCCTCTCTGTCCAATCTCTTGTTGGATTCTTCAGGTTCACTTCCACTTCAGAGTGCTTTCCTTGCTCTGCTTTTACTAACACACCTGGTTCTTCTCTTACAACTTCTCTTATGCTATATTGTTGTAGTTTTCATACTCTATTATGATGTCACCTATGTTTTGAATGGGTTTCCTTTGTCTCTTGCATTTTCTAGTTCTACTATGACCTCTAAGAACTTGCCAAAAGTTCCTCTATAGTTTCGTTGTTGTAATCTGGTGCCAAACTTCATTCATTCAACATGTTGTTGTTTTCATACCTTTGTAGTCTTAAATCTTCATAAGCATAACATCTCTTCGCAGGAAATTTCTTCCTTTTCCTACTTTGATACCAAAAATGGTGCAAGCCTAAGGCTGCACAACATATATACCTTATCGGGACTTAAATTTCCCTTAATGGCCCCTTATTAATTCATTACACCTCCATGCTCTTATGTGTATATATATCGGAAGCGGTTTACATAGTTAAAACCCCGGGACCATAACCTTTCTTGGCAATGTATGGAAACACACAGAAATGCTTTCAAACCCTGCTTTATGCCTTTAACCAGACTTTAGAAACATTATAGCCACGTGCATAACCCTATCGGGTTCACACATCACCCCTTTACCGTTGATTTCCATAATATCACTATCGCATCCATCACTGGCTCATATATACCAAGATATATGAATATGCAGAATTATATTGAAAACATCGCAAAACCATGATTTTTATCTTTTCCCATCAGTGCACTTATCGTATGCCGAAGTCAACTTGCCAGGCATTTGTGACCATTGATCTGGAGCGATGAGATCTAAACGGTCCAGATCAAACAACCTTATCAGCGATCGGAGGTCCCTTTGGTTTGTGATATCGTGTTATCCCTTGGCGGGGTTCGAAGCGATTATCACTAATCACTATCGATGATCGCGATTTCCACATTCACACTTCACTGCTCCCACTTCCGCTGTGTCGATGCGATAATGCTGATGTGATGTGTCGGAGATCACCAATCGCAAAGTTTTGTAGACAATCTTTTGTAAGCGTCAATCCAATTGTGTGATGCGACTTGTTCCACGGACCCAACGACCTTAAAAACTCCCGTTCATAACTTTTTCAAGTCCTGCTTCTAATTCTAAGTGTGTTTGCGTCCAACACTTAGTGTATTTTTGGTTTTCCACTTGCAAAACCAAAACGATACTTTTGACTCCTCCGATTGATCTTTTAGACTATATTTCGATTATAACATTTGGAAATCATAGAACCACACCAAATTCATGTGAATGCAAAGGAAATAAGTATTCAAAGCCTCCACGGGCTATTTATACAATTATGCTCGCAACACTGGTTATTTACAGTAAACAAATGACAGAGTCTTTGGCCTTAGGCCTGATTACATAGTCAACGATCTCTATTTCAAAAACAATGCATCAAATACATAGTTCCACACTTAAATCACTTCTATGTATACAAAAATAAATACAATATTGTATTTGGTTTCTCTGCCCTCTCTAGCCTGATTACTCTAATTATTGGCCTCTTTCTCCTACACTGCCCATAGGCCTACCAAGCTCTTGGGTCTCCTCCCTCTCTCTCTTTTCTCTTGCATCCCTTTACATCAAAAAATAAGGGAAATACATATATTCCCTGTATAACAATTTCCTTCCACAAATGAAAGGATTCACTCTATTCCTCGAAATAATATCCTACTCTAACTATTCAATATATCTAATTGGCTTGATCTCCACACAGGGAGGATCATTTGCCTTTTATTCCAAATTATTTTCAGAATTAGGCAACAAATTAACCACTTACATTTATTTGAAATTAATACAAATTTAGCAACTAGTCCTCCTCCAAACTTGTAATAGCCACAACATGTGACCACTCCATCACATTGTTGGCTAGGCCTAGATGCTCCTGCATCACATTTAATTGGACATCAGCAGCCAAAAAAAAAAATTCAACTATTGAAGAAGAAGATCACTGAGAAGTCGGTGTTGAAGTTTCTATAATTCGATCAACCCTTTCAAGTGAGATGGGATGCTAGTGGGACAACCATTAGAGTTGTATTGAAACAAGAAGATAAGCCTGTTGCATATTTCAGCGAGAAGTTAAATGAGTCAAAATAGAAATACTCTTCCTACGACAAAGCATTTTATGTGGTGGTTCAATCTTTGAAGCATTGAAGGCATTACTTGATGCCTAATGAGTATGTTCTAGACACGGATAATTCTTCCTTACAATACATTATGCAGCAACATCAGTTAAATCATAAATATGCAAAGTGAGTTGAGTTCCTTCAAAATTTCACTTATGTTTTCAAACACATTAGTGGGAAGGCAAATAAGGTTCTCGATGCCTTTAGTAGGAGATGCTTAATCATGCAGGAAAGTCAAATAAAAATTTTAGGCTTTGATTATTTGAAAGACTTATATGACATTGATGTTGATTTTAAAGAAGCTTTTGCAGCATGTAAAAATCAAGTCAATAGGGACAGCATTCCACGAAAAGATTTTATGTTGCAGGATGGGCTATTGTTCAAGAACAACCAACTATGTATTCCCAATTTCTCAATGAGGGTAAACTTGGTCCAAGAAAATCATAATGGCAGGTTGGTTGGACACTTTGGTGTTGAGAAACCACTTGGGGAGCTGAGTCACTTCTATTTTGGCCTAAGATGAAGGCAAATGTACAAACGTACGTGAGTAAGCACAGGGTATGACAACATGTGGAAGGGAGAAGTTAGAATGCTGGACTATACATGCCATTACCCATTCCCAAAAAACCTTGGGATTCAGTGAGTATGGACTTTGTTCTAGGTTTACTGAGAACTCAACGTGGTAATGATTCAATCCTTGTAGTTCTCGATAGATTTACTAAGATGGCTCATTTCATTCCATGTTTCAAAACTAGTGATGCTACCCATGTGACTAATTTCTTTTTTGATGACATTGTTCGGTTTCATGGTTTTCCACAAAGTATAATCTCAGATAGGGACACAAGATTCACCAGACATTTCTAGAGGAGCTTGTGGAAGAAACATGGCACTAAGATAAATTTTAGCTCAGCCCATCATCCACAATCTGATAAAACAGAGGTTTTAAACAGGAGTTTGGCTAATATATTGAGGAGTTTAGTAGGTGACAAACCAAAGCAGCGGAATCATGTGCTAGCCCAAGCTAAGTTTGCATATAATGACTCAACAAATAAGAGAACTAGAAAGAGTCCATTTCAGATCTTGTACGACATACATCCAACGAGATTTTGTGAGCTCAAAGACTTGGGAAAGCTTGAGCATAAAAGTGTTGATGGAAAGGATTTTGCAACAACCATGAGTGAGTTGCACAAGCAAGTAAAACAAAGATTACAAGATATAAGAAACAACTACAAGAAACGGGAAAATGTACATAGGAAAGAGGTAAAATTTGAAGTGGGAGATGTGATCCTAGCTCACCTAAGAAAGGAGACGTTTCCAAGGGGAGAATATAACAAAATGAAAATGAAGAATATAGGACCTTGTAAGATCCTCTGCATGTTTTCAGCGAATTCTTATGAGATGGAGTTACCTCCAAGAATCAACATTTCACCCAATTTTAATGTAGCAGATTTGTATCCCTACACAGTTGGTGATGCGAATCAAGCTTCTGGGAATCTTGACCAGGATGAAGGAAACAAACAACAATGACTGAATAAAATGCATGTGGAAAAGAGTTTAGAGGCTGAACAAATTTTGGATACACGTGTTGCCAAAAAGACCAGAAGGAAAGAATACTTGGAATATCTTGTGAAGTGGAAAGACTGTCAGATGGAGGATTCTACTTAGATGGATGAAGCAGCACTACAGAAAGCAGGTCATTCTATAGAAGATCTTATGAGCAGGAGCTCATAAAATTTTCTTTCTTCGGGAATCTACTGTACGTGCATTAGGTCAAGCACATAAAAACGATAAGTTATTAAAGTTAGAACAAGAGCCTAGCAATGTGATGGATTGATCAAATGTCAAGGCTAGAACATTTAAAGTTTATTTGTGAATAGTTTTTGATATTTGGTTAAGGTTAGTTAGGAATATCTAGTTAATAGAAATGATTTTATAGCTAGTAGTTAGTTAGGGCTAAGGGAAATTGGTTCACATCTATGAACTCATTTCTTGGGTAGTTTTTTTCAATTTTTGGAGAGGGAGGAGGGACATTTTTGGGTGTTAGAAGTTTTGGTGTGAGATTGAAGTTAATTGAACAGCATTTCTTAGACCAATGGCTTTTTATATCAGAAAATTGATCCGTAAGTGTGTGTGAGATAGTTATTTTCATATGTTTTTGTGAGGTTTGTGAACCATAATATTAATATCTGGAGATTGAAATTGATTTGGTCTTTAAATTACTATGTTGAATGAGGAATTCCTGCGATGTATTTTCTCTGTTATTTACATTTAAATGAGAACCTGGAGAATCATATTTTAGTTAATATTCTAATCCAATACTTTTGTATCCAATATTGTGTATTGGAAAGAGTCATTTTACATTACAGGTTTGAGAATAGAGAGCAATATGTATCAAGCCAACATAAGAAAGAAAAATCATAAAGGAAAACTGTCAGCAAACTTGCGAGTCAAGTTCTGTTCAAACAAAGATGAAATTCAAAATTCTGGCATCTGGGTTTTCTTAAGAGCAGGGTCTATTTGGTACATGGCAAGTGATTTGCCAAAAATATCATTAGTTCGGGAGTTATGAACGGATAATTAAACTGTGTTTTTAGTTCCTCCTGTAACAACACTGTAGTTTGTTGTGAGAGCAGTGATTTGCTATTCCTCCTGTAACATCACTGTAGTTTTTTGTAAGAGCAATGATTTGTTTTTCCTCTTATAACAACACTTTAGTTTGCTAAGAGGGAAATGATTGTTGTTCCTCCTGTAACAGCACTGTAAGCTGCTGAGATAACAACCATGAATTTGTGGGTCATCATATGTCATATCGGAGGTCTCAATGCCATCAGATATCGGAGCTATTAAGATATCGTAACATTTTCATATGAGCCCCGAGGTGACAAGAACTCTGGGGTCCAATAAGATTATGTGATCGGAGGAGTTAACGTATTGGACATCGAAGGGGATAGACATATCAAAGGACTTATGAAATAAAACTTACGATATTTACATATTTCGATATCGTATGGGCCCTTTATTATTTGGTTGTTTTCGGTGAAAGTTATTTTCAGAAGTTTAATTTATGTTCATTTTTGATATCGAAAGTAGAGATTTTTAAATGAAAGTTCTGATAAAAGGAAGTTCATAATTAATATTGGATAAAAATATAATATCGGAACTTGGATACAATAATTGTTCATGATGACTTCTACGAGATTCTAAGATCAAGGATTTTGAGCAGATAAAATCAAATAGGACTCGTAGATCTCAGATAAATGCCTTGAAAATTCTTTTGAAATGGTTTTTATATAACATAAACCCAATAGTGTGATATGAGAAAGTGAACAACAGAAAATTGGGATTCTGATAATTACTAGATAGAGGCCTTGAATCAATTTGGAAGAAGAGATGCAATTAAAATAGACGTAAATAAATGAGCACAATGGGAAATTTTTTTAACTCAACCATCAAATGTGAGATTTGGAATAGGCATTGATAAAATCATGGGTAAAATTATTTGTTGCAAGTGTTTGTGCAAATTTTCCTTTGTTTGTAGCAAATCCAAGCAATAAAGAGTGTAAGAATTTCATTCCAGTTTCATTGATGAGAGGCGGAATATGATTATTGACTCATATTTCTAAATGTAAAAACATGAATTCACGTGGGTCTGCACACATCAGCCTATCAGAATAAATATATCAGAGAAAACACTTGGCTATTAGAAGGCTATTAGAAATTTACGATAAATGAAACTTTCAATAAATCCTATTTAAAGAAATAACGGATAATAAGTGAAGGTAGGAAGTGATATCAGAACTTCTATATCCACGATAATATATCGGGGATTTAAAGAGAAAGCATTTGCAATGAAAGTCTTGATAGAGGATGAGTACAGAAACATTAGACACCGGAAGTAAGGGGCATTAGGAATATTGAGATATCAGAAGTTTTGAGTGCGGCACACTTTATAAGTTACGATATTTTTGAAGGTTGATATGCCAAGTGGAAATTGTGGGCTCGATAGTTCTGAAAGTATTTAATTTAGAAGGAAGCATCCAACTCAACTTCACCTTTAAAAAAAAAATCCCCTTTAATAATTATATTAAATATCGGGAATATTTGATCAGAGAATGATTCTATCATAACTTTATTACGAGAAAAGTTACGATATTATAACAATCTGATACGAATCTTCCGATAATGCATTAATTTAATACAAAAATGCCTATCAGGGTTTTTAATAAATAGAACAAAACTAAATAATACCCAAACTATGATGAAACAACGAATGCTTCCCTGGACATGTTGCATATTTTAAAGGATTGATTGTTTTCTTATCTCAAGTCTCCAAAATCAAGTTAATGAAAACCTACAAAAGAAACAAAATAGAAATAAGAAGTGAACTATGAAAAAGAGAAAACTAATAGCAGATGAAGATGAACCTGTTAATGCAAATCTGAAAGAATATTAACTATAATTTTACCTCATGAATCTTCAATTTCTCCCATGCATTTCTCAAAATTCGCATATGTTCAACAAAATCTACTTATTCAATCTAAAATGCTAAGTAATGAGCTATTAATTGCATCCATTTCAAATTTACATTAGAGGAAAAGAGTGGTGAAAATGAGATTTTTTTAAATACTTGTGAATCAAAATTTGCCAAGCCATAGCAATTCCTTGGAATTTCTACATATATGATTTTATTACAAAAACATTTTTAACAATGTGATGAAGTTTTGCAAAATAAATTCAATCAAGTGCATCACAAATGTATATGATCTGACTACATAAGAACTTTGATATGTTCTAAGACACTATGCCAAAAAATGAAAGGGGATGCCAAGAAAAACTCAGATTCATTACTTGCTTATTAAAAATCCGCAATAATGAAATAAATGAAAACAGAAACGGAATCCAAATCTAAATTAATATATTCCTTATCCTAACTGAATGAAAAGAAATATGACTAGGGAGAGTGCTACTTCCAATGTAACCATTCTCTCATTCTAACTCCTACATATATGTACAGGTCAAATATTAGTAATAAGAAAATAATTAAATGAATACAAATAAAATTGAATATAATATGTACACAAATTTCTAACATATTTACAAGAGTCGACTTATTTACAATCACCTTCTCTTGAAATGTCTTGTTTCAACTGAATTTCATTTGGATCATAGAAATCTAGATATATTTCCATTAATGATTGGGAGAGGTTCAAAAGAGGGGATAACAGGCTATATTGTGGAAATGAATTTTTAGATACAATGGCATTCATCTAAGTCTTATGTACATATGTTAAATTATTAACAATCTTCTAAGTAGGAGTGCTTTCCAAATGTCTTTCAAATGGGTCTATGAAATATGGATGGAAGTCAGATTCATTCAATGGAAAATCATTAATTGAATTAGATCATTGGTCATATCGCGAAAATACACTCTCTTGTTGGCACTGCTTTAGTGAGGAAAGGAAAAAGTGATAAGAGATGAACATCAATTGAAATTGGAAGAATAATAGCTCATGATGTTCATGATCAAGATTTGAAACTTCATTTTCTCACTCAGCCAATGCATCAATTGAGTGTTCAATACTAAACTGCTCAATATGTCAGTATAAGATATCTAAAAACTGAAAACGAAAACAAAAAATAAATCTGAAATTAAACAAAATAAGTGAAGGAACAACAACAAAATTAAATCATAATTTACACTATTGTTACAACTAGTGTTAAAGAATAGTTCGAACAGACTTGAAACGATTTCCTTCTCACAAGAACTTGCCAAAATAATATAATTAGAATGATCATCTTATGAAAGAGGGAAATATTCACGACTATGAATAGGAGTGAGAACTTGATCATCATAAGAATCATAGATTGGGATGGATTCATGAATGCTGAAATCATGAAGATGATTAGTTGTTTGAAAATGAGAATTTATTGGAATTATTTCTAATTTAGAGTTTTCTTCATTCTCACATGTGATTTGACTTTGATCATGACGATTTAATGTATAAGAAGATAAATCATCATCCTCAATGTCAGAGTAATTATCGTAATTGACTTCATAACATTCTCTTGAATTCTCTTTATTCCAAAATGATGCATCAAGGCAAGAAGGAATAATAAGTGTTTTTTTATCAATGATAGAAGAATGATCAATGAGTGATTCTCTATCTTTATAAAAACTAATTGACAATTAATTTATATCAACTTCTCTATTTTCTGGAACAATATTAATTTAAAAAGGAGATAAATCACAATCAGCAAAAATATTAGGATAAAGAGAGAAATGTGAGTCTAAATAAATGAATCTAAAAATATATCTATTCATAGACACTTGTGCATTTTTTTCATTATAAATTTCAGAGTTGTGACCATTCATCTATCTATTAATGCTTTCTTGAAGTGTGTTATTTGTCTGCCCTGCATTTGGCATTTGATTAACATGATCAAATTCAAAAATTTCTATATCAGATTGCATATTATTGAAGACTTCAATTTCTTCCTGTACTTGTTGATTTAATAACTATTTTTCTGAATTAATTTCAAGTTTATTTTTTGATTTCAAAGCAATTGTTTCTCCAACATTCTTGTTGGTATCTTCTTGCATTTGATGAGAAAAAATTCCAAGGTTTGTGATTGAGATTCACTGACATGTGAGAGTGCATCATGATCATCATTACTACTATAGGAAGTACATAATAAATGAAGGAATTGATCATACATGATAAAGGAAACTTCATCATGATTGAATTCTCAATTATGTTATTAAAACTTGAAGAGGATTTATCAAAGTTTGTAATTGTTTCATATAGAATGGGAATACAAGGAAGAGAACTAATATATTTAAATCAATCTATCAATTCAATTTCTGAAGGTTTATCTTCAATTTTGAATATTAAATAATTTAATCGAAATCTAAAGGTAAAATCCATGAAAGATTCATTTTCAAACCTTCGTAAATCTTCAAATTCATCACATACCTGTTCATAATCATAACCGTCAAATTTATAAAGGAATTTTGTGATGAGTTTATCTCAATTTTGAATAGAGGCAACTGGATGGTAGAGGGAAATGTTCCCCTAGGGATTTTTGGGTTGAAACCCTAGCAGAGTGAAAGTTATCTATTCAAAGAAACATACATTCATACAACCTTTATGCTATTATAAGCAAATTCTATGATAAGGGTACGTACCTTTGGTCCTACGTTTGAGAAGGCCTTTAGGGTCCAAACCCTTCTTGGAGTTCCCTTCTTCTCTTTTGTCCTGCAAAACAAACAATTCAAAGAGAACAGTAGTACATGGACAAAAACTTATAAAGAAACCATCTTCATGTTATAAAGAAAGGTAGTTAGTTATGAAATCTAAACAACCATTTACATATGAATTCTAAACATGAATATCACTAACATAAAGAAGATTCATTTCGGGAACCAAGACATGTGTTTCTTTTATTATAGACAAATAAAGTACATAAAAAGGAATATTTTCACTTGAGTCACCTTCAGCAGGCTCCAAGCAAAGCTTCCTTCCGAATCCGTTCCAGCCTCAAGCCTCTAACAAACTCCTTCCATGACTCTCTCCATGATGTCATAAATAGTGGATGAACATCAACACATAAGGAAACAAAGGTTTCCTGTACAAAATGGGGGAAGTGCAGAAGGCACAAGGGACTTCAGACCTGGTCAAGGGAAGAATCTCAGCATAATAACCTTTCTCTCTCTTCTCTCCTCCCTTAGGCCTTCCCTTTGAGGTCTTTTTATACCATCTCCAAAGTAGTTTTTTAGTTAGGAGTTGGTTGGGAACAGTTGGGCCACGGGCACTAATAGGTGATCAGTAGGTAAAACCCGCGATCTCCGCCTGAAAATAAGGAGTGTTATATTTTTTTAAGTGTTTTAATACATACACGCGAGTTGGCTATACACATACCCGCGTATACACGCGTTTAACTCAGGGCAATGTCGCGTATAAGGGATAAAACACTGGTTTTTAAATTTTAGGACCAGGTCTGGAAGGAGGGGTTGCCCTAGGCCATGAGTACAGCATCACAAACCATAAGAGTGAGATTTGGAGCTATAACAGATGCCCCCTAATATATGAGGTCAGAAGGGGTACATGATGGCCGAAATATATTAAAAACCGAGGAGGAATTCACCAGAATTCAGCCTGCCAAGCCACCAAAGGAGATCAGAAAGAAACACTGTCTGAGGCGGGCATACCCATGCTCAGAAAAAGTAAAGCATGTCCACATATCAAGTACAAGCGGATCCACTAAGTATACCAGTATAAATGACTGAAAGATATATAATGGATCATCTGATCATAATGAACAAGTACATGTCTGAATATCACATATAAGACTATCAGTGATGCTGAAAGATGCAACGGATCACTGATTTCAAAGACTGATCCCCAAAAGGTACCAACTGAACATGATGGAATAGGATGGTACTAAACTGCAAACTCAGGTGCCAGCATATAGAATGTCGCCATGACTGACTGCAACATATAAAGTGGAGTGGTATCAACTAGCAGCAACAGGAGCAACTGTCAAGTGAATCAATGAATGCTGATACAGCCTGAGGTCTTCACCGACCGCCGTGGTACATTTATACACCATGGGAATAAATGATCTGAAGTCGACCATGTGAGAAATTGTTTGATTACCGGTCATTGATGTATACCGTTAACAAACGCGAGACTACTCACCGATAATGATAATGAGCGTCAAGGTACCCAGTACAATCTAGCAAGTGTGAATAGATGAGCTGGAGTCGAACACCTGTAAGAATCTATCGATCAGGAGACAATGATGGTTTCCCACTGTCGATAGCGAAGGATCTGCCACTAATGATTGCAAACCCCAAGGTACTGCCAAATGGACTCTAGATCTTTGCCCCAGAGCAATGAGTTGGAGTCGATAGGGAAAGATCCGCTAGAAGGAAGGCATTAAGGCATCCTTCATCAATCTAGCGCGAGTGTAACCCGTAGGCCAATAATGTGGAAGGAATCGGATGAAAAAGATGTAGTAACCCAACCGATGTACGTTTCCGGCGTACACAAGATGTGGCTAGCGCACGGCAGAAACCCTCTGAACCAACCAATAATGAAAGCTAACACAGAGGCGAGGTATCCACCAATAGGGTCAAATGGAAACCAAGGTACTGCACGAATCCCAATGTGTGATAATGTAAGCTGATGTCGAACACAAGGGAAACCACTTAGCCAAAGACCCATGATACTGATCGATGTTGAGCACAAGGTAACCTATCAATAATGAAAATAGGGCCAGGGTGCAGCTCTAGGCGTGTCCTCAGAGCAATGTGTCATCATCGATAAGGACAAGACCCGCCAGCAAGAAGCCAATGGGGACCTTCTCAAACCGGCACGAGTAACGGACCAATATAACTAATGTGATGATAGACATGATACTGACAACCAGGGATGGCCGACTGAAAAATGAGTCAAGAGACACCACAGAGAGGCCGACTCAGGCTAACTTCCCTTGAACAAAAGCACGACTCAACGCGACTATGTGGCAGCATATGATGACTCTGTATAAGTTCGCTATGCAGGAGGCACGAACGAACCCTCCATATGATTGGAAGAGATAACCAATCGGGGGAGAACTGACTCAATAACAAGGTTATGGCGTACCTAAGTCAAATTAAATCCCACCCATACGGAGGAGACTTTGTTTTGAGTGCTTTGTTCAAGGGCGACACAACTGACTCTAGCTGCCAACAATAAATGGAAATAATGTCCCGTTCCCACTCTTTTTGGAATATTTATTTTTTTTGTCTTTTTCTGTTAAGCCGGAAAACGAATAAAAGAATGCTATGGTACAGTGGAAAGAACGAGTGTCAGTGAAACAGATGATCTAGTTCCTGGGAAAGGAACGTTCCTATGCTCAATGCAGGGAGGTGAAAACTGGTCAGTGACATTCAAAGGTATGTTCCTTCCAGGGTCAAGGTGTGTAAAGCTGTAGAAGTCAAAGGTATGCAAGGTTGATTTTGCAGACGTCATGGTCAAAAGTTGGCTTAAACACGAGTCCGAGAGAAGCCGGCCCTAGGCCAAAAGGTGCAAATGGTCAACATGCAATGCAGTAGTACAACTCAACATAAAGGAGCCTCTAGGGTATAAGGCCAGAACAAAGCGGAGAAGCTAAGAGGAATGAGTCTTCAACGCATAAGTCATGGCGGGACTACAGAGGACTCCCGAGCCTACTCAAATCGAAGCAGCATGGGCAACAAATGTAAGTGAGGTGCTAACTAGGATGCCCATGTAAAGGATGGCTCTACCATCGTGTCATGATTTAAAGAATCGGCGAGTGAAGATGGCTTACGAACCATAACACGATGGGATCGACCCTATGGCAGATGTATCGGTCAAATGGAGGCTAGTATGCATAATGCAACGGAAAAATGGTGTCCCTAACCTATATGCCAATGAGAACACGATACCTGCCATGACGGGTCAGCAGTCATGGAACCGCCTCGAAATTGAAAATCATCCAAAATGTCCTAAAAAACAGACCAATCTCGACATTCCAAGCTCCCAAGTTAAAAGTCACATGAGGCCAAACAAAATAAAATTTTGAAAAAAATTTGCATTTTCAAAACTTATAAAAAGCATTTTGGACTCACCATTTTTACCATTTGAGTTTGAGAGCAAAGGATTTGGAGCAAAAGGAGCAAACTTCCCACAGCCAGATTCAACCGTTCAAATTCATCAAAAACCTCCAGGTAACTCTTATACTTAGCTTGCAATTGATTGTGACTGGTTTTAAGATTTTTGATTGATGTTTCACCGTTGAACTTTTGTCCAAAATTTCCTCGTGGCGTATACGCAAGTTGGTAATATTGAACCCGCGTACACGCGGGCCCTATACGCGCCTGTGTGCACAGGGACCCGCGTATATGCCGCGAACCATTTTTAAACAAAAACTAACGGCCTTAAATCGATTTTTTTCTCAGGATGCCTGTCATGTGGCATGAAAGAGAGCACGCAGTGGTAGATAATGAAGTTATGAACAGTCCAGAAGCATTAGATGCCCTACGGGGATGCGTTTTGCTTAAATTTTTCAAATTGCCAAATATGAAAGTGACACGCGTCTGCTTGAGATGCTCATTGATTATTGGGATGTCGATGAGGAAGCTTTTATGATCGATCAGATGCCGCTCAGGTTAGAAGCGAAGGATATCTATTTTATCACGGGCCTTTCCTGAAGGGGAGAGTTAGTACAGTCCCAGGGCAGGACACGGAGTGCCCTCTCGATAGAGGACTATGTACAGATATACTGCCCGGGACATCCCAAGAAGGTTGGGAGCCAGATTTCCATCACACCTGTGGTGAGTTTATCACTTAGGATAATCCTGTTTACCATGGCTCGAGTGAACGGATCATCCTCTCTGCATCAGGTGTCACGGCAAAACATGAGCGTGGCAGTTGACTGTCTCACCACTGTGTTCGACTGGTGTACTCCTCTCTAGCCATCATGAAGAGCCATCTCAATTCTATCAGGAGGGGTCAGACTAGAAACTTTGGATATGGTAGCATCTTGTGTACTTTCTTTTTCGAGAAGGTTCCCGCACTCCGCCCTAGGGTAGAAGTTTCCATCAACACCCCACACGATCCACACATGGGCTGGTGGGCTGATCTGATGAAACGTTTGGGGGGTGGGGAGGTCCCAAGGACTGCCTTTGATGATGACTTCTTCACCTGGTGGGATCAGCAGATCATCGTCGTGGATGACTACCCCTATGCTGGGCTGGATTTCCGAGGAGATCCTGATCTAGTGTTACCACCAAATGCAGCATGGGGCGAGATCGGTAAGATTTTTTGATTTTTTGATTTTTTGGATTTTTCAAATATAATAATGAATTTTGAAAAATATTTTTTGATGAGATTCAAATGACTGATATGATGATCATGTTCCAGACATCGGGCCTGTACGACCAGATGGATTCCCGCGGCATGGACGGCGCGGCCGAGGAGTCGCAGAGGCGGCTGCTGATACAGAACGGACTCTAAACAATGTTCAGTGACACTTGGCGAGATTGAGCTGCCGAGTACCGATGGCCGTCATAGAGGAAATTCCTGAGGATATGCAGCGTCATGTGGTTGGCATGCCACATGACTGGGTTCGCATTTTTCGGCGTGTGTCCAATGCTATAGTGACATACTTAGACGTTCATCCTGAGCCGAGGCATTAAATATGCCGGACATGATTATGGGCATTTGAGTCCCAATTTTGTATATTTTTTGGACACACATATGTACACTCCAGACGTTTTACGATATATATATATATATATATATATATATATATATATATATATATATATATATACAGTTTGACTTTTTGATGCTTGATTTTATTATGATGAATGATTGATGTGCCAGTCTAATGCCTGATTAGCGATAGAATCAGCTAACCAATTATGAGATCTTGGAATGTGCAAATAATTAATATAAATAAATTATCTTTGCAACAACCTCACCCTTAAATACTGGCGATATAAAGATGGATCCCGTACCCGATAAATGTTATTTAATTGAGACACTATCAATTGAGAATCAAGATACACTACCAACGAGTCGATCCCATGAGAGATTGCCTCGGATAATAAATTAATAACAACAGTATACTCGGCCATATTGTTTGAAGCAGGACCGATGCACACGCCTCTTGATGCCATCAATTGACCAGTTGGATAATAGAGTACCCAAGCTGCGGAAGCAAGATTCCGAGTGTGCCGACTAGCACCATCGGCGAACCCAAAATAGACCAAATCATCCATCAACACCTGCTACAGCAGATCAAAAAGTGTTGATATCAGAAAACTCTCGATGATATATGTACAAATATACATAAAATACAAAGAAGCCATTGCCTGGCCAAAGCTAAGCAAAGCACTTCCTTAGGTAGAGCCCGTGAGGGGGCTCCGCCAACTTACTCCTAGGAATGTTTATAGGTACGATGATCGAACCAATCAATATACCTCCTTTGGCAAATGAATGTGTTGGAGCCAAAGGGACCGTACAAACATCGCTAGTCGAACTGGAGGACTGAGATTCAACTTCATGCACAGGGGAATGAAAGTGTAGCCGACGATGTAAATCTTCCAAAGGTCGATCTACAACCGTCATTGCTTCGAATATCACTTCGTCCGATGGAAAAACAATGTCCGAGCAATCCGATGCAGAGGTGGAATCAAGGGTCAGAAAATGAGCCACATCACCATCTATCTCTTTCCCAGAGGAAGAAGTAGAATGGCTATCTACAGAGTTATCTATAGATTCACATCTAACCTCTACTGCAGACATATGAGATTCTATTCCACACACCTTGTCGTCACCTGATGTGGTCACAGATGAAGCTAAGGTTCCAGGATTCGAAGAATAAGGAGTTTGAACAAACTCTCTCCATAAAGGGTCCCTGGAGGATGAAATTGTATCTATACCAGCTGTAGGAGGGGGAAGATTAAATGTACCCATCCATGAAGAGTACATCCCAAATCCTAGACTCTCAGTAGGCAGATGGGGGTTACCCACTAAAGGGACAGTAGAGTCAGAATTTTCTTGAGGATTGACTGGACAATAGTCCAATTGATCAACCTTAATGATTTTCCCCTCATGAGGAAAGCAAATGACACGAAATAGAGTCAAAACTACGGCATCCATTTCGTATACCTAGTTCCTTCCTAATAGGAGATTATAGTCTAGGTTAGCATCTATGATCTCTACTTCGATGTTGACGACCTTCCCTCTAACACATACAGGAAAGGCCAGGATAATCCCGTATGGCCTATGAGAATGACCATCAAATGCTGTCAATAGGGTGGGTGAAGGAACAACAGACGGTGATCCAATGGCCTTCCAGCATGACATAGACATGACACACGTGGAAGCTCCCTCATCTACAACCGTCCGAAAAATATTCGTTTTCTGGTAGGTAGACTTTATCTGGAAAGCCATGTGATGAGGAAGTCTCTTTTTGACATTATTCATATCAAAAGTGAGAGCTAGGGAATTACTTGGATCCACTACCCCCATTGCCGATAGCAAGGCACTTCGTTGAGCAGGACACAACTGGAGAACCTCTAATGCGGACATAGCACATGGACTTTGAGCCAGATCCTCAACAATGGAGTAATTCTGGGCTGCCCTAATATTAGGGTTGATAGTCGCGCGTTTTGCGGAACCTTTCGGTACCCGAGGTATAATCTCGACAGAAGGTCGCTCAATATGAAGTGGGTTGTTAGTTTCAAGAACTGATTTACCCTTGGAAGTTTCACCTTCACCGTAATTGCGTGACCGTGTGGTCACATTAGCATGAGCACCCATCATGAAAACATTTGATGACTTGTCCCCTTCCTGGTTGCCCCCTGCGGAGGTACCAGGGTTTGAACTCGCGCCAGAAAGAAGTTGCTGCCCTTGGGGAAACGGGTTGGTTAACATAGCTTGAGAACTAGAAGTCCCTTGCTGTCCTAACAAGCGCTGAGCGTCTTCAATATTAGGGTAGAGATGAGTTAGATGGTCTCCACTGCACAATTTGCATGGAAACTTGACTTTCTTTCTCGACTCATTTCTACCACCACCAGCGTTGTTGATGGATTTATTTGCATCAGGATTCCCATCCTGGTTCTTTTTCTTACCTCGTCCTTTCTTTTTCCCATTGGAATTTTGATTTCCTTTGGGGTTATCAGATTGGACGACATTAATTGAAGAAGTTTGGGAAGCGGGGGGATTAGACGATGTGACTTGGTTGTTAGAAGCAGTTTGCAAGGACAACTGCTGCAATTGATTCAACAAGTTCACTGTAGTTGTGTCTACTGACCCAACGATACCATCCGCGTGCGGTCCTGGATTCGACTTAGCTACGTCAACTGTAGATCCAGGAGCATCTGGCAAGTATTTTTGTAGGATCCCATACTGAGAGTAGATCAATTCTAATTGCTGGGCCCTAAAAATGGTTTGCTCCTCAGAATAGACCCCAGACATGGAGACATCCTTGGATATCTTGGGTTGTAACGACTTCAAAAACCACTCAAGACGGTACTCCAGAGGGATTTCGGCTTTAATGAGCCTCTTTCTCCGTCTCCATTCTTGAATATGGTCAGAAATGTGGGTTGCCTTATCCTGACGAAAGGTGGCCAGAAGTTCAGTTCTGGCGTCATAGCGGACAGGAAACTGGAAATGATTTAAGAAAATGTTGGCTAAGTCAGCGAACGATGTAAAGCTGCCCCCTGGCAGCTCTATATACCATTTGGCCGCATTACCAGTCAAGGTGCGCTGAAAGAGTCTCAACCTAATCGAGTCATCGATAAGGGAGTTAGATGAGCACCACAAATGGAATGTGGTTACATGGTCACCTGGGTCCTCACCACTCTTCCCTTCGAATTTTGGAATGTCCGAAGGGAGTTTGGTTGGGACCGGAGGCCATGCCAGATTGTACTTGATTGGGTCATTTGTTAGCTTAGTGAGATCTGGCAAGTTTAACGTTGCCAGAAACTGAAGCCTAGGAGGACCTTGGGGATTCCACCCAGACTGGGCAGAACTCCCAAAGTTCTGAAAAGATTGTCCTGGAATTTGAGAGGCACTAGGCTGCCCGAAGTAACCAGTAGAACCGGCTGAACCAAAAGGCAAGCCTTGTGATCCAACAAAATTCGGATTTTGACCAACTCCGGCCGTATAGCCTCCATAACCAGCAAAGTTTCCTCCTAAAGGATTGTAAGGAGTTGATAACCCCTGATACGGATTCCAAGCCGAAGCTAGGGGAGGAATAGCTTGAAACGAACTAACCGTGGAGTACGGCCTATTCCCTTGTTGGCCGATAAACGGTTTCCCAGTTCCCACGCTACTGACCCCAGGGTTATTCCAACCTTGGAAAGGATTGCTGCTTTGTCCTACAGAAGAAAAAGGCATGGATCCTACCATCGGGTTGGAATGTGGTATATGACCACTTCCAAAAGAAAAACCCTGGAATGAAGCCGATCCACCCATCATGGACGTAGCGACACTAAACGGAACCGATGGAATACCCTGTGAGTCGGTGCCAAATGGGAAGAATCCAGTACCAAAAGCATTGGTTTGGGTATTTCCACTCGTGGACGAAATGGATGTAGACCCAACTAAAGATGTGCTAGCAAAAGATCCAAACAAGGAAGCAGAGGAGATGGAAATGGTTCCCCCCCTTGCACCAATGTTGGGGTTTGCATAGTCGTAGCACTTGTAGAAGCCATGCTTCCAGTAGTGGTCATCGATGGTAAGCGCGTAGCGTAACCTGGACTTGACGGTCTATGCGTCGGAGTCCCAACGTAATGCAGTACGTCTGGATGACTAGATGGTAGTGGAGAATTTGGAGCCGCTAATGACTCTGAAAGTTCTTCTACCTCTATGTTATTCTCCGCTTGAAAGAGAACTCGAGAAAGGACTGGAGTGTCCCTCTCTTGTTCAGAAGTGCCAGGCCTTGCTTGGCCGCTAATGCCCCCGAGAGGAGGATCAATCCCCGATGCGTCAACCAGCGTGGGACGGAACCCACCGGTAGTATTGCCTCTGCGCCTTCTAGGAGAAGGCTCTAAACTTGGTGGCGAAAGACCACGAAGTCTTCGAGACCGTCTAGGAGATCGGTCAGCCACTTTGAATTTTTTGTTATGATCTAACTAAAGACTCAAAAAATTGAAAGCTAGGCCAACTAGGAGCACAGAGCACACAATATAAAGTCCCTAAAGATACAGCCAGTCAAACAACTTCCAAGTATTTCCGCTCCGGGTGATTAAGACTGGACACCAAAATATGAGAAAGTGAAATAAGGGGCCTTCCGAAGATAGTCTGGGATGATGAGGGCTCAGTCCTATCAGCGAAGGTATCATAGGAAGTTACGCTGACCTCCTAACAACAGCCTGCGCCGGTGCAAGCCCCCAAGCTTCGCAAGGGTGCCCTCCAGTAGTACTGTCAAGAGTGATGCAACGTCAACCTCAGGTGCCACGAGATTCCCCTTCGCAGCCACCTGTGTAGTTCCCTAGGAGCAACAACTATGGATACCAACTCGTCGCAGAAGCCAGACGGAACAGTCATGAGGTAAGTTCGGACAAGTAGGAGAGGGGTATCTCTCTTCCCTGTCTTCACAGACCCTCGTGCTTAACTCCCAGATCCGGAGCTTTCTTGGTCTTCCTAACGCTATTGGATTTTCTCTCTTTATTCAGCCTCCTATGTTTGATGTTTATATGGCCTTGGAGAGTTAACTCTCCACTCGCCTAAACCAAGGCCCTAAAATCCTAATCTTGTTGGTGTAACTGACTAAAACAAAAAGTTCTAGTGAATTTTAGTTAGCGCTTGATTTTATTAGGCCGTTCTTTAAGTCACAAGGTAACGGAAGTGAAACTAGTGGTGTTTTTTGACGCAAAAGAAATTAATAAAAACTTAACTACATGCACATGCACTTTTTCATTTTTCGATGAAGAGCAATTTCTATAGGGTTCAGAGGTACTTCTAATAAAACAAATTTTCCTTTTCTTTTCATTAATACACACTTCACACTCACAAAAGCTAACAAAGCTATGTATGCCTAAAAAGGGGATGCAAATCTATCCTAATGCAACAACTATATGTGGATGCAAGATTCAAAACTACTCTAAAAACAAAAAATGAAAGTTGCTCGCTTATCAATCTTTATCTTGCCACTTAAAATGTCTAGATGGAATATGAGATGTTACCATTCATTTCGTCTAAACACTAAAACCAAGTTCTAAGACAAACATAAAGCACTTTCACTTCACTAAAAGGAAACCAAATGAAAAGCAAGTTCAAGAAAGCAGAACTAAGATTTTCTTCAAAGCAACCAACAAAAGAGTCTTTTCAAAAAATGCTCTCTGTTATGAAACCAGCTCAAGAAAAGATAGAAAAGAGAGATCAACGCCTTAGAATTCAGCCTCTTCGAGGGGGCAACCTCCTTTACATTACATAAATGAACAATTCTTGGATGATACAAATGACAAAACCTCCTTTCTATATATAGGAGTCTAAGGAGTCACAATATAATCCAGCCGACCTAACAATAATAATATAAAGCCACAAAAATAACAATAGAGGGATTCTATAGGGCACAGAAATAACAATATGGGGGTAATAGGGGCACAAAAATATAAATAAGGGGTATAACTACAATAGTAATGGGGTAATTACTAGTATTATAGGGACCCAACACTCTCAACAACACTGAAACTTGTGATTGAAGAATAGGCAATTAAACACTTTTGCGAATCAACACCACGCAATGGATGAAAACTCAACAAAAATAAATGTGTTTGAAATCGCTCTTACCAATCAAAAGCAGCAATGAAAGCTTTGGCACCGAAAACCAAAAGATCAAAAAGACAAATTCCAAGAAAGTGTTAATCAACAAATTTCATGAAACAAAGAAGTGGATGGTCACTAAAAGTGGTTTTGTCAAGAAAACAAAAAGTCACCAAAAGCAAGATTAACACAAAGATTGAATTCAATCTTCATACCCTGATGAAACAGAGCAGCCAAGATTCCTAGCAAGAAATCTTGCATGTTTTAGCAAAAAAAATGATGACGCTTGCAATCAACAAAAAACAAGACCAATACTCCTTATAATCCGAGAGAATTCGGAACGAGATGCTCGCTGTAAAAAAAATAACTGATACTGGAAGATGACTGTTTCAGACTAACTCAAACCACCAAACAAACCTTCAGAGACTAAAAAGATTTATAGATCTTGAAAATTGCAATATATACGCGACTGTACTTATGTACAGATTGCGTGTATATGCGACTGTGTTTGAGGAAACCTGCGTATACGCGGGTTCACTCAAAGAAACAAGCATATATACGCTTTTGTATCTAAGGAAAACAGCGTATATGAAAAGCTTCAAGAAAAATAAAAAAGACAAACTGAAGAAACTGGCAAAACTTAAAGTTCAAAAACAGACCAGATAGTAACAGCAAGCAGACAAGGCAGCTGAGGCCTTTCTGGCTTGAAAAACACCCAAACTAGGAACAACAAGAATGTTGTCCCCAGCGGAGTCGCCAATTCTGGTAGAGGGAAATGTTCCCGTAGGGCTTTTTGGGTTGAAACCCTAGCAGACTGAAAGTTATCTATTCAAAGAAACATACATTCATACAACCATTATGCTATTATAAGCAAATTCTATGATAAGGGTACGTACCTTTGGTCCTACGTTTGAGAAGGCCTTTAGGGTCCAAACCCTTCTTGGAGTTCCCTTCTTCTCTTTTGTCCTGCAAAACAAACAATTCAAAGAGCACAGTAGTACATGGACAAA
This sequence comes from Pinus tabuliformis, assembly GCA_031772625.1. NCBI lineage: Eukaryota > Viridiplantae > Streptophyta > Pinopsida > Pinales > Pinaceae > Pinus > Pinus tabuliformis. The sequence goes on from CM062810.1 coordinate 462,944,206, forward strand.
AACTTATAAAGAAACCATCTTCATGTTATAAAGAAAGGTAGTTAGTTATGAAATCTAAACAACCATTTACATATGAATTCTAAACATGAATATCACTAACATAAAGAAGATTCATTTCAGGAACCAAGACATGTGTTTCTTTTATTATAGACAAATAAAGTACATAAAAAGGAATATTTTCACCTGAGTCACCTTCAGCAGGCTCCAAGCAAAGCTTCCTTCCGGATCCGTTCCAGCCTCAAGCCTCTAACAAACTCCTTCCATGACTCTCTCCATGATGTCATAAATAGTGGATGAACTGTTGGGTTGTGTTATATTCTTTCCACGTAGTTAATAGGGGGTTTGAAGGGCACCTGTAACCCCACTTAATGGGGTCCAGGGTAGCGCCCCGGAAAATTTTGGTTTTGGACCATATGTTAGGTTGGGCGGACCCACCTATTGTTTTGTTCATGATTTTCGCACATGTTTTTTGGACGCGATGGTTTTCGGTCCATGGTATTGGATGCTTCGGCATGTATAAATATGTATTGTAACATTGAAAGGAACATAATGAAAAATCAAGCTGGTAGTCCTGGTTTTGGGATCCAGGGAAAAATCTCTGTGCATATGTGTTTTATGGGTTATGCTCTCGCATTGTTTATTTTCTTTGTTTAAGAATTCGTATGTAGGTAATTTCTGTACAGGGTTAAAACCTACATTTGGTATCAGAGCTATTTTGGCTTCAAGGGGACACCTTTGTTGCTGAGGGGTTTCGCTCGGGCCTGTGGTAGACCCTGTTCAGTGGGAGATCTGCGAGATCGATTCTGGTGGTGAAAGAAGATGGCGAGCAGTGGAAAGATAGAGATTGAGAAGTTCAATGGTCAGAATTTTGAGTTGTGGAAACTCAAGATGGAGGATCTGTTGTTGGATAAAGATCAGTGGATCGTGGTAGATCCGGGTACTAAACCATCGAGAGTGACCGATGAAGAATGGAAGAAGTTGGATCGAAAGGCAAAGAGCACAATACGATTGTGTGTCTCCAATTCAGTATTGTTGAATGTATCAGGGGAAGCTACGGCAAAGGCTTTGTGGGTCAAGTTAGGGACTTTGTACCAATCTAAGTCTCTGGTGAATAAACTGTTCCTGCGGAAAAAGTTGTATAACCTGAGGATGAAAGATGGAGACTCGGTGACAGAGCATCTGAATGCGTTTAATACTGTGGTAAGTCAGTTATTATCTGTTGATATTAAAATTTCAGATGAAGATAAGTGCATCAGTCTGTTGTGTTCTCTACTATATTCGTGGGATAGTCTGGTTATTGCAATAGGTAGCAATGCAACTGCTTTGCAGTTTGATGAAATAGTCTCAGCCTTGCCGACGGAGGAGATGAGACGAAAAAATATGGACAACCAGAATGGTGATGCCTTGTCTGTACGAGGACGGTCCCAGAACAGAAACAAAAATAAGTCATCGAGTGGGAGATCTAAATCTAGAGTGAGATCTAAATCTCCAGGAAAACCTACAAAGGTGGTGTGCTGGAAATGCGGAAAGGAAGGGCACTTCAGAAGGGATTTTAAATCTAAAGCTCCTGATAAAGGAAAGGGATCTGATGATGCTCCTTCTGCAAAGGCGAAAACCACCTCAGATGAAGGTGGGGATGTGTACCTGGCTTCTTGAAGTACACATGTAGATCATGAGGCATGGTTGATTGACTCAGGTGCATCCTTTCACTTCACTCCCCATAGAGAGTGGTTCTGCGAGTATGAGAAATACAATGGTGGTGATGTCTTCTTAGGAGATGATAGGAAGGCTAGAATCATTGGTCGGGGAAAAGTAAAGTTGAAGTTGCAAGGTGGAAGGGTTAGAACACTTCCGAGTGTTCTACATATTCCTACATTGGCCAGAAATCTAATTTCTGTAAGCAAGTTGGATGATGCATGTGTAAAGACGGTGTTCGAGAAAGATACCTGCAAGATGGTTCGAGGAGCACTGATATTAATGCGGGGAGTTTGGATTGGAACTCTGTACAAGCTGCAAGGTAGCATTGTTGTTGATGGGTGCAATAGTTCTATGGTTCCTGAAAATGGAGTAGAGAATCTAGTGGTCTCTGGAGAGAAGACCATGTTGTGGCATCAAAGGCTTGGACATATTGGAGAGAAGGGCCTTCGAATACTTCATGGTAAAGGTATGGTAGAAGGTATGAATAATAGCTCTCTGGATTTTGATTTCTGTGAAAATTGTGTATATGGGAAGCAGAATCGGGTGAGTTTCCCCTCTGGTGGTAAGAGGACGAAACAGATATTAGAGCTTGTGCACAGTGATGTGTTTGGACCTGTGAAGGTTCCATCACTGGGTAAGTCTATGTACTATGTATCATTCATAGATGACTTCTCAAGGAATACATGGATATATTTTCTTAAGAAGAAATCTGAAGTCTTTGACAGGTTTAAAGAATTTAAGGCTCTGGTGGAAAATCAGACAGAGAAGAAGATAAAGGTGCTGAGAACAGATAATGGTGGAGAATTTTGCAGCAAGGAATTTGAAGAATTTTGTAAGAAGTGTGGTATAGCACGGCAGAAGACTACTCCATATACACCTCAGCAAAATGGAGTCGCAGAAAGAATGAACAAGACGTTGATGGAAAGGGCAAGAAGCATGCTCAGTGGTGCCGGGTTAGGACAGGAATTCTGGGCAGAGGCGGTGGATACTGCATGTTACCTGATCAACAGATCACCTTCATCAGCGTTGGAGGATAAGACTCCACAAGAAGTATGGACTGGTAAGAAACCCTCTCTTTCACATCTAAGGGTATTTGGATGTGATGCATATGTACATGTTCCAAAGGAGAAATGAACCAAGTTGGATAGTAAATCTGAAAAGTGCATCTTTATTGGGTATAAGGATGGTTTAAAGGGTTATAAGCTTTGGAACCCAGTCACACGGAAGGTTGTGTACATCCAAGATGTGTTGTTCAAAGAGGTAAAAGATTTTATTCAACATGAAGTCCAACCAAAGGAACCTGAGAAGATAGAGTTTGAGCCAAAGGAGGAAGAATCAGACTCTGCAACAGAGGAGGAATCAGAAGATGAAGAGCCACAAACTCCGGCTGTGAGAAGATCAGTTCGAGAAAGAAGGCAGCCAGAAAGGTATAGTCCATCTGCTTTCAGTTCAAATTTTGCTTTGTCTGTTACTGATAATGATCCTAGAACTGTGAAGGAAGCAGTGGATTCAGAGGATGGAAAACTCTGGAAAGAGGCCATGGTTGATGAAATGGCATCTTTGCACAAAAATGAGGCTTGGGATCTGGTGGAGTTGCCGGCTGGAAGGAAACCGATTGGCAGCAAGTGGGTGTTCAAGAAGAAGACAAATGCAGAAGGAAAGGTGGAGAAATACAAAGCTCGGTTGGTAGCAAAAGGTTATTCCCAGGTGCCGGGAATTGATTTTGGTGATATTTTTTCTCCTGTTGCCAAGGTAACTTCTATTAGATTACTTTTATCTGTTGCTGCTGCTTTTGATTTTGAGGTAGAACAGATGGATGTGAAGACAACATTTCTTCACGGGGATTTGGAAGAGGAAATCTACATGAAGCAACCTGAAGGCTTTGCGGTGAAGGGTAAGAAAGAACTGGTATGCAAGTTAAAGAAGTCTCTGTATGGGTTAAAACAGTCACCAAGGATGTGGTATCAGAAATTTGATACGTTTATACGGGGACTTGGCTTCACCAGAAGCAAAGCAGATCATTGTGTGTATTTTAATTTAATTGGTGACCGTATTATTTATCTGGTCTTGTATGTGGATGATATGTTGCTGGTTGGAAATGACAAAGAAATTATCCAGGATTTGAAGACCCAATTGTCCTCCAAATTCGACATGAAAGATCTTGGTGCTGCAAACTATATTTTGGGCATGGAAATTAAAAGAGATCGGTCAAAGAGGAAGCTCTGGTTAAACCAGAGGAAGTATGTCGAGACAATACTCCAGAGGTTTAATATGCAGGATAGTAAACCGGTGAAGGTTCCTATTCCTGTAGGTGTGAGGTTATCTGCTGAACAGTGTCCCAAGACACAAGAAGAGGAAGAGGACATGTCCCGTGTTCCATATGCAAGTGCGGTGGGTAGCCTGATGTATGCAATGGTCTGTACTAGACCAGACATTGCACATGCAGTGGGAGTATTGAGCAGGTTTATGTCAAAACCTGGGAAGGAGCACTGGACAGCAGTGAAGCGGGTTTTCAGGTATTTGCGTGGCACTAGTGATTATGGTTTGTGCTACCAAGGAAGACTAGGATTGGATAGAGTGTTGGATACTCATGGCTTTGTTGATGCAGACTGGGCTGGAGATCTGGATCAGAGAAGATCTACAAGTGGGTATGTGTTTAACCTATTTGGAGGTGCAGTCAGTTGGATGAGTAAGAAACAATCTATAGTGGCACTATCAACTACAGAGGCAGAATACTTGGCAGCCACTCATGCAAGCAAGGAAGTAGTTTGGTTGCAGAGATTGTGTTCAAGTATGGGGTTAGTACAGGGAGCTATAAGAATAGACTGTGACAACCAAAGTTCAATTTTCTTGGCAAAGAACCCTGCTTATCATTCAAAGACAAAGCACATTGATGTTCAGTATCACTTTGTGAGGGATATGATAGAAGACAGAAAGGTGTTGCTGGTAAAGGTGGACACTTTGAAGAATACTGCAGATGCATTGACAAAATCTGTGAGCTCTGAGAAGTTCTCTTGGTGTAGAGAAGCAATGGGAATCTCAGGGCTGAAAAAATGACTAATCTCTCCTGTGGCCCCCTGTGGAAAGAAAACAACAAGTGGGAGATTGTTGGGTTGTGTTATATTCTTTCCACGTAGTTAATAGGGGGTTTGAAGGGCACTCGTAACCCCACTTTATTGGGTCTTGGGCAGCGCCCCGGAAAATTTTGGTTTTGGGCCATATGTTAGGTTGGGCGGACCCACCTATGGTTTTGTGCATGATTTTCGCACATGTTTTTTGGACGCGATGGTTTTTGGTCCATGGTATTGGACGCGATTGTTTTCGGTCCATGGTATTGGATGCTTCGGCATGTATAAATATGTATTGTAACATTGAAAGGAACATAATGAAAAATCAAGCTGGTAGTCCCGGTTTTGGGATCCAAGGAAAAATCTCTGTGCATATGTGTTTTATGGGTTATGCTCTCGCATTGGTTTTTTTCTTTGTTTAAGAATTCGTATGCAGGTAATTTCTGTACAGGGTTAAAACCTACATGAACATCAACACACAAGGAAACAAAGGTTTCCTGTACAAAATGAGGGAAGTGCAGAAGGCACAAGGGACTTCAAACCTGGTCAAGGGAAGAATCTCAGCATAATAACCTTTCTCTCTCTTCTCTCCTCCCTTAGGCCTTCCCTTTGAGGTCTTTATATACCATCTCCAAAGTAGTTTTTTAGTTAGGAGTTGGTTGGGAACAGTTGGGCCACAGGCACTAACAGGTGATCAGCAGGTAAAACCCGCGATCTCCGCCCGAAAATAAGGAGTGTTTTATTTTTTTAAGTGTTTTAATACATACACGCGGGTTGGCTATACACATACCCACGTATACACGCGTTTAACTCAGGGCAATGTCGCGTATAAGGGATAAAACACGATTTTTTAAATTTTAGGACCAGGTCTGGAAGGAGGGGTTGCCCTAGGCCATGAGTACAACATCACAAACCATAAGAGTGAGATTTGGAGCTATAACACTGGAAGAGATTGACACCAAATTATGGTTTTCCATGAGAATGTAAAAGTAAAAATCCTGCATAAAATGCATTCATCAATATCATAAAAAGTAGAATTTTAAAAATTATGAATAAACTATAAAGCATGATCAAATGTAGACACATTTCTCTTACCATTAAATTTTACCTTTGATAAGTGTCTTACTATTTTTGGTAGAGTATTGAAGAATGCGTGTCCAAAAATATAACTCCAAATTGGAAGTTTAAGAGGAGTCATTATGATTAAATTAAAACTTTAAAATACAAAAACTTCAAAAGGAAACAAGTCATCACACCCTCCTTCTAGCACCAAAAATTTTGTAGGCTTGAAATGTCTACCTCAACATTATAAGGGAGACCAGCTAGTGAGGACCTTAGAGAAGCTTATTTTTCCTTTGAAATGGTGGTTCCAACTAGTTAAACTTGGTCTAGCTACCTTCTCTCTATCTCTACTGGATTAAAATATGACTTTCAGCTACCAATAGAGAAGAGACATAACATCGACTCTTCTTGTTGATCATGCAAGAAAGTGATCCTTAAGATGATCTAGGGCTCAGCCAATCCACAACTAAAGTTTGTCTCTTCAATAAAAGGACTTCTAGAAATGTAATGATTAATCTTAAATGTGAATTTATCCTAGAATGCAAGAAAAATGAAAGAAACCCTAAGCCTATCTCGATTAGGAAGATGTATATCTAACTAAAATAAGAGAAAAGTAATTAAATGATTGGGATTTAAATACGTTTGGATTATACTGAATATCAAGCTAATGAAGTAGTTCATAAAATAATGATGTTTATTAATTTGATAACTTGAATGATTAAACAATAATATAAGGAAATATCTCCCAAAATATTACTGTTTATTAAATCAAAATTAAAATGATGATTTCTAAGTAAATAGTTACTCAAAAAACACAGTTCGTCACACGAGAGTAGAGAAAAAGAACAATAGATAATTGAAGCAAATTACTCACATAGAAAATAGTGCACAAACATTAATGAAAATGACACATTTTTGTCATTATAAAATGAAATTAGTATAAAAACGAGTATTTTAAATACCAATTTATTTGAAAAAAAATTCTTGCCTCTAATCTCCAACAATCCTTTACAATGCTTTAAATCTGCTACAAAAAATGGAGTGGTAGTACTTCAAACTCATCTCCTCGAACACAGTCCAAAATGCAAAAGAAAATTCCCAAAATTATCCCCCAGGTCTGAGATTTTACTCTCCTCTCAACTACATCTCTAAATCCCTATTACAATAGTGCTTTTAGGAATTCTATAATTGCATAAAAGAGAAGCACGTATTCCATTCTGTAAACTACTATTTATGATTACAAAAATCTATTCCAAATAGGAGAGTTGTTGAAGAATAAATTTGCTCCAACAATTTTCATTAGTCAAAATTCCTTTTCTTCTCTTACTAGAGTAATTTCATTGATTCAAACCTTTTCTTCCTCATGTCCCCAATTGTTCTCCTGCCAAAAACCAATCAAAATTAAGTTAAAAATGCAAATTAAAATAAAAAATACCAAATCTAGAAAACATAATTTCTCCAATCAAAACTCAATTAAATAAATAAATAAAAGGAACTATGAGATTTCCATTAATTTTTTTAAATATCTTATTGGTTAAATAGAACATAGTCGAATGTATCGGCACTCAACAAAGGCTATGAGCAAATGCAAATGCAAAAATTAAACTCAGAAAATTAATTTTGTTTACAAATTCAGAGCTTGATATTCTTCTAAATTTTAGACTTATTTATTGACAGCATTTGGTCATGTAACCACTTCAGAGGTATTCTCCATGACTTTATCTATCCAACGAGTCATCATTGGCCTCATTTGGCAAAGTAAAACTCAACGTATGAGCTTCCAAAGTTGAAGCGTCAAAATTACTAGAATTGTGGAAAATTTGCTCCATAGGCTAAAAATAAGAAAAATCTAATTAAAATTCTATTCCTAGGTTAAATTAACAGTTATTATTTAACTAATATTAATTTAGAAATATTAAATTGAGTACAAACTAGTTATATACAATTAAAATAATTTTTAATTAAAAAGTAAAATGGACTCAAATTTAATTATAATCATAATTATTTTATATTGAAATTATAATTGATATATTAAAATGATAATTTAAATATAATATAATTATAACTAAAAAACTATTTAAAATCTTGACAAGTGGTTTTGGATCCATTCCATCGATTGAATAAGAAATATGAAGTGGCTTTGGATCCATATATGAATGGATCGAAAGGAGTAACGAGGAGCAGGGTTAGTGAAGTGGAGTGGGTATGGGAGGCATAAGGTACGTAAAGATGATGAAGGTGAATGGGAGAAGGCATATTGAAAACCTTTGATAAAAATAAATAAACCTCACATATATTATATCGAATATCAAGTTTTCTTATACATGACATTTTGACACCAACAAAATTGGCCAATCTCTCACATTAAAAGGCCCCCGATGTTACGGAACATTTATATATCGGAAAATTTTATTTATATTTGGACTTTCTAGAATATCGGAACTTTTTCAAATATCAAGACTTTTTGAAATATGAGGAGAATTTTACTGGGTCTTTTTATAGTAGGATTTTTATTAAAGAGAGTAGGTGAGGTGAAGTGGGGCCCACTTGGAGTGGGACTCGTCCATTATAAATTACAACCACTTTGGTAATTAAAAATCCCACAAAATGAACTACAACCATTTTGCAATTTTTAGATTTTGGATCTCGTAATTTCTTTTAAAGTTAGGAATTAGAATCAATTATCGAGATCCTGAAAATGCATAATTTTAAACATTTTACAACTTGGCTGGGCGATTTTGTAAGATTGTGAGTGAAAAAATGAAATTAGTAAAAATTAACTAATAATGAATATTTACAATCAATTACTAATTTATTTACAAAAAATTAAAATAATATACATTTTGTACATTTTTTAATCAAGGCGGTAAAAATTATCGAAATTTGGATGAGCACCATTTGCAAAAAGTGTAACCAAATGAGATGAAATAAGTACCGATGGAAATGTAGTGAAAATTTGAACTCAATGAATCAATCAAAATAGAAATCTGACAAAAGAAAAAGAATATATATATATGTGTGTGTGTGTGTGTGTGTGTGTGTGTGTGAAATACTTAACCAAAAGAAAATATTAAAACGGTGGTTTAGCCAAAAATTTATGGAAAGGGTCCCCATTATTTGAAATAAATAAGTAAAAATTGGTGGTGTTGATTTTTCACTACAACATGTCAGAATTAGGGTTTCTACAATAGCTACAAGATCAAAGTTGTAGAATGAAGTTGCAAGGTACATGTTGGGGTCAAAGTTGAACTTAGAAGCTCGTTGTAGCAGAATCACACCTTATTGATTTAATTATATAGGAAGGGATTCTTAGAGGACTAACTTGGTGCTTGGAAGAGAACTTGGTCTAGGGTTTGGGTCATGGTTGTCTCATTTGAAGTAGATTCTATAAGCATAAGAGGTTTTTCTTAGATTCCCCTTGAAGGGGTTTTTCCCTATCTTTGAGCCTAATTTCGTTGTCCATTGTCTTTACTATTTTTGTTTAGATAATTGTTTGATGAAGAAAAACTTATTCAAAGAAAACACAAGAAGATAAATACAGTTCACAAGAAATTATTAAGTTTAAAGAAAATCGAAATTAATAGATACCACATTGCATTTTCCAACATGGTATCAAAGCTAAGGTAAATAGGAGAAGGTAGTTGAAAATATCATCTTATGGACACATGGAAGGGATCACCAAAGGAAATCACTTGCAGAACGATTAAGACTACATCAAGCTCTCATCAAGGAAGATTACAAGAAGAATTTTAATCTCTCTTGGAAGGATATCTATTTAAAGGCTCATTGAAAGACATCTTTGAAGGAAGCATCAAATAATTTTGGTATCATTCATCACTCTTGGACGCTATTGTTGCAGGAATCCAAGAAAAAATATTTCAATGACATCATTGAAGTCTCTTTGAAGATCTTGAAAGAAACAATATTGTGGGAGACATCATCAAAGAAGAAAATATTCTTGGTTGACAAGTACCATATTGTTACGTTATGTCTGAATCTACAAGTCATACGGGTTCTTTCTGCAAGAAAAGTAATAAGTTAATTGTCTTAAAACATTTCGTAGCATGGAAGAAAAGGATTGAGCTAGCACTAATAGAATATAAAGTAATGTAATATGTCCTCGGTGAAGTCATTGATGCTAGCAAAGATAATACTTAAGGGTTTGAAAGATACAAGAAACGAGAAGTAAGGGAACAGAGGATCATTGTTGAATCCTTTTAGGATCATATAGTTCCCTTTGTTTCTGATTTCAAGACATCTAAGGCTATGTATGATAAGCTAGTAAAATTGTACTCTATAAGTAGATCAAGTCAAAAGATTCCTTTGAGAAACCAATTATACAGAATAAGGAAATTGAAGGATGAAGACATGGCCCCTTATCTGATGAATATTTCACAAATGAGAGATCAGTTGCATGGGCTTGGGGAGATAATTGTTTACTCTAAAATGACCCTCTCTGTACTAAATGATTTGCCACCAGAACAGAGTAGTTTTGCAACTAGAATGTATTCTAAGAAAGATACTACTCCCTTTGATGAGTTGTGGGTTTAATGCATTCTGGAAGAGATTATGATCAAGGCAAAGGATTACACTGAATCAAATGAATAATCTCAAGACTTTGTTGAGAGAACCAAGAAGTTGAAGAAGGGAAAGTTTGGAAAGTCCAAGAAGAACCTAGATGTGTCCAAGATTCAATGTTTTCGATGCAATGCATATGGACACTTTAAAAGGGACTGTCCAAACATGAAAAACAACAAAAGAAGGAACGAAGTTAACCTCACACAGTTGAAGAGAAGGGAGAACTTTAGGAGAAGACAAAGGGAGAAGATATCAAAGATATTACTATTGAAGAAAGAATCCTCTCTGTCAAGTTCTTTATGAATTTTGTCTTTGCTTCATTTTCAATAGCATGCATTGTTGTTCACTCTAGAAGAGTATTGATTTTGTAAAATCATGGCATCCTAAATAGTATCATATTTAGAGTCTACATGATTGAGTTTCTTTGAATCATCTAGTCTTTCAAAATTCAGAAGATTGGAACCATTTTGCATATTATTGTTCATCCAAGCAATATCTAACATTACGTTAGAGGTAGTCATTTTTCTAAGATGGATCATTGAGATCCTATAAAAACTGTCATTTTGGAAGGTTCTTAGAAGGAGCATTATGACAAGGTTAGTACATATTCCATATAGTATGGAAACAATACTCTTAAAGGATGAAGGAATGCAGTTGGACAAGTTGAAGGCTCATTTAAGATCAGATAGCTAGATGATTGGAGGAAAGCATTGGAATGCATATTTAAAGTAACTCTTCTCCTGGATAGGATTCATATGCACAAGAATCTTGTAAAAGAATTTGGTAATAAAATATTCTTAGTATAGTTATATGATTCTTAAAAGAATAATTTGACTTACTCTAGAATGAATAAAGGATCAAAATTTTTTCACTAGATTATATAGAATAAGTGATCAACATCCAATATAATGTTTGGAATAAAATTATAACTTGATAACCAATTTCAATCCTTAAGCACTATGATGCATGAAGGGAAATTCTTGCAGAGATGGATCATGAGGACATTTATGTTTTGATATGAAATTCATCTTGATGAGGTAAGTCTGATATTTTTTATTATTGGTTATATGGTTAAAATATTGTTTTGCTACTTGGAAGGATATTGTAGGAATATATGATGAATGGTGAGGAAAGATCAACACATGATTTTGGAAATTATGGAGTCAAGATGTTTTCATATTAAAGTATTAATGTGAGAAGCTAACCTAAAGTTCAAGCTAGTACAAAGAAGATCACTTTCACGAGGAAGCTATGATTAGCTTGAAGTTTGCCAAGGCTCAACATAATTCTTTCATTGATGATGACAAGATGAAAGTGGTGTGCAAGATTGATGATATGAACCATGTCACAAGATAAAAGGAAGAAGATGGCTCCATGATACCTAGAAAGAGAGAAATCTCAATGTGCAATAAAGAGGGATACATGCAGCTATCTCCATAAGGAATAAATGGTTATGACTTCTCAAATTAAAAATAAAGTCAGTAATATCCTCTAGATTTAAGAAGGAGTGGAGTCTCCTTGAACAGGAGCAAGGATATATTGCCTAATCTAGAGGGAATGGGGATATCCTCTTTAATTGAGAGGGAATAATGATGAACTTCACATGTGCATTCTCTTATTCATGTGTCATGCACCTGAATAGGACTAATAACTATAATTCTAAGTCAAGGCCATGGAAAACGAAGGGTGGAAGATTGGATAAGGATCCATGGTGTCATTGAGGATAGATAATCTAAGAAAGGAAATGTACTGACACTCTTTTTCGATAAGACATGCATCCAAGATAAGAGTGGTTGAAGAGGATCGATATTATTTGAGGATTACGGGATAAAAATTCAAGATAAGAATAGTCCTAAAAGGACATACCTAGTGAACATTTGAATGGAGTAAGTACCTTAGAAGTAGTGCAGTATCGCACGTAAAGCCTCCTAGAATAATGATATTTAATGAAGTTGAGATTCTATGGTTAGGCCTCAAAGACAGTGTTGGTTATAATGTCGATGCTTGCATTTGGCTTATCAACCTGACTCTTCCTATGAGAACTCTTCGACTAGAGAATAATGTAGCTAGTTTTGATCTTCATAATTGTTAGTGTACTCATTTCAATATGTATATCTTATTTAACAAACGAAATAATAAAGAACAATTGTGATTTTAAAGCGTCAGTTTTATGCTTCATATTGATGGTATTATAGATAAAAGCATGTTCTTCATGCTTATAGGGTTTGTTAGGTCATAGGATATATTTTCGTGAGTCAAGAGAGTGAACATCATGACTAGAAGGTCCTTCCAAGGAAAATGTACCTTGTAAAAGAATTTATTTTGATTCTAGAAAGTCTTGGAAAGTGCCAAAGTACAATTCCACCCTAGCAGTGACAAGTTGGCCTAAACGAGGGAATTTGACACCTTGGGAAGGATATAAATATGGGCAGCTTCGACCTCATTAGTCACTCATTTGATGTCTCTCATGTAACAAGTTCGATTTGAATCTAGGAGCAAGAAGAAAGGAAGAGCTAAGGTCTAGAAGGCAAGGAGAATCAAATAAAAAAAGGAACATTTATTTTTGGGCTCTATCTCTCTCACATGTGTGAAAAATAAGTTTTTTGCAGCTTCAAGAAAGGTCGAAATTGCAGGTATGAAGTGAAAGAGGTCAAGTTGTTGGAAGTGCGAATATTCTTATTTGACTTCGTTGAACTTGAAAATAAATTATCTTGTTGAAAGGGGGATCTCTTGAAAAATTGCCTTATGCAAGAATTATGATTTCTACAATAGCTACGAGATCCGGGTTGCAATATGAGGTTGCAGGGTTGAAGTTGTGGTCAGAGTTGAGGCCGGAACCTAGTTGAAGTAAGCTTAAACCTTATTGATCTAATCCTATTGGTAGGGATTCTTGGAGGGATGACTTGTTTCTTGGAGGTGGACTTGGTCTAGGTTTTGGTCTTAGATTTCTTATTGGAAGCATATTCTATAAGAAGAAGAGACTTTTTTGGGTTTTCCCCTTGAAGGGGTTTTGCCCTGGATTTGAGCCTAATTTCTTTGTCCGTTGTTTTCACTATTTAACACTTGATAATTTTTTGATGAAGAAGAACTAATAAAGAAAACACAAGAAGATAATTAAAGTTCATAAGAAATTATTAAGGTTAAGGAAAATATGAATTAATAGTTGCCACATTGCATTTTCTAACATGCAGGATGTTGGGTAATTTAATTGCTAGTTAAATTACTTTTCATTAAATTATGAAACCCGAGGTTCGTGAATTTGTGAATTACAGTTGCACAATATATGCTAGGAATCAACTTTCAATTTCAAAAGGAAATTTTACTGTATTGAAAGAAATTGTAGGACTGAAATAAAACCTATTCATGGAAAATGTTTAAGATGAATATGCACACACTTTCTTTTTCACAAGTCTCAAATTCAAAACTTGAAGAGAAATATTTTAATCTATGAAATTGAAATGACGATTGACATGAAAGTAAATTTACTCTATTGACGTGAAAACAAATCTATTCTAGAGACATGAAAGTAAATCTATATTATCAACATGAAAGTAAATTTATCGTATCAACATTAAAGAAAATCTATTCTAATGACTTGAAAGTAAATTTAATCAAAAAAATAGTGAATCTTTTACAAAGAAAGAATTGAATTATTAAACTATGAAATTTAAAGGCAACCAATTCTGAAAGCAGTGAGAGATGAATTGAAATTACTAATTTGGGCATTGTCAAATTAGAATCATTCAAGAGTATCTATGAATATAAAAACAAACAAATTGAAAAGAAATGAATCTATGAAATGAAAACAATAATGATTGACCTGCAAAAGAACATAAATGGAATGAGCATAAAAGAATGTAAAGAATGCATCTAATCAAAATACTTGAAGTAAACATTAAAAAAAAAAACTAATCTATCTTGCAAAAATGAAACAATAAAATGCATCTCATACTCATTAGGTGGTCATTCACAAGTGCATGAGAGGTGGAAAGTTGAGAAAACTATTGTTCAAACACCAACCATATCAAAATGAATTAGAATGGTATTCATTACATCAATCATAAGAATAGTGCCAATCCTTAACATCCAAAAATCTACATTGAAGCATGAGCATATCTCCTAATCTTTGCACACCTTTTGAGAGGAGAAGGCACTCCTATTTATACAAAAACTAATATAACTAATTCATAAATGTAGATCCACAAATTTCTCATGTGGTTACAACCATGTGTTGACATAAAGAAATTATCGTCTCTTCATATCCTTTCACGAATCTCTCCTAGATTTGATAGGTGACACTTATGAAAAAATCCATGATGTTACTTCATGAAATGTGTTTGACCAAAATTTCAAATCTTCCATAGTTTGAAGAGGAAATTCGAATTTGAATCTTGGAGGACAAATATGATTGTCTTGTAATATTCAAATATGCCTACACACATCACAAAACTCATCCAATTTTTATGTATAAATGAATACATGTTATTTTCTAATATTTAATCACAAATTCACTCAAAATACCAAATAAATGTATTGGAATATAATTTGTCTAAACCCATATTTAATTATTAACATGGTATTAGTGCATGGTTATGGAGCTATGGAATATGGTAAATTAAAAAAAAAAAAAGTGAAAGAAAATAGGATGAAATTAATGTCATTTTAGAGACCCAACATTCCCCCCAATTAAGGGTGTTGCATGTCCTCATGCAACTTTGCATTTATTCTAGAGTCATTTCAATAACGTTTTTTATTTTCTGTAGCCTCGAAGTTTGGTCAAAAAGTCATTTTGTGACTTGGAATACTTTTGCAAGACTTACTATTTTGAAAAGCCTTATTTATCTAAAATATATCTAAGTGGAAGCTCTTATGGTTGGTTCTTGTGTGGTAACCATAACTATTTAAAGGGTTGGTTATTGCATGAAAACACTTCTATTATTCTTCTTCTTGTTGCAACAAAGAATACTTGAGAATGTATTCAAAATGAAAACCTATTCACACATATATATCAATCAATCTTTGCTCATAATTTGAATCTTTTACAAAACATATATGTCTTTAGAGAACCAAAATAGCAACAACATTTAGTTGGGAGAAGCATGTTCGTCAAGAATGTATGAAGTTATGGAATATGGAAATGAAAAATGATAATCAATATCCTCCCCCAACTAAAGGTGTTTTTGTCTTTTGAAAATGGGAAAAGCAATGTCACATGGGAAATTTTCCAAATACATGTCTTTTGACATTAACGGAATTAATGACTAAAGATTAGAAAACAACATATCTTCATCTACCTAAAAATTTTAGAAGCTATGCATCTGTGAGATCTTGGTTGTTATTTCCGGATCATTGAATGTGAAATGAAATAATCTAATATGCTTCTTCTTTTAGTTGTAAGAATAATGGATCAAATTTGAAATTGGAATCTTTTTACGTTCTTATTGGTACAACTGGTGGTGAATTTTTAAATTGAACCTTCATTTATTAGAACATTGTTACAAGTTGTTGAAATCATATATTCTTCATTCATGTCCACATTGTGGCATAATTCCTATCTATGTGAATCAATTTTGCTAATGTCAAACATAGAAAGAAATTGTTGGATTACTAGCCATTAATGAATGTCCTTAACCAACACAAGACTACTCACCTTTAATGTCAATGAAAGTCAAGATTCCCAAATACATCTTACTAGGTAAAAATATATAAGTTAGGGTCGAGTCACCTAGAAGATCTGACAAATAGGGGGCATTGATGTATTCCCATAGTTTATTGGTGAGATAACTTGTCATTAAGGCATAAAATCCTTAAGGTACTAAAAAGAACTCTAATCCTAAACCCAGATAAAGTGTTGAATTCAATGGGTCAAGACTTGCTAGAAGGAGGGCCTTAATGAATTCCCCGTCATCCAACACGGGCATAAAGTAATGATGTAAAGGACCATAGATGAAAGATTTTCATTATGAAGTAGGTTTTGTTTTGGAAAAGGAAAAGGAAAATGAGGTAACTCGCATTGTAAGTGAGTTGAACGAATTTATTCATGGGTTGGGGATGAAATGTAAGTGAGGTGGAAAAGTATGAAATATGCAAAGGGAAAATGGTTTTGAAGTCATGATCTAGTAGTAAGAAGATTTACATTCATGGATGGATTGTAAACTTAGAAGAAAAAAAATGAATGACTAGAAATGACATGAGGGACATGGACTTGACTTCTTCATATTCTTTCTGAAAAAGAAACTGGTTTTCGGAAACCACTCGCGCATAGATTGATCTTCTTTTATCATCATGGAACCTGCAAAAGCCTAACACTATTTTGCAATAAAACATAAGATTCTCAAAGGAGAGAGGTGATCAGTCTCTCTTCATATGATATATATGCAACCAATTCATAAATAGTGCTAATAATAGAAATTCAAGGAAAACAAATAAAAATGAAATGCAATTTTACCTACCAGGAAGTGGTACCTTAGACATCCTGTCAGTGTTTTGTTGATAATATTTTCTTTTGATATCCAATTTTAGTGATTCAAAAACTAAGTTAAAGAAAAATCATATTAGAACCATGTTTTAATGATCTGATGATGTTTTACAAGTCAAATCGCTGCAAAATCCATAAAAACAATCATTTTTTATTGTCTGAAATGCTAATGAAAATTATTACATCGTGTAGATCTCGTCAAAATTATTACATTGTGTAGATCTTGTCAATACCTTTCCAACAACGCCTAAATTACATCAAATGGACGCCTTATGAGAGACTTATGGTTGTTTGAAGTTTTAGCAAAACAGTTAAAAAATACAGTGGAAGTGTCACGTGGCAGCTCCAGAAAGTGCCACATGGAATTTTTGAGATGGAAATTGATGTGGTCGTTGAATGTTCAATGTTGACTCAACTGCTGACATGATGTCATGGTTGGGTGGACCAATGTTAGGCTGCCACATGGCAGCAAAGTGTCACACATTTAATGTAAAAATGTCACATAGTTAATAAAACATCTCTACCCAAGATTCAAACTTGTGAACTCCTATTCACAACTCCAACAACTTACTAATAGAGTGAAATTAAAATTTATGAATTAGAACCATAAAAAATTTATTTAAATTTTAAAATCCTAATCATACGAGAAAATCACAAACGACGCGACAATTTCACAAATGTTAAGCCAAATAATTTTTGAAATTTTCGTCAGATTGTTGCCAACAAGTCAAGAAAGTAAGCCACAAGTCGATTGTTATTTGTTACCAAAACATTGATTTTAATTTAAAATTTCCTTTCTTCCTACAAAAATGGATTTAGCTATCAAATCCTTCAGTTAAATATTCGCATCAAAGCAATTTATTTAATTTTTTTGCACGTTGAAATCTAAAGCAAAAAAAAATTGGCCTCTTTCGCTCCAAATTTCTTAGTTGTGATATGTGCTTTCAACGAAACTTTTTTGTTTTTATTATTATATTTAAAAATATATATTTAGGCCATTGGTCATCCTCTGTGCAACTACGCAGGGTTTGGCTATGTGCCTTGGCCTTGGCCTCGGCCTCGTCCTTGGCTAGTTGTGCTTGGGCGTGGGGAACTGGGGCCTGCATATATGCGTGATGTCAGCCGACGACGTTGGCCTTACACATATGTGTGGGCCTCCTTTGGGCTCACGCATATGTGTGGGCCATGGCCTATGGTCTGGTCTTTGTATATACATATGGCTATTCAGGCCAAAATAAAAATAAGACTTTACTTTTATATATATATATATATATATATATATATATATATTAAATTGTTTCATTATCGTACTGTTTTTTTGCTTTTATGCATTTATTTTATATTTTTATAATTAATAAAAAAAGATACTGTAGAAATTCTTAGAAAATATTAATTAGGATTTTTCATATATATATATATATATATATAGTTATTTTGAGACAAATATATTTGAGTTAGAAATCGAAATTAAGAAAAATGTTAGAATGAATGGTAAATTTAGATCCCTTAGTCATCTTTCCAAATATATGCATTTTTATTGCAAAATTTCATTTCAAGGCTAACGTATCCAATTTTCCTTTCTGATCTTCTAGATCATATAAGGCATAAGAACAGAGTATACTAAGGATTATCATGTTTCTTTATTCATTTGAAATTTGAAAAACAAAGTTAGATGAATTGATCTTTCAAATCTAAAGTTTTTCTCTCGAAACTCTACACGTTCTCCAAAAACATCCATTTTCTTGTAAATTTTCCTACCAATGTTTAGTGAATGAGGTGGCTCTCACTGCATCACCAAAAAATAAAAATTCAAGAAGATGAAATAAAACTTAAAAATTAAAAAGTAATACTCAAAATCATCACCGAGCTTGATTTTATTTCTTTATTCTGTCCAATTCTATTTTGAAAAAGAATTTTTTTTTTTACAAGTGTAAGATTATTTCCAATGAAGCCATTTATGGATCAAAATCTCTATATGCACACATCCAAATTTTAAAAATAAACCTCAACATCTATTACGATATGAGAGACCATTTGTGCATTTGGATTTGGCTCAACAATTTGTTGAAAAAATGGAAGAATGTCGTGGCCTAGTCACGATCCAATATTCAATGTAGTCCTTGCTCTCTAAGAAGTTCTTGATCATCTTTCTAGATCTCCTATTAATAAATGGATTAGTGTCAAAACTCTTACAGTGAAAAAATGATTGAAATCCATGCATCCTATTTACCATGCTTTACATATGCAACTAAAAACAAGATTGAAAGCTAACCCCTATGTATACTTCCCAAGAAGCAACGCCAAAAATATTGGGTAATTTAATTGTTAATTAAATTACTTGTCATTAAATTTTCAAACCCGGGCTTTCTGAACTTGTGAAGCACACCTGCACAATATATGCTAGGAATCAACTTTCATTTTCAAAAGGAAATTTTACTCTATTGAGAGAAATTGCAAGACTTAAATAAAACCTATTCATAAAAAATGTCGAAGATGAGTATGTACATACTTTCTTTTTCAAAAGTATCAAAATTGAAACATGGAAAACAATCTCTTAATTTATGAAATCAAAATGACGATTGACATGAAAGTAAATTTACTCTATTGACATGAAAATAAATCTATTCCAGTGACATGAAAGTAAATCTATATTATCAACAGGAAATCTAGTGACATGAAATTAAATCTATATTATCAATAGTAAAGTAAATCTATCTTATCAACATGAAAGAAAATTTATTCTAATGACTTGAAAGTAAATTTAATCTAGAAAGCAACTTTCTTGCACTAGGTCTACAAAATCCTATACTTCTTTCTTGCGTAGGGTGTCCAAAATGAAAACGCAAGAAAGAAAATCATATACTAAGACCATTACTGCTTTCTATGACATTTTAAATGACATTTTGGAGACCCTACACAAGATATGGCTACCTTGTATTCCATCCATTGTTGTACTTCTATGCTAGCCATATAACTATGGGTAAGCTCTGAAAGCACTGAAATGAGGTTTAGGATGAGAGAACCAGCAGAGTTGAATCTGTAATGACGAAATAGGCCCCAAAACTGCTCTATATTTGTCTTATTCAATTTTCTTTCAACCATGGACTGTAGTAGCATATGTTATTGAAATACAAGGAGCAAAGACCCAAATCCAAGGCTAGATCAAAAGTTCTCTAATACCAATGATATGAATTTTTCTAATGAATTAAGAAATCCCGCCAATGAGAAGATTCCACGCATAAAGGGAAAATATAAAAACTCTAATTATTTGTATTGAGAAAATGTGAAGCTTAAGTAGCTTTACAAGAGAAAAAATACTTCAAAAAATTAAGGAGAGAAATACTCTCAATATGAAACAAATTGGAATGTGTATATAAAACCAGGATTAGGTTGACAAAATATCTCAACCATTCCTTTAAAAATCTCAACTAGCCCCTAAGACTAGAAACCAACAAGGATTTGAAAATAATTGCACAATAACCTCTTAATCATAATTATCAAATATAAAAATACATATGAAAATCATAGATATTAGAATTCACATCATTTATCACTAAGTTTAGATCTTCAGATAATCAGCCATGGGCATGACCATTGGAAGCGAATAAAACATGAGATCACTCTTTTCTGTTTCTAAGCTCCCCAATTAGGTTTCTAAATATATTTAAACATCACTTAATTTCATTATATGGATACATGGGAAGTTAATATCTTGGGTTTGCATCAAGGTCTTGCTCCATGGTGATGGAATAATAGCCACGATTAAGTAGTAACGATCTTTCCTTAAAGATATGTAAATTTCTGATATTTAAAAATTATAAAAATGGCTTTTAAAAATAAATAAATAATTAGGAATTAGATCCTATATCGACAAAATTATAAGTAACAATAATGTTAATGTACCCTTCCATTCCTTGCCAATTTGGGCCTACATGATGAAGCATGTTTGCACTGGTGGAGGAAAAATCATCGCAAGTTGATGAAGAAATAAATAAAAATGCGTTCTGTTTTTTTTTTTAATATGATTTTACTATTGGAAAAATGCACTGGTTCTTATTGGGTGCATGCTACAAAACATGAAAGCATTTTTAATGCATACATTTTAATATTTTTATAAAAAGGAAAAACTCGGGGACCCTTATAATCCACTATGGTGTAGCTTGTCCAAAGCTTTTTGCATGGGTCGAGGATATTTAAATAGGAACACCTGCGCATCACTAAATTTCACGTAAAGCTTTAAAGAAAATATGAAATATATGTTCTTGTTGTATAAAAAAGGGAACCGTTTATGCACCTGCCAATGTGCGTATTATCGAATGCATGCAAATGTTCATAACTCTTATGTGTTCTTGAATGCTTATTTATCTTACCTTAGAGATCTTTGCAGGGCACTTATGTAGCATATAAAAACGGCTTAAGTTATTTAGACTAGACCTAGCATGGTCATGAATTTAGATATTTTTTTTTTCTCAATTAAGACTAACCTAAGTACCCACGGGGGATTTGAACCAGTAATCTATCGCAAGGAGTGCCTTAACAGCGCACCCAATCACCGTCAATCGAAAACCCCATGAGCATCATGAATTTAGATATCACACACATTTACAAAATATATAAAAACTATTTCTAAAAATACTAGTTACTTCTTTTAAAGCCATCAATTTTTTGAGAATTCCTAATAATAGTGATATTATCGGATGTTAATATTTTCTACACATTCTAGTCGTTTTATGAATGATAGGGATTGAGTTGCTTAATGCATTTTGATTATGAATTTGATTTATTATATATTATATTTTCATTTACGTTATCATCTTTATTCAAATTGAGTTGTGCTCAATAAAAAATCAAAATTTTTATAATGATTTAACAATTCGAATAATAATTCAATTGAAATATAAATTTCCATTATATAATATGATACCATAGATTATTTTTTTACGTTTTGATATATATTTAGCTATCATTTTCATTGAAATTGAGTTATCAACCATGTTTATTTTTTCAAAATCTTTAAAATAATTTAAGAATTTGAATAATAATTCAATTGAAATAACCATTTTCATTATATAATATATAATTGAATTTTTACTTTTTAAGATTATGTAAAATGTCTGCTCTTATATTAAAAATGAATCACCTTTTTTTTCTTCTGGTTATGATATCGTTGTTCTAAAACATCAATAATATATCTATATATTTTCTTTGTAATAAACTTAAAAAATTGTTCCATAGTGTGATGTTGGTGTTCCAAAAGATCTATTTATTTTTTTGTTGGCAAACCAAAGAAATTGTGCAATCAATCTCTCCACAATGTTGATGTTGTTTTTTTAAAACATAGTTAATATAACCATTTATTTTCTTTCTTTACTAATTTAGCAAGTTATGAATCAATTTCTTTTTGTACAAAGATCTATTTTCTTGGAGATATTAATGTTCAATGTAATTATTCTCTAGATTAATTTCATTTTGATAGAATCTAATTTTTTAATCACAATTTTGCTACAATTTCACAATTATCTTATTTTATAGCAAATTTTCATGACTTAAATTAAATTACAATCCCTTCAGTTTAAATATTTATTGGATGGCATAGTATATTTTTATTCCCTCTAAACCTTTGCAAAATTTTAACATTAATATCTTTTTTTCCGGTCATGAAACAGTTTTATATGCTTCCATGAAGTTATTTAGTTGTTAGTAAGGAAAATTTACCCTAAATTCAAATCCATTTGTTAAAAAATCAATGCCCTTTATTTTTCCAAATTAATAATTATTTTACACTTGGTGTTTGTAACAAGAAAAAACATATTAAAAACAAACAAAAAATGAAAACTCTTCCTTGTGGGATTTGATAGTTAAATAAATTATCAAACTATAATTAAATTTCAATTACTTACCAAGAAGAATACAATTGAGAGATGTATATTTCTATTCCAATGAGTGAGAAAAGATCAAGCTAACATGAAACTAGCAACCTATCACTCCATGGAGTCCCTCTCTAATTCCCCACACAATATCTCACATTCCAATAGGTATTTGGATTGCATCAAAGAGAGACTATTAATAACTCTTTCTAATTCCCAACAAGATATCTTACATTCCAATAAGAATTTGGATTTCATTAAAGAGGGAATGTTAATATCCCAAGTTCTAACAATATAGAGATTCAACATTGGATGGAGAAAATAAGGAGAGAAATTGACATTTACTTTGTCACACTACAAATATTAGTAGTCAACAATTTAAATGGATATACTATTGGGGACACCACGACCAGTGAGCCCACCAGACCTAGATAGATCAGTGGTGCTAGGATATAATAAGGTGTAAGGAACTAGAGCAGGACCAAGTCTATTCTTCAAATTAGGATTATTGTTTCTGGAAGTTACATTCTTCTCCACTTGCACTAACCTTGATGAAAATTGATTGAATGCTTCAGCTATGCCATTGTCATCATCCCATTCTGTTGTTGATCCATCTATTTGCCCTACATATCTTTCATCTTTTGCATGCTTTGACAATATCTCTAAAATGGCCATGACAAGGGTTGCTTGGAATGGATTAGATACAGTTTTAAGGAAATATGCATCCACATCTCTCACCATCTCAATGTATTCTATAGAACCTTTCTCTGGAATAAGTTGCCTACTCGCGGTGGGAAGATTGGGCATGTAAGCTCCATAAGCATATTGCCCAAAGTTCACTGCAGCATGGTGAGCTGATGCAAGCCACATAATAGTTGTCACTGCTTCAACAACTTCCTCTTTCGTCTCCATTTTGTACCATCTATTCAAATCATCCTTGAGATCTCCATGCCCAACATTTACAATCTCACTCCACCAAGCTTGCAATTCTCGATCTCTTTTCATTGATGCATCATCCTTGTAAAAGAAAGTCAAGTAGTTTGAAACCCATTCTTTCATTGCAAACCATACTTCTAAGCCATCTACGGCAAATGGGTAGTCTTCAATCATAAGCCTTAGACCATGGGGTGCTCTTTGGTCTGGGACAGCCATTCCTCTGCATAACATAACAATTATATGTCAATATAGTATGTGAAAAATATTTAATGAAACAAACATTTTACTCTTTAAGAATAAACCTTTTAAGAAGATCGGCAGGCAATCCTTGTTCGTTAAACTTCCAATCTTTATATATCTTAGATGACATCTCCATGGAATATTTTCCTGGAGTAAAGCTTTGTTCTATAATTCCCCCTGCATTTATTAAGCTTTGACGAGCAGCTTGATTGATGTCCATTGTATCAAGATAATGAGGTATCAGTAACTTATATAATGGATGCATTCTACTCAATTGTCTATGAGTAGCTATAATGAAAGGCTCCATTGATGCATGTGTTCTTAACCTGCACCAATAAACATAAGGAAAGTCAATGCAATAGCTTGAAACAATTGGATGATGTGTTATTAGCGAAAGGATAAAGATAGTTTCCAAAAGACATTGTAATTCATTAAACAAATTTTCCATATTATGAAGTGAAATTTAATCTAATCTCAAACTACACCCAATAAACAAAAGGTAGTTTAATGCAACAATTTAAAATAATTGGATAAGTTGTTACTAGCAAAAGGATAAAGATAATTACCAAAGACATTGTGATCCATTAAACAGATTTTGCATATTATGAAATGGAATCTAATCTAAAATAGGATAATTGTCTTGGGTATTTCCCAAAAAAGTATATATAACAATTAACAATTATTGTTTGAAGGTACGTCATCTTATTTTACATATAGATTGAGTGAGTTTAATGGTCAAGGACATATATTTTCTAAATTCAATTAGAAAAAGGTATAGAGTAACATTTTCTAAATTCAAATAAAAACAGATATAAGATAACCATACCATACTGTATTAAAGCATAATTCTTTTCAAAAACAAAAAACCTCAAAACTCAATTTATAGAATTTAATAATAATAATAATTTAAACTCAAATAGAAAAAAAAATAAAGTAACCTAATTTTTTTCACAAATAAAAAGTCTCATAATTCAATTTAGTAATAATAATTAAAACTCTGCTATTTGAAATTTATAATAAAAAAACTCCATAACTCTCCACACATATTTTTCTCAATGGGTATATAATTGTTCATTTTACAAATCATAACTTTCCAATGAAAAATATTCAATAGAGTTCTTTTAGAAACCTGAAGTGAAAACACAAACTCTTCAGTTTTTGTTTCAAATGGTGTAATCGAAAAAACAGAAATGTCATAACTATTAACATTCGAAAATTTCTAAATTAAAATAAAATATTATAATGTTATAATTATAGTTATATCGATATCTTTTATAGTGTATTATACTATTAACAGTATATTATTTTGAACATATTATTTGGAAGGACATAAAGCAAGAATGTTTACCAATGACTGATCAATTGATGGTAACCCGCATCGTTGGCACGGGCATGAGCTTTTGCTAGCAGCCATAACGCTCCTTCCTCTGTTCCCTCCTCAGCCGGAGTGTACACGTTTCTAACACCTAATTCCTGTTCAGCAGTGGGAGGCAAACACAACTCAATGGCCACGGGCTTCAGCACTCCCTCGTTTGTGAGGAAGAAAAGTGTGCGACTGCCATATGTTTTACTCCCCTCCGATAGCTTATTGATGCGTTCAGCATACAGCATGTATGCATCATAGTAGTCCAGAATAAATAGCCTCTTTGAGGCAACAGCCTGCATCAACATAGATAGATTTAATTTATTTGAAATACTTATAAAAAACCAACCAATGGAGAACAGAGTCTAAGATTGAGGTAAAGCGCGACGTACCTGCTGCACAGAAAGGCCTTCGAGGAACTCTTGTATGTGTTGCTCGGTGATTGAACTCTTCTGTGGGCCGTAGATATTTGGGTCCAAGCTGCTGGACGGGGGAAATGTCTGTCACATGTAAAATTTAATTATCGGCGTGTTTGAACAAAATGCCATCACAGATGAAGTACAAATGAGGTATCGAGTAGTAATTGAATTACTTGTAAGCATTGAATCGTCATCGGATTTAAACCAGCAAGCGCCTGCCGCGCATACTCAATATCGGACTTCCACGCGTTTTCATTAGCTATTGCAGTGGAAATTCACTTTAGCAAAAGAAATTTTCTGAAGAACAAAGATATGAACTAAACAGAGATAATATATTAATGCATTCTGACCTGCATAAACTTGAGGACGCACAAAATCTATCAGTGGATTGTCCTTGGCAGCTTCTAGTATTCCCTTGATAATCTGAAGGGGATTCTTCTCGTGCTGAAGAAGTTTGCTGACGGAGTTATATGGACTTTGAAATCCCTGAACGTAGAGCTGTTCAATTTGTTCGAATGTTTTGAAGGCAGCTTCAGCTCCATCGGTAATCTCAGGCACAATCAAGTTAGCGAAAGCATTGATGATGTGGGCTCCAAAATCAGTGAAATCCGTATGAGGAAACCTTTCGTCCGGCGGAATGAAGATCGAACTCGCTCGACTTTCACACTTGGGATCTGCATGTAATTTTGAAAGTGTAAGGTATGCTATTCTATTATCCAGCAAGGACGTCCACGAAAGAGCGTCACAGAGCAAGGTCACGGTTCTGTGAAACCCAGTTAATCATTTTTAAGAGCTTTAAATACAAAATATTTACGACATCCATGGACTTGAGCACGGGCTACTAAATGGTATTTTCTGACTGATAAATCTACTTTTCTCTTTGCATCTTTATGAAAGCAGTGACTACAATTTGCAGTAGCGCGCTGTACAGAGCCATTAGCCTTAGTCTAAAAATTATTTTGTTGTATTTAAAGTTATGGAAATTTTGGTTATCTTTTGAAAAAGTGTGTGGGGAATTTTTGTAAATTTAAGTAAAAATAGTTAAAATTTATAATTTTAGATGTTTAGATATTTTTGTCAGTATCTATTTTTATTATCAAAAACATAATTAATTGCTGCATCTACAAAATTTTTTGAATTTTTTACTCAAATTCAAACCACTTTTAACCATCCAAACCATTCCCCTCTCTTTTAAACTACTCCAAAACATTGTATTTTAAATGGGGAATGCAAGGGCATTGACGTCGAACATTTATGGCAGAATAGAATATTCGGATCATATGAATACATTGATATAAAAGTAAACAAATATTAATGATAACAACTTAAAGATAAAACCTTCACCACATTGTATTTTAAATGGGGAATGCAAGGGCATTGACGTCGAACATTTATGGCAGAATAGAATATTCGGATCATATGAATACATTGATATAAAAGTAAACAAATATTAATGATAACAACTTAAAGATAAAACCTTCACAGATGGTAAAGAGAAATAAATATCTTAATTATTATGGAGCAACCATTTAATACTATAATATTTTTTATTTCAATTACAGAAAACGTAAGTGAATGATACAAAATGAACTATCGATTTAGGATGTTCAAAAAATAATTTAAAGAAAGATTAAATGTACGGTACAATTGAGTGGGGGTTTTAAATTATTAGATGTTTTAATGTATTTATACTTTACATTACGAAGAAGTGTGTTATTTTGTTTTCAATATTTTTTAAAATAAAAATAAAGTATCAAAATGAGAGTTATAATAAAAAATCAAAAATAATATATATATATATGTTTTTTTATATTATAATTTTATATTAGAGATATATGATGTCATAAATATATGGTTAAAAAAATAAAAATTATATATATAAAGATAAAAAGAAAATATTAAAAAATATATAATCATGTTATATAAAATATTCAATGGCCATTATACATATAAAATAAATGTATACTTAAATTTTGAGTCCGTATTAAAGTGGAAATGTATAATTATTTTTATGTTTAATTAAATG
This sequence comes from Pinus tabuliformis, assembly GCA_031772625.1. Classification (NCBI taxonomy): domain Eukaryota; kingdom Viridiplantae; phylum Streptophyta; class Pinopsida; order Pinales; family Pinaceae; genus Pinus; species Pinus tabuliformis. Next base: position 462,971,941 of record CM062810.1, read on the forward strand.
AATGAAAAAAGTATGTATTTCCTTTTAAAAGTATGAATACTTTATTATTATTGTTATTATTGTTATTGTAAAACTATCTTAAATTTGAATTTATTAAACCTATAAAAAAAAAAATTAATATTTTTTTAATTTAATTATATATGAAAAAATTATTGATATATTATATTTATAAATATTATAATTTAAATATAGCTAAAAAAATTATGTCATTAAATTAATTTTTTATTTCAATGAATTTAATTAAAACTTATTAAAAAATTAAAATAAATTTTCAGTAAATAATTAAATTATATAATATGAATAATTTTTTAATTATAACAATTTAATATGATAATTTTTATTAAATAAATAAAGTAAATAAGTAAATAGTTTCTCAAAAAATAAAAACTAATTGGCTGAATCTCTTCTCGTCAGGTGGACATTCCACTCATCATTGGGGAAAAAGAAATCAGAGGGTGAGCATGAGCGTTGATTAAACCTATAGATTATGAGAGCACCAAAACTAGAGTAAGGGTCACAAGGATTAAAAATTATTAAAAGATTATCATTCATTTTCATTTTTTAATCCTTGTAACCATTACACTCTAGTCTCTTTCCTCTCATTATTTATAGGTTTGATCTGCTCTCATACTTACCATCTGATTGTTTTCTACTCTTTAATAATAAATAGATTGTCCACCCAAAACTTTAGACAAGAAAAACTTGTCCATAGTTCATATCCAGAAAATTCAACAAATATAAATAATTGTGAAAATATTCACTTTCAAATGAAAATTTATTTCTAACTTGTTTTGTAAATTTTTCTCTATTTAATAATCAATTAAAAACTTGAAAATAAAAAATAAATTGAAATGAAAAATACTGACCCATAATCTTCTTAATTAAAATTTTGAAAATAAAAAATAATAACCCATAGTTTTCCTAATTAAAATTTTGAAAATAAAAAATAATAACCCATATATTTTTTTTAATATTTCACCAAACAATTGAAAAAACAAAAATATTAAATAAAAACCTAAAATCAATGACACAACTTTAATGTTACGAAGGACCATTTTTTACATTGTACCCACCCAGTAAATTCCTGATATAAGACCGACAAAAAGTTTCCTCCCCCGCCAAATCCGTATCTGTATAAATTTCTGCAGTTACCAATTATAACTCTCCTCCGCCAATGATGTATCCATCTTTGATCTTTTGGCCGTAGTCTTTAACGCGACTTTTTGAAAGCCTTTCCGGCGATTTTTTCCGGTGAAAATCCGGCAGTAATTTATTGAAATCGAAGTTTGATAACTAGTTTCTGCACAATGAAAGCGTCCCAGGGGTTTTTCAGGGTGCTGAATCCGAATATGCAGTTAAAAAACCATTTTAACTGCAACAAATCATGATTTCATCTCAATTTCTTCTGCCGGATTCCGTCACCGGAATCTCAAAAAGTCGCATTATAGACAACTCCGATCTTTTGTCTATCTCTGTTAATATGTTTTCCTACCCTCGTGGGGAATTGTCTTTGTATTCACCCGTCCTTGTGTTACGATCAAAGCCTATCGGCTATTAGCTCTTCAGCTGTTTTTTATAAATCTGAATTTTTATATTATCTCAATATGATATATTCAGCGTTTTCTTTCTGGAAAAAAAACTCTCCTCAACCAAATCCGTATCTGTATAAATTTCTACACTTACAATTATAACTCAGTACTTACTTACTGCTTAAATCCATCTTAAATTTGGTGAGAGGTTGTACGAAAATTTTGACCGCCTTAAATCGCCTTAAATCCCTCTTAAATTTGGTGTGACAGGTTGTACGAAAATTTTATCGTACACCAAACCCATATCTAGCTGCAACCTCAAACTTCGCGTATCTGACACTAGAGTGCTCCACCGAACCCGTCGGTGAAACGTTGAAGTCCCTACGTTGTACCCTCGAATTTTCAGTATGGACAGCTAAAATCCAACGCTGAATTTAATTAAATCCAAATCTAAACATACACAACTCCACATTGAAGGTCGGTCAAGTCCCTCACCCCTGCATGAAAATCGGCACCTATGAATCCTGTCAGGTCAGGCCGAAGATTGGACATCGAGCCGAGCTGTTCCAGTATCCGGAACTTCGGGGCAATGCGCCGAGAGAAACGGAAGAAACGGCTGGAGACAGGTAATGCAGGTCCCGAAACGCTGCAGGTCATCCGATGACCGGAAGCGTCCCTTAGAGGGAAGAAATCTGCCCTTCGGAGATCTTCTGTTCGAGCTCTCTGCTTAGATTCTAGATTTTAGGAATATTTCTCAATATACTTGACAGGAAAGAAAGCATGAGAATATTTCAAAATAGATTTTATTTATCAAGTTTTAAAATATTTCTAAAATCAACCATTTAATAAAAATGGCTCTTAAATCTCCACATACTTGACTTGTTCAAAGTCTCAGTGTGGCTCGTGCACAAACTATAATAAATAGTAGGCAATTTATAATAAATAGTTTTGCAAACAAACAATATGTGGGTCTAACTGCTAAGTGTGGGGCTAATTCATCACAAATCTGGTGGTCCATTCTTGGAACTATATGTACACCTGTTGAAAGTGGAGACTACTCTAAGTACACTTCTCGCTCTGGGAAAAATACCAGACCGGACATAGCTGGAGCTCTTGAGCAAACTCAAACTATAATAAATAGCGGGCAATTTATAATAAATAGTTTTACAAACACAATATGTGGATGTGGGTCTAACTGCGGAGTGTGGGATTAATTCATCACAAATTTAGTGGTCCATTCCTGAAACTCTATGTAAACCTCTTGAGACTCTCTTTTTAAATACACTTTTGGCTCTTCAGAAAAGCCAGACCGGACTTCTGGCTCTGCAAAACAGCCAGACTCGACATAGCTGGAGCTCTATGCACACCAGTGGAGACTACTCTAGGTGCACTTCTGGCTCTGAAAAAAATACCTTACCAGACGTCCAAGTCCAGCTGTCCACCATTCCCGGACCTCTATGTACACCTACTGTTGAGACTACAACAGGTGCAATTCGGGCTCTTTGAAAAAACAAAACAGACGTCCATTGAAAAACTTGAAAGTAGGTTGAATATAAATCCGAATGCTACGATAGGCATAGGGAGGACTAAATGTTATACCTGTTTTACATGGTGGACGGCCCGTCCTGCATCTTCTAGGATATGGGAAGTCGTTGGATCCACCCAACACTGGTCTCAGCAGCTCTGGGCTGCTGTCAGGGTCCCCAATGTCGTTATAGACATCATAATCGTATATCCGATCATATACTTTCCTCTCTCCCGTTCCATTTCCTCGTAGTTCCACCATATCTTGATCCCTCAGTTTCTTAAGACCTTCTGGTGTCTCTTCGGGCAGGTAGCTCTGATCACAGGACTCACTGGTCAACATTAACCTAACCACCCATTCTTGATTGAAGCAAAGACCTTAAGCTAGAAAACAATCAACTGGAAAAGAATGCATACCTTATTAGAAAAGAAAATACGGTCAGTTTTGCTGATATCATAGGGGGTAACCCACGAGTTGCACGTAAAGCGCAGTTTACCTTGACCAGGGATATCAAGAGTTAGAGATTTGAGAAAGAACTGTCGTGAATGCATATTCCTTATGAGGAATGCTCCTGGAACTCCCAAACCCGAGTTCCACTTGAAGCTGATTTCGTAGTGTCTGTCAGAAGCAATTAGTCCTTCGAAGGGACTCCACTTTAAATAAGACGCTTCGCCAGCTGTTTTTCCGAATCCCGTTTCTGCCATAATACATTCATTTGCACGCAGATTATAACAACAGAAATCTAAAATGTAAGGTTTTATAGAAAACGCCGTGGAAACCAAAAAGAGGAGAATATTAATAAATGCAATAGCTGATTTACCTGGATCAACCTGGTCGCTGCTCACCAGCTGGAGAGACACTCTGTTGCCTATCAACTCGGATGCCTCATCGGCCAAAATTGCAGTGTAATCAGTAGCGTTGAGAATAGATACCTCTTGCAGTATCAATTCTCCAGGAATTGTTTGCTTTATGGCCTCTTTAGAAGAGCTTTCTGTTGCAGAGACGCCTTTTCTTATATTGAAGGCAAAGGTACTGCACTGGGCTTTCCTCTGCTTCAAAACCATATGTTCAGAACCAGCTGAGAATTGCGCGTGGTTTCTCCATGGCAGGTTACTGGAGCAAGCATAAAAATGGCAAAAACCAGATGCGTTTTGCCTCTGCCTCCCAAAATAGTTCAGAGTAGCCATGGGACTCCCTAATAGACTCTTTGCATCCATTCTCTTCCCTGGCTGTTGTCGCTTTCTGGCCTGGTTGTCACTCACAACATCAGTTCTGCTAAAACAGCCTTGCCCTAACAGAATTTGTAAAAGTTGTCTATGCTTGCTGTGGGCATTGGTGCCCTTTTATAGATCGTGGGGAGGCTGTGGGACAGGGTTAACACGTTTTCTTTATCCCTTTTAATAAATATAAGGAATACGACGTTTTACCTCCCGTTGATAATATGAATGAACTACCATTGTTTTATTCCCAAATGATACGGTGATCTATGGGAATGAAGTCCCATTGTTTTATACCCAAATGATCCGGTGATCCATGGGATTCATCCGGTAATCCGGGAATCCCATGGAGGTGAATTTTAACGATCACAAATTAACCAATTTTATTAACGAAGGTTTGGTGTAGATTTGAATTTTCATGAAGTTCTAAAAATAATTAGTAAGAGCCACTTATAATTGTTTAAACTCTCTTCATTGTCAAATTCGAAAATATTCTTGAACCTTTAACCTGACGTAAACAATGTAATATGACAAAAAATACCATCATTTCTATCTAACCTAATTGGACGGTGGCCTGTGGCGTTCCTATCTTGGCAGGTGGATGGAGAGTGGATGGAGATCATGATCAGTGATTAATTTTGAAGGGCTGGTCTTAATTTTATTTGGAAGGGCAAATATTTATCTAACTCTTCAAAGATGAAAAGTTAAAAAAAAAGTGTAATTCTATTAACAAGTGTATATTAAATAATTTTTTTATAAAAAAATGCTAAAATGAAATGGTGTCCAAAATCTTTAAAATTTAAAAAGTAGCTACATTAAAACATCATAAAATCTCAATAGAACTTGGTAAATAGGCAAACATTTTTCTCAAATTCTATTAAAAAAAGGTAAACATATGTTTCTTCTATTCATGAGATGATCTTCAGAAGCATTTGAAGTTAAATGATTGAAAATATAAATCTATTTGCACAATGGAAAAGGTTGTTTTAGTTTTCATTTGCTTCTAATTTATATTATCTATTTTGTTCAGCTTGAAGCAGTTTAAAGCAAACCAAAGAAACAAATATATACCTTCAACAACCAAGGGAATTGAAATTTTCTCTTAACATTGCTCGGTCAAAGAACATTATCAATAGACTTTCAACTCCATTGAAAACTTCAAGCTCTATAGATTCAAAAATTTATCTAATTAATAGGAAAGTTTTCTATATCTAATAGGGAAATATTGTAATATGTAATACACATCTACAGTGTTGTTGTTGTATGGCTTGGTTGGTTGTTTTTCTTCTTCTTTGAAAATGGTTTTCAAATTTGGTCTGAAAATGGTTTTGAAATTTGGTCCTTACAACGAATTCAGTCTTGGTTGATGTTTTGATGTCTTTTTCTAATAATGCGGTTTCTTTTTGTTGATGTTTTTTTTCTAATAATGGGGTTTCTTTTCATTAACAATGTCATTTAATTTTTCTATGATTTCAAAATCTCCTTAAAGACCCTTCATAGCAGCAGCTACATGGACGGCCATACGCACTCCTTATTTCCTAGATGCTGAATGGAGAGAATGAAGCGGGAGACACAATAGTAGTCGTATGGATAGCTATTGGCATTCTATATCTTTTGTGAAAACAAATAGAGGAAAAAGAAAATTAATTTGTAACCCTGTAGGCAGGCCAATCTTCGGTTGTATGGTTATTAATAGAGTCTTGGAGTTTCATTTTAACACTTGAGAGTTCTCCCTAGTTCAAAACTCTACATAATTTTATGGGAAGTGCACTTATTATTTCTCAATTTTTTTTATATTATTAATTTGTATGTTTTCAAAAACTAGAGAGTTAATAAAGAAAAACGATTTTAAGATAAGAGAAGAAATACGGGGTTTTAAATAAAGCTTGATTTTATAAATGCTACGCTTAATAGTAAGCTTGATTACAGTTAGTTCAAATGGAAACAATGATAGGCTTTTGTAAGCATTCTGGTTGTCAGTCACAAAATCACCTAAAAATAGAAAAGAGATGGTAGTAGTTATTTATGAGAGTATAAAAAGTGTTCATGAATCACTAAGCCTAGTTACCACCATCTAATGGGGTAATTTAATAATTGAGAAATCTTGTATGAATGGTTGGTTGAAAGAAAATTTTGGAAATTAGTAAAGAAAATGATGATATAACAGAAAATGTATATGGTTATGATGTAAAAATGTCAATATTATCACTTTAATCTATTTTTAACCTCGATAAAATTACATCTTTAACTAATCTAATTCATTTATTACTATAAAATGAAAATTTATTCATTTATTACTATAAAATAAGAATTTAAATTAATAAAGAGATTAGTCTGTCTATATACCTATGTTTGCTTAAAAGAAACCCTAAAGAAAGAACCCTATCGACCTTATTATACTATCTCAAGGTTTCCATGTCGAACATCAAACTTTCAAAGTAATGATGTCCTCATGGAAAATGTAAGTAACCCTATCGACCTTATTATACTATCTCAAGATCTTTATGTCAAACATCAAAGTAATGTCATAAATATGTCCTCATAAAGGTAGGATGGAATATGTTTTCATAGCCGTAGGATGATCAGTAATCGAAGATATTCGACATCCTCGAAGATGTTGGGTATTTCAACTGTGCATTGAATTGTGCCTTGAAGCATCTCAACAACTCTCCCCATTGAAGACCTCAATTCCATATCATACTGTATGTGCCACAATGTAGTCTTTACCACTCTCTCTGCTTCTTCCCAATCTATCGTTAAATCCACATCCTCTTCAAGCATCGGTTCCAACATCTCTCTCAATTTGATCCCCATCTTCATTTGCTCCGCTGCATGCACTAGGAACTGATAACCCAAGCGTTTGTCGACACCCTCCATGATCATATGGTTCCTTAACATTACAATATTTATCCCACTCACAATCTCTAGCAAAATGATGTCGAAGTTGTAGATGTCTGCTAATGGGAAGATTTCTCATCCACTCTGGCATTAGATACCCTCTAGTGCCTATGATAGTGGAGAAGTAGAAAGTACGTTCTCTATCCACAACTTGGCCAACCCAAATTTTGGTACTTTAGGAATGATATTTTCGTCCAAGAGGATGTTTTTGGGTTTTATGTCACAGTCAAGAACCTAGTGTAGGCATTCCTCTTGCAAGTACATGAGGCCTCTCGCCGTGCCTAATGTATCATGTAGATGGTAGTAGTTACTTACAAGATGAAGAAAAGAAGGTTCCTGAATCACTAATCATAGTTATCCCTATCTAATGGGGCAATCTCATAATACAATCTTGTGTTAATGGTGGCTTGAGAAGAAATAATAAAATTTTACAAATTAAGGAAGGAAAATGGAGATACTATAGAAAATGTATGTGGTAATGATGTAAAAATGTCAATACTGTCAATTTAATCTATTTTTAAGTGGTGGACAAGTATGAGAAATACCGTTTCAAATGATGAACTGCATACCTGTTGAAGGCCATTGATTGGGACAGTGAAATCACTTTCCTTTATTGACACTAGCTTCATAAGCTTCATAACTCCCCTTCCAATTCCCTAGAAAAACAAATATATCAAAAATTATGAAGTGAAATACTTCAATTGATTGATTTTTGAGAGTTGAGGTGAGTCAGATGTAATTACAAGCAAAAGTAAATACAAGGAGACACAAATCCACATCAAACCTTTGGGTTGAAAGGAAGGCTTAAGAGATTCTATTTGATACAGAGTGTAACCTTGAAGGTTCTCATTCCGCAATTTCATCGTTCCTCTCAAAGGGAAAATATCCACCAACTTTGCTCAAACACGATATAAAAAAAATCTACAGTCCACACATCGCTATATGAAGATCAATCAACAATTCCATACATAATAATTTTAAGCGGTTCTTCCTAAATCAATGAACTAAATGAAAAGCGAGGGAAATGAAAGTGGAAAATTAAAAGTGAGAGTTAAAAATACCTTGCAAACTTGTGTTGCACTCCCCGAAGGTTGGGATTGGAAAGATCAATGTAGGCAAGATTCAAAGTCTCATAACAATCTACCTCAGTCATCGTGAATTCTTTTTCTTTTGTCATTTGTTTCTTCTGAATATCTAATACCTTCAAAAGATGCCCTTGGTTCACATATACCAATAGATAGCTACTTCTCCTCTACTATTAATGAATGCAAAAAGAAACCTATGTTATCAATGAATGTGAACAGAAATCTCAAATCAAGATTTCCAGCTATATAAGTGCCGCCATTATGACTGATGGCCTCCGAATGTGTGAACAACCTCCATTAAGTTCCATTGTACTTTCTTTAATGTTGCCCAAACCTTGCATAGATTTTAGAGTGTTACATCAACCCGAAAACTAGAATTTTCTGAAATGTCCTACTCACACGCAGCCCTTCATAGGGCATTTTCTAATATTATTTAAAATTTAAAAAAACTTGTAAAAATCCAAATTTAAATTTCTTTTGACTTGTAAATTTTGCTGAGCACTTCTCTGACGTGCTAGAGGGCTTCGGAAGTGCTGTGACGTGTTCAAATTTGAACACCGATCACGACTAGAAAGTGCGAAAAACAATGGAGAAAAGCCCGGCATATGGTTTTGATTTCCAAACACGTTTGAAAATATCTGAGAATCTAACATCCTTGAGGTTAATTGTTTAAACTCTGGATTTAAGACCTCTGTGGTTTATTTCTTTTGACTTAGTTACCTGAAAATCCACCGTAATCAAAAATATTCTTGAAAGCTGTAATCTGACAAACAATCTAATAGGACAAAAACGACCATCATTTCTATCTAACCTGACCATTATTTCAATCTAACCTAATTGGAGGGTGGTGGTTGGCGTTCATGTCGTCGCAGCCCTTATCTTTTACCGGCAGCTCAAGATGTGTGGAGATCGTTGATAGGCGTACAAAGCCCGGCATATCCCAGTCAAGGGTTTTGATTTCCAAACACGGCCCTCAACATTATCTTCAGATAAGCTTAACATTAAGCCAAAAAAAAATTAACCCCCACTTAACAGATTTACGGCACATACCCTCCTTACCGTCCGATGTTAATTCGGCCCATACTCAATTACAATGCCCCTTATTAATGTACATTCAAAGATATTTTTAAAATTTTATTTTATTAAGTATGTTTTTAATCTTGTGTTTTATAAATATTTTTGATGTGCTTTTTATCATAATGATTAATGGTTAGTTTATGAGGATGATGATGTTGCTATTATTTATAAGTCAGCAGTATGATTTTAGTTATTTATTACGGTAAGTTAACTTATTATTATTCAGGGAAAATTAGGTTATTTAAAATAATTTATTGATAGGTTGTAATGGGTAGGCTTTTTCTCATGGCAAATACTTATAGGTTTTGGGTAAGGAATTTGTTTGTTTATATGTGGAAAATAAGCTCTTAGCCAATCAAAAGTACTTCCACGTCATACTACTTAACTAAAATGTGCTTTCAAATTAGATAGCATGTGCAAGAAGTCAACATCCCTAGTGGTCATTTTTAAGGCTACCTCCACTGAGGTCATGTGCTTTTAGTAAAATATAGCCTTAATCCCTTATATGACAGCATTACTAACATTAGTTGAAGATAAGCCACTTCCACTAACAAATATCACAAATATCAATAATGAGCTGAAAGTTTTTAAAAAGAAATCTAGTATTTATGGAAGTTCAACACTATAAGAAAAATACTTTTGGTTTTCTACTATTTTAGAATTATAAACTTTACAAATTCTAAATTACGACCAAATTCAAATTAGAGAAATTTTGAGGTTTTAAATGAGCCTATAAAATAATAGTAGAAATAATAAAATAAGATTAGATTACTTCATAGGGAAGAAAGAAAAAAATATTTTTTTAACTCGTATTTTTAACCTATATCTTTACTATTTTACTCAAGTTTTGAGTGGTAACACTTGTTAGATGTAAAAAATTATTTTTCATCCAAGGAGAACCCATGTTGCATACTTTTAATGGACCCTACTACACGAAAAATGTGGAATAGATGAAAAAATGTGATTGCAAATACGTTTTTTCATGTATTTCACATTCTTTCTGTAGTAGAGTCCATCAAAAATAGGCAACATGAGTACTCCTTGCATGCAAAATTAAATTCTGCATCCAATGAGTGCTTTCGCTCGAAATTTGAGTATAATCGTAGGGAGATAAGTTGAAAATAAGAGTTAATATATATATATATATATAAAATCTTTCTACGTTTTTACTAAAAAAATGGTGAATCATCCCCATGGTTGACATCATCATATTGAATCCTATTGGTTCTTATAAAGTTTATTTTTGTTGTACATTTTTATTTTTGGGACCCATTTTTGACCTCAAAAATTCTCTAATTATTTGTTTGAAATTTTTTTCACATTATGTGCATGTTAAAACAAGTCGATCCACTAAATAATTAAACTAAAAGGGCCTAAAATTGTTCTTGTGTAAACCTTCTTTCAAAAATAAAATTATCAGACAAAATATAGACTAAAAGAAAAAACTAAATCTTAGGAAGAACAATAGAAATACTATTCTCATGGGTTTTTAGGCCATTTCCTCTCACTCTACGAGGTTGGTAGCATCCTTAGTCATAGTAGCAGTGGTATTCATTAGCTTCTTCAAATAGGAGGTGTGTAAAAGGTAGGTGGATATGATTGGAGATTTGAATGTTGAGGTTTAAGATGGCATCCAAATGGATTAAGAACTTTGATTTGTTTCCTTAGAGGAGGATGAGAGTTGCATACAACTTCTTTTCCTAGTGCCTTAGTGAGGAATATGTCTCTCCACCTTTACAATATTTTCGATTCTATCTTTGTTTTTTTTGTGTGTTCTTTTGAGCCGTAACTATCTTCCACTTCTCCTATTACGTAATCAAAGAAGTGGTTAAGCCCTAGGTCTTCTCACTACATTTCTCATTATAGTAGATACATTTCCTTAAAATTTGCATTTCCCCTCAAAATTAACAACAACAACCATGAAACATTATTCATACTAGTTTATTAAGGTATAGAAGGGAAATGGAAAAGCTAGATTAAAACTATAATATGTAGAGACCCCAAATTCCCAAGTGTTTGCCTTCTTTCTTTTTCTTCTTCTTTTTTTTTTAATCTGATTGTGACTCCTATGAACCATGTTGCATTTCAAATACATTAACTATTATCATTGATGCTACATGAATCTATTTGGTATGTTAACCCAACTCCATTAGAAGTTTTCATAATTTAGGATGAGCATTAGTTATAGAGGAACAAATTGGAATATGAATCTTGAAAATTGTTGGTTGTAATAACCTACACCAAGATGATGGAATGAATTTAGGTCGAGGGTAACAGGTTTTTAATCGCCGAGATCCTCCACATGGGTTAGCTGTGGGAAGTGACTAGGTTTACCTTATCACCTACAATGACAAATTAAGTAGCTCTCTTGGAGGGAAATGAATCCAATGGGTAGTGGTTACTACCCACCAAAATTTATGTAAGTTCTTATGCTTGAATAAGAAATCTACTTATCCATTTCACATATTAATGTATTAGTTACTTCCAAAGCAAGAATATAGGATGGTTTGTCTATCAACCATTATTAATTTAGCATTGACAAATATAAATTGTAATTATTTGTGTAATTTTTTTGAGAGCATAACCTCTAACTTCAATTGGAGGGGCTAAGTTGCACTCTAAAACAAAATTACAATATAACAATTTTTTTCTTTGAACTTTCTATTATTAATTGAACCATGATTTAAATGTGTACACTACAACGTCTCCCCTATACTCTGCTCTATATTACTTTAACCTTTTATTATTTCTTAATCAAGTTGACATATAAATGTTAAACATTTATGCCTACACATCTACCCCTAATGTTTCCTTCACAAGTTATATTATTATTTATTTTAAGCCTTTATTATTATTTAATTGAGTTGATATGTAAATGTTTACAAATATTTTGCATCTATAAATTGAACACGTTAATATAAATTCAATATATCGAGCATAACATGTAAAAATAATTACATAATTTCTTACATTATACCTACACATTTCCTCTATACTCGCCTATAGAGAACATGCCTGCTAATGAGTATAAACATTTAAATACTGACTCAATTTAAAGATGTTGTACTAGTTGTAAATGACTCATATATAATAAAAAATAGATCAATTCAATTATTATTTTTAATATATTTTTGTTTCTATTTTTAAAATTACAAACAATTTTTTTCTCAAAAATTTATAATTTATACATATTACATTAAAATGAATTTAAATAATGAATATTCGTATTTTAAAACATATATGCATAAAAAATTCAATATTTATAATTAAAAAAATAAGTTATATATTATAAAATCAATATTATGCATTTCATAATTAGAAACTATAAAGCATGTAATCATATGAATTAAGGCTTTAATAAAATTAAAAATATGTATGTGAGAGTGAAATTTGTATAAATATAAATAATATTATTAAGAATCAATATAAATCTATTTACTAAATATTCAGAGTGAATCAAATTTCTAGAGGTGTAATTTTTCCTCAAATATTGCAATTAAAATGAGGTTTACATTTTGAAAGATTTGGTCCCCTTTGGCACTTGGTAGAACCAAAATTAAGATGGATCTATGTTGATTTTAAATTAAAAAAAATAAAATTAAAAGAATAGATATATTAATTTATTATATCTTGATTAAATTTAATAAAAAAATCATAACATAATATAAATTTATTATATTATAATTTTCATAAAATTCTGTAGTTATTGATAATCCATCTTAAATTTGAATCCATCAAACACTCAAAGAAATCAAATCTATTGAGGTGCAAACATTTCCTTAAATTTTACAAGGTTTTCATATCATGAGATCTAATTTCCCTCTCAACACTTAATATTTCCAAAGTTAAAATAAATCTAAACTAATTTTAATTAAATTAATATTATACTTTATTATTATTATTATCAAATTTAATATTTTATGTGGTATATCATACAACATCTCTTTTATATTGAATTGTAATATAATTGTGAAAAACTTTTTAACAAAATAAAAATTCAATTATAAATTTATTTATTTTTTTAATAATAATAATAAAAATACTCTCAATATTAGAACTCCATACATCCATGCAAAATAAGAAAGAGTGAACTTTTGGATTATAGTCATATAAAAATATAAAACTAAAGACAATAATGTTTTGCATGATTTTAAAAGCGCATTCTAAATGAGTTTATGGAAATAACTCATTACATATAGATATTATCATTAAAAGAAAACAAACTAAAAAATTTGTTAAATTTTGGAATCAATCCCCGTTCTGCTCAAGAATATTCACAAATTGGTTTTGGTTCTCATGTTTTTATACCATTCCTAGAGAGTTTCAATTTGATTTATACTAAACACATCTAAGTCTCTCTGCAAAGCAAACAATGAACGGAATCTTGAAATTTTGAGGGTTAAAATTGACATATTTTTTTATTAATTTGTTTTAATTTTAATTTTATTTTAAATAGTTTCGTCGAGTCAACATAACATTGCATTATATAATTTTTGAGTCGTAAAGTGTTTTTGAAAGTAATTATATTTATTTGAATGAATACAAAGATAAAATACACATTAATGTATTTTCAAAAATTTGGAAATATATATAATTTGTATATGGGAAAAATTGACATAAATTTATGAAAACTTTTAACTTTTAAAAGTTTTAAAATTTTGATTTTCTTACAGAATCCAATACTCAAAAAATTGAGTGCCCCCGATGAGGGGCAGGGTCGAGAGCCCGATGGTGAAGGGCCAAGGTGGAAGGTGGAAGGATGTGGTAGGTCGAAGGCTGAAGCTGGTAGGCCGAAACCAAAAGTTAAAAAAGGATAAGATGAGGGCAGGGTCGAAGGGGCTGTCTAGCTAGCTGGCAGGCTGGTTGGGACGAAGGGCCAAAGGGCCAAGGGGCCGGCCTTTGAAGGTGGTAGGCTGAAGCCAAAGGTTAAAAAAGAAAAGAGAACCCGGGTCGAGGGGCGGGGCTATGGAGGTGGTGCGCTAAAGCCTAAAATTAAAAAAGGAAAAAGAGACGCAGGGGCGAAGGGCGGGGTCAATTTGATTTATACTAAACACATCTAAGTCTCTCCGCAAAGAAAATAATGAACGAATCCTTGAAATTTTGAGGGTTAAAATTGACATATTTTTTTATTAATTTGTTTTAATTTTAATTTTATTTTAGATAGTTTAGTCGAGTCAACATAACATTGCATTATATAATTTTTGAGTCGTAAAGTGTTTTTGAAAGTAATTATATTTATTTGAATGAATACAAAGATAAAATACACAGTAATGTATTTTCAAAAATTTGGAAATATATATAATTTGTATATGGGGAAAATTTATGAAAACTTTTAACTTTTAAAAGTTTTAAAATTTTGATTTTCTTACAGAATCCAATACCCAAAAAATCCAGTGCCCCCGGTGAGGGGCAGGGTCGAGAGCCCAATGGCGAAGGGCCAAGGTGGAAGGTGGAAGGATGTGGTAGGTCGAAGGCTGAAGGTGGTAGGCTAAAGATGGTAGGCCGAAACCAAAAGTTAAAAAAGGATAAGCTGAGGGCGGGGTCGAAGGGGCTGTCTAGCTAGCTAGCAGGCTGGCTAGGACAAAGGGCCGAAGGGCCAAGGGGCTGGCCTTTGAAGGTGGTAGGCTGAAGCCAAAGGTTAAAAAAGAAAAGAGAACCCGGGTCGACGGGCAGGGCTATGGAGGTGGTGGGCTGAAGCCTAAAGTTAAAAAGGAAAAAGACACGCAGGGCCGAAGGGCGGGGTTGAAGGGGCTGAGGGGATAGGAGATTAAAATTTAATCTTGTGAAGCTGAATTGGTTGAAAGCCCATGGCTTAAAGGCTGATGGATTATTTATTTATATGAAAAAGATAACCCAACAAGGTGGGGCTTGGTGGATGTTTGGTTGGAAGGTGGGGTGATGGGGCCCCATCAAGGTGGCGGGCTCAAGGAGGGGCCCCATCAAGGTGGCCAAGGCCGGCTCAAGGAGGGGCCCCATCAAGGTGGTTGGCCTTGATGGGGCCCCTCCTTGAGCCGGCCACCTTGATGGGGCCCCATCACCCCACCTTCCAACCAAACATCTAACAAGCCCCACCTTGTTGGGTTATCTTTTTCATATAAATAAATAATCCATCAGCCTATAAGCCATGGGATTTCAACTAGTTTAGCTTCACAAGATTAAATTTTAATCTCCTATCCCCTCAGCACCTTCGACCCCGCCCTTCGGCCCTGCATCTCTTTTTCCTTTTTAACTTTAGGCTTCAGCCCACCACCTCCCTAGGCCTGCCCCTCGACCTGGGTTCTCTTTTATTTTTTAACCTTTGGCTTCAGCCTACCACCTTGAAAGGCCGGCCCCTCGACCCTTCGGCCTAGCTAGCCTGCCAGCTAGCCATACAGCCTCTTCGACCCCTCCCTTCGGCCCCTTCGACCCCGCCCTCAGCGTATCCTTTTTTAACTTTTGGTTTTGGCCTACCACCTTTAGCCTTCGGCCTACCACATCCTTCCACCTTCCACCTTCCACCTCGACCCTTTGCCATCGGGCTCACGACCCTGCCCCTCACCGGGGGCACTGGATTTTTTGGGTATTGGATTTTAACCAGCTTCAGCCTTCGGCCTACCACATCCTTCCACCTTCCACCTTCCACCTCAACCCTTCGCCATCGAGTGCCCAAAAAATCCAGTGCCCCCGGTGAGGGGCAAGGTCGAGAGCTCAATGGCGAAGGGCCGAGGTGGAAGGTGGAAGGTGGAAGGATGTGGTAGGCCGAAGGCTAAAGCTGGTAGGCTGAAACCAAAAGTTAAGAAAGGATAAGCTAAGGGCGGGGTCGAAGGGGCTGTCTGGCTAGCTGGCAGGCTGGCTAGACTGAAGGGCTGAAGGGCCGAGGGGCTGGCCTTTAAAGGTGGTAGGCTGAAGCCAAAGGTTAAAAAATAAAAGAGAACCCAGGTCGAGGGGCAGGCCTATGGAGGTGGTGGGCTGAAGACTAAAGATAAAAAAGAAAAAGAGACCCAGGGCCGAAGGGCGGGGTCGAAGGGTCCGCGGGGTCGAAGGGGTTGAGGGGATAGGAGATTAAAATTTAATCTTGTGAAGTTGAACTGGTTGAAATCCCATGGCTTATAGGCTGATGGATTATTTATTTATATGAAAAATATAGCCCAACAAGGTGGGGCTTGGTGGATGTTTGGTTGGAAGTTGGGGTGATGGGGCCCCATCAAGGTGGCCGACTCAAGGAGGGGCCCCATCTTACTATATGATGCATTTGGCCCAATCCAGGCAATTTGGTGCCATTTTTGGGCAATTGAATTGCCCAAAAATGGCACCCTCATGCCTGGATTGGGCCAAATGCATCACATAATAAGATGGGGCCCCTCCTTGAGCCGACCACCTTAATGGGGTCCCATCACCCCACCTTCCAACGAAACATCCACCAAGCCCCACCTTGTTGGGTTATCTTTTTCATATAAATAAATAATCCATCAACCTATAAGCCATGGGCTTTCAACCAGTTCAGCTTCACAAGATTAAATTTTAATCTCCTATTCCCTCAGCCCCTACGACCCCTAGAACCCTTTGATCCCGCCCTTCGGTCCTGTGTCTCTTTTTCTTTTTTAACTTTAGGCTTCAGCCCACCACCTCCATAGGCTTGCCCCTCGACCCGGGTTCTCTTTTCTTTTTTAACCTTTGGCTTCAGCCTACCACCTTTAAAGGTCGGCCCCTCGACCCGTGTTCTCTTTTCTTTTTTAACCTTTGGCTTCAGCCTACCACCTTTAAAGGTCGGCCCCTCGGCCCTTCGGCCTAGCTAGCCTGCTAGCCAGCCAAACAGCCTCTTCAACCCTGCCCTTCGACCCCTTCGACCCTGCCCTCAGCTTATCCTTTTTTAACTTTTGGTTTCGACCTACCACATCCTTCCACCTTCCACCTTCCACCTCGACCCTTCGCCATCAGGCTCTCGACCCTACCCCTCATTGGGGGCATTGGATTTTTTGGGTATTGGATTTTAACCAGCTTCAGCCTACCACCTTCAGCCTTCGACATACCACATCCTTCCACCTTCCACCTCGGCCGTTCGCCATCGGGCTCTCGACCTTGCCCCTCACCGGGGGCACTGGATTTTTTGGGTATTGGAAAAATCTAGTGCCCCCGGTGAGAGGCAGGGTCAAGAGCGTAATGGCGAAGGGCCGAGGTGGAAGGTGTAAGGTGGAAGGATGTGGTAGGCCGAAGGCTGAAGGTGGTAGGTTGAAGCTGGTAGGCCGAAACCAAAAGTTAAAAAAGGATAAGCTGAGGGCAGGGTCGAAGGGGCCGAAGGGCGGGGTCTAAGGGGCTGTCTGGCTGGCTGGCAGGGTGGCTAGGCCGAAGGGCTGAAGGGCCGAGGGGTTGGCCTTTGAAGGTGGTAGGCTAAAGCCAAAGGTTAAAAAAGAAAAGAGAACCCGAGTTGAGGGGCAGGCCTACGGAGGTGGTGGGCTGAAGACTAAAGATAAAAAAGAAAAAAAAAGACGCAGGGCCGAAGGGCGAGGTCGAAGGGGTTGAGGGGATAGGAGATTAAAATTTAATCTTGTGAAGCTGAATTGGTTGAAAGCCCATGGCTTATAGGCTGATGGATTATTTGTTTATATGAAAAAGATAACCCAACAAGGTGGGGCTTGGTGGATGTTTGGTTGGAAGGTGGGGTGATGGGGCCCCATCAAGGTGGCCGGCTCAAGGAGGGGCCCCATCTTACTATATGATGCATTTGGCCCAATCCAGGGAATTTGGTGCCATTTTTATGGCACCCTCATGCCTGGATTGGGCCAAATGCATCATATAATAAGATGGGGCCCCTCCTTGAGCCAGCCACTTTGATGGGGTCCCATGACCCCACCTTCCAACCAAACATCCACCAAGCCCCACCTTGTTGGGTTATCCTTTTCATATAAATAAATAATCCATCAGCCTATAAGCCATGGGCTTTCAACCAGTTCAGCTTCACAAGATTAAATTTTAATCTCCTATCCCCTCAACCCCTTCGACCCCTCGGACCTTTCGACCCCACCTTTCGGCCCTGGGTCTCTTTTTCTTTTTTAACTTTAGGCTTCAACCCACCATCTCCATAGGCCTGCCCCTCGACTCGGGTTCTCTTTTCTTTTTTATCCTTTAGTTTCAACCTACCACCTTCAAAGGCCATCCCCTCGGCCCTTCGGCCCAGCCAGCCAGACAGCCCCTTCGAACCCGCCCTCAACTTATCCTTTTTAAACTTTTGGTTTCGGACTACCACCTTCAGCCTTCGGCCTACCACATCCTTCCACCTTCCACCTCGGCCCTTCACCATCGGGCTCTCGACCCTGCCCCTCACCGGGCGCACTGGATTTTTTGGGTATTGGATTTTTTCAGAAATACCTATGGAGTGTGCTTTAACATATGGCTAAAAAATCACGTTGGAACTTTGTGTCTTCAATTTTATTTTTGAGTTATTTTGTGAATGAGCTCTATCAGGATCCTTCACATATGGGATTATAAAGAAATTAAAAAAAAAAATAGATGAAAATAATGTTATATTATTTAAGGTGGAGATTTATGGAATTAAATTAAATATAATGAGGTCTAGATTGATGGGATTAAAGGAAATATAACCATGAGACCTATGTTAATTGTAGGTATTAATATCAATCATGTGAGGGAAAGAAATATGATATTAATTCAAATATCAATGGCAATTATCAGAAGCATGATCATCATGGATACTAGCGTCACCAAATTAAAAAGTTAGGTCTCTAGGATCGAAGACCAACTCTTTAACATCAACAACATACATTAACATGGCTCTAAGATTAACAAATTACAAAAATGAATTCCAAAACTAATGACAGACTACAAAGAATCACTCAATCACTACTAGAAATGGGGCATTGGAGGAGTGATTGGGGCCATAGGTTAATAGTGAGTCACTTGTTGGAAGTGGGCATTACACAGGCACACCTTTTTAGGATAAGCGCCACCATATGTTGCATAGATTTCTTAAAGTAGATTTGAGCAAGTTTGATGGATCCAACCCAACAAGATGGGTTGCCCATATAGAACATTATTTTTTTTCAAATGTATTGATGATGACTTGTTGAAACCCCAAGAGGGTATCTTATTATTTGTTTAGTAGTGTTAGCAATGGTGACAATGGCATAATACGTCATATATAGGGTACATATCTTTGAGCTACTTTCTGAGGGTCATATATGTTTGATTAGAAACTAATATTATTTTTTAGGGATAGTAGAGAAATTTCTATGAAACTAGCATAATGAAAAAAATTGTTACTTCCTTCACGCAATTAACAATCCACATAGAAGGCAAGATTGATACATATTTTCAAAATATGCTTTATTAATGGTTTGAAAGGAGGATATAGAGCATAATTCTAGATGGTTCTCGCCTTATTTCGCGACCTCTCATCCATATAAAGTGGCATGGATTGTGGTAAGTACCAAGACTAAATAACCATATTTTGTTCCACAACCATACCCTCATTTTGTGCCCACTTTACCTCTTTCTTAGAACCTGAGGGCCCACAGGTTAACATGGATATAATTATGATAACAACAACATATAGGCCTATGCTATCATTGTGATTATATCTTTTCAATGGCCATTGACATAAGGAACATAAATTATTTGTCGTAGATATAGCCTCATCTGGCACTTTTAAGGAAATTTTATAGAAATCCAATAAAGAGATGTATATAATAGATACCACATCTCCTCTTCATGAGGAAACCACCTAAAAATCCCATTGTGAGGAGCCCCAAACTTCCCTCCATGCTTTTTCAAGAATCATAACTCCCTAGGCCTTGAAAATGGTTGGGTACATCAAACATAGAAAGGTAACTGTCTTAATTGACAATGGTAGTACCCATAATTTCATCAATCATAGAATATCAAAGAAAATATAGTATTAAGGCCATGCAGTGCACAAGTTCCAAATAACGATAACTGATGGTGGTAATATAAAATACAATGGTAGGCGTGAATATGTGAAACTCCAAATAAGAAAGTATCACCTAAAACCTAATAAGTTTTCACTAAAATCATGGTTGTGATGTAGTCTTAGGCACATGATGGTTATGAACATTGGGATTTTGACAACATGGATTTCAAGGACTTATACATGAGCTTCACTAAGAAGAGATATTGGAACCCTTCTAAGAACATAGTAGGTTCGCTTGAAATCATTAACTTTCATTATATGGTAAAACTCATGATAATGGTCACTCAAGGATGATTATTGATTTCGATTCCATATAAGTTTTGGATAGTCCATTTGTTAAATTGGAAACTAGGGCCAAACTCCATGTGGGTCAGCTTATTTATGGCAGCTAATATTTTTATTGGATCCCTCTCGTCGAGAGGTGTAGGATTGATCCAAAGATCATCCAATTCTGATAAGTATTTATGGAGATATGAATTTATTTTGATTATGGATTTATTATCTAGCCGACTAGCAACTTATGTAGGCTCAAGAAGCCCAATTGTCATGTCTATTCCACCTATACGTTTTGGTATAAATAGATGAGGATTTGAGGTCATTTGAGATACATTCTCCAGGTGAACTCCTCCTCTCCACGTCTTGGGTTTTTGGAGAAGGAGAAGACACATAAAGAGAATACGTTAGATGCCCTAGTTGCAGATATAGCTGTAGTAGAAAGAGCCGCAGTCCATACGCTATGATGAGGGCACATGCACACAGCAGATGAGGTCTTATCTACGCTGGCAAATGAATATCTATCTACACACCATAATGAGAGATATTTACACGCAGTTCATGACAACGTGATGCCCTATACATAGCAATGGAAGATTTCTACACTTAGTCAACGTAAGACCATATACGTTGTTCATGAAACACAGAGTTCATGACAACGTGATGAATCTACTCCGTTGTGTAATAGAATACGCAGATATACATACGCAATAGCATGAAGACTCTATATGTTCCTGGAGACACAGTCTATACGCAGCCATGGAATATGCGGTCTTGGAAATATTGAAACGCAGTCATGAACCAACGCAGTCTTGAACACTGATCCCACGCAGTCAACACATTGTTATGAAGACTCATTTTTAGGTCATACGCAGATACGTTGGAAGACCTTATACACGGCAATAGAAACCAAATGCACAGCAATGGAAACAATACGCAGTTATAGAATCTATACAGCAAGGACAGTCATGGAATCTGAACGCTGTCAAGGGAACACAGCATCATACGTTGTCCAGAAGCCTCAATATGCAACGCAGTCAAGAGATGAACGATGTCAATGGAACGCAGCATCATACGCTGTCTAGAAGCCTCAACACGCAACACAGTCAAGGGACGAACGCAACACTCATACGCTAAACCCTAACACGCAGTCAAATGTAGCCACAGTCTATACAGTCAACGTAATGCTCTCATATTTTATACGCAGGGCAGAGAGTTGATCTGTGCTCCTGCTAGCTCATCAGTAATGTCTCGGCATCAATTTAAGGATGAGCTTCTCAATCGTTGTCATCTCACAGTTATCACTATAGTTTATATATAGTATTTATACGAAACTGTCATTATAATAATGTAACCCTAAATGAAGTTATCTAACAAAGAGAAAAATGAAGATCTCAATAGATCTCATCATAGAAAAGATGCTGTTGTAACAACTGTTGGAAATAATACTGAGAGGGGGGGTGAATCAGTATTATCAGATTAATAAAACCTTTTCAATTTCCTACTCAGAAACATATACGCGACTTCTGTTAAGTGAACCAGCGTGTACACGCGACTGTGTCTAAAGCAACTAGCGTATATGCAGATATCTTATGATTCAGTTAATCTTATCTTCAGTAAATGCATCAGAACATTATTAGCAATTTAGCAGTAAACAGGTGCAGTATAACAGAACAGAATCATCACACAAGAGCCACACACATGAACACCATGATATAAGGTGGAAACCCAATGTGGGTGAAAACCACCTGCTGCAATTCGTCTCTTTCTTTCTTTAATGAGAAACTTCTTTTTACAATATACTGGTGCAGTCCTTTACCAGTATGCAGGCTACAACCTGCAGAGGGCTACAACCCTCTCTCTCGTTTTCCAACTACTTTTGGAAGGGAGCTACAACCCCCTCAGCTCTTGTACTAGCTGATCCATTTACTAGTACGTAGGTGCTGACCCTACAACCTTCAGGGACCACGTTTCATCAATTTTCAGACTGGATCCAAGAGTACAAAGCAAACATTACCGCAATACAATCATCAACTATACTTGCATCATAATTCATTAAACAACCCAATACCGAATCACTGAAACCCTGTCATCAAGAACACAGAACCCAAACCAGAATCTAGAACTCTGCAACAACCACCAGAATCAGCAACAACCTGAAATATCGACCCTTATCATGCATACGCTACTTCACTGTACCAAAACCGCGTGTATACGCGCTTTCTCCAAAGGCAACCCGCGTGCAGATCTAGAAATGATTACTTCTGCCTTTGCTGTCAGATCCGACCCTTACCAAGCGTCCCGAACAGATAACCAACAATACCAGATCCTCTCACTGCGTCAGCCACACACAATCCATGCTCCTTTGCCTAGTGATCTTCTCCTTATATAGCTTTAGGCCTTGTTCAATACCAAGAGCCAAAACCATAGAAACACAATACCATCAACTTCAATACTAGGGATCGACACGCCCGTTGAGACACAATGGTCCGAAACCATAGGCACAACTTCCAAGGACTAACCGCCATGGACCAAAGGTACGTTTCCACATACACGCGCTTTTACTGAAGCCAACCTGCGTGTACACGCTTATTCTCCTTGCTGAACCTGCATATATCTCTTTCTTGTCCTGCTGTACTGAGATCTGTCTTCTAGTTAAGTTGTCATCACCTGTACCAGTCTCTGAGCACCTGTACCAACCTTCTGAGTGAGTTGCCATCAAGGACAACACTTGAATCATAATGCCAACAATCTCCCCCTTTGGACTTGATGGCAACCACCACACCAAGTCACTCTCCCCCTTTGACATCAAGGGCAAAGGGTGGACCAAGATATTCTCTTCCTTGGTATACCTTCTGCTGACCATACTGCTGTCCATACTCCCCCTGAGTACATGCTGAAATCTCCAAATGTGCTCCCCCTTTGTGTATGCCAAAGTGTACCAATCTATCCATCCTGCTCTTGCTGAATTGTGCTGTTCATGCTCCCCTTGACTGTAGGCAAGATCTGTAAAAGATGTTCTACAAGAAGAACAAAGACTTATACATCATAGAAGACCTTCCTATCACCAAAAGACTCAACATACATTCATCACCCAACCTAGTGGGGATATCCCAATATTGACTCATTCACCTAACCATGTGAAGATACATGATAATACATGAACATTTCATCATTCATCCCAGGCATAGTGGGGAAACCAACATAGGCCGTTACATGACCTTGACATCATAAAAGAGATACATGACATAGTGATGAAATATCTAGACCAAGACTTATGAAAGCCACCAACAGCATCATGATCTGTACCATCAGCCTGCAATACCATTCCTAAACAGTAAGATGTATCATTTAGCTTCATAGACTTTATCAACACCTTCTAACCATAATGCCAACAATGCATTATTCGAAGAATATTCTCCCCCTGAGTGTAAGCCAACCATGTCTGAACCATTTCCTGAGTCTGTTCTGCTCCCCCTGAGCCTGAGCCAACCATGACTGAACCTGGGTCTGTTCTGCTGCCCTTTCTTTATATACGCGACTTTGCAGCCTGTAACTCGCGTATATACGCGACTTGTCTTCAGTCTATCAGCGTATGCAGGATGGAATACTGAATTTCATCACTTTCAGATTCCCCTGTGTCTGTTATGTCAGCTGTCTGAGTTATCCCACACCTTTCTGTCTCTGTCTTCTTCAATTCCTGCAACTGTGATGATGTATGGTCCCCTTGTCTTGAATTTTGAAATCTGCTTCTGCATTCCCTTGCTTTATGCCCATAGTTGTTGCATGTATAGCACCTTATATTTTTCATGTTCCTTCTATCACAATCAAATGCTTTGTGTCCATATGCATTACAGGCAAAGCAATACCCTCTGAAATACCTGGGATGAGATGATCTTTCTTGAACCATTCTACTTCTGCATCTGGCTGCAACATGTCCAAGATTATGACATACATAACATTCAACTTTATTCAGCGGAGGAAATAATCGTCTATCACGTTCATAGTTAGGAGTAAAGGATCTTCCTTGAGGAATTTCTTTTCTTGGTTGTTCCTTGAGCATTTCAGATTTCTCATTAGAGTTTCTTGTCTCACCTTGTAAACTAGATTCACCTTCAACATATTCATGAAAACCAAGACCAGTCTTGATAGCAGGAGATCTTTGACTATTAAGAATATCATCCAAGACTTTAGAACTATCTTGAAATCGTAAAAGCTTATCCTTTTCTTCTAGTTTACCTTTCAAGATATTTACCTCAACTTGATGTTGTTCTTCCTTTTTCAGATACTGCTTCCTTAGGTCTTCTTCAACTTTTCTCCCTTCTTCTACTTGTCGCTTTAGTTTGATCACTTCATGTTCTTGATCTTCAAGATCTTCTTTTAGAGAGAGGATCTTTGATTCAAGTCTCTGAATAGTTGAGCTCTGATCTTTTGCTATATCCTGCAATTTCTCCCTTACCCTGGTTTCTGTTTCCAATAGTTCTTTTAATTTGGCAGCTTCTTCAGTTTCTACATTCTTCTCTTCATGTGCCATGAGACTTTTAATATCCTCGCTATCATTGGATGAAGCATTCTTCTTCTTGTGCGCCATGAGACTTCTAATATCTTCACTATCATTAAATGAACTTTTAATATGGGAATAATAGCTTCTACCATCTTCTTCATATATCCTTCCTTTGTTATGAGGACATCTAGCAGCATAGTGACCAACTCTTCCACATAGAAAACATTTGAAAGGCAACTTATCTTTGAACCGTCCAGTTCCCCGTTCAAGATTCTTGACAAAATTTACCTCATCTTCTTCCTCTGACACTTCGAATGCGGCCTCTGGTGGTACCTCTAGTCGCATTTCAAAAGCAGTTAGGATCCCGTGAAGCTGTGACATGGTAAGTTTTCGCACATTCTCCTTTTCTTCTACGGCAGATACTTTAGAATCAAATTTAGTAGACAGAGATCTCAAAACCTTTTGAACTAAGACAACTTCCTCAAATTCTTCACCCAGATCCCTCATACAATTCACAATCTCATCCATACGCAGGAAATAATTAGCTACGCTTTCATTACTTCGCATCTTAAGAGTTTCATACCGGATTCTGAGAGTTTGAAGCTTCGCTATTTTTACCAGATCATCTCCTTCGTAGCTTGTAACGATTTTGTCCCATATTTCCTTAGCTGATTTGAGATGCATGATCTTCATAAATTCTGATTGAGTCAAAGTACCCAATAGGACATTAACTACTTTGGCATTGAGCTCATATTGCTTTTTCTCTGCTGGATCTGTAGGAGTTGCTGATGGGAATTTGTATCCTCCTTCTATGAGTCCCCAAACTTCTGCTCCAAGAGACTGTAAATATGCAGTGGTTCTTATCTTCCAGTGAGTAAAATTGTTCCCGTCAAAGACTGGTGGCCTGATGTGTGCCTCTCTTTCTGGATTAGCCATTTTGATGGATCTTTTCCTTCAAGCGATCAAGCTTCCTCTGAAGGACCTGCTCTGATACCAATTGTTGGAAATAATACTGAGAGGGGGGGTGAATCAGTATTATCAGATTAATAAAACCTTTTCAATTTCCTACTCAGAAACATATACGCGACTTCTGTTAAGTGAACCAGCGTGTACACGCGACTGTGTCTAAAGCAACTAGCGTATATGCAGATATCTTATGATTCAGTTAATCTTATCTTCAGTAAATGCATCAGAACATTATTAGCAATTTAGCAGTAAACAGGTGCAGTATAACAGAACAGAATCATCACACAAGAGCCACACACATGAACACCATGATATAAGGTGGAAACCCAATGTGGGTGAAAACCACCTGCTGCAATTCGTCTCTTTCTTTCTTTAATGAGAAACTTCTTTTTACAATATACTGGTGCAGTCCTTTACCAGTATGCAGGCTACAACCTGCAGAGGGCTACAACCCTCTCTCTCGTTTTCCAACTACTTTTGGAAGGGAGCTACAACCCCCTCAGCTCTTGTACTAGCTGATCCATTTACTAGTACGTAGGTGCTGACCCTACAACCTTCAGGGACCACGTTTCATCAATTTTCAGACTGGATCCAAGAGTACAAAGCAAACATTACCGCAATACAATCATCAACTATACTTGCATCATAATTCATTAAACAACCCAATACCGAATCACTGAAACCCTGTCATCAAGAACACAGAACCCAAACCAGAATCTAGAACTCTGCAACAACCACCAGAATCAGCAACAACCTGAAATATCGACCCTTATCATGCATACGCTACTTCACTGTACCAAAACCGCGTGTATACGCGCTTTCTCCAAAGGCAACCCGCGTGCAGATCTAGAAATGATTACTTCTGCCTTTGCTGTCAGATCCGACCCTTACCAAGCGTCCCGAACAGATAACCAACAATACCAGATCCTCTCACTGCGTCAGCCACACACAATCCATGCTCCTTTGCCTAGTGATCTTCTCCTTATATAGCTTTAGGCCTTGTTCAATACCAAGAGCCAAAACCATAGAAACACAATACCATCAACTTCAATACTAGGGATCGACACGCCCGTCGAGACACAATGGTCCGAAACCATAGGCACAACTTCCAAGGACTAACCGCCATGGACCAAAGGTACGTTTCCACATACACGCGCTTTTGCTGAAGCCAACCTGCGTGTACACGCTTATTCTCCTTGCTGAACCTGCGTATATCTCTTTCTTGTCCTGCTGTACTGAGATCTGTCTTCTAGTTAAGTTGTCATCACCTGTACCAGTCTCTGAGCACCTGTACCAACCTTCTGAGTGAGTTGCCATCAAGGACAACACTTGAATCATAATGCCAACAACAACTTCAAAAGGTACTGCAAGCATGATCTTAGTAAAGGTGCAACAATGGTGCAACTATGATGAATGATGCAACGGGCAGCATCATTATAAATGAGATCATGAGCATGGGTAGCATGATGTAGATCATGGACAACATGATGTATGGGTAGCATGATGTATGAGATCATGAGTAGCATGATGATGCATGATGTTGCATGATGGTATACACGGTAAGGTGTAGCAAATGGATGTGATACAACATGATGATAGGTGAATGAGTCACATTAGAGAATCAGTTGAAGTAGAATGTCTTCAACTGATCTCATCATTATACGAAATAATCTATGCTAGATCTAGATAAGTCAAAGTGTTGACTTCTGTTATATATGTACTACCTCTCTCTCTCTCTTTCTCTGCTGAACTTTGAAGAACATAAAAGAAGAATTGATCAAGGGTTTTCCCACACATTGTGGTGTTTGTCCCTAGCTAGCGCCACATCTTGTGTCCTCTTGTCTTGGCTTGCCTTCTACGATTTATATTCATGTTTTATCTACAGTTTACTTTATGCTGATGTGATTGCTAATATGGAAAAAGAAATTAAATAAATTGCTCTAGCATAGAACATACCTAAAATTAACACCATTCCCTTATGAAATTCATCCTAATTAAAAGTTGGTCCCAGAGAAGCATAGAAAGGTCTTTGAAACACCCCACAACATACTCTCCTCGTGTTTTGAGCATGATCATGGCAACTTTCTAATTCTAGGTAGTGTATCGCTGAATGTGCAACATTATATACATCCTTTCACACAAATAAATGAAATTGAAAATATAGTTTATGAATTGCTAGAGGCTTGACTTATCCATATTAGTGCAAGCCTCTACACCTTACCATCATTATGGTTGTAAAGAAAAAAGGTAATTGGCACATGTGCTTATATTTCCACACTATTAAAAGGTTGAGTATCAAATATAAATTTCCCATTTCCATCATCATCAATATATTTATTGAGAAGAATGCTTATTCTCTAAAGTTTATCTCCATTTTGTTTATTCCCAACTTTAGATGAAGAAGAAAGACATTCCTAAGATGAAGTTTCCTATACATGGGGATATTTCTTTTTTTGGGTCATATCTTTTGGACTTCTCAACATGACTACTTTTTAGAGTCACATGAATAGAAACTTTTGACCCTTTTTGCACAAATTTCTACCATTTAAGCCACCCATAGTTGTATAAGCTTTCATGGATGATATTTTTAAATTGCATGGTCTACTTAAGTCCATTGTGTTAGATGATGATCATGTCTTCACCAACAAATTCTAATAAGAGTTTCTTAAGTCAAAAGGTGTCTAGTTGAAAATTAACACGACCTATCATCCCCAAACAAATGGTCTAATAGAAATTTTTAATAAATTTGTGAATACCTATTTGACATGTTTTTCTTTAGATTGTCAAAACCAATAGGTTCATGGTTCCTGTTAGCACTCTAGGAAGCTCTCCTAGGTTGTAGCTCAGAGATGCCTAGAAACATATATCTTCAATATCGTTCTTTGAACTATTGGAATGGATTGGGGTTTGGATCAAGTGAGATGACTATTTAAACTCTATTTTCACTCAAAACATGCATGAACACACTCAACTTGACAAGGCTTTCAACTACTAATGCTCAATAGTTTATAGATTCAATGAATAGATGGAGAAACCTGATTTTACCATCAGATACATACATAAACACATATGAATGGCCAACTACAGAAAGTAAATGAAGCTTACAAATCTAATTTATCAATGCAGAGATAAGATGACAATTATCTGGCATTAGATACAGAAGAAAATGTGAATGATCTATTCAAGTGCAAGCTTAGAACAAAGGAGAAAAATGGGAATTGAACATGTAACAGCAAAAGAAGCTTGTATTACTGGAATGAAGATGAGACGCTGAGAGGAGCAGAGTCTCCACAGTGTCCAAAATTTGAACCCCTAATACCTCTAATTTTCAGCTATTTATAGGCTTTTTACAATGCCCTTGAGCTCTCTGAGGCTCGAGGTGTCTTAATTTATCCCCTCTGTCTTTTTAACCACTTGATGCCATAACTCGACATACATGAGCTCAGAGGTCTCTTTTTCTAACAACATAGTAACCAATTTCTGGTAAATTTGTTGCATTGTCAGGTGGCTCACTTGTGCCAACGATGCTCCATGATCACTTCTGTTGGTCCAGCTGTATCGTGTTGTGGCTTTTCCCCTTCCAGCCATCTGTCTCCCAGCCTCTGTCTCTCGGATGAGTGCATCTAGCCTTTGAAATCCATGAAATGGTCGTTTTCTGTTTTACACAGAGAAACACATTCAAATTGTGAAAATCCGCCATGAACACTACTCATGCAGACTTCAAAAGTCCTTAAATCTGGTCTATTCTCCTATCGAGTCTATCCTCAATCGCTATCGCAAGTTGCTTTGGACTTGTTCTAAGGGTTTCCTTTGTATTTTGGAAATACGTTTAAAACATTGAAAATTATGTGAAAATTGGCTCCCTCCGAACTTCAAATATTATATATTTCCCTTCACGAACCCTTTCGGGTCTGGGTCTTATCGCATCAGCATTGTTTCTTTGTATTTCGTTAAATAATGAAAATATGCAAAATACATAGGAAAATGCCTTTAGGCGGATCTCAAATCTTATACAATAGCTTTAAGGAACCCTTTCGGGTCCGGTTTATCACATTGGACATCTATATAGGTATAAGCCTCGCTCCTCTGTGAAGCTCCGATGCGATTGATCGCAATTGCATATCGCTATAACCCCAGGCTGTTTGGTGAGCGCTCTGTTGTGTTGGCCGATTGCGATTCTACGATGCAATGTGGGCCATCGATCTGCGCGCTTGATCAATGGTCCACATTGACTCCGTCGATCGCCATCACAAATTCCACATAGTCTGCATCGATATTCATCAATTGCGACCGCCGATTGCAATCCACCGACTGGATCTGGACCGTTGATCGGCCAGATCTGACGGGTGCTATGCATTCATTGCTCAAGCCTCCGTTGCTCTATTTTTCACTGCTTTCTAGTGTTTTTTGCCTCTCGATAGTGTTTTTCCGCCTGTTTGAAGGTTCCCCTTATGCGATGGTTTTGATCTTCTGAATGATTTTAAGAATATTTCGAAGACTTAAAGAGTGTTTTAGATCTATTTGGATCAGCACCTCAGGGCTAACAGGACATGATGCAATTATAGATGTGAGAGTAGTATTTTTGAAGTCCGATTTATGGCCAAACTAGAGCAAGAGGAGATGTGGCCATCAGAGCTAAAACAGGGGACATTTCTGCTAAAAATAATAGCACTGCACCTCAGGGGCTAATAGTTCCAATGGTAGAATTTTGTTACAATACCATCTATCATGTCCATACAAAATGCTAGCCATTTTTATGGGAAAAAACCCCTTCTATGCCTATGTATGTCCCATGTGCATTTAACGTTTAAGAAGTGAAAACCAATATAAAGGTTGAATCCAACATACTTTGTATACTTAAGGACAATTCAATCATCACTCAAAATAGAGTGAAGCAAAAAACATACTATTAATTCTTAAAGTGTTGCTTGGTAAAAAAAGATTGAGTGTTTCTTCATGTATATCCCTATAACTAAACAAACATCTCTTATATACAATAAGCACCAAAAATGAACACCCAAGTTTTATAGGCCTGGTCAAACTCACCCAACACATTAAAAAAGTGTATGGATGAGCTCTCTTGAACCTTTCTCAAAAGATTCACATAATATTTTATATCTTTTGTTTGAATAAAATAATAAGCCAATACTATAACATGTAGATTATTAAAAAAACTAATAAAGTGTTTTAAGAGATTCACCTTTACATATTAATAATTCATATTTTATCTCAAAATGCAACGACCATAAACGTTTACTTAAGTAAAAGACTTAGTAAGAAAATGTTTACTTAAAATAAATAACAACTAAGTGAAAAATGTTTATTCAAGGAAATGTTTACTTAATGTAAATGACTTCTTAGAAAGTTAGTTCATTGTGTCCCTTTCTATATAATAAGAGGTAAATATAGGTTGTTAAAGAGTTGTTGATTGACTTATTGGTGGGCTAGTCGCAGGTGTTAAGGATAATCATTCAAAATTCGAAATGATTTCTTCAAGTTTGGGTGGAAATTCTTCTCGGGTTTCCTTTGGAGTATCAGCCATAAACCTCCAATTTTAGTCATTTTGCTAAAATAACAGAACTGGTTAATTTACTTGGAATATGGCAAACTTCCACTTTTCCCACGAAATCAAAAGGAAGTAAAACTGCAGTTCATATCCTTATCGCGTCTGAAATTCCACAAACCTTTAGTGCATTAAATCTTTGCTGTCAATCTCATTCCTCAATCCGACGGTTATCGCTTCACCCGCTCGCCAACTAGCTTGGCCGATCTCCACCGTCGATCAATCCTGCTTGATCCAACGGATAACACGTAATCTCGTGTGTATTCTTGCACGACCGATATCGGGTCAAGAGCATGCGAGAAAAGTAGTTTTCTCGTGCTACGTGTCACCCGCTAAGGGTAATCGCGTGAAATTTTAGAATACCACTTACCACCTTGAGACTGTGCAAGATACTGCTTACACTTACGAAGACCGCTCTTCTATTCTGATTAACGTCTGCGCTTGTTGGCCCGCGATGACCATTAGATCTATTGGATTTGTCGATCGGACAATTTAGATTTTCTCCTAGGTTTCTCACGAATTTGTCAGGGTTTCCTCGTTCCGCCAAGTTTAGTATGTCTCTAAATTATATTCTGATTTCGAATACATCCAGGTTATTTCAATGCACAGTGAATGAAGATTTAGATGCGACAACACAAGATTATATATAATCTAATTCTAAAGGGTTCAAACTGGAAATCAACAGAACTCAGAAATATTTCGAAGGAAATTAAAACCTCTGGGATTGACCATTCATGCACCGTATTCACAAAGACACAGAGAGATTCCAAAATTTACAATCCAATTCTCCACAGCCAAATCCCCTTACACTAATTCAAAACTTACATAAATACCAATATATACAATAATTAGATCCTAAATCAATAGATCGAATCTGCCTAATCCTAGATAATATCTAATCTGCATGATATTCTCCTCAAGACTCTCAACTAAGCCTAACTACTTGAATTAATTACAAGATAATTCAAATCCCTGAATTTTAGCTCAAATCATATCTAAAAAACTTTGCAAAGTGACAGCTAAAAGATCCCACTCCTTTGTTTGTAAACTTTTTTTTTTGTATTTTTGGAATAAAATTCGAAGTCTTTTGTCTTCAAGCCTATGCTCATGCATCACCTATTATTGTAAGATTCCATGGATATAACATATAAAAACATAGGTGAAAGTATGGCACATTTTAAATGACCAATACACTAGTAAACTATTTTGTGTGTTTCTTTTTAACCCCGAAGTTTCCATGTTAAATCTAATAAAGGATATTTTTGCGTTTCCTCTTAACACTTAGATTCTCATGTTAAATCAAGTATTAAATCTAATAAAGGATATTTTTGCGTTTCCTCTTAACACTTAGATTCTCATGTTAAATCAAGTACATGTTATTTTATTAACTTTGTAAGCAATTTTGTGTATGGCATTTAGGTTTCCATGTTAGATCTCATGTCATGGTTACAGAGGTAGGTTGGTTGCCTTTTTCCGGCCAAACCTCCACTTGCTATGTATACATTGGAATGGTACAAACATTCACGTGGTTAAATGACCATTTATAAGAATGTAGGAGCCTGCTAAACATGTGACGTTGCTTTGTATACATTGGAATGGTACAAACATCCACGTCGTTAAATGACCATCTATAAGAATGTAGGACCCTCCTAAACATGTGATGTTCAAAGATACCTGTACGAGTCAATATGACAAAAAAAAATACATGGCCCACATGACATGTATATGTACTATGCCATCACATTACATGACTTTAAAGAAAATTACAACGGTCATAAATGAAAATAGTAGTATGATAAATAATGATCTTACATATAGCACATGGGGTATTGACTATAAATAAAAGTATGGATGTAACATTGAAATTGAAATTGAAATAGAGCGAGATATGTCAGAGATGGTTAAGCAACCAGGCTATAAATATCAAACAAGTGTCACTGCAGCAGATGTCCTTGTTGGTAAAGTTAAACAAGTGTCACTGCAGGGCGATGTCCTTGTTGGTAAAGTTTTGCAGTGTCACTGCAGCAGAGATGTTCTTGTTGGTAAAGTTTTGCATTTTTCCTTGACTTGAGTACTTTATATGCAGGCTATTTTAAACAAATGTTACTGCAGCGGAGATGTCCTTGTTGGTAAAGTTTTACATTGAGTATTTTAAACGGAGGCTATTTCATATGGTTAGAAGTAGTATGAGCACTCGGTGAATTAGGTATTGCATTAAGATGTAGCTTCAGAAATAAGTAAATTATATGATCGAATATAAAATAAAAAGAAGGAAGGAAACCTCTTTTAAATAATTAATACATTTTATAAAATAGATGAACTTTTGGGAGACATACTATGTAATTGTAAATAAAAGTAATATTTGATAACTATACATTAATAAATTTGGAACAATAGTAATGTTAGGGTAATAGATTTTTATAAGAGTAAGAGTATTAAGGTTTTCAAATTTTATTGATACATACTTTTCAACGATTATATTAGTACGTATTTTTACTCTTTATTCAAAATGTGGAACAAGAACCTCATTGTTTATGGTTTTTTGTTTTGTTTTTGTTTTTGTTTTTTTTTTGTTTTTTTGGTTGTAATTTTGTATGTATCTTTATTCAAAATGTGGAACAAGAATCTCATTGTTTATGTTTTTTTTTTAAGTTCATTTTTGTATATTAATTTTGGTATGTTTAATCTATTCAATGACTTGTAATAGTTGTAATTTTTTCACCATTGATAGTTATTTTGTAAATGCATGTTTTGTTTCTGACTCGTCATATTAGAGAAGAAAGTGTAGTGAATTCTCTTGGAACCTATTTCTTAAGAGCTTAGTTCAATGATAAAGGATTTATAACTTAGTGGGTTACATTATAGTGAATTAGTCGCTTGAATAAAGAAATGGATAATTATATTCGAGCATTGTTGATCATGTTTGACTATATTTAATGATAATAGTTAGGGATTTAATGTGTTAGTGATTAGGACACATTGGTTATTTGATCAATGGTTAATGAGATTGTGAATTAGTGGATCAATGGTTAGAGGTTGTGTTGGTTAACAGGTTAGTGGTGAAGGAGTTCGTAAATTAGTAGTTGTGGTTATTTTGAATATTTTATTTAAAGGCTAATGGATTAATTATTAAAGGGTTTGTGATAGTGGAGTGATGTTAATCATATAGTGGTTAAAAATATTTTCTAAGAAAGTCAATAATAAACCTCAAAAGGGTCTCAAAATTTAAGACAGGAAGTCGGATTCCCCATTGTCATTTGAACTTATCATTTAATTATTATTTTCCTATGTTGTAATAGTTCCAGAAGGATTTAGTTTATTTTCAATTGATGAATATATCCTCTTTGTTGTGTAATATAAATATTTGTCAATCTAAGAGCTTAGATTTTATAAAGACGATGTGTGATTGAGTAGAGGATAGAGAGGACATAATAGTAGAGTGGAAGAATGACTATATGAGGTGTGTGGGGTTGATGACCCAATAAATAAAATGACATATGACAAAAATGAGAAATATACATCAAGTGATAATTTGTTACCCAATCGGTTTTCAGACGCTAGGAGGAATAAAAAATGGAAGTGTGGAGTATCGATGGTCGGGTGACCGATATCCCTGAGGACATAAGATGAAAAGGTTGCTTGGAACAAATAATGGTAAGTGATGTGAAGGTTGGATATAGAAAATGATGGCTTAATATTAGGTTGGGCAACATTCAAAATGAATATGTTTAATTGGTCCTCTTGAAGCCATGGGGCCAGGTGGAAGCTAATGGCCCGAATGTTGATGTGGCTTTGAAAGGTAGAGCTTCAATCGAGCATAAATTTGTGCTTGGAGATCAATTTGAGATGTAATTTATATCATTCGGAAGTTATATGAGCAAAAGATGATGAAAATTGTAAGTTTAGGTTATGAAGAGGTTGAATGAAGAGGAAATTTTACAACCCCATCTCCATAAAGTAACTTCGAGGGTAAATTATAGTTATCCCATGACCTTAATCAAATATTCGAGGGATGGCTACGTTACAAGTGGTGTGATACAAAACATAACTAAGGATGCATAACGAGTCTAGTATATCATTTGGTAGCCTTGTTGATTGAGTCACAATGGTTTTTGGAGAAATTAGGATGGTTTACTAGTACCAGGGAAAACAATTTAGAAGGTGAAATTTTCAATGAAAGACAATGTGATTAGAAATGTAATGGATTGTGTGTGTTATTCAATACAAGGCAATAATGTTGCTAAGTGCATTAAATATATGTGAATTCTTGGTAAACTCTAGACATTATCTCCATGAACTGTCATGGGTTAGCCTAGATGGATTATCACATGCTTTGATATTCAACGATTGGTTATTCAAGTATGCTCAGATGGGGGAGGTGGAAGTATTCTTACTATTGTAGAGTGATAATCCAATAAGATCACCTATAGTGAAGCAATCACTCTAGCATTCTATAAGGTTGAGGATATTAGCTTGGGTTCAATAAAAATATGTCAATTATGCATAGTTTCATTGATACAACTAGTTATTTTCATGCACAAGTGGTAATATCAAATTAGTTCAATGCAACAAGTAGCCATCTCAAGTCGTATGGAATAATAAAGTGTAACAAAATGTCTAGCCCCATGATAAATGGTATCAAAGCCAATTTGAATGCGTAAATCATGAAAGCATTTCTTCACCACCAACACCTATTTCATTGGGGGAGTTGATCAAATTGTATTGACAAGGATGTCAAGTATTCAAGTATGAGGGAATGTAAGAACCCAACTATGTAATGGACTATTTGAATTTACTTATCACCTTATCCTTTTCAAAAACACTAGTTAAATAGTTATCAATTAGATCATTTATTTTATAAACCTAAGCTTATAAACCTACAATTTCTATAGATTTTCATTGAAACTTGAGATTCATCCTTCTATAATTCCTACACTATAGAAAACTACTTTTTGGTCTTTGTGATTTATTCTTGATTTGACCCTATTGGTATTACTTCAACATCTAGTATAGTTCCTTTATGAGCAAGACTAGGTGATAATATTACCTCTTTTCCTTTATTTATTTTGTTAGTAATTGTTTCAAATATAATATTGCTTTTTAAATTATATTTTAGCTAATTTTTCAATTGCTACTTTTGTATTTCCATCTCTATTATTTCTTTGGTTTGAATATTCTTAGTAATAGGTAGATTATTTGGTTTGAGTTGGCTTGCTTACATTTTTTAGGGAAAGGATTGATAGTGGGAGGTGCAACATTTCCCGTAAGTCCCATAAAAGATGTGCAATTTCAAGCTTACATAAGAAAATGAAAAACCTCAACATATAGAATCTTGCCCAATTTTTTCCTTTCCAATTCAGTTTTCAAACATAAAGCTTAAATAGATAGAGATTGTAGGAAACATTAAATTAAAGAAGCCAAAACATGATAATTAAAAGAATGTTCAAATTACAAATGTTGAGATATAACCATAATTTGTGTTATAAAATGATATTATAGTGTTAAAAGTTACTAAATTTAACGTCATAGATATCTGGCTTGAAATGACATGCTGAATCTTTTACCTCTCAATGTCCAAAACGACTTCCAACTCTTATATAAACATTAAACCATCACCTTCTTATTGTAGGAAAATCTTCCAACTCTAGTATAAAACTTAAATTACGCCCTCATTATAACAAGAAGCTCAAACCAATAGGAGAATATTAAGGTCAAACGCGGACCTAAAACATTGTAGTAACAAAATCAACTTTAAAAATACGAGTAAGATTCAAGATGATGATGTCATACTCAAGAGTAACTTTTTTGTAATGAAAAGAAGAAAACTATTTTTTTATTGTATCTAGGCTTATCTCCTTATAGGTTTGCTCAGTATTCAAGTGTGAGCACCACATCCAACACATACCCACTCTGCATACTTTTGAATAGAAGCATATTGGAAAAATATTGAAAATACATGAAAAAAACATGTTTATTTCAAAACTTAACTCTGCATATCTGCATCCAACGAGTTCTACACACTTGACATTTGAGTAAACATATAACAAGATAAACAGAAAATAAGATTATTTTTATTTTTTATCTTTTATTTTTATTTTTCCCTTCAAAAATTCATGATTATTATTTTATTATTTTCCATAAGAGTTCCATTTTAAACCTCAAAATTCCCTTTATGTATGAGGACCACCTTTCTCCTATAAAAACTTGTGCACTAAGCATCAATTGAACAAATTTATCAATTTCGCTAGCCTCTTTTTTTCTATTCTTGCTCAACATAATAAATTATGGTTCTAAAAGAATATATTATTACAATTACATTATGAAAAACTCCTACCTCTACTTATTTTGAAAAGAAAAGCATCAAACTCCAACATAATGATGAAACTGATCTCAATTTATATTAAAAATTATTATCACTTTTCAATAAATGGCTCTTCACATCAAATACTCTACCACCTATGAATATAAAACAAAGAAACAAAAAAACTGATATTATCATTCCTAATAAATTAAACTTTTTAATCCCACAACCACCCACATATGAATCACTTAATGCATTGAATCACCACGATGGAAAAATTGATATAAATCCAATCATAAATTTGATGGATATAAAGGTATTGTGAGATATGATAATACACATTTTAACATATATAAATTCATTCAACTATATGTACAATGCACATATGTGATACAGACAAGTAAATAAATATATTTAAGGTATAATATAATATTAATTATTTTTTTTCAAGATTGTGAAAATATCTTAGGGTTTGATTAGGGGAGAGCCTTCTATTGTTGCGCAGGGACTAATACCAGTTATAGTACTGGTCCCACACATCCATAAAAAAATATTCATAATCCATAAAAAAGATGCACGTAATACTTTATATTAAGTTATATAAGTTATATAATTTAGTCCAAAATGGGCCCACATATTTATTGGGCCAACAAGTGTCAAACACCAAACATTAACATCACAAGTTGACAAGACATAATGTCCCAAGTACCTCGAGCTCTGAATTACCAAATAAGTCAAAATGCACTACAAAAGATTCAATTGAATTCTATTCAGGAGTACACCTATCCCATCAAACAGTCACCCACTAATTTCCACTGGAGCAACACATCCCATTGCTCAGTAATACCTACAAAAGAACAGGTGAAATGTGTGTCAGCCATATGTACATGTGTGTTTAACCATTTAACCTATTGAAGACAATAAATGACAACATTCAATTCAGGAATTAGTTTAGAAGATGCAATAAATGACACCAACCCTTTCAATTCAAGTATTAAACACACCAACCTTTTCAATTCAGGAATTAAACACAGGAAAGCATAAGGATCAACCATGAAATATTATTAACCATTTGATCATGTACAAATCAATCCAGACCACATATTTGAATCTGGGAGATGGCAATCCATGTCAATATTCCCTACCAATTAAATCCTATACAAAAAAACTACAAAACATCAACTCTTACTGATTTTCATTTCAAACATTCATTTTAGTCATCAATTGTTGGAGACATATGATCAAAGTGTTCAAACATTCTTACATTCATTCTATTCATCAGTTGCTGGAGACATACAAACAGAGTGTGTGCACAATGTTACATTCATTCTAGTCATTAGCTGTTGGAGACATACATGTTTGTTGGAGACATACAAGATCTGACCAGAGAAACATTTCTATATGAATAATAGACCCACTGATTTAGAAACCAATTTCAATGCCATTGTAACCTCAAATCTAACCCCTGCAATTCAATATCAGACTACTATAATAGCAAATAATATCCTTTCATAGTCCTGAAGATGATGCATATAAATTTATAAATTTATAATCCTGAAGATGATGCATCCCAGAGTGCAGGATCATGTTTATTCTTTGAAGGAAATGAAGCAACTTGGAGGAGATCTGTGACCTCCTGAAGGGGAATGGCCTAGGAACTTTATGAATTCAAAGAGAAAATTTTGATGTGAGGTAGATTCATTGTTTGGTTAGAGAAGCATTTGTAAATGAATAAAAAAACCAATGATTTAGAAATTCTCTTTTAATTATTAGAATATCAAATTAAGACCAGATAACTACAAGATTGTAGGAGAAGAACTACAAGGAATTAGACAATTGAGATGCAACAGATAATCATTTATTTCGTTATGAGGAATAATATGAGCAAGGTGTTTAATATCCTACAGACCGACGAATAGACATTAAAATTCTATTTAATCATGATGATAATGTAGAGGTAGCATATGACTTTATTTCATTTAATTTCCACTAGTCTGCTCATGATGGGGGAGGAAGAAGCTTGATTCCACTAGTCTGCTCATGATGGGGGAGGAAGAAGAAGTGTAGGAGGAGGAAGTGTACTTAAATGATGACCATCCCTTTAACATGTTCCCTACTCAGCTCAGAATGGTGTCTGATAATATCATGGCGGATGTGAGAAATAAATATGACCCTCGTGGCCTTCTTAAAGTTTTTTAGTTTATTCAACCAATTCTCTGATTTTCCTATGTTCTTATACTGGTCTTTTCATTCTCCTTCTTATGAGGTTCATTGTGATGTGCTTTAATTAGGACCGTTTCAGCTAGTCTTACTCCTCTGTCTCGCGAGGTTCACTTAGGTGTAGTGTTTATAACAACATCAAGTTTTCTTTCTTTCTCTGGTATCCTTTCCTTAGAGGTTTATAATCTCTTACCATTGGCCTGCTATCGTGTTGTTGTATGGGTGGAATCGTAACATATTTGTCTTTTCTTTCAGTCAATGAAAGGGATGCATATCTAGTGTGCATAACACCCATTCTCTCTCTTTTTCAATTGAGTGTGCCTTCTTTGTTTTCTGAGGCTTTCACTTGCAAGAACAAAAAGAACTAGTACTAAACCCTTAGACTTTTAGAATTTGAAAGGGAATAACTACATAAAGAGACTACAACTAAGAACCCTTACTCTTTATAGCTCTTCCTGATAATTCATATTTTTACCAACTATTTTTAACAACTAGGAATAAAATGAATGTCCAGAACAAAATGAATGCCAAGAACAATGATTTGAGGACATAGAAAGCTATGTGTGTTGAAGAAATTGTGCTATGTCAAAGTTGTTACAAAAATAAAAAGGAACACCTCTTCCTAATAACTCATATTTTTACGAACTAGGAAGAAAATGAATTCCAAGAACAAATGAATGCCAAGAACAATGATTTGAGGACACAAAAAGCTAGTTTTGTTGAAGAAATTGTGTTATGTCAAAGTTGTTACAAAAAGAAAAAGGAATAGCTCTTCCTCATAACTCATATTTTTACCAACTAGGAATAGAATGAATGCCAAGAACAATGATTTGAGGACACAAAAAGTTATGTGTGTTGAAGAAATTGTGTTATGTCAAAGCAGTTACAAAAATAAAAAGGAATAGCTCTTCGTGATAACTCAAATTTTTACGAACTAGGAATAATATGAATGCCAAGAAAAAAATGAATGCCAAGAACAATGATTTGAGGACACAAAAAGCTAGTTCTATTGAAGAAATTGCGTTATGTCAAAGCTGTTACAAAAAGAAAAAGGAATATCTCTTCCTCATAACTCATATTTTTACCAACTAGGAATAGAATGAATGCCAAGAACAATGATTTGAGGACACAGAAAGCTATTTGTGTTGAAGAAATTATGTTATGTCAAAGCTGTTACAAAAAGAAAAAGGAATAGCTCTTCCTAATAACTCATATTTTTATGAACTAGGAATAAAATGAATGCCAAGAAAAATGATTTGAGGACACAAAAAGCTAGTTTTGTTGAAGAAATTGTGTGATGTCAAAGTTGTTACAAAAGGAAAAAGGAATAACTCTTCCTCATAACTCAAATTTTTACCAACTAGCAATAGAATGAATGCCAAGAACAATTATTTGAGGACACAGAAAGCTATTTGTGTAGAAGAAATTGTGTTATGTGAAAGTTGTTACAAAAAGAAAAAGGAATAGATCTTCCTGATAACTCATATTTTTACTAATTAGGAATAAAATGCCAAGAACAATGATTTGAGGACACAAAAATCTAGTTTTGTTGAAGAAATTGTGTTATGTCAAAGCTATTACAAAAAGAAAAAGGATTAGCTCTTCCTCATAACTCATGTTTTTACCAACTAAGAATCAATAAAGAAGTTAAAATGAAAGAAAGGTTCAATGCCACTGTAACCTCAAATCCAACCCCTGTAATTCAATATTAGACTACTATAATAGCAATGCTTCAAATCTGATATTTTTCGACAGTCTGCAATAGGTCCCTATTGAGGAGAAGTAAGCTTGCAAGTGATTGAAAAAATACACTCCAATCATCAATACCATGTAACAGACCTTAGAATATCCTCACACCCTAGACAAATCAATGAAATACAACCCACAACCCTGCAAGAGAAATCTAGAAAT
The DNA here is from genome assembly GCA_031772625.1 of Pinus tabuliformis. Lineage (NCBI taxonomy): Eukaryota > Viridiplantae > Streptophyta > Pinopsida > Pinales > Pinaceae > Pinus > Pinus tabuliformis. Next base: position 463,013,934 of record CM062810.1, read on the forward strand.
AATTTTTATGTGTGAATCCTCACTGTTTCTTTCTAGATTTCTTGTTTCTTTCTGTGAATTTAATTATTCCAAACCTATTGTAGTATGAAATTTTATGTGTGAAAACCCTTACAATTATGAGTTTCAGATCCAAGATGTATTTAGTTACAATATATAGATAAAGCATTGATTGTTGTTGCTCATTGATTGCAAAGGCCAGTGAATTATCTTGTTTTCTAATACATTTTTTTAAAATCATAATTTTGTGGTAACTTTGTAGGTTGTTGCAGCCATGCCAAGAGTTTCTATTCTAGATCGTACAAGGAATAGGAGGAGGCGAGGGGTGAGGGGGGCCCAACTGCGATCTAGTGAATCAAATGAGGAGAGGGGGGGTGATGTGAATGCTCCCAATGTGCCTAGTAATATCATTGAAAAGGAAACTGTGGTTGCAGATCATTCTATTCCACCATCAACCACAAAGTCACCTCCAATCACAGTGCAAGGTGAAAGTTCAACAAAGAAAATCAGTGCCATCAGAGGCTAGAAAAAGAAGGACATGCTAGTTGTAATTGATGACATTGAGTTTAAGGGACATTCAATCTGTGCCTCTACAAAAAAACATGGTATTGCTGCCTCTAACATACATTATAGGATAAATGGGTTGACTAATACAAAGCTTAGAGGGCTTGTTACAGTTATGACTGAAGAGGAGGAGGATGAGGTGGTTGAGTGGTGTAAGGAGATGGCCAATTGGGACAAGGGTTAGAGCTTATACAACTTAAATCCACAGTAGCTCAAATCTGTCAAGGGAGGCCAAACCCCTTCAAATATGGGTTACTTGGTAAATCATGGTGGAGTGGGTTTAAAAACAATGCATCCAGACCTTGTGTTACATAGATATGAGGGCCTTAATGTTACAGGGAAAAGTGTCTACACAGAACTGCTTATCCCACTAAGGTGTGGTAGCTACCTTAGAAACAAACAAAGTAAATCTACTTTCGTTTTTCCTTTATGAAATATAGATGAGAGAAGAACAAAGAAGACCAACCTCTGTCTTGCGCTAATCTCCTAGTTCGATTCCTCTCTCTCTTGATAGTCTTTCGCTACTTGTTCCCTTGCACGCCCAGCTTCACAGAGTACCTGTAAGATCATAGTAGCATAGCACTATACAAGCACATGGATCTATAATCATAAACAATCTAGGATCAGATGTAAATTGACCATACAAATGCAGAAAACATAAATGACAAAAGAGTATGGAGGAAAACTTGAATAGCTTTTATTGATAAACAAGAAAGAGCCAAGGGAGTTACAACCAGTTGTTCTGACCCAACATCATCCTCTCAGCAAGGAAGTCCCTCTTCACCTCATACAAAGCTTAGATAACCCAACAATCTGATGTTGTCTCAAGAAACCAACATCAATTCCTTACAATATGCAAAATTCCAGCCTCTGTATCTCTCGGATGAGGGATCCATATATAGATATCTGTAAGGGAGATGAGTCAGCTTGTGATTTGATTAGTGTCTTCCCTCTGATAGTTCTTGCTTCCACTTGGAGATTGATGATCTCTTACTCATCCTTGGTCGAATTCAGAGAGGCAAGTGTCATAGGAGAAGTTTCTGGAAGATTCCATGCCTCTCCACCTCGCGGAATGACACTGCCATTTGTCACTTCTCGCCCATCGCACCCCATAGAAGGGCTTTTTGAAATGCAATGCACCCACACAGTGTATTTAGGTGAGATGCAACGCACTTTGCCTATGGAGCAGCTGAAATGATCCTGTTTTGACCAGTTCTGAGCATTTTTTCATGGAGAACTTCTGGGAGAAGCCGTAATCAGTTAACCTTGTTCCTTTAGGGGTTAGAACAACACTTTTAGGGACTTATGAGCCCTTGGTTTATGGATATTTCATGCTTGGGGTTGTAGTGCCCAAAAATGTCTATAACAGTTGCCCCCTAAAGCATGAGGTCGTTAATCTTTTGATGTCGGGTGAAATGCTTTATTATGAGGATCCGAAGTTCTTTCAAGCTGGGAGGAGACCTGTAATAAGATATAGTACAATACATTATCTTCATAATATTTTCATGATCTAGCTGAGGCGGGCATTCCCATGCTCAGCTTTATAAATTCATTTTCACGTACATAGGACAGACAGTCGTCTGAGTGTAGATTGATGATTCTGGTAGAGCCATCATCCCTTTGATTGGATGATTATCTGTGCAGCAATAATGTACATTTGACGTCTTTATTTCCCTGAATATATATCGCAACCCGGATGGATGAAACTAGATCCGGGGTCTTCAATCTCGTTCGATCTTCACTCGAAGTACAAGTCTATCCATGTGAGAGATGTTCTGGAGTCGAACATGGAAAGACCACCTGATTACCAGCCAATGATGTAAGTTGTTAACAAGTGCGAGAGGAATCACCGATAATGATAATGACCCTCAAGGTACTGCAATACAATTCACATGGTGTGAATAAAGGACTTGGCATCGAACACCATGCAAAATTTTTCGGTCGAAGGCCATTGATGTAAACCTGTCGCCGGAAGTGAGAAACTTGCCATTGAGGCATGCAAGCTTCAAAGTACTGAACGGGGTGTTCCTAGATCGACTTCTTGGATAATGAGCTGATGTCGACAAGAAGCGATCCGTCACAGGAGGGCCTTAATGAATCCCACATCAATGACACGGAACGGAGAAAATGATTTTAATGGAGGTGAAAACAATCTGATGACATAAGGTTCAGGGCGACGGTCATGAAAGAATAGAGTGTAAATGTATTGTAGTGGGTGAGACACAGGTGAATTCTCTGAATGACTTCTCTTGAACATATCGGTGACACTAACGTGATGGACTGGTATCATTAACCCCAAATGTGGATGGTGTTATGGGACCATGGTGATGTGACCGGTGAATGAAACAACCCAACCCGACTTGGATGCAGAGCGAAAGTGTCATGTTCAAGAGCGACTTGCTACCAACAAAGTTTCTTCAAGTTTTCTTCCCAATTTTTCCCCAGCCATTGCTGACTAGTACCTCTTTATTTTTGTCAAGCTTGAGGAGGATAATATATGCTTGTTCTATAATTTTCCCTTCGGGCAAACCCATCGCTATGTTTTAACGAGCCTAGCGATAGTGAAACTCGTTCTTGTCTGCTATGGACAAGTTTGTCGCTATTAAGTTTTAACGAGTTTAACGACAAAGATAAATTGGTCCTTTTCAATTTTAGAGAGTCTGAAAAGGAACGTAAAGGAAACTCCAAAATTCCTTTTTCGTGATCTAATCCCTTAAGTCCGAAAAAGTATAAAACAATACAAAAGGAATGAATTTTTGATACTTTTAACGAGCCGAACAAAACAAGCGCTCGATCTTTCTGTGTAATAATCCCTCAGGTCCAAAAAGATTAAAATCTAAAGGAGGGATAGCACTTCCGGTCGCTTTAACGAGCTGGAGAGGCCAATGGCTCGACAATCTTTTCATATTTTACGAGTCAGTTGAAAAGAGCTTAAAGGAGACTCGTCTTTGAGGAACGAGTGATAAATTTGGGTAGCAGCTGATTCCAGGTAAGGTTTGGAATTTCCCAATCACGACAGTATTACAAGGATGGCTAACAGGATCACTCTTCGCAGCTGTCCCTCAAAAGGGGTAAACAATCAAATGGAGGTGAATGATCGGCCAATATAGAGTGGAGGTGATGATGAGAACACGACCAAGGCTTTTAAAGGCTGAAGTACTACATTCACGATGGTTATTTATCGGGAAATAGTTCATTTTTTAATGAGCTTAAACGCAGGGAGAAACATTTTCTCATGGCTTATGTTTATTTTTTAACAAGCTTGAACTATGCGCTAAAACTGCTCGATGCAGGTTTATTTTTTAACGAGCTTGAACCCTGCAGTAACACTGCTCATGGCGGGTTTATTTTTTAACGAGCTTGAACCCTGCAGTAACACTGCTCGTGATAAGTTTGCATGCCCCCAGCATAATAACGCAAATCGAGGTGCATGCCCCCCAAGCTTCATTGCATTCAACTCGGTGGTTGGAATGAAGGTTTACCTTTGAGATTTGGAAAGCAATTTTGTTTCATTTTTTAATGAGGTTGACATAGTAAAAGAACTATCCTCATGACTCCTTGTTTCATTTTTTAACGAGGTCGACATGAGATAAGAACCATCCTCGAAATCCACTGTATTTACAGTATTTGATAGAAAATAAAAAACTGAAGGATGATTAAGGTCACTGGAACTATCTTCCTTACAATTTGGAAGATGGGAGCGATGGTGGTAATCTTCCCATGGTGCCCCTTCAATTACCATTGATTGAAAAATTCCTTCGTCGGTGACATGCACTCGCGACCAAGGATCTGAAGGGGTACCATATTCCTTAGACCTATCTATCCAAACGCTTGATGAGCATTGATTTGGGTTTGCCTCCCATGCTAGGAACATTGATTGCTACAATATTTCTGTTGGGCTTGGAGGCAAAACCTGCACATGATCCATGTCGATATCGTTTTCTGAGATCTTTTTAGAAGATATCATATTGCAGGTTCCTACCGATGCTACTTCCGCCAAATTGATTGGAGGTGGAAGGGCGAAAGTTCCCATTAATATAGGATCTTTTAGTAGGCCTACTCCGATATTTTGAAGTGAATGGGGGCTTCCATGGATCATTGGAATGCTTCCCGTAACTTGAGAACCATTGGGGAGGAAGTTTTGTTGATCGACAATTGTAATCCCTCCTTGAAAGGGAAATGAAATCTTCCTAAAATAGGTCGACACAACAGCAGCCATAGCATATATCCATGGTCTTCCCAATAGGATGTTGTAATCGAGATTTCCGTCGATTACCTCAACATCTATTTCTACTGTTTTCCCTCCTAGTTCAACCTTCAAGTTACTTAGAATACCATATGGGGTATATGTTCGTCCGTCAAATGCTTTTAACGTCGTCGAAGATTGGGACAAGGTTGGAGATCCTAAAGTTTTCCAGCAACTCATCGACATAATACATGTAGATGCCCCCTCATCAATAATTGTTCGATGAACAATTTTGTTGAGGGCTTTCACTTGAACGAGGAAAGCTAGTTGAGCTAGTAACTGAGGATCGCATCCTTTATGATCGAAGGATACAAGATTGGAATCCTTTGGGTCTATCCCACCAATGGCTGATAATAAAGCTTGCTTTTGGGATGGGAAATTTTGTAGTACCTCAAGAGTCGACATAGCGGATGGCGATTGGGCCAAATCTTCCACTATATTATAATGTTGTGCTGCTCTAGCACGGGGATTAAACGTCAACTTGTGTACTACTCCCTTTGGCGGTTTTATTTTCAACTCAAGACTGATGGGTGGCGCAACTTCTGTCGAAGTTGTTGTTGAACTACTAGGTTGTTCATTAGCCTTGTTATTCGACAGCTGTGGATTCCCGTAATCTTCATTCCTTGTCAAAGCATCATTTTGCTGCTTTGAGATAGACAACATAAACACTTGGGATCAGGAAGCATTTTGATTAGCAACCAGTTTGGTTCCCGGGTTTGGAAACGGATCAGTCAATACTGCTGAGGTTTTTGAACTCTTAAAGAGTTTCTTAACTTCATATTTATGTGGACAATCTCTCGTCCGATGATCCTCATTGCATATATGACACCCCGCAGGGGGTTTCCTTTGCCGAGAAGGGTTTGCAGAAGGTTTTTCAGGAGATGACTCATCCTGCTTTTGTTTTCTCCCTTTCTTTTTCTTCTTTCCCCCTGGTTTCTTCAGTTGTTTGCCCTTGTCGGTCGACACGGCATTTACCTCCGAGGCAAGAAGTTCTTCATTTGCATTTTGACTAGAAATCTTACGGGCCTTTTTAGATGTAGCCTTTGTTGATTTCGTGTTTGTAGTACCAATCATGCCATGGCTGGCATGAGAGTCATTGTTTGATTTAGGAGGAGGAGGAACTGAGAATTCTGGTCTAGGAGCATCAGGTATTTTATCGTAGAGCGTGCCAGACTGAGTGTAAATCAAGTCCAAATATTGCGCACGAGCGATAACTTGCTCTTCGGTGACGACTCCCCCTTTTGCCACATCTGATGGAAGGCAGTAATGACTTGATAAACCATTCAGCTACGAGCTGATCGGGAACATACGTTTTCACCATTCTACGACGACGTCGCCACTCATGTATATGATTGGATATGTGAGTGACCGTTGTTTGTTTGAAATTGGTAAGAAGTTCTATTCCTGTTTCGTACCTTATCGGTAACTGAAAATGGGTTAAAAAGGTTGTGGCTAGGGTACTGAAGTTGTCAAATGAAGCTCTAGGCAATTCGATATACCATTTTGCTGCCGGACCAGTTAACGTCCTCTGAAAAAGGCGAAGCCTAATCGAATCATCGTTTAGGGTGTTTGATGAACACCACAGATGAAAGGTCATCACATGATTCAACGGATATTCACCCAGATTTCCATTAAATTTAGGAATATCTGATGGAAGTTTATGTGGAATCGCTGGCCACCAAGGGGCGTAAGCGATTGGATCGTTTGTTAATCGATTTAAATCGGGTAACTCTAAAGTCGCCACGAAGGGTAACTGTTGATTCAGGTTAGGCGAAGCATACCCAGGATAAGATGGGATTGCATGAGCAGTTGGTCTTTGAATACCAGCATAATGCATTTGATGCTCGTAACTCCGGTAAGGTTGGTGGGCATGACCATCGTAAAATGGTTGATTTTGACCGTTTTGAATATACGACTACCCACTATTTGCAAAGATTTGTTGCTCAGAACCTTGGTATACTTGTTGGAATTGCGGTTGTTGGTATTGCACTAGCCATGGTTGTGAAGCCATGTGCTATTGCCTGATACTAACTGTTTGACCAAGATGAGGGGTAATTGTACCCGTTTGAACCTGTGTCATTCCACAAGTCGGCGATTATGGTTGAGTTGGAAGGTCAAGGGGCTGTTGCATTACAACATGAGAAACCTGAGGTTGGCATACAGCAGGCAGCGCTTGAACTTGCGACATCATCACAATAGCTGGCGTAGTTGGTATGCTTGACATAGGTAAGCATTGTTCCATCGAATATACAACTCTTGGTTGTTGAGGTAGTATCGATACCCAACCACTTGATGTAATTCCAGCATAACCCGAATTTTGTTGTGGACTCCCGTATGGCTGTCCTCCCAGAGGGAATAATGAAAGGGCATACTGCCCCCCATACAGTGGTAATCCGGTACTTAAGGGAATGGTTTTCCCTTGAGGGCCGGACTGCCCAAATTGACCTCCAAATGGATCAATTTGTTGAGACTAAACATAAGAATTTCCGGATATTATTCCGGATTGAAAAACAGGAACACACCATACCGTCGAAATGGCCCCTGAGTGGGCTCCTTCTAGCGATAGAGAGCTAGTTGGGATAGATGGTATACCAGCGAACATTGTTGGAGCGATAGTAGGGAGTTCTGTCGTCGCTGTGTCAGACGACACAGTCCTAGATGTTGACGGTTGTTCAGACATTTCTAGTCTATCCAAAAGATTACCTAGCGATTCTACAGGAGCTTCCGCTGGTGGTAGACTAACTTCTGATGAAGAAGGATACAGAGTGATCCCGACTCCAAATTGCGATGGAGTACTAGATGGAGGATCTTCCACAATCTCTTCTATAGCAATCAGACCAGGTGGAAGGGGTAGACCGTCAGGTCCGTAGAATATTTTTGTTGCTGAAGAAGGTATGGAATCTGCAGCGACAGATGTTTGGGGAGAAACACTCTCCGAACCGATTATAGATGGAACTGGTTCAGTGATACAAGTGTTTACCCTCAGACTAGGATCAGTACCAGTGTCCTTCTGTGGCTGCTGAACTTCTTCTGTAAAGGCAGGGATACCAAAAATGTTTGGAGTAACCGAAATCTATGATGTTGTTGGAACACTTGTTCTAACTTTAACAGGAGATTTGGAACCGGTTAAACAAGTTCGATTTGTCCGTACTAGCTTCGATTCCGGAGACAAAGAAGGTTGACTCGTAAGCCTCCGCGAACGACAGGGTTTCAATTGAATTTCTTCCACGATTGTGGATTACTCGATCAACTAAAAATAAAGGGGAAGTATGTTTCAGAATTAGATGAATTTTAGACGCTTTGACACAACTTTCTTTTTCAATTTTTAAGAGTCGAGAAAAAACAAAAGATGACTCTAGTCGCCTTCGATTTTTAATGAGCCTGAAGTGACAAGTGCTCAGATGGACCTTTTCCGTTAAGGAGTCAGAAAAGGAATGAAAGGGACTGCTCTAGAAATCTAGGTAGAGGGATTACCAAACCAATCGCAAAATTGCAGAATACTTTTTACGGTATGGCAGTCAATCTTTCCGAATGCTGTGTTCAGTGCATTACGATCGATAGGGCGACAGACACGGCTTCCTATGGATAAAGGATTAAGCCTATTGCGGTCTAACAAAATATACTCGACGATACGTGGGAGCACAAGTCCGTACTGGCACTTATCATCTCAAAGTGGAGGAATCACCCAACCATCAGTGAGAACAATAGTTACCAGGCTTTACGATGCCAGAATACGTCTCTAGCCTAGACTTCTAAATGTTGTGCATTAGGTTCCAAAGCGTTGTTAGATTCATTGAATTTATTTTATAGTTGATCTTGTTTATGAAATTTGCCTTTCAGGTTCACCGCGAGATGTAGATGTATAATTCCTAAAATGCAATCTAAGATGATAAACAATCTTTTATCTTCTTTGTGCAATGAAAATCCTAGCTACTAAGGAAAGAGAGATAGTATTCTTTCACAAAGAGCAAAGAGCACACTCTAAATGCACTGTCCTAAATCAAACCAATCAAACAGTCTAAATGCAAATGCACATGCATGTATTTGTTTTCAGCTTTCTTAGTATGTGAATGGTAAAAAGAAAGCTAATGCACAAATCTGAATTACTTTTCAAGCGACAATTACCAACAAGTTTCTTTTCGAAATAAAAAATGGAGACAATCACAACACTTTACTATTTGGAAATGAATACTTGCTTTCGACACTAGAAAAATAACAAATTTAGACCAAATACAATAGTAACAGGATAATCTACTATATACAGCAACCAAACTCTTTCCTATGACTAAAAACGACACTTGTGACACTTTCAAATCAAAGGACGACAGTACGATTACGCTACTTTTTGCAAAGGAGAACTGAAAATGACTCAACAAATACACAAAAATATTTACAGTTCTTTTGTACAAAGGAGGCGGAACAACAAGGAAAAGGGGTTTCAAACAGAGATATACTGATCACAGGCAGCAAAATTCATGAATAGAACTGGAAAGAGTGAATCACAGAAACCAAAATTGAACAATGCCTAGTCTGATCAGTGCACCTGTAACATAGGGAATTTGAAATGCAGCGCACCTACTACACTTGGGAAGTTCTCTGAATTTCAGATTCACAGAACAGTACCTGCGCTGGGCCAGAGACGAGACTTTGCTTGGGTTGCGGGCCATAGTTTGCAGTTCAGTTCATGGGTTTTGGCCGAGCAAATGGTAATCAGAAATGCAACAATTAGGGGTAGATCTAAGGAGGATCTAAGAGCTACCACAAGGGGCAATCAAAGAGTTTGTAAATCAGTTTTTTAATTTATAAACAAATCCCAGAGATTGACTGAAGCGCCATTTATCTACTTTGCATTTGCATAGCAAATGCAGTTCGAAAGCTACCTGGCTCGACTTCAGGCTCCATCTGTAAGTTTATAAAATAGACAACAAGGAAGATAAACAAACAAACTAATTCGTCCCCAGCGGAGTCGCCATTTTGTTACAGAGAAAAGTGTCTACACAGAACTGCTTATCCCACTAAGGTGTGGTAGCTACCTTAGAAACAAACAAAGTAAAGCTACTTTCATTTTTCCTTTATGAAATATAGATGAGAGAAGAACAAAGAAGACCAACCTCTGTCTTGTACTAATCTCCTAGTTCGATTCCTCTCTCTCTTGATAGTCTTTCGCTACTTGTTCCCTTGCACGCCCAGCTTCATAGAGTACCTGTAAGATCACAGTAGCATAGCACTATACAAGAACATGGATCTATAATCATAAACAATCTAGGATCAGATGTAAATTGACCATACAAATGCAGAAAACATAAATGACACAAGAGTATGGAGGAAAACTTGAATAGCTTTTATTGATAAACAAGAAAGAGCCAAGGGAGTTACAACCAGTTGTTCTGACCCAACATCATCCTCTCAGCAAGGAAGCCCCTCTTCACCTCATACAAAGCTTAGATCACCCAACAATCTGATGTTGTCTCAAGAAACCAACAGCAATTCCTTACAATATGCCAAATTCCAGCCTCTGGATCTCTGGGATGAGGGATCCATATATAGATATCTGTAAGGGAGATGAGTCAGCTTGTGATTTGATTAATGCCTTCCCTCTGATAGTTCTTGCTTCCACTTTGAGATTGATGATCTCTTACTCATCCTTGGTCGAATTCAGAGAGGCAAGTGTCACAGGAGAAGTTTCTGGAAGATTCCATGCCTCTCCACCTCGCGGAATGACACTGCCATTTGTCACTTCTCGCCCATCACACCCCATAGAAGGGCTTTTTGAAATGCAATGCACCCACACAGTGTATTTAGGTGAGATGCAACGCACTTTGCCTATGGAGCAGCTGAAATGATCCTGTTTTGACCAGTTCTGAGCAGTTTTTCATGGAGAACTTCTGGGAGAAGTTGTAATCAGTTAACCTTGTTCCTTTAGGGGTTAGAACAACACTTTTAGGGACTTAGGAGCCCTTGGTTTATGGAAATTTCATGCTTGTGGTTGTAGTGCCCAAAAATGTCTATAACACTTAATAGAGATAGGGATTTAAATCTATGCCCTGCAATTGTGTCCAAGTTATATAACACTTTTTCTGCTGAATATGAGAAACACTCATATGCCCAGACCATATATGGAATTGTGATGAAATAGGCTTACAGGCAGGAAGGAATTGTGGTATGCAGGTAGTTGCCGAGAGAGGGAGAAGAAATATGCCTAATATTTTTCCTAAGAGCATGGAGTGGATCACTATTATTTTTTGTGTCAATAAAATTGGTTCTTCAATACCAGGATTTTATCTATTTAAAGGTAAAACAGAAGTAAAAAACTATATACAAAACTGTGAACGGAGTGCATGCATGGATGGCAAAGGAACTATTTCTGAATTGACTTTGTCACTTTGCTACATTTGTACCAGGTGGTGTCTTGCCTGAAAACAAACACCTACTGATTTTAGTTGGCCATGGAAGCCACATGGTTGTGCAGACAATTGAGGAGGCCAACAATTTTGGAATTGACCTGTTAACATTGCTAGATCATACCACTCACAGACTACAACCCCTTGATTTCAGTGTGTTTGGGCCTTTCAAGAACTATTTCAGGGTTGTGCGAGGTTCGTGGATGGCAAAGAATCCAGGGGTGGAAGTAAAGAGGTTTGAGCTAGCTGAGCTTGCAAGTAAAGAATTTAAAAGAGCTCTTACACCTTCTAATATCAAGGTTGGATTTAGGAGGACAAGTATATGGCCACTTAATGTTGATGATCTTATGCATGATACCGGTTGTAGCTAAGCATTTTATGTGGAAGGTCAAGAAGCAGAGAACTTACAAGACCATGTTGATGGCCAAGAAGATGTTGTTATTGCTGAAGGTATAATGTCCCTTTCTAAAGGGAACTTCTATGGTAATGCTGATGAACATGTGAGTGAGACGAAGTTCAGTCATGAACCAATTGTCAATATCAAGGAGGTTGTCACACCCATTGAACCATCGATCAATTATTCATGTGGTATTACATATGAGGCATTTGATCAACATAATGAAAATGCAAACTTGATTTCAAATGATAATGCAACAAGATTAAACAATGAGCAATTGAGCATGCCAACCCAAGTAAGCCCACCATCATGGTTGGCAGAGTCCATGATGAATATCAACACACACAATGTGTCTACCACCAATACATAAAGCATGAACATGCCTTCACAACCATTAGAGTTGAACACCGAAATTGTTCATTATTTTGTAGACGATGGGTCAATGGAAGAGGAGCCTATTCAGCATGAAGTACCTGAAGAAGACAACAATGGGGACCAGTCAGTTGACCTTGAAGTTTAAAGCCAAGTGTTAGGTCCCAAGGAGCATGGGACATCAAAACAGATAAACCTTGGTGCATTCCTAAAGTTACCAATAGAGAGAGTGAAGACCTCATCAAGGCACTCAACATCAAATTGTCTTCGTTTGGGGAGGAGTTCATAGTTTCTCACATCTAAAGATTATATGAATTTATTGTTTGAGTCTGAACATAAAAAAAATGAAATTCAGGAATCTAAAAATAGAAAGAAGGAGTTGGCCAAGGAGAAGAAAGCTACAAGGACTGCAGTAGCAGAAGCTCAAGCAAAGGAAAGGTTGGAAAGACAAAAAACAAGGGAAGATAAGGAACATCATGAACAATTGGCAAGGCAAGAGAGGGAGGCAAGAAAGGTTCAACATTTGTTGGAAAAAGGAGTAGGGGTGACAAGCACAGAAGACTATGGTCCAAGCCAATTTGAGGCAAATAGAATGTTTTCCAACACACTAGACCATATTGCAGAGCACACATCATCATACCAAGACCTTATTAACATCCAAGTCCCTCGTTATCAGCCAGGGGTAATGCCCACCTCTTATACCCCTACCAATGCAGGTTTAAATCCTAACTTTGTTTTTATGACACCTGCACTAAGTGTTGGAGTTAGTAACACAAGTGGACACTTGGGCTACTCAGTCCCTCCATGGCTACAAGGAGGAAATTGTAGTCAAGCATATGGCAACATTCAGGCATATCCTAATAAACCAATCTTGGGTAGTCCACCATACTTGGGTCAGGCAGGCAACTCAACAATTTTGGGCAATGTAGGAAATGGAGGCCATCAAACATAGGGGTGGAAATACATAATTTTTGTAACCACATTGCAATGTAAATTTTGCAAGGATGCATTATGTTGATTGGTTTAATAGCAGAAACTACACTTCTACACAATTAAGGATTATCTAGTTCATCAAATTAAGGAATGCAAATGATAAAAAATACCATTCTCTTCTACACAGTTACATCAATTTTTACTTGATTTGAGAATGTTTGTTAATGGTCATTGTGATGATCAAGGAACAAAGGTAGATGAACAAAATTATTGAATTTTAACTTTATTGTGATAATATGATCTGTAGATAATTGAACTATGTTTGGATAATTTGATCAAAGTTAGATAAACTGAATTCAAGAATTTGAACTCTGTTGAATTTTAATTTTAATTCTAATCTGAAAAATATTTTTATTTCGATGTCAGGTTTTTATGTTTTTTTCAATCATCAAAATCTACTCTTTTATTTAGAGAAAATCACTAACCCTAAAGCAATGAATCACTAACAAACAAACAAGCTAACAACATAAATGAATCTAAAGCAATGAATCACTAACAAACAAACAAGATAACAACATAAATGATTCTAAAGCAATGAATCACTAATAAACAAACAAGCTAACAACATAAATGAATCTAAAGCAATGAATCACTAACAAACAAACAAGCTAACAATATTTTACTGCTAATAATTTAAATGCATTATACTGCTGACAACTACTAACAACATTATATTGCTAACAACATTAGAGGAGGGATGCCATTAGGCGAACGGGTCCATTAGACCAGCCATTATGCCACATAAAGCAGGTCAGGTGGCGTAAGACACTTGTCCTCTGTTGGGTCCTAGTGATTACCCCATTACTATTGTAGTTATACCCCTTATTTATATTGTTGTGCCCCTATTACCCCCATATTGTTATTTCTGTGCCCCATAGAATCCCTCTATTGTTATTTTTGTGGCTTTATATTATTATTGTTAGGTCGACTGAATTATATTGTGACTCCTTAGACTCCTATATATAGAAAGGAGGTTTTGTCATTTGTATCATCCAAGAATTGTTCATTTATGTAATGTAAAGGAGGTTGCCCCCTCGAAGAGGCTGAATTCTAAGGCATTGGTCTTTCTTTTCTATCTTTTCTTGAGCTGGTTTCATAACATTTGGTATCAGAGCTTTGGATTCTAGGGTTTCGCTGCTCCAAACAGGTCATCGTGGAATTTTCGCTATAACTTTTTTTCTGTGACGTTTCAGAAGTCGCAAAAAAAACCCATTTGAGAAGAAATCACGCTGAACCTTGGGTCTGAATTTCAGAGCTTTTCGCATGATATTTGCGGAGATATGATCTGAGGAAGTTGGTCTTTTTGCAGACTCCTGAATTACATTCAAAACAGGTGACCTGGGGAAAATCGTCATAACTTTCTCTCTGGGGATCGGATTGAAATTTTGTAAGAAGGTACAGAAAGAGGACGGACTGTAGTTTCTTGTGGGTGTTTTTCAGATCCAAAGGTAGAAACAGTGACTCGTGGCACGTCGTACAAGTTCGCTCTACTGAACTAGTCTATAATCAAGTCACTGTGGGAGATTTCGCATAACTCTTCCTTGGAGAATCCAATTTGGGTCAGACTTGTGGCATTGGAAAGAGGAAACAGAGAGCTACTACAGGTCACAAGTTCAGAACTAGATGATTGGAAAGTACAGAGATACATCAGAGGCAATATCGAGCTCCTACAAAGTGAAAAAAGGTGTGTAGATTTTTTTTTAATTTTTGCTTAAGCTTGGTTTGAAAATTTATTTTGAAGGAATTCAAAGGGCATAGTAGAGCATTATTATCGGTAACTGATGCCCCGAGGAAAGAAAATGCAAACACCTAGTAAGGAACCTGAAAGCTCTAGCATGACTCATGAAGAAGAGGAAGAAATGCTACATGATATATCAAAATTACAAGAACAAGTGCAACAAATGTCACGCTCACAAAAGTTAACAGATGCTAAGATAAATGTCGTGGAAGCTAAGATAAATGGCGTGGAAGCTAAGATGAATGGCATGGAAGCTAAGATGGACAATTTGAAAATAGATTTGAACACAAATTTGAAGACAGGCATGGCAGATTTGAAGACAGATTTGACTAATTTTCTACAAGAAATACTTACTAATGGTGAAAAGGTAGTAAAGGAAACTCATGATGAGAACAAAAGAAATGTTAATCATGATTCCATAGACGCTAATGTTGGATCGAAGAATCACCATATTCCAAAAATCGATATGAGGAAGTTTGATGGCAAGGATCCCGCCACATGGATATTACAGATGGAGCAATTCTTCGATCTCAATAATGTGCAAAACACACAAAAGGTACGTATGGCAACTTTATATTTGGAACCAAATCAGTTTGTATGGTATCAATGGCTTTGTTCTCGTAAACAATTTATCACTTGGGCAATTTTTACGGAAGAATTGATAGCACATTATGAGGATACAAAAAGCAACACTTTTTTTAGCCAATTGATAAGTCTCAAACAAAAGGGTTCAATAATGGAGCACATTGAGGAGTTCCAAAAATTGAACATAAGGGTAAAAGATATTCCAGAGGAGCATAGGATTGATGTGTTCATAGGGTCTTTAAAGGATAATATCCAACATGATGTGCGCCTTTGGGAACCTGATTCATTAGAGAAGGCATTCAGGTTAGCAAGAAAAATGGAAAGCAAAATTATGGCAACTAGGAAGCATACCATTCACAACTATAAAGACGGAAGTGTTGTTGCCCATAGTCTTCCACAACCTACAAGGTTGACACCACAACAATTGGAAGAAAAAAGAGCAAAAGGGCTTTGTTACAATTGTGATAGCAAATACACAAAAGGTCATAAGTGTGCTGAGAAGAAATTATTCTACATAGATTGTGAAGAGGAAGAAGAAAAGGAGCAAGAAAGGTCAAAAGAAGAGGATATATTCCAGGAACAAAGCCTAGATGAAGAACAAATAAATCCGACCATATCTTGTAATGCATTGGCGGGAATTACCACTCCTCAAACCATCAAGATAGAAGGACAAATCAAGAAGAAAAAGGTAATAGTGTTGATTGATTCAGGAAGCACCCACAATTTTATTCATTGTAGGGTAGCAAAAGAATTGAATTGCTTCCTATATCCAGCACCAGAGTGTCAAGTGATGATTGCAAATGGAGGAACAATAAATTGTTCTGGAAAGTGCCATAATATCAAGCTATCCATGGGAGAATATGTATTGACTAGCCCAATGCTTTCCATTCCAATGGGAGGTGCTGATGTTGTACTAGGAGTCCAATGGCTACAATCCTTGGGTACAATAGCTTTTAATTTTCAAGAACTTTTCATGAAATTTTCTGTGGAAGGAAAGGAAGTTGAATTAAGGGGTATTGCAGGGAAACCAGGAAAGATAATCAGCTCTAATGGCATGACAAAGCTTCTAAAAAAGGAGCAAAGAGGTGTAATTGCACAATTATGTTCGCTAGATGTTTCCACATTGGAATCATCTATTTCTCCAGATCTCCAAAAAGTCCTGGACAATCATTCCAAGGTATTTGAGACTCCCAAAGGTCTCCCACCTATGCGTGATCATGATCATGCTATTCATCTGATTCCAGGAAGTGTTCCTCCAAACATCAGGCCGTACAGATATCCATATGTCCAAAAAAGTGAAATTGAACGTATGGTTGCAGAAATGCTAGAGGCTGGTATAATTCAACCGAGTCAAAGTTCTTTCTCAGCTCCAGTAGTATTGGTGCACAAGAAGGATGGATCATGGCGCATGTGTCCAGATTATAGGGAGCTCAACAAGCTCACTATTAAAGATAAGTTCCCCATTCCTGTCATTGATGAATTACTGGATGAATTGCATGGATCAATTTACTTCACCAAGTTGGATCTTCGTTCGGGATATCATCAAATCAGAATGAAGATTGAAGACATTCCGAAAACGACATTTAGAACTCATGAGGGTCATTATGAATTTTTGGTCATGCCTTTTGGCCTTACCAATGCACCTTCAACATTTCAAGGTTTGATGAATTCAATTTTCAAACCATTCCTTAGAAAATTTGTGTTAGTATTTTTTGATGATATACTAATCTACAGCAAGTCTTGGAAGGATCATGTTGAACATGTTGACAAGGTGCTACAACTATTGGAGGAGAAACAATTATATGCAAAAAGATCCAAATGTTTCTTTGGAGTCCAGGAGGTGGAATATTTGGGTCATATTGTATCTCATGAAGGAGTTAAGGTAGACCCTAGCAAAATTAAAGCCATTAAGGAATGGAAAATCCCCACATCCATAAAGCATCTGCGAGGATTTCTTGGGTTGACAGGGTATTATCGCAAGTTTGTTAAGAATTATGGGAGAATAGCAGCACCTCTAACAACATTATTGAAGAAAGATTCATTTTCATGGACTCCGGAAGCAACAAAGGCCTTTAAACATCTTAAAGAGGCAATGTGCCAAGCACCGGTCTTAGCTACACCGGACTTCACAAAAACCTTTATTGTGGAATGTGATGCTTCAGGAAATGGAATTGGTGCTGTTCTAATGCAAGATGAAAGACCCATTGCTTTTGAAAGTCGTCCAATCAAGGGAAAGTTTTTAAGCAAAGCTATTTATGAGAAGGAAATGTTGGCAATACTCCATGCACTTAAGAAATGGCGACCCTACCTAATGGGAAGACACTTCAAGGTAAAAACGGATCATGATAGCCTTAAATACTTTTTAGAACAAAGATTATCCTCTGAAGAGCAACAAAAGTGGGTCACAAAGATGTTGGGTTATGACTTTGAAATCATCTACAAAAAAGGGAAGCAAAATGTGGTGGCAGATGCACTCTCAAGAAAGGATGAGGATGTGGAAGCATTGTTGTGTGCCATTTCTATTATCCAACCAGATTGGATAAACGAAGCAAAGGAGGAATGGAAGAATGACGAAGAAGTGTGGGCACTTATTCGAAAGCTACAACAAGATTCCAGTACTTCTGATACATTTAGCTGGCAAAATGATTCGTTATGGTACAAAGATCGCTTATACCTCTGTAAGAATTCCCAGCTAAAACAAAAGATTCTTATGGAATTGCACACTTCTCCCTTAGGAGGGCACTCAGGATTTTTAAAAACTTACCACAGGGTTAAGAAGGAATTTTTTTGGGATGGCCTTAAATCAGATATTCAAAAGTTTGTGGCGGAATGTTTGGTTTGCCAACAAAATAAAGTTGAAACAATTAAGACACCGGGTCTATTACAACCTTTATCCATTCCAAGCCAACGTTGGGAGGAGGTTTCAATGGATTTTATCACAGGTTTACCCAAGTCTGAGGGAAAGAGTGTCATCATGGTGGTAGTTGACAGACTTACCAAGTATGCACACTTTTGTGCATTATCACATCCATTTAAAGCCAGTACAGTTTCTACTGCATTTATGGAAACAGTTCAAAAGCTACATGGAAACCCAAAGATTATTGTAAGTGACAGAGATCCCATTTTCACTGGAAATTTTTGGACAGAATTATTTTCTTGTCTTGGTACTCAGTTAGCTCATAGCTCATCTTATCATCCTCAATCTGATGGGCAAACTGAGATAGTAAACAAATGTTTGGAAGGATATCTTCGTTGCTTTGTATCTGATAAACAGACACAATGGGTCAAATGGTTGCCTCTGGCTGAATGGTGGTATAACACTTCCTTCCATACAACAACAAAAATGACCCCATTTATGGCACTTTATGGGTATCAACCACCATCCATCACATCATATTTAAGAGAAAATTCTAAGGTTCAGGCAGTGGAACATCACATCGAACATCAACAACAAGTCCTCCAACTCTTAAAGGATAACCTCGTGTTGGCACAAAATAGAATGAAACAACAGGCAGATCAACATCGCAGTGAAAGAAGTTTTGATGTAGGTGATTGGGTATTCCTACGGCTACAACCATATAAGCAAATGTCCCTAAAGCAAGCTAAGAAGGATAATAAATTATCACCAAAGTATTATGGTCCGTACAAGGTGTTGGAAAAGATTGGTACTATGGCATACAAATTGGAGCTTCCTGCAGCTTCTCGATTGCACCCAGTTTTCCATGTTTCATGTTTAAAGAAGGTTATAGGCGACAAGCTCCCAGTTCAAACAATATTGCCAGAACTTGACGAGGAAGGAAAAATTATATTGGAACCGGAAGCAGTCACAGAAACAAGAACTCGACAGCTACGAAATCGATCAATTTCAGAGTATCTTATCAAGTGGAAAAACTTATCCGCTGAAGATTCCACATGGGAGGATGAGAATTTTATGCAGAAGTATCCAGAACTACTCAAGCGTTGAGGACAACACTTTTTTGAAGGAGAGGGGCATGTTGGGTCCCTATAATACTAGTGATTACCCCATTACTATTGTAGTTATACCCCTTATTTATATTGTTGTGCCCCTATTACCCCCATATTGTTATTTCTGTGCCCCATAGAATCCCTCTATTGTTATTTTTGTGGCTTTATATTATTATTGTTAGGTCGGCTGGATTATATTGTGACTCCTTAGACTCCTATATATAGAAAGGAGGTTTTGTCATTTGTATCATCCAAGAATTGTTCATTTATGTAATGTAAAGGAGGTTGCCCCCTCGAAGAGGCTGAATTCTAAGGCGTTGATCTTTCTTTTCTATCTTTTCTTGAGTTGGTTTCATAACATCCTCCACCATGCAACACTTTTCCTCAATGCATCATGACCGGTTCAACCAATTTAGGGCATGTTAAGTCCCCTCGACATCACATTCAATGACTGTTGTTTCATCGGCTTCCTTATTCTATTTGGGATGTTTACTTGTTTGTTTCTGGTCCTGGGTACACAGTTCCATACAAAAACATACAATCCCTAAAGCTAATTTACAATGGCACAGAGTAATGCACACAATAGAGTAGTTAAACCCATAAATAATTCACAATGGCACACAATAACATATAATAGAGGTGAGACTCACCAACATGAATTCCTCCTGCTTGAATTTCTGAGAATACAAAGTTACATAGATCAAAAAATTGATAGAAAAACATAAAAAATCATGGAGAATCATCTAGAAAGTAGTACAGAATTTATAGAGACATCTTTATAACACAAACACTATTTCTAAATTTAAACTCAATTAGAAAGTACTATAACCAGAAGTAATTAACACACTGGCAATAAAAACTTTGAATAAGAAAACAGTTTCTTCAAACCAATGACAGTTTCTTCAACATAACCCCCTTGTACTTAGAAACCCCCTTGTGCTTCTAACATTTGCTGCAGGGTAATAATTCACAAATGGCACAGAGTAATGCACACAATAGAGTAGTTGAACCCACAAATAATTCACAATGACACACATTAGTAATGCATGGTAATGTATGAAAAATTTCATGGAGACTCATCTAGAAACTAGTACAGAATTTATAGAGACATCTTTATAACACTAACACTATTTCTAAATTTAAACTCAATTAGAAAGTACTATAACCAGAAGTAATTAACACACTGGCAATAAAAACTTTGAATCAACAGAAAGTATGGTATGAATAGAATACAATAACCCTATATGATATGGGCTTACTACTCATTAGATCTATGAGCTGTAATCACACTGAAAGGGATAACCCACCATATAGTATATGATTTGATTATGTAGATACAAGGGATAAGTATGATACAGGGAAAGTAACAAGCATCTATGATAAGAACCAACTTGTAAGAATAATGTGATTGAGTAACCTATCATATATTATGTAAGTACTTATAGTTATATAAGTTGTACTACTAGCTAAGCATTGAAATCATGGAAGTGATACTAGCTTAGTTCTGATTACTTATATGCTTTATATCTTGATTAGACTGGAATCATAAGATTATATTGAATATAGTAACCCTACAACATGTATAGTTACTAGCCATATCGATTCTCCTTTATTCATAGTTATTGCCATATCTATTCATACGACTAATCTAGAACATTGGTGATATATAAGCAGTTAGATTTCTTATGTAGAATACCATCCATTACTGCCTAATTGACTCTTATTAAGTGCTATATGCTTTTGTATGACCATTATTATGGGAATACAGGGACATTCAGAGCACACATATAAGGGAATAGGCCACTAGTCAACCTAATGATATATCCAAGGCTACTACTTATACTAATGGCAGTACATTAACCAAGTGAAGTTAGCTATATCACCAAATATAAGCTATCTATATAGTACCAATCCCATATTCATCAGTAAGCAACCCTTTTGGTTTCCATTGATTTGACTACTATGTCATATTAAAAAAATTCATGGAGAATCATCTAGAAACTAGTACAAAATTTATAGATACATCTTTATAACACTAACACTATTTCTAAATTTAAACTCAATTAGAAAGTACTATAACCAGAAGTAATTAACACACTGGAAATAAAAACTTTGAATCAATAGACAGTTTCTTCAAACCAACGACAATTTCTTCAACATAACCCCCTTGTGCTTCTAGCATTTGCTGTAGGGTAATAATTCACAAATGGCACAGAGTAATGCACACAATAGAGTAGTTGAACCCACAAATAATTCACAAAATTCAAGACTTCTTTGCCATTACAACTCAAATATGAAAATAAATATATCTCCAATAAACTAAAAATCTGGCTCCATCTTGGACACTCAGCGTGCAGATTAGTTTGACATGAGTGCCTATCAGATTTTTTGAGGGTAATTTCATGAAAAGCCCCTAGTAATGGTGGGAATTTCTATGTTCATTAAATTGCATTTCAGTAAAAATGGAGGAATTGAGGCTTTTGGATGCGACCAAGAGATATGGAGAACAACAAATAGGATATATTTCCATCTTACAATAATCTCAAGCTATGGAATGGATGTGACCAAGAGATGGGTTTTAGTGCAGCTGAACGATGGATTGATAAGTGCATAAACCCAAACCTTTCAAAACAACACCCACTATCATTTCAAAATAATCCCTACACTCAGAGCTATTGTTCGATGATAATCCCTTTCTAAGGAGCCATTGTTCTCAAACAAGACTATCATTAGTTTGCAAACACCAACATTAAGAGTCTATAACAGAAGCATCACATCTTAGTAAGTGATTTGTTCCTAATGACACACAGTAATGCACACACAATAATGACACACAATAATGCACAGTAACATGTAGGTTGATGGTAAACCCACAATTTATATAAAACCCACCAAAAACCCACAATTTACACAAAACCCACCAAAAACCCACAATTTAGAGAAGCTGAAAGTGTTCAAAAACACAGGCATGTAAGCAAAAAGGCACAATAATCCAACAAGTTTAATGTGTTAAAAAACACAAATACTCAGCTGGTAGGACAATGTCCTACCTTCTTTGACGACTTCCTCCATGCCAGTGCACCACAGGAACCCCAGCTCTAGCGTACCACAGGAACCCCAGCTCCAACTCCAACTGCAAAGCACACAGTGACCTGCAAGACAGGCCTTCCATGGGGTTAGACTGTGAAAAACTTCCAAAAACCTACATAAAATGAGCAAAAATCGACTGTTTAGCTCAGAAATTTAATTGATAAAACCCTTCGGAGCACGAAACTGGCATAATCTGCACTGAGCCAAGCTAAATCCACCACAGGGACCTCTGCAGACGAATAACTAGGTGAATACACCATACGGGGAAGAGAAATGGGCCCAATATTGCAAACTAACTCGTAGACAACATCCTCACAGCCTCTCGAAGCAGCAACAGAAAGACACCATAACCCATTGTTTGCAGGGCCAAGGACGGGCATAGATGTGAGAAGAACACCAACAATGCTGCGCAAATACCAGGGGGGAGAAACAAGCAAGTAAACGGCCCGAACATAATAAGGAAACCGACGGAATACTAGCCGTTGAATGCGATGTTGAGGGGACTTAACATACCCTAAACTGGTTGAACTGGTCACGATGCATGGAGGATAGGTGTCGTACAACACCTCACCTGGTTTACATGGCATAAAGGCTGGTCTATGTGGACCCATTCGCCTAATGGCGTCCCTCCCCTATAGTTGAATGAAAATAAAATTTCATTCTTGAAATAGAATATGAAGGTTATTAAAGTTCTCACTTAATAATTACACAAAATCTTAAGGAGATCCGTTAGATATACAAAATCTTACGAAAATATGAATGCATTCATTTCAAAATTCTAAAGTTGATAGGACTCTCCGTTTCCTAGTTAAGTTACCTTGTGATTGAAATTCAATTTTCCTCAACCTTATTTATACTATTTCATCTTACTGTACTCTTTTCCAGAAAAGAAAATTCGTCTTTTTCATTAAGCATAAAAGAGTTCAGTCATTGAAATTATTCCGCAAAAGAACCGAGGATAAAATCAATATATTAATAGTACATACAACATATACATAGATACATATGACTTGAAAAATAAACCAGACATATAGCAACATTAAAAGTTGTAAAAACACAACTGATTTTACCCAAAAAAAAAAAAAAAAAAAAAAAAGAAAAGAAAAAGAAAAGAAAAGAAAGAAGCAGCCACATGCAGTCAAAAGTTAAGCCATAAAAAACTCTCAAGCTACCTGCTAAAAAGAAAAGATCAATAAACCGACAGAAATTACTGTAGTAAATAACCCGAGGGAAAATTAAATCTCTGTGCACAAGATGAGTGCCCTGATGGACCCTTCAGGGTACTGTACTTATTTGTATGGTTGTGTATATTTCGCATGGTGTTTATGTAAATAGTTTTTTATCAATTAAATTGTGTTGGGTTACAATATTTTATAAAATTTAAGTGTGCCTACATATATTAATATACTTGTTATAATTTGTCAATAAATATAGAGAAATTTAAAATTTAATTTACAAATTAGTTGAAATTTTCTCATAGGATGTGTCCAATTTATTGTATTTTATCGTGATTATAGATTAAATATGTTTTAGTTTTATAATGAAATATTATGTATTTAGTGAAAACTAGTTCTCTCTTTCTAAGTGTTGGGAATTTAGTTTTTATATGTTTGGGAATTAAGAATGAGAATAAAACATTTTAATTGGGTATGAATGATTTTGGGAGTTTTGAAGTTTGAGTTAATTTTTTTTGTGAATCTTGAAATTTTTTTAGAATTTTCTATCTAAATTTAAGTATAAAGATTTAATCTAATTATAAAATATTATATTTTTGATAGTTTTTTAAATTCTTATATTTAATTATTAAAATAAAGCAAAATAAAATTTTAAAATTTAAGTATAATAAAAAAATCAAAATAAATAATATTAATTTTAACATTTACTTTAAAAATACAAATAAATAATATTAATTTTAACATTTACATTAAAAATACAAATTCATTTATTATAATAGAAAAATGAAATGAAAAACATAAAAATACTACAATTCATTTATTATAATAGAAATTTTATTTTATTAAAATTTTCTTTCATATTTTTTATATTTTTTTATATTATATTAAATTAAATATTTTTTTAAAGTTGTTCTAAATTTCTTTTTAATCAAATTAAAGAAACATTATTCTTATAGCATTAGAGAAATTTTGAAGTTCTAAATGGCCTCGTAAGAAATATTATAAAATAATAATGAAAATAATATTATATTACATCATTAAATTTTAGGGGGAAAAAAGAAAAAACTAATTTTTCGACTCGTATATTCATCTTATCTTTCTATGGTTTTACTCAAATTTTGAGAGAGAGCACTCGTTGGGTGAAAAATTTAATTCCTCATCCAAGGAGTACCCATGTTGCATACTTTTGTTGGACCCTACTATACGAAAAATGAGAAATACGTGGAAAATGTGATTGCTATCACATTTTTCATGTATTTCGCATTTTTTTTATTTTTATTTTTATTTATTTTTATTTTATTTATTTTTATTTTTCTTTTTCTGGATAAAGACTATTCTATTAAAAAAGATAAAAATATTTACAGAGAGGATTAAACCTCTGAGGGGGCCGTAGCCTGCCCCACCAAAGAGACTTATGCATATAGCAAACTTTAGTCCTTTTACATAATTGAGAGTTTTTGAAGCAAGAATTGAAGTGAGCTTGAGAGACAAAAAACTAGACTGTCCTATAGTTGACCTATGCTTCAGAGGTAGCTAATCACTTACAGAAATACTATCCTTTAAAGCTGCTATTACAAAAAGATCTAAAACCTGACTTTTGACCTGAAGACTGTAACAATTCATGCTGATATCAAAAAGAAGCCTGAGACATGCATAGAAAGGACCATGGAAACATAACTTGAGTACTAAAAATCAGAAGAGGGACTGTTGTCATGGCATTTTAAGCCAGAAGTCTTTAATCCTGCGGAGGAGAGCCTGTCGCGTCCACATTTGCCTGGTTGGGGGAGCCAATCCAGGTCACCATTTCATTGTCTTCAGCTCCCATCATACTGCCTTCTAGGGGAATAACAAGATTCAGAACGCTTCCAGAAAAGCGCACTGGTTCACAAGCAAGAATTTTCTCTTGTGGAGAAGTTGACTGGGGTTGAGGGGCTTCCTGAAGGCCATCCTCATTCTGCTTGGAATTGTCATTGAGGACTACTCCAGCCATGTCACCCTGAAATTCACTCGTATCCTGAGACTGAGACTGAGCCCTGGAGGTGTCATCCGAGCTCGTAAGCTCATCTTCCTCCTCCGAGAAAATTACAGTGATAGTGGTTGAGATTAAAGGCTTATTGAGCCTACTTCTGAACCTGAACCGGGTAGTTTGAAAGGAACTATTCAGAGAGGGCCAAGAATGATCAGAAGGCGGAGAGGATGGAGAGGCAGAGGCTAAAGGAGTGATGCTCTGAGGGGCAGAGCCACCACGACGCCGAGAAACGCCACGAGTACCAGAATTTCTTCCACGCCGGGGGACGCCGCGACGTTGAGCCATTGCAGGGTGCGCAGGCAGCTTAGGTAAATAGGATGACCGAAACTGGAGGGAAGGCGACCAGACATAGGTGGAATAAACCAAGTTAAGGGACTAGACACAGGCGGAATAAACCAGGTTAAGAAACCAAGCACAGGCGGAATAAACCAAGTTACGAAACCAGAGGGGCTTCCATACACCCTGAACAGAGCATGGGTGCAGAAAGCATAACGAGCAGAGGAAGACAGGATTGCAAATGTCAGCTGCAAACACCAGAGAGCACGCCATGGTTAAATCACTTGGCTGAGGATCTCGAACCGAATGAACATTAAATGCTGTAACCAAAGCCTTAATTCCACAATCTTCTCCTTTCATATCAGCTGATAACGAATTCTGTGGACTGCCGGATCCGTCCAAGTGTTTGGACAGCTGCCGCGGTTGCATGCACTGTAATTAACAGGCAGTAATTGCACCCGCATCCGGGGGTGTAGCCTCCTTCTGATACATGTCATTTTTTACAATGGTATGAAAGTCTGAGAGTTGGTTCTCTGAGGCTATGCTGGAGAGAGGGCCTTCGAAGAAATCCATTTCGGTGTCCACTCCTAAATTAGCAAGAAAGTCCGCCAACTTGTTCCCTTCCCGTCTGATGTGTTTGAAGGAAATTGCTTGGTGATGAGAAAGCCATTGGTTTAGAAGCTCAAGTCTTGGAGCCATTCTCCAGCTGCTGCTGACTTTATGAATGGGGGATCCTTGCATAAGCTTTGTGGCCATATCTATGATAATTTGTGAGTCCCCTTCAAAAATCAGAGGAAAAAAACCTCTGTCTTGAGCAAGATTAAGCCCTCTCCATAATCCTTCCAATTCCGCTGCATTATTGGTGTTCCAGCCTTTTGAGCCAAAAAATGTTAGAAGGGGAGTGCCCTGATGATTTCTGAAGGCTCCGCCAAATCCTGCTTTCCCAGGATTACCCCTCGAAGCTCCGTCAAAGTTAAGTTGAAACATGTTTATTGGCGGCGGAGTCCAACTTGTTGGAGGATTGTGATACCTTGTGGAATTGTTAATAGAAGAGAGCGGATGATCTAAGTGAATCTTCCAGTTGTCCCAGATAGTTTGTTCCTGCGGGATTGATGGGAAATCTTCTTGGGACCAGGCTTTGATAGACAGGGTTTCTTTAATATTTTGGTGTAATCCGGTCCATATCTGCTCAATAGACAGTGATTGATTTTTGAAGATTCTTCTGTTTCTCTCTTTCCAGATATTCCACATTAGTAAACCAGGGATAAGCTGCCACAGTGTGTTTAAGAGTTTGCTTTGATATGGCTCTTGGCTCCAAGTGCGAAGAGTGCCTTTAATGTCCCCATGCACTCTGCCTTCTTTTTGACACCGGAATGTAACCTTTTCCCACAATTTCCTTCCTAGCTGACAGGTTTGCATTAGATGTAATGCTGATTCCTCTGCCTGTTTGCAGTTAGGACACATGGAGGGCCCAGAGAAATTCCTTTTTCTGAGGTTGTCCCATGTGAGAATCTTGTTATGAGACAAAAGCCACAGAAAAGTAGACACCTTCGGCCAGTTAGATGAATTCCAGATCTTATCCCATAAATTATCTCTGATTATCCTGTCCTTGATAATTACTTTGTATGCTTCCCTGGTGGTGAAAATGCCTTTCTCCTCGTATCCCCATCTGAGAATATCCATTCCTGCCGAGGAGAGGATTTGTCGTTTTTGAAGTTCTGAGGAAAGAGAGAGTTGAATTTGCTCCGTGCTATGCGGTATAATTTGACTAGCTGTTTTCCATTTTCTGTATTCTTGTGTGGAGGGTGAGTCCCAAAATTGACTCACCTTATCGAACTGATTTATATCTTGATCTGGAAGGTTGGAAAGAGTGTCTCTGAGTTTTGGAAGCTGCTGCCATGAGTCTTCCCAAAACCGTGCTGTGTTGCCATTCTTCACATCCCAGAAGCTATGCTTTTGTATTAGATTTCGGTGTTGAATGGCTGAGTTCCAGATGACTAAACCTCTACTCACTTCTAAAATTCTGATTCTATCCTCTATGGGTGTATTGTTCGCATATTTCGCTGTCCATAGGAAGGCCCAAGGAGTGCTGGGATTTGAGAGCCACCTCCACCAAATTTTGGCGCCCATTACCATATTACTGTGCTCTGGGTCTCTTAGCCCAATACCTCCAGCTTTCTTTGGGAGACAAACATTCTCCCATTTGACCAGAGCCCACTTTCGATTTGGACCTGAATTACCCCATAAGAAGTTGCGCTGAAGCTGCTTTATTTCTTTAAGAACCCACTTAGGTGCAGCTAGAATAGAGAAAAGGTAAAGAGGCATGGAATGAAGAACAACTTTAATGAGCACCAGCCTGCTGGCCATGTTAAGAACTCTGTGGGTCCATAGGAACAGTCTTGCTTCAAGCTTTTCTAAAAGGTCTTTCCATGAGGAATGCTTGAGAGCAGAGGCAATTAAAGGAGCTCCCAGATACTTAGAAGGAAGAGATGCGATGGTAAAGCCTAGAATGCGGGCAATGGCTCTTTGGGTGGGAGGAGGGGTATTAAAGAAGAAAATCTGAGACTTGACTTTGTTAATGAGGGCTCCGGAAGCATCAGAGAAATTTGAAAGGATGGAATTGAAGGTACGAGCTTCTTGAACAGAAGGATGACCAAAAAGCATATTGTCATCCACGAATTGCTGATGAGAATAGGAGGGAGCATGGTGAAAAGAAAGACCTTTGAGGCTTTGAGAGAGGAGAGCCGATTTGATGCTGCGTCCTAGTCCTTCAGCTAAGATGACAAACAGAAAAGGCGAGAGCGGGTCACCCTGTCTGATACCCCTAGAGGGACGGAATGTGGGTGACGGGATGCCATTGATGAGAATAGAGAAGAACGAGGAGGATAAAAGATTAATGACCCATCTAACCCAGGAAGGGGCAAAACCAAAGGCATTTAGGATTTTTTGAATATATGTCCAACTTAGACTATCAAAAGCCTTAGATAAGTCAATTTTGAGCAACATACCTGTTTTTTTTGAATGCTTGAGGGAGTGGATTATTTCATGAGTTAAAATAATTCCATCCGTGATCTGCCGGCCTTCTACATATCCAGATTGTTCTGGAGAGATGATAAGGGGAAGCAAAGGTTTCAATCTGGAAGCTATAACCTTGGAGACAATTTTGTATATGATGTTACATAGAGCAATCGGTCTATATTTGTCCGGAGTATTGGATTCCTCTGCTTTGGGGATTAATGCAATGAATGTTGCATTCAGACCTGGGTACATCCATCTCAAAGTACGTGATTCTTCAACAACTTGCCAGACTTCCCATTTGATTAAATCCCAGAAATTGTGAAAAAAGTTGGAGGTGAATCCATCCGGTCCCGGCGCTTTCCCTGCTTTTAGCTGATGCACAACAATCTCAACCTCCTGAAGGCTTGTGGGCTTGAGAAGGAGAAGATTATGATCTTCAGTGATTAATTTGGGAATATGTCTGATGACTTTATCAATGGCCTCTGTTCGATCTATGTTAGGTTCTTGATGCACCTGTTTGAAATATTTGAGGAACTCCTTTTCAATGCCTTCATGGGTTTCAATTCTACTTCCTTGATCATTTTTGATGTGGGAAATATGATTGTTCATTCTTCTTTGCACCGTAGTTTTGTGAAAGAATTTCGTATTCTTTTCACCATCCTTCAGCCACTTAACTCTTGATTTTTGCCTCCAAAGAGTTTCCTCCTGTAAAGCCCTTTCAAGGATTTGATTTTCTATGTATTGCTCCTTCTTGGCTAGCTCTTCAGAGTGCCCTTCTGTGATGATCCTTTGCTGAATGATTTTCATTTCTTGATTGAGGGTTTCCTGAGCTTTAAAGATGTTGCCAAAAGTGGAGTGGTTCCAGCGTTTAATTTCCCCTTTGAGATATTTCAGCTTCCGTTGGAATATAGACATTTTGGTGCCATCCGAAGGATTGAACTTTAGCCAAGATGCTCTGACGAATTCATTAAATTCAGGATGAGATAACCAAAAAGCCTCAAACCGGAAGGGGCGCCTAATACTACTGCCGGGTCGATTCCAATGGAGGGCTATTGGCCAATGATCAGAGCCTGAAACAGGAAGGATAGAGGCGATGAATTCTCCTCCTAAGTGAGTTGCATTGTCTGATATCAGAAATCTATCGAGACGAGAGGCTATTTGGTTTGGTTCTGCCCTCTTGTTGTTCCAAGTGAATAGGCCGTTATTTGAAGGGAGATCAATCAGCCAGTTGTTATGAATGAAGTCTTTTAATATGGATCCATCTCTATTGATTCTGCATCTGCCTCCCTTTTTTTCCTCCATTGTTGCTATCATATTAAAGTCACCTCCGGATATCCATAACGGGTGCATCCTCTCTGAGTTCAGTTGCGTTAAGGTGTCCAGAATTTCAACTTTGTGCAGGGTTTCCTGAGGGAAATACACATTTGTCATATGGTCGTAGATATTGGTGCCAATTATGTGAAATATAGCTTGAATGAAATTTTTATTTGCATGTATGTTGTCCAGTTGAATCACTCGCGCATCCCAGAGCACTGCAAGTCCTCCTGACGCACCTTGAGCATCAACAGCTGTTACTAACCCTCCCGGCCAGGCCTTTGCTGCTATTTTTTCCAAGACTGTCGAGTTACATTTTGTTTCTTGCAGAAAGAGAATGGTAGGTTTTTCCTGCATGAGCATGTTTTTTAGTAGTCTTCCTTTTCTTGGGCTGTTGAGCCCCCTAATATTCCATGAGATCAACTTCATTGAGAGGGTTTGGGGTTGGCATTGAAGTACTTGGTTAACTTGGCATATCGGCCTGATTCTACCAACACTTCTCCTATCTTGATGGTTCTTTCCAGAGTGGTTTTCCTTCCCCTCTTTTTATTGTCTTTGGTGATGAATTTCCCATCCCATTGGCTGCCAATTTGAACTCCTAGCGAGTATTTTTTTTGGGCTCTATTGAGGACTTCGACTAGATTATCCACTTGTCTATCAGGTATTTTGTTGAAGTTTCCCATTTTACATGCTTGTTCTAGGCCTAGAATATCCAGCTCGCTAATATCTATAGATTCCATGTCCTCCTCCATGATCTGAGGTTCTTGAAAGTTTCCATCACTTTCCTTCTCGGCTTCTACATTGGGATTTGTATCATCTATTTCCATTCCAAGGAAGCTCCAGGTTTTTGAAGCAGTTTTAAGGTGATTATCCGATTTTTCTGCTACCTTTTCCCCTGTCTTCGATTGAGATCCTTTAATCTTTTCCTGACTGGTTTCTTTTTCATTGGAGGGTGTGTTATCTGGATCTTGCATGTCTTCATTGGCTAAGGCTGCAAAGCTATTGCTTGTCGAGGGTTTTGATGGGTCAACCAGAGTAATCTTGGTAGTGGCTGCTGTTTTTTTATTTCCCCTTCTGCGATTCAGCACTTTAGTGAAACCATTCGGCGTTGGATTTTCCGAATCCATTTGAGAGGAGGGCTTACTATTCAACGGACAATATCTATAGAGGTGTCCTAAATCATGACATTTCTTGCACCTAAAGGGTACATGCTCGTAATCAATCAACTGTATCCATTCAACATCTTCATGAAAAAGACTTACCGTGTCAGGCAGAGCTTGTTTGAGGTCCATGTAAACACAGATCCGGGCATATGAGGTGTATCTGTACGACTTCGTTTCCTCTACTACCTTGACGAACTCGCCCAGAACATTACCAATCGCCTTGAGGGATTCCTCTTCCCAGTATTCCAATGGCAGAGAGTACAGCCTGATCCACACAGGCACGCAGCTTAAGTCTTCCTTATCTGGATTGAAACGTTCAATCCATCCTTTGAGAAACAGTCCCGCAGAGTTAAAGAAGTAAGGCCCTCCATCTAAAACTCTGTTTCTGTCTTCCAGGCAGTTGAAGACTGCAGTAAAAAACCCCTTTGGCCCTAGATGCAAAGTTATGTGTCCTTTTGGATGCCATTTGACATTAATCCAGCTTCTTAACGCTTTCTCATTTGGCCATATTCCAATGAATTTGCCAATCAGAGCGTGATCTCTCATATACTGTATTCTGGCATTGATGCGATGGCTGGGTAGCTCCACTTTTGGCCTGTGCGTGGCGACTGGCTTGCATGTGGAAGAACTGACTTTAGGCTTGTCTTTCTGTGCTTGTTCAGTATTTGCCTGCTGGCTGCTTTCAGCGTTTCTGTCATTGTGCCTGTTTTCGCTGTCTAAGTCCTCGATCCGGCTCTTCTGGTTGTCGTTTTTTGGGGGAGGCGCCCCTCCCTCCCCCTGAGGGGGGTTCATGTTTTCCTTCAGTCAAAACCCACGGATATGAACCTAAGAATCTTCTGTGTTCTGCAGAAGACGATCGCTGTCAGGAGGGCCTGCCGTAGCAGGTATTGCTGAAACCCTAAATCGAGTTGCAGAGCGCCTATCAGCCCTTCCCGCTCCTTTGTGGTCATGTATTTCTCATTTTTCATGTAGTAGGGTCCATCAAAATTTTACAACATGGGTAATCCATGGATGTGGAATTAAATTTCACATCCAATAAGTGTTCATGTTTGGAATTTGAGTAAAATTGTAGAGAGATAAGTTGAAAATACGAGTTGAAAAAATAGTTATTTTTTAATCTTTTTACCTTTTTACTCCAAAAATGGTGAATCATCTGCATAGTTGACATCATCATGTTGAATTCTATTGGTTCTTATAAAATTGATTTTGGTTGTATATTTTTGTTTTGAGGCCTATTTTAGACCTCAAAATTTATCTAATGCCAGATACGTCAGCCACAGCTAGAACAATTTTCAACATAACACTACAATTTGTACCAAAAAATAATAGGGAAGACTACAATGACCAAAATAAGAATTGTGGCAACCCAAAAGCTATGAGAACAATTTTACATCGAGATGAAACTGATGAAGATGAACATTTCAGACTCAAATAATATATAGAATATGAACACCTCGAACCATAACAATATTGTGCCCAAAACCAAAAGATCAACCTATCCAGCAGTTGTACATCTGTAGGTCAACCACACTAGACGTAGAAGCCTCCAGATAATAGAGCGTCCCACCATTTAAGCCCATGTGCGTCCATATCAAACCCAAGCACCAACTAGACCCACATAGAAGACTAAAACACATGCCTCAACATTGAAACAAGTAAGTCCATCTCCCAAACACAAACACCACAACTAGATTGCATCAAAATACCTAGGTTGCATAACAAGTAGAGAAACCATGATACACCCATCAAACATCAAAGTGAACGTCAGAAAAGCCTAACACGAACTCTGTAACAAAAGATCACGAAAACACATTTGACCAATACTTAATCCTGGTCAGAAGAGATTATAGTAAGGTGCTGCACGTTATCAATAGGAGGGTCAATGTGAGCCCTGGGGCACAACTCAATTGGTTAATCTGAGAAATGTGAAATCATTGAAAATCGAAAAACCAGGTTCAAATCCCCCCCTGTTGTTACTTGGGCTACGAGGAGGACATATCATAGCCCCTCAGAGGTTTAGTAGTAGTTACGTGTCAGTTCGGTGGTTGGGTTCCTTTGGGTTACAATAAAAAAAAGGAGGGTTAATATGATCCCAAGGGTCTCTAGAGGGTCAGTGAGATCACTCGAGGAAGAATATGAGACAATGAAATTTTCCACCAGGTCCAGATGACACTCGACACTATCAAAAAAAAACCATTAACTGCACAGTATACATTTAATATCCTCCATGGCATAAAACAAATTCTAAGTCTCAACTTGTTTGTCCTTAAAGATTAAATGAAGCAATGTATCTAGTTGTTGATGCAAAGTAAGAGAATACAAAAAATATAAACGTTTTTATGAAAATCGCTAGGATGTGGTACCCTTCGGAGGTCCAAGGCCGATTTCCAAAGCTCAGAGTCAGATTGATAGGGACAATTCTCAAATTTTTTTTCTTCCAAGAATATTTCTCTCCTCATTTCTAGAGGAACTGCATAAAAGAAGTAACCCACTAAATCAAATGCAAATAATTGAGATCATTTAATACCAGAAAGTCCCCAAACCTCCCCTCCTACTCATCATTCGCTAACGTGGAGGCATGATGCGTGAGATGGGAGAGCAAAGCCAAATAAGTACGTAAACCATGCCCAACAAAAGAAGAAGACAAACATAGAAAAACCTCTCTTTCTCCTAATCGAAAAACCAACAGATCATCCCCCCAACACCACAAGAGAGGGATAGATTTGAGAGAGTAGCCTAATTCAAGGAAACATAAGGACATATGACTCGAAATCCCCCTGATCCAAACCAACTTGTGAAGACCAAGAGAAAATATATAAAAAAGAACAAAATTCCGCCCCTCAACACGAGGAGTTCTACAAATAATGTGAATCCAACAAAATATGAGAGAAAACCTGAAGTGATACAGAAAATGAAAACGAGACCTTTAAAAACCCAACAGAACCAACCCTTGTACAACCAAGACAACACCCTTTTAAAAAGAAAAGACGCAATTAACCTGATGCACACATAAGTGGACAAGACACCTGCTCTATCCACAAAAAAATAACTACAATAATATATGTACAGAGCTATAACAAGCCACACAATGTGATTTCGAAATACAAGAGGGATATTAAACTATATACTTTTTTTATTTTGTAAAATGTAAATTATATGTATAATTTAAATAAAAATTATAAAATTGTTTAAATAAATTCTCTTTTATGCCCCCCCGATCAAGGTGCCAGCCATAAAAATGGCCTCTTTGGGATCAATTCCATGATTATTACCACGATAGGAAGGTATGGAGGGTGGTCTTGTTACAACCCTCACACATTCGAACCATATTGCAATTTGGCATCACACATGCAGATAATTAATGTTAGAAGGGAAGGTCGAAGGGATGCCTCCGTGCCAGGGTTTTATGACGGTAGCTTTCAATTCTCACGTGGAAGTATTCTTGTTCTGGTAGCTAAAATGGTTACATGGTTCTTAGTGATCTTGAGGGAGAATGTGAGGGAGTTTCACATGGTTTGCCACCCTGGTGTAGACGAATCCCTTCTTCCTATGGTTAATGATAATGATTATGTTATTTTTCTAAGTCTCCCTTATATTCCTTCCCCTAAGAGCAAAGTTCATTTGATTTATCGATGGGGAAGTGTTTATAATTCGAAACCTGGAGTCAAATCGAATTTCATCCATGAATTCTGGAAGAAAAGTTGGTTTTTATGATGGGTTGTCTGAATACTGCACTATTGTTTCTGTCTATTTTGGAATCTTGCTATCTCGCATGGGGATGTAATTGAGTTTTCTGGTGTGGAATTCAATATATATCCCATGCATGGATGACTGTGTTTATTGCCTTTCTTGTTCATTGTTTTTGCTGGTTGTTAAGAATCAGGGTCTCCTGGGTAAGGTCCCTCCTGTTTTGACTTTGTATCTTGCCTTAAGATGGTTTGAGGAGGCTTGGGTTGATGTTTTCGGTCTCTTGTGGTAGGCCCAAATCATTCTAGGGTAAATTTTTGGGTTTATAGCCTTAATACTCATTGTTATATGGATTTATGCTGTAGTATCCTTACAAGTGTACTTTTATAGTGTGTGTACGAGGACTTTAAGCTTGTTATCTACTTCGAGCTCGAGGTCTTGGTTTTCTTGTCTCAAGGGTTTCATATCATTGCAATGTTGGTTTATGTAGCAATATGGTTCACCCCTCCTCTGATAAAGGCTCATCTGCTAATGGAGGTCGTGGGCGCGGTGGAAATCTGGGGCAGTGTCGTGGCAGCAACCAACCTCATCCTTACTAAGCTAGGGGTAGGGGCCGGAAGTCCACTTCGAGGCTCATTCGAGACTCAACTCAGTTATTTGATACAGGTTCGTTAGTTAATATCGAGTTGGGAAGCATAATTAAATCAACTGGCAATAGGTGCAGAGATAGATATGGAAGAATGACGAGACTTGGTACCAGACCCTAGTCACTCTAGAGGCAGGACCTCTCAATATAAGAAAATTGTCTACCTTTATTGGCTAATGAAGAATATTATGGCCACAACTTTGGCAAACTCTCCAGCTGGCTCTTCCAAGACTAATCATGGACTACATGAAATTCGTAAGAAATTTCAACTTATTCAGTTCCAGATCCAGCAATAGAATGTCTGCCTTAGTCGCATTGAGAAACATATTCCTTGTCTCCCTCAAACATAAATACCTGGTTAGAGTGCGAAAGACCCAGTGCCAGTGGACTCATTCGATGAGTAGCAGTTTGCTTGGCTTAGTTTTGGCTTTAAATTTTGTTATATAGAAATGAAGAATCTGCAAACTATACTATCTTGTTTTAGTTATTTAGATTCTAGAGGGCTTAAAAATACCCAGATATATATAGTTTGGTTAGACAATCTAAAACTTTTTTGTTTTTAAATGGCTTATAATGCAATTAGGTGGCCAACAAATCTGGTTTCCCTCTGGGTAGGTTAAGGCCACCTAGACATTTGAATCCTGGTTTTAACGTGCATTTTTGAAGAAAATGAATGAAAAAGACCTCCCAAGTTACAAATAAAATTTCTCGTTTATGTCATAAAATTGTTTTTTTAGTTGTTTAAGAGTTATTTTTCTTTAGACTTAAGGAAACAAGTTAATGGCCCAAGACCTAATAACATCTCCCACCAGTGAAAATTTTCCCCCTATGGACCACCAACATGATAATTCCAGATAGTGTGGTTTCTTTTAAAAGGAATCAGCTTACATTTGCTAATAGCAATTTTGACAACTAAATTATAATAACAACAAACAAACAAACATCAATAATACATACTCTTATTATCCCTGCGGCCGTAAGGAATAACACATTCGAAAATGCCTTGACCTATCAATTATCCAAGGTTGACAAAAAATTAAACCAAATTTTCATAAAGTGAACATTATAATTTTTTTTTTTTTTAAACTTTTTAATTTGATTTTTTCAAATTTTCATTGGTCCATAGAATTGAAGCCTTATTGAGCCATCATTTGTTAAGCCGTTGGATTGCATGGATTACCACTGTCATCGCAGACCATATAAATATGAGATACTAGTGTCAGTGCAACCAAAACATGATGGGAGTGATCTAAATATGATGGCACTTATCACTGTCGGAAATGTAATTTTCGATTGTTAGGCGAGGAAGCCGTTGTTGAGGCCACGAGAGCGTGAAAGTTCTGAGTAGGTTCGCGCTGAGTTCACCACTGGTTCACCAGGAGTTGGCTATCAAAGATAAACGAAGAGACATAGCAAGTAGCAAGCTTGTGATAGAAGCCCGTGCTTAAAATTGGTATTAGAGCCAGTAATGTCTGGTTCAAAATGTCGGTATTCTATCCCTAAAACCCATATAGAATGGATTCATTCCTGAAATCTATTTCTTTTCGTGAATTATAAGACAGAGAATCTCTGGCTGAAGAAAGTCCACTGAGAAATATGTTTGCTTCAAGTTCAAGTCGTGTCTTAAACCAAGCTGAACTTGAGCATGAAGAAAGTCAGCCATCTGCCTGATGGGAATTACCTGCCATAGCTCCCTCAGAAGTATATAATGATATTTCTGTATTTCATTTAAAAGCTGCCACTAGGATTAGCATAAAAGAGTCTGTTAGTCAAGTACAAGAAAACTCAGATGTTATTCAGGCCATACCTTTATTAAATCCCAAAGCTTTATAAGCAGAGGCAAAAAGGCTGAACACTAAATATTTGCATTTAGGATGCATAAGAATAGGAATCAGCCCTCTCGTACATCAAGGATTAAATACTTTTGTGTTAGCCGCTGTAAGAGATCTTACACATAACAAGTATACTGATTCCTTGATTGGCGGAATTGTTGCACCACTTTCACATGGCCCAGTCTATTTTGACTGTTTCCCGAATTTCTCTATCTATACTTTTGATGAAACCATTGACCAGATCCTACAACTTCAAATCCAAACCATTGGTTTCAATATGCATTAGAAGAGAAATAATATTGCCATACAAACAAAAGGCTGTTTTCGTCATACCAATACATTATGGCCAGCCATCCGCCATACACCCAGTCGTGACTCCAAATCAAGTGTTGTTGTAATGACTGATGCTAAAA
This sequence comes from Pinus tabuliformis, assembly GCA_031772625.1. Classification (NCBI taxonomy): domain Eukaryota; kingdom Viridiplantae; phylum Streptophyta; class Pinopsida; order Pinales; family Pinaceae; genus Pinus; species Pinus tabuliformis. The sequence continues at coordinate 463,051,836 of CM062810.1, forward strand.
ATCAGAAAATTGAGCATCAAACAATTCGTTGGGAAGACTTGACTTTCCTTGAACACTGGGTAGTACATAACCCGCAGCTTCTCATTTCAAAAAGAATCACATCTCCAGATATTAAGGAAAATCAATCTTCTGCAGTCTTATCCTTTCTGAGAAGATCTACCATAGATTGCCAAGGTATTGAACAAGCCTGTAAAAATTCTAAATATTATAGGGACCCTTCTACTGTAGATACTGCATGTTCCAGTTCTTCTTCTTGTAAACATATTTCCCTCTTTGAATTTGCACAGATTGTTAACTTCACCTCCCTTGAAGTTAAATGTTTAGAATGCCAAAATATTGTCAATTTGCTTACGCTTGCTGAAACTACAATTCATGCAAACCATAATCCCAGATCTGGCATAGCTCCTCCATCAACCTCTATAAATCCATGCCCCAATCCTAAATGTTCAGACATACCCTTTCCTCATGAACAAGAGTCTGATCATGTCCTTATGATGCATGAGATCATTACTTTGGAAGGAGAAGATCCAAGACTAACTGAAATGATGAGTCTGATGAGACCAGCTAAGCCCAGATATGGTTTAGGACACCTTGAGCAAGCAAATGGCCTTATCCCTGCATGTAAATTTGGTCCAGTCCCTCAAGACTGCAAAAAGCCTGCTGTGATGGAAATGCACAAATTCTTTTCTCTTATGGATGGATGTTTAAAGTCTGAAATAAGTGCCAAATGGATGAAAGAAATGCTTAATTGGGATTTTTTCACCAATCCCCAAGCAAAAGAATTTGATAAGACTTATACCCTAGAAGAGAAAAAGAAATTTGATGAAGATTGGAAGCATTTCATGGAAGTTACTAATTCATGGATATCTTTTTATTCATGGAAAGATAATGTTTCCCCAGTAAATGTTTTAACTGGGTCATCCTCAGCCACTTCAGATAATAAACATGCTTGGACTGCATTAGATGGAAGCAAAATAGAAACTCCATCAACATTTCCTCCATTCAAAGGAATTGTTATTGGAGAAAACCAAAATGCAGCAAAATCTATCCCACTTGTGCAGAAAGATGACAATGCCTTAGGCATTGATGGCAGAATACAGAAAGCAAGTGAGCAGCTAAATTGGACAAACACAACAATGAAAGGCTTAGAAATTAATATAGCCAAAGCAGCAGATGTGAAATAACACTTTGATACTATCCAAGTATCAATAAATGAAGTAAATAAGTGCTTGAATAATGTACAGTATGATTTTGTTGTTATTCGCTCATATGCTAAGGAATCTTTGTCAAAAATAGAAGGAGTAGAAGATAAATTAGTTGATCATCTGGATACAACTAAGAATCTTATATCTAGTTTGGCAAATAAAGTAGAAAACATGAATCTGTCAAAGACAGAAAGACCAGTTCCTAACTCCTTTCTTTTCAAAAGAAATATAAAGATGCAGGATCCTGTCAAGCCTGTTAACAGATTCCCAACATTATTCCCAAAAGAAGTAGCCACTTCTTCAGAATCTGAGGCTACTGAGAAAATAACCATTGCATCCTTATTCAAGGATGAAGAAGAAGAAAGAAAAGAGCAGAAATATCCTGATACGCAGATCTTTCCCATCTATGAACCGCTTGAAAGCAGGTTCAGTAAATATCCAGCACCTGACCTTGAAGGCAAAGATAAGCTCCCTGAAGCTCATACCTTTTTCCCAGAATCTCACAGAGAATGGAACATAGATAGCATGAGCGTTGGTCAAATCAGACAGCTCATAGATATGATGTACACTGAATACAAGCTTATGTGTCTAAGGGGAAAAAGCGAGATTGATGCTTGCAAGACAATTATACAGTGCTTTACAGGCACACTTCTCAGGTGGTGGGAGACAGAGCCATCTCCGAAGCTCATAGCAAAGATGGAAGAAGAAGTTCTCAAAGATGAAAATGGAGATGTTATACATAATCCAGATGGCACCACTATTAGCAACATGATAGGAGCATTGACATCAATGATCCTTGAACACTAGTGTGGTAGTGAGACAGAAATTGCAAATAAGAATGAGGTCATTCTTATGAACCTGAAATGCCATAAAATGTCTCAGTTTGAAGACTTCCACAGAGATTGGATGTAGCGGATTTATGAAGTTAAAGATTCAAAGAACTTGTTATGGAAACAAGTTTATCTGACAACCCTGCCATCCAGATTTGTAGACTACATCAGATTACAAGAAGTCTTTCAATTGCCATTTGAGTCATATACATGGGGAGAAATATATGCTCACATCACAAAGACCCTGGTAAGTCTTTGTACTAGCTCCAAAGTCAATAAGTCTTTAGAAAAACTTTCCAGACTCCCAGACAAAAAGTCCATTTGCAGCAAATATGGACTTACAACAGATGACGCTTTAGTTAAAAGAAGAAAGGCAAAGAAAAGGGAAAAAAGGGAGTACAAAGAAAAATTCTACAAAGATCGCAGGAAATATCCCAAAGGAAGAAGACAATATCCCAAGCAATCTCGAGGACAAACCTCTAGGGCCAAAAAGGGATATTACAAGTATGTTCCCCGAACACACTACTATAATCCTTCTAATATCCATTTGCACACATCAAAGCAAGAAAAATGGAATAGCCTTACATGTTGGCTATGCGGTCAAACTGGACATACCTCTTCCAGATGTCCAGAAGGTGAAGATTCAAAGAAAAACAGAGGAAAGAAATCTCAAGCCTTTGTTCAAAGAGGAAAACAAGTCAAGCAAGAAAGTAAGGGACCAATGCAATGTATGAAGTGTGGCTCTCATACTCATAAGAACACTGTCCCAATGTGGTAATTAGAGAAATAGCTCAACAACACTAGATTGAAGAATCATCTTATGATTCTTTCAGTTCTTCTTCTGCAGAAGAACTACAAGCTCATATACACCAATATTCAGATTCTAATATCTTAGAATGCTTTTGTTATGAATATGATAAATGTGCCTGTCAAGTCCAATATGATTCTGATTCATAATTATAGTGAGTCCAATGAAGAAGGGGAAAACCTTAAGCCCCAAAAAGAGAAAGTTCTAATGGTTGCAACTGAAGAAGATGAGATAAAATTTTTATCTCAGATCCGAGCCATGGAAGATGGTGAAATGAAGAATCGCCTGACTGAAGCATTCATGGACCAGCTCAAATCCAGAGCTTCAAAAGATTCAGGTAAGAAATCTTTATTTATTGATGCCTCATTTGAAAGAAATACTAAATCATTTCAAAGGCACCAAGAGAAACCTGACAGGGTGAGATCTCTCACCTTGGGAGAAGTGAGTCGCGAGATTCACAACATCAAGTCAGAAATCTCTGCTATGAAGTCCCAGATTGCAGAGTTAAAAAAGGGTAAACAAATAATTAATAAAGCAGAAGAAAAAGATGAAAATCAGTCATGGGATACTACCCAATACAACAACAAACAAGAACTTGAAGTTGCTGAAGGAATTAAAGATCCAAATTTTTGATTTAGAGAAATGAGGCTTCTAACTATCTCCTACTAGCAGCATCATGTCAAAGTCAATATCTGCATCAGAGGAGAAATGTTTGAACTAATGGCGCTTCTTGATTCAGGAGCAGATATAAACATTCTCAATATAAAGACCATTCCAGCAAAATATTGGGTTGCTACAGAAAGAAAAGTGGTGGGCTTAGGTGACAAAGTGCTTAAATATGAAGTACCCAAAGCATCTCTATTCTTTGAGTATCACTGTATTAATTTAAAATTTGCAGTTGCAGATATTCCTGTTGATTGTATCCTTGGAAATGTCTTCTTAGCAGCTGTAGAGCCTCATGGCTTATTAAGGTTAAAAGGTGGAAAAGCTGGTTATTTCATATCAGTTCCTACATCTAAAGGAACAAGAAAAAAGATTGAATTACCATACATTTCAAATCTAAGGATCTCCACCATGGTCTAAACTGTGAAAAATTTGGACAAGGCCGAAGTTAGACTATCAGATCTAAAGGATCTAAAATCTACTCTCAAAATTGAAGAACAGCTCAAATATCCTCAAGTAAAAAGAAAAATTGAGGATTTGAAGAAGCAAATTGAAGAAGAATGCTACTCTGAAGAGCCCAATGCATTTTGGCATAGGAAGCAGCATACAGTTGAGCTCCCTTACAAAGAAGGTTATGCTGGTAAACCTTGTAAGAGCCGAGCGATCCCCATGAATAAAGAATACAGAGATCTCTGTGAAAAAGAGATCAAGCAGCTCCTTGACAGAAAACTGATTAGAGAATCAGACAGTCCTTGGAACTGTTATGGATTCTATGTTAACAAGAGAGCAGAACAGATTAGAGGAATTCCAAGGCTAGTGATAAACTACAAACCTCTGAACTCAGTTTTAGCAGATGATACCTATCCTATACCTCACAAAGGTGATTTGATCAGAAGGATAGTAGGAGCTAAAATCTTTTCTAAGTTTGACTTGAAGGCAGGTTTTTGGCAAGTCGCCATCTCAGAGAAAGATAAGTTTAAAACTGCTTTCAGCATACCAGCAGGCCACTATGAGTGGAACGTGATGCCTTTTGGACTAAAGAACGCGCCATCCAAGTTCCAGAAGGTAATGGATAAGATTTTTAAGCCTTACTTTGATTGGCTTATTGTGTATATAGATGATGTGTTAATATTTTCTAAAAATGTTCAAGATCACTTCAAACATGTAAATATTTTCAAGAATTTGGTCAAGCACAATGGCCTTGTACTCAACAAGAAGAAGATAGAGGTCTTTCAGACCACTGTCAAATTTTTGGGACATACAATCTCCAATGGACAAATCTCATTACAAAAGCATGCATTGGAATTTGCAGACAAATTCCCTGATGTCATAACAGATAAAAATCAGTTGCAGAGATTTTTAGGATGTCTCAATTATGTCAGCAATTTCTATCAGGACTGCGCAAGTGACAGAAGAATACTGAATAAAAGATTGAAGAAAAATCCCCCAGAATGGACAGAAGTCCATACTAAGGCAGTACAAAACATCAAGGCCAAGGTGAGAACTCTGCCAATCTTATATGTTGCTGATGACCTTGCATTTAAAATTGTGGAAACAGATGCAAGAAACATAGGATGGGGAGGTATCTTGAAGCAGAAGAATGGGGATGCTGAACAGATTGTTCAATTTGCATCAGGAGTATGGAATCCAACTGAACAAAATTACTCCACAATAGAAAAAGAAGTTAAAGCACCCTGGAATTGTATCAACAAGTTTGAGGTATATCTCATCAATAAACCTTTCCTGCTAAGAACTGATGCATCAGCCTTGCAGAAAGTCCTGACAAAAGACATCAAAAAAGCTGGAGAAGCCAAGTTTTCCAGGTGGCAAGCACTTTTTTCCAACTTTGATTTCCAAGTTGAGCATATAAAGGGAAAAGAAAATAATCTTCCGGATTTTCTCAGCAGAGAATATCTTGAACCCCAAGATCATGTTATGATGATAGTCACTGAGTGGGACCAAAATCAAAAGAAAGAGATCTTATGAACTATCCCAGATAATCAGGACTGGGAAGAGTACAAAAGGAATTGGAAACCCATATGGCAGCGCAGGAATACGAAAGTACTGGATGCCAATTTACAACCACATACAGATATCTAGCACTTTGTGCTAGAACGAAGGGTATATCCAAAAGGAAGTAAGTGGATCCATGATATGATCTATGAAAAAGCATGAAGAGATGACGGTATTGCAGAAGTAGTACTACAACAAAATTTCCATGACATTGCTGGCATATGTTACAATGGAGGATCCAACACCAGCATACATGAAAGATATTTTTGCATCTATCGAACAATAGATCTTGCATGGAATGAACCAAGACACTGGCCAGTTCAGCGTTCTGCCCTCTGGCCAAAAAGTGATCCAAAAATTATTTTTCCTGACACTGTGTATGATTTTGCAGGTTATAAGAAACTTTGTTGGGATTTTCTTAATGTTGATGACAAAATAGAAACTCACTACACAAAGCTAAAATTCAGTGCAACAGGCACTTTCCAAAGAAATCAGCAGTGCCAATGGTTCAAAGATTGGTGGCGTGACTATGGTGTAAACAGAACTGCAATGGATCCTATATACCATACCTCATGTTGCAGGAAACATTGTGATTTATGTTTTGAACAAAACATTGGAGAATGCTTTCATCCCATTTATAAAACTGTCAAAGAAATGACAGATAAAGAATGGTCACCATTTCATGATGTAAACTATTCACTCCAAGAATACATGAGAGAACATTTAGAGTGGCTAGTTATAACTAAGGTCAAACATCAGATTGTACTGGGTAAACCTATGATCGTTCGCAGGATATACACTAAAGCCTGGGACAAATTATTGTATAAAAGAAATAGTGTTATGAAACCAGCTCAAGAAAAGATAGAAAAGATAGATCAACATCTTAGAATTCAGCCTCTTCGAGGGGGAAACCTACTTTACATTACATAAATGAACAATTCTTGGATGATATAAATGAAAAGACCTCCTTTTTATATATAGGAGTCTAAGGGGTCATAACATAATCAGAGCCGACATAACAATAATAATGTAAGGGCACAATAAGAACAATAGTGGGCTTCCATGGGGCACAATAGTAACAATATGGGCACTACATGGGTACATCATTATAATAAGTGGGTTATACTAATAACAATAAGGGGTTACACTAGTAGTATAGGGGCCTAACATGCCCCTCTCCTTCAAAAAGCGTTGTCCTCAACGCTTGAGTAGTTCTTGATGCTTCTGTATAAAATTCTTGTCCTCCCATGTGGAACTTTCAGCGGGTAAGTTCTTCCACTTGATGAGATACTTTGAAATTGATTGATTTCGTAGTTGTCGGGTTCTTGTGTATGTGACTGCTCCAGGTTCCAATATGATTTTTCCTTCCTCTTCAATTTCGAGCAATATTGTTTGAATTGGGATCTTTTGCAACTTTTGAATAAGTGGCCATACTTCTTCGTCCTTCTTCCATTCATCCCTTGCTTCATTTATCCAATCTGGTTGGATAATATAAATAGCACAAAATAATTCTTCCACATCCTCATCCTTGAAGAGTCTTCCCATTCGGTAAGGTCGTCATTTTTTAAGTGTATGTAGTATTGCCAACATTTCCTTCTCATAAATAGCTTGCTTGAGATGTATCAGTAAAAATACCCAATCACCTACATCAAAACATTTTTCACTACGATGTTTATCTACCTATTATTTCATTTGATTTTGCACCGAAGTGGCGTTATCCTTTAAAAGTTGGAGAACTTGTGGTTGATGCTCGATGTGATCTTTCACTGCTTGAACCTTTTTCTTCTTGATATGTCCTTCTATCTCTAGAGTTTGAAGAGTGGTAATTTCTTCCAATCCTTTACAAGATATGGTCGGATTCATTTCTTGATGATCGATGTGATCTTTCACTTCTTGAACATTTTTCTTCTTGATATGTCCTTCTATCTTGATAGTTTGAGGAGTGGTAATTTAGAACAATGAATTACAAGATATGGTTGGATTCATTTCTTCTTTCTCGATGTGATCTTTCAGTTATTGCACATTTTTCTTCTTGATATGTCCTTCTATCTTGAGAGTTTGAGGAGTGGTAATTCTTTCCAATGCTTTACAAGATATTGTCTGATTCATTTCTTCTTTCTCTGGGGTGGGGTCTTGGCATATATCTTCTTCTTTTGATGTTTCTTGATCCTTTTATTCCTCTTCTTCATATTCTATGTAAAATAATTTCTTCTCAGCACACTTATGACCTTTATGGCATTTTCTATCACAATTGTAACAAAGCCCTTTTTCTCTTTTTTCTTCCAATTGTTGTGGTGTAACCCTTGTAGGTTGTGGAAGGCTAGCAAAAACAACACTTCCATCTTTGTAGTTGTGAGGGGTACGCTTCCTGGTTTCCATAATTTTTCTTTCCACTATGTCACAAAGCCCTTCTACTCTTTCCAATTGTTGTGGTGTTGCTCTAAAGAAGGTGTTGCTCTTTGTATCCTCATAATGTGTTATCATTTCCTCCGTGAAAATTGACCACGTAACAAGTTGTTTACGAGAACAAAGCCTTTCGTACCATAAAAATTGATCTAGTTCTAAATATGAAGATGAAATACATACCTTTTGTAATAGATGTACACCATGTAGATCAAAATATTGCTCCATCTGAAGTATCCAATTTACCGGATCCTTGCCATCAAACTTCCTCATCTTTCTTTTTCTTGATTTTAGGAGCTCGACCTTGAAACGACTGTAACTTTGTACTTTCAGATCTTTAAGTTTTGAAATTGTGACCTATAGTAGCCCTCTGTGTCCTATTTCCAATGCCACCAGTCTGATCCAAATTGGATTCTCTAAGAAAGAGTTATGCACAATCTCCCAAGATGACCTGATTATAGACCTTTCCAGAAGAGCGAACTTGTATGAAGTGCCACGTGTCACTGTTTCGACCTTTGGATCTGAAAAAGATATACAACAAACTACAGTCTGTCCTCTTTCTGTAGCTTCTTACAAAATTTCAATCTGATCCCCAGAGAGAAAGTTATGACGATTTTCCCCAGGTCACCTGTTTGGAATGTAATTCAGGAGTCTACAAAAAGACCAACTTCCTCAGATCATATCTCCACAAATATAGCGCGAACGGCTCTGAAATTTGGAACTGAGGTTCAACGCGATTTCTTCTCAAATGGTTTTTTTTTGCAACTTCTGAAACGTCACAGAAAAAAGTTATAGCAAAAATTCCACGATGACCTGTTTGGAGCAGCGAAACCCTAGAATCCAAAGCTCTGATACCAAATGTTACGAAACCAACTCAAGAAAAGATAGAAAAGATAGATCGACGTCTTAGAATTCAGCCTCTTCGAGGGGGCAACCTCCTTTACATTACATAAATGAACAATTCTTGGATGATACAAATGAAAAGACCTCCTTTCTATATAGGGGTCTAAGGGGTCATAACATAATCAGAGCTGACGTAACAATAATAATGTAAGGGCACAATAATAACAATAGTGGGCTTCCATGGGGCACAATAGTAATAATATGGGCACTACATGGGTACATCAATATAATAAGTGGGTTATACTAATAACAATAAGGGGTTACACGAGTAGTATAGCGGCCTAACAAATAGATTCCTAGAACTCACTGTATTCTGACGGTTCACATGAGCTTTCTGTAAAAGCATCCATAGTGTAATTATGATGTCCAGTCACAAGGACCAAATTGTTATCAGATTTCCCATGGGTTTTGCTGTACTAAAGCATCCACTGTGTACATAATGCATGTGATGTCCTTTCTCGTGGGCTTTGATAGATTAAAAGTATCCACTTTGTATTGTCTGAATATTTTCCATAATATTTGCTTTTCAGGACTGGAATCTTTGTGCAGATGTCGCTCTGGCGTTACCTAAAAGCAATGATTCCATCCACCTTTCGGTCAGTCTACTAATGGCCTATAGGAATGCTTGTCCCATCTCATTTCTATATAATAAGGGTAAGGCTCATTGTGGAGGCATCGAGTCTTAGAATCTTAGAGAGTCAGATTGATCTGAGTAGCCTGCGCATTAGTGTGCTCGGCACTGGTAAGAATCTAAAGTGGCCGGATCATTTTAGAAGTCTTCAAGTTTGTAGATGAGTCCAGTTCTATTCTGAGGCAGAGTCTATCTTTCGCCAGGTAGCCTTCGGTATTGCTTGTTCCTTGTGAACAACATAAAGTCCGATAAATGTGAATATAGTCAATCTCTGATAAAGAATCTCTTTGTAAAAATTCTGAAATCCATTCTGAAATAATATGAGTACACCATTCCGCATTTGAATACTTTGCACATTTATATTGTCTGCTGTGGTAGTAGTTATCTTTGAGCTTTCATCCAAAGTTCACAAGAAGTTCATCAGAGGTTTGCCAAAGGAACAAAGGGACACCAAGGCCGTTGTTAGGCGAGGAAGCCGTTGTTGAGGCCACAAGAGCATGAAAGTTCTGAGTAGGTTCACGCTGAGTTCACCACTGGTTCACCAGGAGTTGGCTATCAAAGGTAAACAAAGAGACACAGCAACTAGCAAGCTTGTGACAGAAGCCCCTCCTTAAAAAGCTTGCTACTTGCTGTGTCTCTTCATTTATCTTTGATAGCCAACTCCTGGTGAACCAGTGGTGAACTCAGCGCGAACCTACTCAGAACTTTTACGCTCTTGTGGCCTCAACAATGGCTTCCTCGCTTAACAATGGCCTTGGCGTCCCTTCTTTCTTTTGGCGAACCTCTGATGAACTTCTTGTGAACTTCAGATGAAAGCTCAAAGATAACTACTACCACAACAGACAATATAAATGCGTAAAGTATTGAAATGCGAAATGGTGTACTCATATTATTTGAGAATGGATTTCAAAATTTTTACAGAGAGATTCTTTATCAGAGATTGACTATCTTCACATTTATCAGACCTTATGTTGTTCGCAAGGAACAAGCAATACCAAAGGATACCTGGTGAAAGATAGACTCTGCCTTAGAATAGAACTGGACTCATCTTCAAACTCGAAGACTTCTAAAATGATCCAGCCACTTTAGATTCTTGCCTGTGCTGAGCACACTGATACGCAGGCTACTCAGATCAAACTGACTCTCTAAGATTCTAACACTCGATGCCACAACAATGAGCCTTACCCTCATTATATAGGAATGAGAGGGGACAAGCATTCCTGTAGGTCATTAGTGTACTGACTGAAAGGTGGAAGGAATCATTGCTTTTGGGTAACGCCAAAGCGACATCTGCACAAAGATTCCAATCCGGAAAAGTAAATATTACGAAAAACAGTTCCGACAAAAAAAAGTGGATGCTTTTAATCTATCAAAGCCCACGAGAAAGGACTTTCGACAAAACAAAGTGGATGCTTTTAATCTATCAAAGCCCACGAGAAAGGACTTCACATGCATGATATACACAGTGGATGCTTTAGTACAGCAAAGCCCACAGGAAGTCTGATCAGAATTAGGTCCTTGTGAATGGAAATCATAATTACACAATGGATACTTTTATGGAAAGCCCATGTGAACCGTCAGAAAACAGTGAGTGTTGGGAATCTATTTCTTTTATACAATAATTCATCCCAAGCTTTTGTATAAATCCTTCGAACGATCATTGGTTTGCCCAAAATAATCTGATGTTTTATTTTAGTTAAAACTAACCACTCTAGATGCTCTCTCATATATTCTTGGAGTGAATAGTTCAAATCATGAAATGGTGACCATTCTTTATCTGTCATTTCTTTGACAGTTCTATAAATGGGGTGGAAGCATTCTCCAATATTTTGTTCAAAACATAAATCACAATGCTTTCTGCAATATGACGTATGGTATATATGATCCATTGCAGTTTTGTTTACACCATAGTCACGCCACCAATCTCTGAACCATTGGCACTGCTAATTCCTTTGGAAAGTGCCTGTTGTACTAAATTTTAACTTTGTATGGTGAGTTTCTACTCTGTCATCGACGTTGAGAAAATCCCACCAAAGTTTTTTATAACCTGCAAAATCATACACTGTGTCAGGGAAAATAATCTTTGGATCACCTTTAGGCCAGAGGGTGGAACGCTGAATTGGACAGTGTCTGGGCTCATTCCAAGCAAGATCTCTTGTTTGGTAGATGCAAAAATATGGTACCATATGCCAGCAATGTCATGGAAATTTTGTTGTAGTACTACTTGTGCAGTATCGACATCTCTTCGTGCTTTTTCATAAATCATGTCATGGATCCACTTGGTTCCTTTTGGATATATCTTTCGTTCTGGCACAAAGTGCTGAATGTTAGTGTGTGGTTGTAAGTTGGCGTTCAATACCTTTGTATTTCTGAGTTGCCATGTGGGTTTCCAATTTCTTTTGTACTCTTCCCAGTCTTGATTATCTGGGATAGTTCGTAGGACCTCTTGCTTTTGGGTTTGGTCCCACTCAGTGACTATCATCATAACATGATCTTGTGGCTCAAGATATTCTCTGCTGAGAAAGTCTGGAAGATTATTTTCTTTTCCCTTGATATGCTCAACTTTGAAATCAAAGTTGGCGAAAAGTGCTTGCCATCTGGCAAACTTTGCTTCTCTAGCTTTTCTGATGTCTTTTGTCAGGACTTTCTGTAATGCTGATGCATCAGTGCTTAGCAAGAAAGGTTTATTGATGAGGTATACCTCAAACTTGTTGATACAATTCCAGGCTGCTTTAACTTCTTTTTCTATTGTGGAGTAATTTTGTTCAACTGGATTCCATACTCCTGATGCAAACTGAACAATCTGTTCAGTATCCCCATTCTTCTGCTTCAAGATACCTCCCCATCCTATGTTGCTTGCATCTGTTTCCACAATTTTAAATGCAAGGTCATCAGCAACATATAAGATTGGCAGAGTTCTTACCTTGTCCTTGATGTTTTGTACTGCCTTAGTATGGACTTTTGTCCATTCTGGGGGATTTTTCTTCAATGTTTTATTCAGTGTTCTTATATCATTTGTGCAGTCCTGATAGAAATTGCTGACATAATTGAGACATCCTAAAAATCCCTACAATTGATTTCTATCTGTTATGACATCAGGGAATTTGTCTGCAAATTCCAATGCATGCTTCTGTAATGAGATTTGTCCATTTGAGATTGTATGTCCCAAAAATTTGACAGTGGTCTGAAAGACCTCTATCTTCTTCTTGCTGAGTACAAGTCCATTGTACTTAACTAGTTGTTTGAAAATATTTACATGTTTGAAGTGATCTTGAATGTTCTTGGAAAATATTAACACATCATCTATGTACACAATAAGCCAGTGAAAGTAAGGCTTAAAAATTTTGTCCATTACCTTCTGGAACTTGGATGGCGCATTCTTCAGTCCAAAAGGCATCACGTTCCACTCGTAGTGGCCTGCTGGTATGCTGAAAGCAGTTTTAAACTTATCTTTCTCTGAGATGGCAACTTGCCAAAATCCTGCCTTCAAGTTGAACTTAGAAAAGATTTTTGCTCCTGCTATCCTTCTGATCAAATCACCTTTGTGAGGTATGGGATAGGTATCATCTGCTAAAACTGAGTTCAGAGGTTTGTAGTTTATCACCAGCCTTGGAATTCCTCTGATCTATTCTGCTCTCTTGTTAACATAGAATCCATAACAGTTCCAAGGACTGTCTGATTCTCTAATAAGTTTTATGTCAAGGAGTTGCTTGATCTCCTTTTCACAGAGATCTCTGTATTCTTTATTCATGGGGATCACTTGGCTCTTACAAGGTTTACCAGCATAACCTTCTTTGTAAGGGAGCTCAACTGTATGCTGCTTCCTATGCCAAAATGCATTGGGTTCTTCAGAGCAGCATTCTTTTTCAATTTGCTTCCTTAAATCCTCAATTTTTCTTTTTACTTGAGGAAGTTTAAGCTGTTCTTCGATTCTGAGAGTAGACTTCAGATCTTTTAAATCTGACAGTCTTGCTTCAGCCTTGTCTAAATTTTGCATAGTTTGGACCATGGTGGAGATCCTTGGATTTGAAATGTATGGTAATTCAATCTTCTTTCTTGTTCCCTTGGATGTGGGAATTGATATGAAATAACCAGCTTTTCCACCCTTTAACCTTAATGAGCCATGAGGCTCTATAGCTGCTAAGAAAACATTTCCAAGGATGCAATCAACTGGAATATCTGCAATTGCAAATTTTAAATTAATGCAGTGATGCTTAAAGCATAGGGATGCTTTGGGTACTTCATATTTAAGCATTTTGTTGCCTAAGCCCACCACTTTTCTTTCTGCAGCAACCCAATATTTTGCTGGAATGGTTTTTATATTGAGAATGTTTATATCTGCTCCTGAATCAAGAAGCGCCATTAGTTCAAACATTTCTCCTTTAATGCAAATATTGACTCTGACATGATGCTGCTGGTAGGAGATAGTTAGCAGCCTCATTTCTCTGAATCCAAAATTTGGATCTTTAATTCCTTCAACAACTTCAAGTTCTTATTTGCTGCTGTATTGGGTAGTGTCCCATCACTGATTGTCATCTTTTTCTTCTTCTTTATTAATTATTTGTTTACCCTTTTTAACTCTGCAATCTGGGACTTCATAGTAGAGATTTCTGACTTGATGTTGTAAATCTCACGACTCAATTCTCCCAAGGTGAGAGACCTTACCCTATCAGGTTTCTCTTGGTGCCTTTGAAATCATTTAGTATTTCTTTCAAATGAGGCATCAATAAATAAAGATTTTTTACCTAAATATTTTGAAGCTCTGGATTTGAGCTGATCCATAAATGCTTCAGTCAGGCGATTCTTCATTTCACCTTCTTCCATGGCTCGGATTTGAGATAAAATTTTTATCTCATCTTTTTCAGTTGCAGCCATTAGAACTTTTTCTTTTTGGGGCTTAAGATTTTCCCCTTCTTCACTGGAGTCATCATAAAATTCTGAGTCAGAATCATATTGGATTTGGCAGGCACATTCATCGGATTCAGAACAAAAGCATTATGAAGTATCAGAATTTGAACATTGCTGTATGTGAGCTTGTATTTCTTCTGCAGAAGAAGAACTGAAAGAATCATAAGATGATTCTTCAATCTGGTGCTGCTGAGCTAATTCTCTGATAACCACATTGGGGCAATGTTCTGTTTTATGAGTATGGGAGCCACACTTCATACATTGCATTGGTCCCTTACTTTCTTGCTTTACTTGTTTTCCTCTCTGAACAAAGGCTTGAGATTTTTTGCCTATGTTTTTCTTCAAATCTCCACCTTCTGGACATATAGAAGAAGTATGTCCATTCTGGCCACATAGCCAACATGTAAGACTATTCCATTTTTCTTGCTTTGATGTGTGCAGATGGATATCAGATGGATTATAGTAATGTGTTCGGGGAACATACTTGTAATATCCCTTTTTGGCTCTAGAGGTTTGACCTCGAGATTGCTTGGGATATTGCCTTCTTCCATTGGGATATTTCTTGCGATCTTTGTAGAACTTTTCTTTGTATTCCCTTTTTGCTCTTTTCTTGGCCTTTCTCCTTTTGACCAAAGGATCATCTGCTATAAGTCCATATTTACTGCAAATGGACTTTTTGTTTGGGAGTCTGGAGAGTTTTTCCAAAGATTTATTAATTTTGGAACTGGTACAAAGACTTACCAAGGTCTTTGTGATATGAGCATATATTTCTCCCCATGTGCATGACTCAAATGGCAATTGAAAGACTTCTTCTAATTTGATGTAGTCTACAAATCTGGATGGGAGTGCTGCAAGATAAACTTGTTTCCATAATAAGTTCTTTGAATCTTTAACCTCATAGATTTGCTGCATCCAGTCTCTATGGAAGTCTTCAAACTGAGACATTTTATGGCATTTCAGATTCATAAGAATAACCTCATTCTTATTTGTGATTTTTGTCTCACTACCACACCAATGTTCGAGGATCATTGATGTCAATGCTCCTATCATGTTGCTGATAGTGGTGCCATCTGGATTATGTATAACATCTCCATTTTCATCTTTGAGAACTTCTTCTTCCATTTTTGCTATGAGTTTCGGAGATGACTCTATCTCCCACCACCTGAGAAGTGTGCCTGTAAAGCACTGTATGATTGTCCTACAAGCATCAATCTCACTTTTTCCCCTTAGACACATAAGTTTGTATTCTGTGTACATCATGTCTATGAGCTGTCTGATTTGACCAACACTCATACTATCAATGTTCCATTCTCTGTGAGTTTCTGGGAAAATGGTATGGGCTTCAGGGAGTTTACCTTTGCCTTCAAGGTCAGGTGCTAGATATTTGCTGAACCTATGCTCAAGAGGTTCATAAATTGGAAAGATCTGAGTGTTCTTTTTTTCTATTCTTCTTCTTCATCCTTAAATAAGGATGCAATGGTTATTTTTTTAGTAGCCTCATATTCTGAGGAGGTGGCTACTTCTTTTGGGAACAATGCTGGGAACCCGTTGATAGGCTTAACATGATCCTGCATCTTTATATTTCTTTTGAAAAGAAAGGAGTTAGGAACTGGTTTTTCTTTTTTGACAAATTCATCTTGTCTACCTTATTGGTTAAACCAATTATAAGGCTCTTAGTTGTATAAGGGAGGCGAAGTTAACAACCTGTGAAAATTCAAAGAGGGAAATATGTTTACAAGAAGAAGAACTGGAACATGTAGTATCTACAGTAGAAGGGTCTCTGTAATATTTAGAACTTTTATAGGCTTGTTCAATACCTCGACGATCTATGGTAGATCTTCTGGGAAAGGATAAGACTGCAGAAGATTGATTTTCCTTAATATCTGCAGAGGTGATTCTTTTTGGAATGAGAGGCTACGGGTTATGTACTACCCAGTGTTCAGGGAAAGTCAAGTCTTCCCAACGAATTGTTTGATGCTCGATTTTCTGATTTTTAGCATCAGTCTTTACAACAACACTTGACTTGGAGTCATGACTGGGTGTATGGCGGATGGCTGGCCATAATGTATTGGTATGACGACAACAACCTTTTGTTTGTATTGCAATATTATTTCTCTTCTGATGTATATCGAAAACCAGTGGTTTGGATTTGAAGTTGTAGGATCTGGCCAATGGTTTCATCAAAAGTATAGATAGAGAAATTCAGGAAACAATTAAAATAGACTAGACCATGCGAAAGTGGTGCAACAATTCCGCCAATCAAGGAATCAATATACTTGTTATGTGTAAGATCTCTTACAACGGATAACACAAAATATTTAATCCTTGATGTACGAGAGGGTTGATTCCTATTCTTATGCATCCTAAATGCAAATATTTAGTGTTCAGCCTTTTTGCCTCTGCCTGTAAAGCTTTGGGATTTAATAAAGGTATGGTCTGAATAACATCTGAGTTTTCTTGTACTTGACTGACAGACTTTTTTATGCTAATCCTAGTGGCAGCTTTTAAATGAATTACAGAAATATCATTATATACTTCTGAGGGAGCTTTGGCAGGTAATTCCCATCGGGCAGATGGCTGAATTTCTTCATACTCAAGTTCAGCTTGGTTTAAGACACGACTCGAACTTGAAGCAAACATATCTCTCAGTGGATTTTCTTCAGCCAGAGATTCTCTCTCTTCTAATTCATGGAAAGAAACAGATTTCCGAAATGAATTCATTCTATATGAGTTCAGGAATGTAAAACTTTGCTCGTTTTACACAATATGTACTTTACATTAATTAAATTCAATTTATAAAGAGACTTTACCATAATTGTTTACCATTCCCGTAAGAGGGAGTTCCATCATACATAAGTAATCAGCCTTAGCACGTGAGATTAATTGTATAGAATTCTTTAATTTTGCTAACTTTTCAGTCATTTATTAACTGTCATTAGTGATCCAAACATCGAAGCAATTGTAGTGAAATGGTTGTGAATGATGATGTTATTATTAAGTTTATCTTGGTAACAGAAACTGCGTTAAAAATTGAATTTGCCTTACAATGCACCAATTCTCAGACATCGTTTTAGAATGATTCCAACTGCTACTAGCAATGAATCATAGTTTTAGTTGGAACTTCGGTAATGGATCATGTTTCTTATTAAAAAAATCATTTGTTTGTTAGACATTCTACAATTTTAACAATGATTCTGCATGCGGAATAAACTCAAAGAATCATTAAACCTTATTGCCCAGGGATACGAGTTACCTCCAGCCATCGGTGATGTATTGATGCAGGCCACAGTCCACAAGCTTCTCCTTCAGCACTCCAGCTTCTGTCCAAGCAAAAGAACACAAAATTTTGAAGGCACTTCCGAGCTCTGCTATCTCAGCTAGATGGTGTAGAACTGAAGGGGTTTGAGATAGGAGCTTGGGGACCAAACAGATGAACATATAGCTAAGCTTCCATCAAGCTTCTAAATGCTATGTGTTAGAAAAACCACAAATCAAGGTAGAGATGAGATCAAAGTAATGGACCACTTTAGTAGCTCCCAATTATTAATTTAGTAATTGCAGTTGATTTTCTTAACTTAAGGAAACTACTGCAGTTGGTTTCCATAAGTTAAGAAAAGCTGCAATTCCATAAATCAAGGTAGCTTTTGTGTTAAATTAATGGAGCTTAACATTCTCCCACTTGGTCCATACTTCCAAACTTAATGTCTCAACTTAAAAACCATTGATAATCTGTATTAAGTAATAGATACATGAATCATGGCGATAAGTCCTCTAATGACGAGTATTACCTTCCATGTATTACTATGCATTTATTCTTATTATAATTTATGTGGCAACAATTTCTTAATGAATAAACCCTATGTTTATTCTTGGTCCTTCTTAAATGAATTTTCTCAAATCAACTTAAGGTGCACATAATATGAGAAAAAACATCACAATAATTAAGAATTTCATTAACATTGTCCATACAATGAAAAACTGCATAATGGAACCAAGTCCCATATTCAATACATGATCCTTGAAATTAACTGTGGCATGCCCTTAGTCAAAGGATCATTGATCATTAACTCAGTGCTGACGTGCTCAATGACCACTTTATTTTCTTTAACACGTTCCCTTATAGCTAAAAACTTAATGTCGATGTGTTTATTTCGACTCCCACTTTTTTAGCCATAAAACCAGCAGCTGAATTATCACAATATATTCTCAATGGCTTAGATATAGAATCCATAATTCTAAGCCCAGAAATGAAATTCTTAAGCCATACACCATGTAAAGCAGCCTCAAACAGGATATACATAAGCATGTAGTCTTTGGTTCCTTAAAGGTACCTCATTACTTTCTTTGCAGCTCTCCAGTGGTCTAAACCTGGATCACTCTGACATCGTCCCAACATTCCCAATGGGAGCTACACTTGGTGAACAATCCTTCATCCGAAATCTCTCTAAAATTTTATTAATATAGGTTTCCTGTGACAGACCCAAGATGCCTCAAAATCTGTCTCTATGGATCTTAATGCCAATGACATAAGATGCCTCACCCATATCCTTCATATCAAAACTTTTAGAGAGGAATTGTCTCACCTCATGTAGCAAACCCTTATCATTGGTTGCTAGCAAAAGGTCATCCACATATAAAACAAGAAAACAAATTTTACTCCCACTAACCTTCAGGTATATACATTGATCCATAATGTTTTCTACAAAACCAAAAGAAGAAATTACACTATGGAATTTCAAATACCATTGGCAGGATGCTTGTTTTAAACCATACAATGACTTCTTGAGCTTGCAAACCAATTGCTCACCATGACTAGAGAGGAATCAATGAAGATGTGTTATTCATGAAGAAGTGTTATCAATCATTAATGAAGAAGTGTTATTAATCATCATCTTTTAGTACCAGTGTGAACATGCATTGAATCATATGTGACATTGTTTTGTAAATTAATGCAGTAAAGACCATTAGACAAAATACCATTCCCAACATAATCAGATTTATAGAATAGACTGAAAGATTTTTCTGAAAAGTTTAAGGAATATCCAAAAGGTACAAGCCTTGAAACTGAGATCAAGTTTCTAGAAAACTTGGAACATAAAAGGTCTTTTCTAACTCCAAAACAAAACCACTACTTAAAGCTAAATAACATGTTCCTATAGCATCCACATGCGAGCCCATCTTGTTTCCTGATAAGATGCTTTGCTCACTTCCCACTGGCTTCCTTAGGTTCTGCAAACCCTGCAAGGAATTCAAAATGTGAATTGTTGATCCAGAATCAATCCACCATGTGTTAATATTAACGTTAATCATATTAGATTCATAACAAACAAACGAGATTAAATTACCTTTGTCTGCAAGCCATTTATGATATTTGGCGCATTCCTTCTTTATGTGTCCTTTCTTCTTACAGAAAAAACACTTGGAAACCTTCTTGATATCAGCGTGGGGACACTACAACAAAACCAGCGATTAGCATCCCTTTTTACTTCTTTTTTTGCATCTAGAGCCCATTTTTGGTGCTATTTGCATCCATTTATCAAATATGGTGCAAAACTTGACACAAAATTTGCATCAAGTTTTGCACCAAATCTTACACCAAGTTTAGCACCAGGTATTGCAATAGGTTTTGCACCACGTTTTGCACCAAATTTTATGCCAAGTTTTGTGTCATCCTTTACACCAGGTTTTGTTCCAGGTTTTGCATCAAGTCTGGCACCTAATTTTGTTTGACATACTTTTGCATCCTCATTTGCATCCACTTTTTGCACCTACACTTGCATCAACTTTTGCATCGACTTTCGCATCCTTTTTTGCATCCTTTTTTAAATCATTTTTTGCATCCATTTTTTCATCCATTTGTGCATCCCTTTTGCGCCAAGTTTTACATCGTGTTTTGTGTCTAGTTTTGCATAAAATTTTGCATCTACTTTTGTTGCATCCACTTTGCCCTCTTGTTTGGCATCCATATTTACATCCTCTTTTGCATCTATTATTATACCCACTATTGCATCTAATATTTTTGTGCCACAATTAGCGCCTAGTTTGGCACCTCCTTTTGCACCCACTTTTGATTATAATTTTGCATCCACGTTTGCATCCTCATTTGCGTCTAGGTTTTCATCAACTACTACATCTATTTTTGCATCCCTTTTTGTATCCAATTTTGGATCGGGATTTGCATCGGGTTTTGTGTCTCGTTTCGCATCTACTTTTGCATCGACTTCTATTGCATCCAATTTTGCACACAATTTTGCATCCACTGTTGCACCCATTTTAAATTTCACTTTTTGCATCCCTTTTTACATCTTCATTTGCATCATACTTTGATTCTTTTTTTGCATCTATCATTACATCCACTTTTGTTATGCCACAATTTGCACCATGTTTTGCACTCATTGTTGTAGCCACGTTTGCTTCCAATTTTGCATCCATGTTCACATCCTCTTTTGCATCAAATATTGCATCTATTTTTGCATCCACTTTTATGTTAGGTTTATGCATTGGGTTTTGCATCTCGTTTTGTATCTACTTTTGCATCTACTTACATTATATCCATTTTTTGCATCCAATTTTGTTTTGCCTGTTGCATCAATGTTTGCTTCCACTTTTACATCCATTTTTGCATCTTATTTTGCATATTTTTTGTCTATTGTTACATCCAATTTTGTTGCACCATATCTTGCACCTACCATTGCAACCACATTTTCTTCCACGTTTGCATCCCCTATTGCATCCACTTTTGTTTCATCCATTTTTGCATATACTTTTGTTTCCGTTGTTGCATCCACATTTGTTTCACCACAATTTGTGCCAAGTTTTACACCTACCATTGGACCCATGTTTGCTTCCACTTTTGCCTTCATGTTTGCATCCAAGTTTGCATTGACAACTGCATCTACTTTTGCATCCACTTTTGTGTCAGGTTTTTCATGTTGTTGTGCATCTACTTATGTTGTATCCACTTTTCGTCCAATTTTATTTCTATTGTTGCCCCCATTTCTATGTTCGCTTTTGCATCCCTTTGCCAACACTTATCATATTTTCTGCATTGATGATATTCCTTATGGCATTGACAATTATGAACAATTGATGACAATGTCAATAATATTGACAATGATGAAAATGAAGATGATGGCGATGACATGAATTGTGATTATGATGATAAAGACGATAGTGGTTACAATGACAATGATGATGATGGCAATGATTATGATGATGACGATGCTAATGACATTGGCGAATCTTCCCAATTTTAGATGTTGTCATTGTCATAATCATAAGCATTATCTTTGGTGTCATGATCATCATTTTCATCTAGGTCATCATCAAAAACAATAATGGCATGAATGATGATGATGCATGATTACAACAATGTCGATAGAAATTACATTAATGATGATGATGGGGATGATAAAAATGACAATGACGATGATAATGGTGGTGATGATGATCATCATCGATCATCTGTCAAAAATAGAGTTGTTATTTCTCTTACGTATATCAATGTGTCCTAAACAACCCTTTTCTAGCACTGATCACATTTTTTGGGTTGATGATATTTCTTACAACATCTACAATTATGAACAATTGCAAACAATGTCCATAATGATGATGATGATGGCATGAATGGTGATTATGATGATAATGTAATGATGGCAATAACAATGACAAGGATGATGGTGATGATGATGACAATGATTATGATAATTAGAATGAACTTACAATCTTATGGATTCGTGAACAATTACTAGTTTCAATACCATCTTCTGGATACGTATTACTATCATACTTTTTAAATTTTCTGTCTCTCTTGAGGTATGTTACTATAATGGTGTTGTCAACACTAGAAAGATATCTTGTTGTAATGGTGGTTCTAATGTTAGCACTAGCAAAGTTTAGTAGGGAGGATGCTACTACAAGAGGAATTCCTTCTAAGTGACTATGGCATTCAAAATGAGGCTTTATGGGCTGCTTGTTAACACATGTTCTCATGCTCATATAAAATTAATGTGAAAAGTTGCTTTAATTGGTTCCCATGCATAATTGATATTGATAATGGGGTGGAATAAAATTGTAATGGGCATATCCGTTAGTTAGTTATGATGGGTCAACAACATTGAAACCATCCAAGTGACAATTCACCTTGGAACAATCGTCGCTCGTGCGAAAACACGAAGTTTATGTAAATGAAATTTGTGATTGTAGTGGAATTAAAACCATCGAGAAATATCAAAGAAGACGCTGCCTACTAGTTTTGAAAGACAACCAAGGCATTGAACAACTATTTGCGTTAGGATGTAGTGAGGGAATCGAAGGAAATTTGGCAGCCCTAAGTTGCCATTACTATTGCCAATCACACATTCAATAGTAACCATAAAAGGTAGCCACATATAAACAAAACCTCGAGGTGTTGACAGTCATAATCTATTGTAATAGCTTTGACGTATATATAGTTTTGTGTTTAGATGAGAATGAAGTGGGCTTCATCCAGGGTTCGGCTCAATCCTCGTCCATTCCATGCAGTGGTGTTTAATTCGCCAAGCAAGAGAATATTACGTGAGTGTTCAGAGTTAAATCAACAGAAATCAAGGACGTATGATTGTCAAATTATTGCTCCTCCCTTATGATTGAGCGCTTGATGCGATGGTCATTATCCTTGGGTGATACTTTTATTCCCCATTTTCTATTGAAAAAGTAGCGTTTTTCTGTTCGATTATGATAGGATTGGATCATGAACACCGGTTTGGGTGGATGTAGACCCATGTTTTTTTGTGGTGATCTTCAAATGTCTTGAGGATAAGAAAAAAATCCTTGACCAAGGTCCATGGTTTTGGGGATGAGTTGGTCTTCTAGTGAAACCATGGTTTCCCAACTTCAATCCTCGCACTATGTTGCCGATGACTACTCTAGTATGGGTAAGATTCCCAGTTTTCCCATTCACTTTACCCATCTAGATCTCTTAGAAAAAGTGGGCAATTTTATTGGAAGATTCGTCAAAGTAGACAGGGAAAGACTTTTGAAAGGAATTTTCACCTATGTTTGCATATGTGTTTAGGTAGATCCCAATGAAGTTTTGCGAGATAAAATTGAGCTCAAGTGGATGGGAATTGTGTATTCTAGTTCAGTTATTCTGAGCTTTCAATGGAAAATTTTGACTCTATTTTGGCTTACAGGCAAGATTTCATAAACTAACGCTCTCTATAAATGGACTAGACAAGGTTGTGCTCAAAATTTTGTTTAAAAAATGGCAGAGTTTCGGAAGAAGTTCTTTAAGTTAATGGATCAGCATTCAGATGCATTTCGAGTGGTTTGATTGAATGATTTCTGTCTCAGTTCCGCACATTTAAAAGTTTTGGAGAATGGGAATTGATAATTCTGGTATTTGATGGTGTTCTATTCAAATTACACAGAAGAAGATAGAAAGCTAGGGCTCACAACCCCTACCTAAGAAATTCTGGTATTTGATGGTTTTCCCCTGACCAACCAATTGTTAGGCTCACAACCCGGCTAGGCAAGGTCAAGTTTAGGAACAACCTAGCTAGGCGAAGTGAGAGAGTACCGTAGTTAAGCGCTGCAGGGTCAAAGAGAGAAGGTGAAGGGTTGGATGCCTCACCGATCAATGGGCTAAAGTAGGGGTTGGGTGCTTTGTCAAGCCCCCCCCCCCGCTTCTTATTCACCAGTGTCGTGTCGAGAGCAAGGAACATTCTGGAAAATTCAATATTAAGCATCAATCTGCGATGAAACATGGGATTCCTCTATAATCGGCTATGGGATTATCTAGAAGGGCACCTCCTGGCCTTATGACTGGCATCTACACCTCCTTCCTTCCAAATGCTAAGGTCAATGGTGAAGTGGCTCTAATATCTTGCTATGGAACTTCATGCATGGACAAGGAATCAATATCTACCTACTATGCCAAGGGGACTATTAGAAGGGTACTAAATAGGACCAAAGACTATTGGCTATTGGAATGGCTAAGTTATACTAGATCTAGATCTTTATCTCGGTAGAGAAGAGAGTAAAGAAGTGAAACGTAGAGATGCGAGTATCATATGTCTAGACGAGTATAATATGTATAGAGCTCGAAGAGAATGAAATTCTCTGAGAGCTAGCCATGGCTCAAAGAGCCTCTTTTTAGTTGTTGAATTTAATGTCGACTGCTTTCTCCTTTCCCTTATTTCCTCTCTCTTATTCTTTTTTCTTTTCTCCTTTCTCTTATTCCCCTGTCCTTTCCCCCCTCTCCCTACCCGTACCCCACCCTCGCCCGGACGGCCCTCAAGCGTGCCTTCCCCTATCCTCGCCCTATGATCGCTTACCGCTTATCTTTTTTCTTGAACTCGTACCTTTGATGGCTCCTCCGGAGAGTGTTCCGTTCTCCTGCAGTGCCGCCCCTTACCTCTTTCAGAGTAAGATAGACTTCTTTCTTCAAACAAGTAACAGTTGTTCGAAAAAAAAGAACAACCAACAACACCCAAAGTACTCATACCGACTTTCTCTCCTACCGAACCGAAGCAAAGCGTAGGTAACCGACTTTCTTTCTCTCGATACGGCAACCGAAGCGAAGCGTAGGTAACCGACTTTCTTTCTCTCCTACCGAAGGTAACTACCAAAGGTAGGCATTCATCTACCGAAGGGAGGACGACAGGTAACTGACTTTCTTTCTCTCGATACGACAACACAACTACCAAAGGTAGGCATTCTTTCCGGCATCTTTCCAACTCTTGCTCTTACCTATCTTTCCAAAGGAAGGAAGGGGGGTGTGGGGGGAAGGAAGGATCAGCTTCCTTCCCACCGCCAATGAAGGAAGGGGGTTGTAAGGAAAATATTATTAGTGCCAAATGAAAATTTATGTTAGGGATGCTTTCACATAGTTAGTTTTGTAATTATTATAAACATCACATACATAACAACCACAAATAAAAAAGGTATGTAATATATAAGAACAAAACTAATGAAGTTGTTAGTACTAAAATGAGGCATATACCATCACATGTAATCTTAGATATACTTAGTGTGAAACACCATGACATCAATGTCTGAGCAATTTGTAAATGTGCTACAAGGGCTCAATAGGGGGCTAATATTTATTTGATAGTCACGTTCTTGGCTTTGTTGCTTCATTTGAAGGAAGGAGGACACTATTGAATTATTTCAATTACATGGTTCACACCTTCCAAGTATTAGTTAACTTGCCTAAAAAGGTTCCTAACGCAAGTGATCAATGCAAATATCACCCATAGGCTACTTTTGTTCACAAAACTTAACTCTCCCACTTTATTTTTGTAAAGACCCACTAATTCAAGTGTAGCCATGGTAGTTGATGCACGACCTCATGTGCACCAAAAAACATCCCATAACCAACCTCCTCGAACCAAGCTTACCCTTCCACTCCTAACACCAAAATGTGCAACACTTATCATAGGGTCCAAGGGGTATTGTCCTTGGTGGCCTCTCATCACTATTGATAACTAGGGTTGAAATGTCACACCCCATGCTTGTGAAACATCTACATCATTTGGCACATTGAATTCCATCCATGCGCACCAAGTTCTAATATGCATGCATGCTTATCCTATATCTGCTTATATTTAGGAATGCCAACCATGACATAACCATTACAATATCTTTCTTCTTATTCTTCTTCTTCTTATTACTATAGAAAAAAGGGACCCTTTTGTTATTCACGAGGAAGAAAAAAAGCACAAACATTGACAAAAAGATTGTAACTTCTCTCATTACAATGGGTTGCCAGAAGACAAGGCATCACGACCCAGAAGAAGAGAAAAAGAAGTTGTCGTAAAACCAGGGTTTTACAATTTTTTTTCTTCTGCAAATTATAAGACTGACTAGAAATGACAATAGCATGCAACCAAAAATTGTAGAAAGTGTATTATACAACCACGAAGAGGGCCCTACTATGAGAAAAACAAAGACAGTGACTAGAAATGACATTAGCCTGTAACAAAAAATTCTCGAAAGTGTATTATACAACCATGAAGAGGCCTCTGTCAAGAGAAAAAGAAAGACATTGTATTTGAGGCTAATTGAAAGCTGAATGTAGACTCACTTGAAATTTATAGTAAGCTAGTTGATAACTAATTGAAAATTTGAATTAAAGCTGATCCATATTAGTATATGGGCATCGAATGAGAACTTTGAACTGGGTTGCCAACTAATTCATCATAATATATGTAACCTGTCTCCAGACAAATAATTCTTTTTTAGAGAGAATCTACAGTTGTATTTAGCTCCCTATGGATGTGATGGAAATTGATTTCCTAGAAGTGGTTCTTTAACTCCACAATTTTGCTTTTCCAGGAGGATAAACTTATAACTTCCTACTATGCTTTACTGTCATTATTTTTTGGCTCCATTACAATATTTGTATGTCAACAACATGGCACACTACAACCAAGAAGATGAACAATTACATCATTAAGAGTTACAAAACCATCTTGCCATCGAATAACCAACATTAATTAAACAACCATTTAACAACATAATAGCAATTACACTATAGATATATATATATATATATATATATATATATATATATATATATATATATATATATATATATATATATATATATCACATTACACGTATAAATACCGCATTTCAATAGAAGTTAGATGAATTGCGCTAGTCCCAAAGTTTTGCTTTGACTTGAAATTAAACTCTTCTTCACTTTGTGATTTTTGTGTTATCCACTAGCATAGACCCATCTTAAATATAGATATAATATGAGCGAAGAGGGATCCAATTTCTTCATTGGCAATTATTTTTTATGAGCAAACATTATTTAAATGTTTTGTATTTTTTTTTTTTAATTTTTTTTTTTAAATTTATTTTGGCCGACACTAGCAAAATTTCAACTTTGATGATGGACAAACATCATTGTAACCATACTAGGCTGTAGAGTGAGCTTGGCATATTCATATTATTTTCATCCTCAACATTGAGGATTGTGTAAAGCTCAGTGGAAGATGCCCCTTGGAATGATGGACAAACATGGCTGTAACCATACTAGGCTGTAGAGTGAGCTTGGCATATTCATATTATTTTCATCCTCAACATCGAGGATTGGGTAAAGCTCAGTGGAAGATGCCCCTTAGAATAGTTTTGATGCCCCCAAAATGACTTCCATTCTCAACCCCTCCCCATGAAATTTGAACTTAAGACCTCGTAACAACTAAACCCCATACAAACCAACTACCCTACAACTTATCATGGATCAACCACAACAATACTTATTATAATAATTTAAAACCAATATTTCTAATTACTTTTCCATATTTATCTCATTTACAAACCCCTCAACCCCATCCCATTATTATTACAATAAACACAATAATATATCACCGAGGAAAGAGTTCAAAATTGCGAAAACAAAAAACGCACAACAACCTCTCGTCCCAACATGACAACATGAATGAAGTAGGCCTCTCATGTTGGAGATGATTTAGGGGTTATTCCATGGCCTTCTCTCCCTTTGAAACCCCCCAACCATCCATGTAATAATTTATTATATTATCTTTAACGATGCTACTTTTACTCTCAATCTTTAACAGCTACCGGCCTTCCCTCTTCAAAACCCTTATATAGAGTGTTTTCTCTCCATCGACCTAAAAAACCCTTATATAGAGTGTTTTCTCTCCGTCGACCTCTTTGCCCTTTGCCTTCAAAGCATTTTTGCACAGTTAAATCCTTTGTCCAAAATCCTCGGGGTTTCGCATTCGTGTCTGATATTGGGCGAGTTTCTGGCATATTTTGGATCCATCGATTTCATTCGAGCCCTCCCTCTGTGCACTATCTGGTATTGGGATGGCTGGAACTCAGGAGGATCCTGTTCTTACATGGGTAGTAGATGACGATTCGAGAGAGAACGAGGATGATGCCGGAAAGGAAGAGGACACTGGAGCTCAGGTTTCACCCATTGTTAAGCTTGAGGAGGTTACTGTCACCACGGGCGAAGAAGAGGAGGATGTCCTTCTTGACATGTAAATTTCTTAATCCATGGCTATTTCATGATTTTGTTTTCTCAGTTGAAAGTTGTTTTCATGGCCTCTTCGGTGGCCCTTTTCCTGTGCACATAAATGGGACCTTGACTATAAGTAAGATGCATTTGGGCAGTTATTTACTTCTAATTTTTCTCCTTTTTAGTAAGATCTGTTTTTATCGGGTTCTCGATGTTTTGTTCGCCTGTTGATGATCAGATTTGTCATTTCAATGGGGTGCTAAAGAAACTCTATGGTAGATGCATTTAGCGGGCTATGGTTTTTTTTATCGGGTAATTAGGGTTTTGCTTTTCTGTGTATTTTTGGTGGGATTTGATGCGCTTTGATGGCGAATTCGTTATATTTTGGATTCTTCGCAAGATATTGCATGAAATTCTGAACACCAGAGAAAATTTACCCGAATATTGATAGTACCTTTATGGAACTTCCTGAGATATGAACACATACTGAATCATCAAGTTTGCTTTGTCTTTTCTGCTCTCAATACTGTTGAACTCCTTCGCAATGTTCTGTAATCGGAAAAACAGGGAATTCCGGAAACAACAAGTTCTGAATTCAAACCACGGGAGCTTTAGGTTTATCTTAGGGTTTAGAATTGAGGGTTTGTCATTCTTTCAGCGAGCATTGATCATATACACAAGCAATATAAGCTCCCTTTCTATTTTAAATTAAATACACTTTCCTTCATCCAGTCATGCTTTTTGTCTTTCCATCGGAATAGTGGGGATGAAGCTTGATGAACTGATAAATGGGATTGAATTTCCACTTGCAGGAGTATGTTGCTGTACTTGTCTGTCATGGAAAGCAACAGGATCAGGCAAAGAGAGATCTGGATGCATTTCTTGGCAATCACAGTGGTGCATTTGTGGCATGGTATTTCAGTCTTTTCACAAATTTCTGTTTTCTCTGTTCTTTTGAGTCAGGATTATGAGGGCTTATTGCTCTTATATCAGCAAGCATAGAATAGAAATAACATGTTATACTTTTCCAATATAACATTCAAAAAGTATTATGTTTCGTATCTAACGGAGATAGGTTCATTTGACCAAATAAAACAATGCACATTATCATATTTGTCTTTACTTCACAAAATTCCAAAGTTTCCTCCAAAGGGCTATAAACAACAGCATTGCAATCAAAATAGCTATCTTGAGGTGCAGATGAATGGATCGGAGGCAGATATTTCTCTGGTCGACAACAATTAATGGTAATTCTAGACAAGATAATCTGTACCCGAAGACACATTTTTCAAGACAAAGTTGCGTTTGATGAATTGCAGTTATGTTTAATTTGTTCTTTAGACACTTCTTCAAAGAGGTAATGCTTTTGTCGTTTGCAAAGGATTTTTTTGATTTTATTTTTAAATTAATGCACATATCCTGAAACTAGGATTGTAAGGTGCTTCTGAGTAGAATATGAGAAACAATGCTGGCTATATTGTGATATCATAAACGCTCACTTACATGTATTTACTTGGTGGAAGCAAAACAAAACAGAGAAAATTAACATTGCGCAAGAACATTGGGCCGATCAGTTTCCTCAAACAGTTTCCTTTCATGCTTTATCTGATAGTCTCACTTGGTTGAGTTTTCTTATTTTGTAACCTCTTGCTTTGCTATAATATGATTTTGCACCTGAGGGCAACCTTACTTCCAGACTTTTTTCTTTTGAACCAGCTTCCTCTTATCATGATGGAGCAATGTGCCCAGATTTAGCGTTATAGGGAACCATTAGCACCTTTTTGTAGAATTTCTTTGAAAATTCTGCAACTGCTGTAGTGAACAATTCTGAAACTAA
This sequence comes from Pinus tabuliformis, assembly GCA_031772625.1. Taxonomy (NCBI): domain Eukaryota; kingdom Viridiplantae; phylum Streptophyta; class Pinopsida; order Pinales; family Pinaceae; genus Pinus; species Pinus tabuliformis. Next base: position 463,082,015 of record CM062810.1, read on the forward strand.
TTTGTGACACCAAGACATAGAGTTTCTCTACTCTTTTGCAGCGGAATAAAAAAGAGTTAAAAACACATTCATACAATTCAATAACACAGGATTTTTCTATGGAACCCTACATGGAAAACCCTTTGCTAGCTGTAGATTTTTATTGACAAAGTTGAGAAAATAAAATTAATTACAAGGAAAACTGTTTCACTACAGAACAAGGTTGTTCTTTCTGCTGACACTTAGCTGAAAACTGCTTGCAACAACCCTGTCCTTAGCTCCTAAATCCTTGTGCTGGCCTGCTTTTGTTTCCTTGTGCTGGAAGCCTCTATTTTCTAGTGCAATAGTGGCCCTATCTTCTAGGGATTACTCCTGATTTCTAGCGCACACTAGCATGGATTTTCTCTGCCAAAACTCTGTGCAGAGGCCTCTCCTTCACGCTCTTCCTAGCTCTGCCAGCTCACACGCAAAACTCGCACTCTATTGTTTGGTCTCACAACCTGTAAAAAATTAATGTCTGCTCATGCTGTAGCCCACCCAGTTTCAAATTCTTGCAAGGTTTAATGCCCAAAACCCATCAATAGCATATGACTGATATACACATCATTTTATCATTTTCTGCATTTAACTTGAAACAACATAGAGGTACTCTACATTTCACTTTCAGCTGATAAGAGAAAAAATAAGGCAAGCACACACATGAATTTTACACTGTTTTTGGTCAACATGATCCTAGAAAAACCCCGCAGCGGGGAAAACCAGTTCTTCTAGGAGGATTTTATTTTGTTTCTTTGACGAAGCATCACTGAAATCCCATTCTCAAACTGAGTTCTGAACTGTCTTCAACAAATGTTCATGTTGAAATTACAGTCCTCTGAAATGCTCCTTCTTCTTAGGAATTCAAGCCACACTGACAGTCACAGGTTCCTTGAAACTCGGGTTCATCACAGCAAATATGCACAGGTTTTTTTATCAGCGTTTAACCTCCCTGGAATTTGAGCAAATACACTCCAAAACAGCTCTCTAAATATCATTGATATACCACTAAAACCAGGCTTGAGATTTTTGCTGGTCTTGGCCCAAGAATCTCACTGTGTCCCACATAAATACGCTGGCAGAGAAATATGCTGCTAAAACACTTGCCTACGGTGAGGAGTAACCAAACTTGACTCCTAATAAGCCTTTGACCTGTGTGCAACCACTGGCTGTGACAGTCTTCCAAAATTTCATGCTCCCTTTTTAGCTTTAACTCGGCCTTCTAGGGATTTGATTAACTGTGGTCTTGTTACCTGAAGTTTTCGACCCTCTGATTAGGGCATCTTGCACCTACGTCAACCCATAGTTTGTTGCCTCAAAACTTTGCAAACATTTCTCCACAGGTTCCTCTTCTATGCGTTAGCTCTTGTCCTTTTATATATTGTTGTTCCAGCTCCTTAAGAACATAGACCAGCCCTAAACTAGGGCTTAATCTCTCCTGTAACAACACATAAAAAACTTGGTCTGTTTTGCAAGTTGTTTGCACCACAAATAATGCACAAAAAGACTACCCAAAATGCTCCTCTTGCAAGCTACTTGCTCCTGCCTAACTTGGCCTAATTAGTTACAAGAAAAACGAACCAAAACCAATCGTCTTCTCCACTTTGCTAGGCTCCTTTGGGCTATGACTATTTCAAGGAGATTCTCCTTATGATGTTGCACTAGGATGTGCCAATCAACTTGTGTTGGTATTTATTCTGTTCCTTGCTCCGATACCATGTAGAATTTCCTTAAAAATCTTGCAACTGCTGTAGTAAACAATTTTGAAACTAATTTGTAACACCAAGACAGGATTTTTGTAGGGAACCGTACTAGGAAAACCCTCTGCTAGCTATAGAATTTTATTGAGAAAGTTGAGCAAATAGAATTAATACAAGGCAAATTGTTTCACTAGAGAACAACACTGTTCTTTCTATTGACACTTAACTGAAACCTGCTTGCAACAACCCTGTCCTTAGCTCCTAAATCTTTGCGCTGGCTTGCCCCTATTTCCTTTCGTTGGAAGCCTCTTATTTCCTAGCGCAATAGTGGCCCTATCTTCTAGGAATTACTCCTAATTCCTGCGTACACCAACAAGGATTTTCTGTGCCAAAACTCTGCGTATAGGCCTCTCCTTCACACTCTTCCTAGCTCTGCTAGCTCACACACAAAACTCGTGCTCTCTATTGTCTTGTCTCACAACCTTGTGCTCACAAAACAATGATTCAATTCTGTGCCTTCGTCCTTCTTACAAGCAATTCACATAAGGTATATCTAGCAAGTTTATTTTTGAATCTCGGTCTTGTGATTGACTAGTTAACCGAGTCTAACTGAGTCATGTAACTCATCCTGCCTCAATTTAGATACTGAAGCTCACTTGCTTGTCCTTTTCCAAATATAATTCGCACTAGGAGACAAACAATTGAGCCTCCAACTATACGCACAAGTTAAACTGTTTTATGAACTCATCCTAATTTTTAGGAACTTGACCTAACTTTTAGGAACTCGTGCACGTCAAAGATAGGATTGCTTGTGGTCTCTTTGACTAAGTCACAATTCAAAGAAGACCTTACTCACTACTATTTTCCACACTTATATATATATATATATATATATATATATATATATATATATATATATATATATATATATATATATATTGAAATGTGGAAAGAAATCATTATGAATAAATGAGCAAGAACATTTACATGACAAACATAAATGACAAGCAATATTCCACCATCACTTAACCCCAATGTGGGGAAACTCTTGATCAATTCTTCTTATATTCTTCAATAATTCAGCAGAGAGAGAGAGAGATATTACAATTTACAGATCTGATAATTAATGACAGCGGCAAAAGAGACCTAACCAGAAAAGTCATTACTGGTCAACAGGGCAGATTTGACCCTCATAAATTAGTCAACTTCAGTCAACTTCGGCCTCCAAACAACAAGATGAATCAACCCTCAAAAGAACCCAAAATCAGCGCAGTCAAATTTGGTCAAACAACCAACCTGTGGTTAGCCCTAGCTGCAGTCAATGTTGGTCAAAGTCAATGTTTGGCCTCAATTTCTGTGCCTAGAAATGCGGCTTGCCCAAATAGAGATAGCCCCCACAAAACGTAGTCAAAGGAGGTCAACTCATGTTGGTCAACGCTTGGTCAAACTGTCCAGAAATTCGGTCTCTTGAAATTTCGGCCTCTTGAAATTTTGCTTTCCTGAAATTTCAGACGTGTGGAGAGAGAGAGAGGCCTAGAAATCCGTACCCAATGAACGAGGAGAGAGAGAGAGAGAAGTGTGAAGATGAGTGTATCGAAATGAGGCTAAGGCATCATGTATTTATAGCAAATGTTGAGGATGAATAGACGTGACTGTTGGGCTTCTGAGCCTACATAAGTTTGTTGGCCGACCTTGACAATTTGTCCATAATCAAAGTAAATTCATAACTTCATTTGTACATGTCAGAATCGGATGATCTTTAGATCACTCCTACACCTCTCGGAGAGAGGAATCCAAGAAAAATATCAGTTTTCATAAATAAGATCACCCATGTGGAGTTTGGCCCTAGTTGCCGATTTTAACATGATGAAACTACGTAATCCAAACTTTAAAATATGGTATGAAAAGCTTAGTGTGCCCAATCATTGATTTTTTGTTTGAGGGAAGGGTATAGTTTTGCTAAGGCAATGATAGAGGAGTCAAATACGCAATATCACTAACATTGAGGTACATAAAGCACTTGGTGCTTTTGATTAATTGCCAATCCTGAAATCTCGAAAAATGTTAACTCTGTTGAATTTTGAATGGGATATGAAGTTCTACTTTCTCGATATGAAGTTAGAGGAGATGGGAACCGCTTTTAAACATCTCAAGACAATGAATGGTAATGTTAAAAATTTAAGTAAAGGTTTTACTTTAAGACTTTAACATTACCATTAATTGCCATCATTTTAACGCAAATTGAGAGTGAAACCCAGTCTTAAATAAATATTTCTAGTGTATGAAGTTTCTAAAAGTCTCATGAATTCATAATTATCCTCTAATTAGTTATTAAAACAAAAAAATGTTGTTCCCAACACTTAAATCAAGGCAAAATCAAACAAATTTCATTTAGAAACACGTTGTACAGATGTTGAAATGCATTTCCCATGTGAAATATGTTTCATATGAATTGAAATGCGTTTCTCATGTGAAATATGTTTCATATGAATTGAAATGCGTTTCCCATGTGAAAATACATTTCATATGAATTGAAATGTGTTTCAAGAGCATTTTAGTTGTGTTTCAGTGACTCGATATGAAAACGCAGCTGGTATCCAGGGGCGGGCCATGTTTCCTGCATCATAGATACCTTCTCATATTTGGAAATTTGTTTTTGTGGCTGATCAAATGTGTCGTTGGTTCTTCTTCACTTTGTTGTTCCCTTTGATGGGTTGCCTAGTCTATGATTTGATAGATGAGATGTCTAGTGGTTGTGGTTGCATGGTATAAAGGTTGGACATAAAGAGCTCCTCCACAATCTATGATTTACATGTTTAACAATCCTTTTCTTAAGTCCAATTATATAAAAAATTACAAATCCTAGTGCAAGTGAAAATACGTTCTTCTTCAATGTTGCTTTTGTCAAACTAAACAAACAGGAAACAATTTATTTGACAGGTGGAAGAAGTGATAGGCTTAGAGCAATTGAATTGTAGGCCATGCTTCTTGACAAATTGATGAACAGATGTCTCCTTACTTGAGATTTAGGTTGGCACCATGGCACCATCCCGTCCATCATTATACACTAATCTTGTCATTATCTTCTTCACTGTGAATGATTGGCCTGTTCCCTGCAAATAGATCTGGGCATAGAGGCGCCAATCCAAGAACAATAATCTCTAGCACAAGACAATATTAATGATCTAAATACCTAATCCTGAAGCTTGAGTTTGATTTTTCTCTACTGGTTCTGAATCTCTGATTGAGAATCTCCCACTCATCATTATCAAACCTTCTCCTTCATCATTGGCATCAGCTGCACTGCTGAGGTACTTTGGTTGGTTGTCATTGGACTTGAGATCTTGAAGTTTCAAATGATTATAGTAACAGACAGCCAGAAAAGCCAGTCCACACCCACTCAAGTTTATGACTGTAACCTTTTCATTTATTACAGACAAAGATTATGTTATGAGCAGCCAGTCCTTGACAAGACCAGCAACATTCATAGTCAAGGCTGAAGTCTTTCCTATCAAAAGAAATACTGCAAGATTAAGAGCCAAGGCACAAGCAGAAATGTCATGTAATCCAAATCAAAGGAAGAGACCCTGATTATCAGAAATGGGCATTCTACTAAGGCCCAGGGGGTACTGAGAAAAGCAAGGCAACAAGGAGCAACAAAGATGTGATGGGATTCAACTTAATCCCTTTTGATGTTGGTGGAATTTGTATGAGAACCAATTGGGTAGTCTCACATGCAACTGCACTTAACTGGAGAATCACCTCCCATGCATTCATCTTGGCCTCCCCATAAGCTGAAATAGTAACTCCAATGGATATGGCCAACATATTGGCCTTGGGCTCACCTTTATAAGCTTCTTTCTTCAGGGAAACCACAATCAAATACACAGCAATGGGAATTAGAGCTTTCAGCATTTGAAATAATGATACTGAGAGGAAAACATAGGCAGAATTTGAAAACCAGAGACCCAAAGAATACACTTATCAATACTATGGGTTCAACGAGCTTGAAGACTCTTACAATAGCAACAGCCAGTGTTGAGTAGAAGCCCATGTGAATCATGGTGGGACTGATCACACTAAAGTTGTCAAGCAATGGCAACTCCAATGGATATGGCTAACATATTGGCCATGGCCTCACCTTTATAAGATTCTTTCTTCAGGGGAACTGCAATCGAATGCATATCAAATGGGCACAAGAGCTTTCAACATTTGAAATATCGATACTTTGAGAGACATGCACCAAGGGTTGCATCATTTAGGATTTGTACTCAGTTTAGGTGTCATATTCAAGGGGAAGTTGTTATGCTTTCCACCACTTCATAGATTGTTAGAGTGATGAAACAAAAGAGGCTCCCTCTTGAGGCTAGATTATGTCATTCATATCAGTTGTGTTGTTGATGTCCTAGCTCAGCCAGGTCTTGCCAAAACTCTGTTGAGGTTCAAAATTTATTATAAACTGAAATGTCTTCACAAGAATTGACCTCATAAAATGCCATAATCACAAGATATGCCATACATGGTTGTGATTATGTCTCGCAAGACCCTTAGACTTTGAGCAATGAGGCTCGCAACATCACTTATGATTATGCACTCTACAATTCTGTGACCAGCTGAATGTCAAGCAATTGAACCGCGATTTAAATCCTATTTTGTCAGCAATAATTACTGTACTTTGTCTTTATTTAGTGTAGAGAACCAAGCACTTATTCTGCTCATCTATAGAAGGGACAATGGTTGTTTGCCTATGAGGTATAAGGAAATCCTATCAGATGTTTTGTATTTTCGTATGGAATTGAATCATACTCCTGCACACTGTAACATTCATATATATCAACCTGTAGAGGCTTTAATAACACCTGGTATTCTGGTTAGTGATTTTATTGGACCTCATGTGCATATCCTACATGCACAGGATGGACTATTCATATGTTACATGGTATTATTCTTATTATTTAGGGTGCACATCTTCAGGTGCTCAAGAACAATTACTAGAACAGTCAGTTAATTCTGCAATTTAAAGGATGAAAAAGGAGGTTATAGGAGTCTAGTTTTGGTTCTCATCCACAATGTCACACTAGTCTGCCTGGGCATGGTTCTCATGGTTTAATAGTGACTTGAGGAGTCATAATACCACAGATCACTAAACACGAACAGCTAAGGTAGCCCAAGGACAATAGCCATCTTTACACATTAATTAACAGGTCTTACATTAATTATCCTAGGGGGTTTTAATACTTCCATTTTGCTTAAAAAACAGTTAGCAGAGCATTCACATTACACATTCCAGCAATCTTTTCTATAAACCAACCAAATGCAGTCAGGAGAGCCCTCCTTTTAAAATATACAACCTTATTATTAGTATGATCAACCTTATTTTAATATATAGTGTGACAAACCGTATGTGACAGGCAGGTGGAAATTTTTTCTCGCAATTGACTAAGCGACGTCCTGCGAGCCAGACTTGAGACGGAAACCCTCGTCAGAAGTATATGCTTGGCTCTTTTCCAAAAAAATGAAGAGTCAATGAGGTTTTGTGTAATCGCTTCTGGTATCGTATTGGGTTATTGTTAGAAGTGATAATTGGATTCGGATTCTCATCGAGTGAGTTGTTCTGCTTTCTCAATTTGAGAGGGTTTGTTTGGAGGGAAAAATGAAACAGGACATACGAGAATAGTGATGGGAAAGATGCAGAGGAAGAGGATTGAGAACATCGCCAGCAGGCAGGCTACATTTTCCAAACGTAGGTGGATTGCTGAAGAAAGCTTACGAGCTCTCGGTGCTCTACACTGCAGAAGTTGAACTTGTGATTTTCTCCCCAGCAGGAAAGCTCTATGAACTGTTTTTTAGTGCAAATCCTACTATTTTGATTCTAATAATCATGGCTATGCAAACCTCATGAGATTCTTACTAATAACCCAGGTGGTGCAAGCCCTAGTAAGATCGATGTTGAAAAACTTAGTGTAAAACCTCCTAATCGCTGGTTTTGTTGTAGTGCTTATTGGAGAGTATATAAAAAATTTCACACCTTTTTATGAGATATGGGAGGAAAACATGTTAAAGATTTTTAACAAATATAAAATTTCCAAAATGATGCTAGTTACGTGTGATTCTTTTTTCATTGTTTGTGATTATGAAAAATGAAACTCAATGTTTTTTCATTAGTGCACACATATTTCATTATATAATTGCATATAGAAAAATCATTCCAGAGCCGATAACAATAAAAGTGAAGAATTTATGCTCCAACGTTATATTTAAGGGAGATGTTTAAGGATGACGTTTGAATTTTGTTTTTCATTTTAAGACATTTGGAGCAAATATTAGGAAGGACTTTGAGAAAGGATTGTCCTTCATTTTCGAAAATGGAGTTGTTCCTTTCCAGCCATATGCCCCAAGTGACCATCAAAGGGAGAGCTCATATGTTTTTTGGATGTTTTCTTTATAGCCATTTTTTTACACATATCCATAGAGTCCCCATGCCATTGATGTGAATTACTTGTTCGGTTTTTTTTAACCAACATTTTTAACCAAACAAGAAAAATTAAAAAAATGCCTCAAGATCAAAGACTGAAACAAAGACCTATTGACATACCTTTTAAAGTATGGAAAGAACTTGTAAAATCATATGAGAAGTTGGATGCACAAAGAAAAGCCGGCAATGAGAGCATTCAGGTATTGAATTTTTCATTAAACATTATTTAGAATGTATTAATACTTATAAGTATCTTAGACATGTATTTGTGTGAAAATAAATTGAATTGGTTTATGTTTAAGGACAAGGCATCCAAGGCGACGTTAACCAAGACAAAAGTCACTTATCGTAGTGGCTAGAAAGGTTTAAAAGCACTGATAACAACCTTTGTAAGTATATTAAACATGTGATATTTTTTTAATAAATTTTGTACTAGAAGAAAGTCATTGTTATCTAATTTCTCCCTATTTACTGATTGATAGGAACTAAAATATGGAAGACCTCCAAATCATTTGGAAAAGGAGGTGCTGCAGCAAAAGAGATGGGTTGAATTTGTTGTTTGGATGGACTCTATGGTATGTAATCTTAGTTGGATTTCCAATATACTTTTAAACCATATTTTCATTTTATTTTTTAGTACTATTAGATATTATATCTTACCTCATTTTATGGTTAACATTGTATAACAAAAACATGCGTTGCGTTATGTAATTAATACTAACATGTAATATTGATTTTTTTTGTCAGAATGCTATAGGTAATGATTGCCAAGACGATGATCCAAATTATGTTCAACATATATCAGGAGATGATGAGGATGAGGATGAGGATGAGGATGATGGTGTTGAAGGAGGAGATGATGATGATAGTTGCGGTGTTGGTGATGATGTGGATCAGAGTAATGAGGATGGTCAATATGATCATGAGGATGATCTTGGTGGTGGTAGCTATGCATGCACATGCATTGTTTTTTATGAAGCAATTATTGTGTAGAATGACATTGCTATGTTTAGATGGGTGTTGTGAATTTACCCTATATCAATGAGACATTTTGATTTTGTAATCATACGATGAGTTTGATTTATGTATGTTGTTAATTTATCGTAGAATAACGATATTCATGAAATATTTTGATTTGTTAATCATATTTGAATTTTACTTGTTTTGATTAAAAATAATACTGATTTTATTAGTATTATGTTGCTATTTTATACATGTTTTGAAAATTGTTAATGACACATTGTTATTTTTTTGGATGGATGTTGTCAATTTCTCTTAAATTTCTTTACAAATGATTTTGAATTGTGATATCTGCTTTAATGATATTTAGAAACTATCATATATTTCACTATGAATCTATAAAGGGGGTCATATATGTAAAGAAAAATATACTCTATATAAGAAGTCAAATGTGGATGTAACCATGGATGCAAAATTGAAAGTAAAATTGGATGTTAAACTAGGAATTAATACAAAAATGCAAACAATTGACATACAAAGTGTTTTAAATTAGAAGTGAAAAATTGTGCAATAGTTGACACAAAGAAGGGAACAAAACATGGCATACAAAAGGATATCAAATTGGGCAAAAACAAGGACACATAAATGGGCACCAAATTAGATGCAAAAAAAGACAACAACTAGATGTAAAATAAGATGCAAAGTTGAGCGTTAAAAAGAAGCAAAAAACGTTACAAATTAATATGCCAAATGATGATGCAAATAATGGTGTAAATTTGGGATGCAAACTTGGGTGCAAAAAAGGAAAAAAAAAAGATGTAAGAAAAGACATAAAACAAGATGCAAAATGGGGCTGAAAAAAGGTGAAACCAAGGATGCCATATTGGATGTAAAAAATGATTCCTAATCACATGCAAATTTAGGCTCGAACTCAGACACAAAATTATATGCAAATGTGGACACAAAATGAGGCAAAAAAAGATGCAAATTTGGATGGTGAAAACGATGTAAAACTAGACACCAAAAAAATGCAAAATTGGATGAAAAAGTCGGTGTAAATAATGGTGCAACATTCGACACAAGTAGACACAAAAAAATGGTGCAAAAAGGGGCATAAAATAGCTTAAAATTGGATGCAAAACTTGGTGCAAAAACAAATACAAAAGTAGATGTAAAAAATGGCTCTAAATTGAATGTACCATTAGACACAAAATAAGATGCAAAGGTGGACACAACACATGACTCAACATAAGATGCAAATATAAATGCAAATTTGGATGCTCAAAATGATGTAACATTAGATGCAAGAGATGGTGTTAAAAATGATGCAAAATTGGATGAAACAAATGACGCAAAATATGGTGCAAAATGAGATGGGAAAAATGGAGACAAATCAAATGTAAATGTGGATGTAAAAAATGGTCCAAAAAAAGATGCAAAAATGGGCACAAAAATGGATGCAAAATTTGGTGCTAAATCAAATTCAACACATGGTGCAAAGATAGGCACCAAAGCTGGTGCAAAAATAGAAGCAAAAACTAGTGTAAGACTAGATACAAAACTTGGCGTAAGACTAGATGCAAAAACTGACACAAAATGGATGCATAAAAAGACGTTAAATTGGATTCAAAATACAGTGTAAACTTGATGCAAATGATGGTGCAAAAATGGAAGCAAAGAATGACAAAAAATAGGAAGCAAAAGAGAATGAAAAATAGATGCAAAAAATGACACAAAACTAGAAGCAAAACCTGTCATAAAATAAGATATAAATCTTGGTTCAAAATTTGACGCAAAAAATGATGCATAGTTTGGTGTAAAAAATGATGCAAAATCTAGCGTGGAAAAGGATGCAAAATCAGGTGCAAAAAAGGACGCTTTAAAAATTGTACAATAGAGCCAGATTTAGCGCCAGGTTGCTCATCACAATTACAAAAAAAATGCACTAAAATCTGGCGCTAAATCTGGCGGAAATCGCTGGTTTTGTTGTAGTGGGAAGTGCTTTACCTTTCCCTTTCCGATTGGCTTGAGATTTGCCCTTTCCACGCGTTGCCAGCATTGCACTCTCTCCTAGTTCCATCACCAGTCTCTCTTCTTCTTGAACACACATGGTCATGAGTTCATTAATTGACCATTTATCCTTATGTGTGTTGTATGAGATTTTGAAAGGTCCATATTGGTGCGGAAGGGTATTCAGGATGTAGTGCACTAGGAAGGACTCCGATATTTCAACCTCGAGTTTCTTCAATTGAGCCACAGTGTCCCTTATCTGCATGATGTGCTCGCGCACACCTTTCACACTGGTGAGCCTTAGGGATGAGAATTTCATGATTAGGGTGCTTGCCAGTGCCTTGTCTGAAGAGACGAATTGTTCATCAATGGCCTTCAACAAGTCTCGGACCTTATCACGCTGATCAACGGAACCTCGAATACCAGCTGAAATTTTAGTCTTAATGAACATCATGCTTAGACGATTGGATCGCTCCCATCGTTCATAAAGCGCGACGTCCGCTGCAGTGCTGGTATTTGTGAGTGCCGATGGTTCATCTTTCCTGATAGCATAATCTATGTCCATCCACCCTAAATGAAGGAGAATCCTCTCCTTCCAAATCTTGTAGTTATCTCCCTTAAGTTTGGGAATGTCACAACGAATTTCAGAGAAATTTGCAGGTTGTACTGCTGCATAAAAATAAAGGATCACATGCTTATGTTAAAATTGAGGCTTAATAACTTTCATGTTTTACCAATGTAAATCATGCTAAAAAGAATTGAATCAAATGACATGAAAATTGCCTGTGGGCTAAATTTTCAATTCAAACAGACTCAATAAAACTTTATGAACTTTCATGTTTTACCAATGTAAAACATGCTAAAAAGAATTGAATCAAATGACATAAAAATTGCCTGTGGGCTAAATTTTTAATTCAAACAGATTCAATAAAACTTTTATGAACTTTTATGTTTTACCAATGTAAAACATGCTAAAAAAGAATTGAATCAAATGACATGAAAATTGCCTGTGGGCTAAATTTTCAATTCAAACAGACTCAATAAAACTTTTATGAACTTTTATGTTTTACCAATGTAAAACATGCTAAAAAAAGAATTGAACCAAATGACATGAAAATTGCCTGTGGGCTAAATTTTCAATTCAAATAGACTCAATAAAACTTTTATGAACTTTTATGTTTTACCAATGTAAAACATGCTAAAAAAAGAATTGAATCAAATGACATGAAAATTGCCTGTGGGCTAAATTTTCAATTCAAACTGATTCAATAAAACTTTATGATAAAACTTATTAATTCATAACTCCTGTGGGTAGGTTATGAAATTTTATCCTAATTAATCACATAAATATAATAAAAATTCCTGTGGGATAAAATTTATTATATTTAGTGTAATTAATTACAATTTAATGTCTAAATAATCTTTATGTGATCTTCCCAATCAATATATAATTTTATTTAATTAAAGATGCTGTGGCTACTCTCTAATTAATTAAAATTACATGGATCACTAGACATTAATTTTGTTTCATAAACAAAACTTAACCAGAGAGAAAAATAATGTTTACTGAAAGGAGTAAGTCAAAATGACATTTTAATAAACTCCATATAACTGTAATAATTCTCCAACAATGCTTAATCTGAACTTCATGCGAACTGAATGCCCAAATGAGAAATAAACCATTTCTTATTTTTCTTTAATTACAAATGTTCAAAAATGTAAGTTCAATGTAATATAATCAATTTACTTTGCATTTTGCATTGTTGATTTTATATAGTTTATCCAAATTAACTATATAAATAAAAATAACATATACCATAACAAACTTTAACATACATATATACCATAACAAACTTTAACATACATATAAACCGTTATGGTATATAATCAAAGGGTAATACCATGTGGTATAAACAAAATCCAACGTTAAACAAATACGTGGCATGGTATATGATATAACCATATTACAAATTATACCAATTATACTCAGTTTGAGTGCGTTTTATTGGAGTCGAGATGCATCATGGAATTTCGAAATGAAATAATTTATTACATCAAATGAGACCATTGAACCGTTTTCAAGCCGTGGAGTTTAATAGTTATGGACAACATTAATCAGTTCATGGTAAGGGAAACATGATGAAATAGAAACGCGTCGACGATACTGATGTAAATTTATTAGTTTTCTAACATTTTACTTCACAATAGGCAAAGGCATGTGAAAATGCTTCTGAAACAGCTATACTCCAGAACTACCATGAATTTGACGATCTCATTAATTCATTCCATAAGTTAAATTTCATGGGAAAAAATCCACACCGACCAACACTGGTAATTGAAAGCTTTACAAAATTGCAGATTTCCGACCGGCCGACACTGGTAATGGAAAGATTACAAAATTGCAGATTTACCTGGAAAGTGGACAATACGGATTCAAGAGATAGGCCAGACGTCCCACAGAAATCTTTTGCCTTCCATATATAATTACAAATAGATGCTGGGTGTGTGGGTGGAGGGACGGATGGATGAACCCTTTGCTCTTGAACCGTGCAATTATTAATACACCATCTCACCTCTATAAACTCACGAATACCATACATAACCCAATCGAAAAAAAAATAAAAATAAACTATACAGGGACATCTTCAAATTAATCTCCACTTCTCTTCAGAGATCCATTATATCTATAGTCTTTATTACATTTTCAAATAAAGATTATCTAAAATTGTGATTACCCTACTAAGCAAATGTTATTCTGGCATTTAGTCTGTGTGCTAAACATTGAGTTGAAGACATTACAGTCTGGTCGTATGCCGAGAAAGTAATAGCCATGCCCACCACCCTTATCAACAATCCTTTTATATTGTTGTTCATAATTCCAGCAGAATTAGTCACGCGAAAAGCTCAGGAAAAATGGATATCGGCTGTTAGATTTCCCTTAGGCATGGGATGTTATCTCAGGTTTCTGCAATGCCACTTTGGCAGCAGCTAACTCAAAACAGAGCACGGATTTGCAGACCTCGCCCTCACCAAGGGTGCGTCCCAACTCATACTTACCCACGCGAGTTCTTGCGCTCTGAAAGCTCATTCCCTCTCAATACATGCACAATGCAGAGTGTAAAAATTTCTGTTTTCCCACCCCGGTTTTCAGTTTCTCCTTATTTCTCCCATGTAGTTAAATGCCCATTCCCATAACCATACATTTAACAGAATGAAAAAAATAAATATTGCTGAAAACACAAATTCTGGAAATTTTTCAGAATGCTGGAAATTGCAGAATTAAAAATCAGCAATTAAAAACAGCCATCAAAACACATTAAAACACTGATATTTTTGGTCAACTTGACCCTGGAAAAACCCCCTACAACTCTTGGGGAAAACCAGTTTGAAAGCTCTTCTTTATTTCTGAAAATTGTCTTTTTACAGTGAGAATTATTCAGCAAAAAATCAGCAAGCAAATTTACAACTTATCTCCTTTCCCGTGCCTCACAGCAATCTGGAAATTACAGCAAACAGGACAACAATAAATGCTGTACGACTTCCGTTTTTTGTGCAGAAAAATCAGCAAACTGCTCCTCGATTTTTGTGCAAAAATCTGCCTTTCACTATGTGCTGAATCAGCTGTACAAATCTGCTCAACTGCTGCCTTGGAATGTGTGCCAAGCTGCTGTCTCCTTCTCCTTCCTGCTCAGAAATCTCTCTTGCTCTCCTTCTCCCAATCTGCTCATGAAAGAATGAATGACCTTTTCCTCCTTTTCCTCCTTTAATATAACTCCAAGTGACTTTTGGGTGATCCAAGTGACTTTTGGGTGATCTCTAAATCCAATGGCTGAAATAGATTTAGATCAATGGTTGAGATTAAATGCTCATTTAAATCTCACTTTCTATTTTTTAATTCACCCCACTTTAATAAAGACCCACTTAGTCATTTATTTCCAAAGTCACTTTTCCTTTCTAATTTTTCATTGACTTTATAAAAGTCACTTTAAAATCAGACTTAATAACTTTATCACTTAAAGTCACTTTTAAATTAGATTTAACTTTATAAAATTATAAAGTCACTTTAGGAGAAAAATTAAATTCTTTTGGATACTTTTCCCTAGGCCAAAGATCAAAGCCTAAGGGAACCACCTGTTCTCCGGTACCAATTTTCAACACTCCCTCTTACCGAGGAAGGTGTTCCTCACCACACCCATCTTGTCTCTGAAGTAGACATGCTTGCCCCGTGGTAAGGCTTTGGTAAGGATATCTGCAACCTGCTCATCAGTGGAAATATACTCAAGCTTCACAGCTCCCTTCTAAACATAGTCTCTGATGAAATGATATCTGATCCCGATATGCTTTGACCTGTCATGAAATACTGGATTCTCCGTGAGTTTAATGCAACTCTGATTATCACAGTAAATCACTGAAGGTCTCAACGGCTGACCAAATAAGCCAAACAACATCTTGCAAAGCCAGATAGCCTCACAACTAGCTAGACTGGCTGCCATATACTCTGCTTCCGCTGAACTCAGTGCTACTGACTGCTGCTTCCGGCTGAACCATGACACTACTGCTGAACCCAACCCAAAACAACACCCTGAAGTGCTCTTCCTATCAGAAGCACAACCTGCCCAATCAGAATCAGTGTATCCTGCCAATCTCACTCCATCTCCCTGCCTGTAGTCCAGACCATAATCCACTGTCCCCTGCAAGTACCGCAAAATGTGTTTTGCAGCCACCCAGTGAACCTTCCTAGGCTCACACATAAACTGACTCATCGTGTTGACTGCAAAACAGATATCTGGTCTAGTGTTGACCAAATACATCAAGGAACCAATCAGCTGCCTGTACAATGTGGGATCCACCAACTCGGAATCCGAAGCATGAAGCTTCTTCCAGTTGGTGATCATCGGTGTCGACATGGGTCTACAATCCTCCATGTGGAATCTGCTAAGGATGTCCACAATATACTTCCCCTGCCCCAGGAAGAAATGCCCCTCCTCCTGCCACACCTCCAAACCCAAAAAGTAATGCATCAAGCCGATGTCCTTCATCTCAAACTCCGCCGCAAGATCTCTCTTGCAGTGCTCTATGAGTCTCTCTGCACCTGTAATGATCAAGTCATCCACATACAGCACCAGAATGAGAGGCTCCTCACCAATCACAATAAAGTAAAGGTTCGGATCTGCCTCACTCTTTGTGAAACCCATCCCCTGCAAGTATGCATCTATCCTGGAGTACCAAGCTCTGGGAGCTTGCTTCAGGCCATAAAGGGCCTTCTTCAATCTGCACACATGGGACTCCTTCCCATGCACCTCAAAGCCCTGTGGCTGCTCAATGTACACCTCCTCCTGTATGAAGCCATTGAGAAATGCGGTCTTCACATCCATCTGGTGGATCTTCCAACCCATCTCTGCTGCTATCGATATAATGGAGCGGATCGAAGTATATCGAGCCACGGGAGCGAAGGTCTCCTCATAATCAACTCCCTCTACCTGGGAGAACCCTCTAGCCACAAACCTCGCTTTGAATTTCTCAATGCTGCCATCTGCAGCATGCTTTACCTTGTAAAGCCATCTGGAAGTAACCACGGATTTACCCTCAGGCCTCGGCACCACCTCCCAAACATCATTCTTCATGATAGAAGAATATTCCTCCTGCATGGCCTCTCTCCAGACCTGCTGGCTAGCTGCCTCCTCATAGCTAGAAGGCTCAGAGTCAAGGATGCTGGTAACCATCGCCATATAACTACAAAACCTCTCAGGTGGTCTACTCTCTCTGACCGGCCTCTTCGGCTCAGCAACAGATGTGGCATCTCTCAAGGTGTCTTGAAGCCACTTGGGCTTCCTCTTCCCTGAGCGCACTTCTTCCACCGGAGAATGAAAATCCTCCTCCTCATCATCATCAGTAGCCTGAACTCCTGACTGTCTGTCTGCTGTCCTCCTGCCTGCACCTGAACCTGTAGAAGCTGAGGTACCGTGTGAACTGTCCATCAGTGGACTCCCTAGTGAACTGCTCTGTGAACTGCTCTGCATGCTGCCCGGAGCACCACCCCTCTGGCTCGATGAGCCACTGCTCACTGACGGACCTGACATCCTCATAGATGTACCTCCGGATCCTCCTGATCCCTGCCCACTGGATCCCTGCGACTGACTCAACTGCTGCTGAGGGTCTGGTTGATCCAGATACTCTAACTCCCGTGACCTCCTAAAGGCCCTGTCCTCCTCGAACTTCACATCCCGTCTGACAACAACTCTCCTCTGTGCAGGAATGTAAATCCGAAAGGCCTTTGAGGTCTCACTGTAGCCCACAAAGATACCCTTCTCTGCGGTGGGCTCTAGTTTGGTCCTCTTCTCCTTGGGTATATAGGAGTATGTAATGCATCCAAAGATATGAAGATGACCAAGATCAGGCTTCTTCCCAGAGAAAGCCTCCTCCGGAGTCATGTGCCCCAAGGCACGATGCAGACTCCTGTTCTGCAAGTAAACAACTGTGTTGCAGGCCTCTGCCCACAAAAACAATGGCAACCCCTGATCATGTAACATAGCTTTGGCAGCCTCTATGATGGATCTGTTCTTCCTCTCCGCAACCCCGTTCTGCTGGGGGTTGTAAGGAACAGTGAACTCCCTCCTAATGCCTGCCTCCGCACAATAGTCAACAAACTCTCCAAGGGTGTACTCTCCTCCATTGTCCAACCTTAAGGACTTGATCTTTCGGCCTGTCTGTGTCTCCACAAGAGCTCTGAACTCCTGAAATCGCTTGAAGACCTCACTCTTGGTCTTCAAGAAATAAATCCAGGTCCTCCTGGAGTGATCATCAATGAATAAAACATAGTACTCATACCCACTCAAGGAAACATGAGACATCCGACCGCTCACATCAGAATGAATCAAATCAAGTATCCCCGTCGCTCTGCTGTCACTGCTGGGAAAAGGGGATTTGGCAAATTTGCCCATCGCACAACCTCTGCAAGTATCAAAGTGATCAGTACTGAAATCTGGCACACCTGTAGTGATCTCCCGCAATGTCCTCAAGGCTCCATGATACATATGTCCCATCCTGCGGTGCCAAATCTCACACAGCTCAGAACTGCTAGCTCTGCTGTCGGTACTACTGCTCAATGCCAAAAGGGGTTGGAATGCAAACTTGTACACCTTTGCATGGCGTACACCTATCACTCTAGCTGAATCAGCTGGAGTGTCCCCGGGATACATCAACACCTGTCCTCCCCTGAACAGTACGTCATATCCTCTGTCCTCCAAAGCTGAGACGGATATGAGGTTCTTCCTCATCCCTGGCACATAAAGAACCTCTGACACTTTCAAGGGAGGTTTGGACTCCCTCTGAAATGTCACTGTCCCCACCCCGACTGCTCTAACAACTCTGTCATCACCGAGTACTACCTCAATATCAATACCACTCTCTGAAAGCTCTGAGAAGTACTCACGGACTCCTGTCATATGACGTGAAGCCCCACTGTCCACATACCAGATACCTGAAGATGATCCGCTAATCGAGGGAAAAGCATGCTCCCTCTGAACCTGTGTAGCAGGTGATCCTGCACTAGAGGACTCACACGTAGTGAACGCAAACTCTCGGTCAAAACGACCAGTAAAGTCCTCAATCTCTGCTGAAGCTGCCACGTCCTGGTTCTTCCCCTTCTTCTTCTTCTTCTCCGGACACACAACTGCATAGTGTCCCATCTTTTGACAATTCCAACACTTCACCTTGGAATAGTCCTTCTGTGTGTTCCCCTGTTTACTTTTACCTTTGCCTTTGCCCCCACCACTGCTTGTGGAAGCCTGCTTCTTCCCTTTGCCTTTCTTGCCTCTTGCCACCAGTGCTACATCCTCATCCTGCTCAACTGGCTTGGCGGCCCCAAGTTGTCCTTTCCTGATCTCTGTCTGAATGCAATCATCCCAAAACCTCTCCCATGTGGGAAGGGTCTCACGTGCACAAACCCCATCAGCAAAGTTCAACCATGAACGGGGGAGGCCATTCACTGCAATACGCACCAACTCAGTGGATGGAATGGCCTCTCCAATCGCTGCCAACTCATCTCTCACATTGGTAATCTTTGTGAGATATCCAGCTGCACTATCATTACCCATCTTAATGTTCTTCAGCTTCTCCTTCAGGACCATCTTCCGGTTCTCATTGGTACTCTGGTAGAGATTGGACAATGCTGTCCACATCTCATGGGCATTGCTCTTTCCTCTCACATGAGGAATGCAATGGTCTTTGATTCCGTCTAGAATCAGCCTCTTACCCTTATTGTTCTTCTTTTTATACTCAGCCAACTGAGTAACATCAGTGGGCACAACAACAGGGTTCTGTGCGGTATGCACCATGATATCCCAGACTTCTGCCTCCTCAAAGATACTCTGCATTCTCTCCTTCCAAACGCTGTAATTTGTATGCCCATCCAACCTATCCTCCACCCTCAATCCCAATGACATCCTGCTGTCCTAAAACTGAAAAATAGCACTGCTGTAGTAAAGATAAAACTGTTGTTTATGAAAAAATCAGCTTGCTGGAATTTTCTGAGTGAAAAATCAGCAACTGTAATTTTTCCTTTTGCTGTCCCAAACTGCCCTTCAGCACTCAAGCTTTGATACCATGTAAAAATTTCTGTTTTCCCACCCCGGTTTTCAGTTTCTCCTTATTTCTCCCATGTAGTTAAATGCCCATTCCCATAACCATACATTTAACAGACTGAAAAAAATAAATATTGCTGAAAACACAAATTCTGGAAATTTTTCAGAATGCTGGAAATTGCAGAATTAAAAATCAGCAATTAAAAACAGCCATTAAAACACATTAAAACACTAATATTTTTGGTCAACTTGACCCTGGAAAAACCCCCTACAACTCTTGGGGAAAACCAGTTTGAGAGCTCTTCTTTATTTCTGAAAATTGTCTTTTTACAGTGAGAATTATTCAGCAAAAAATCAGCAAGCAAATTTACAACTTATCTCCTTTCCCGTGCCTCACAGCGATCTGGAAATTACAGCAAACAGGACAGCAATAAATGCTGTACGACCTCCGTTTTGTGTGCAGAAAAATCAGCAAACTGCTCCTCGATTTTTGTGCAAAAATCTGCCTTTCACTATGTGCTGAATCAGCTGTACAAATCTGCTCAACTGCTGCCTTGGAATGTGTGCCAAGCTGCTGTCTCCTTCTCCTTCCTGCTCAGAAATCTCTCTTGCTCTCCTTCTCCCAATCTTCTCATGAAAGAATGAATGACCTTTTCCTCCTTTTCCTCCTTTAATATAACTCCAAGTGACTTTTGGGTGATCCAAGTGACTTTTGGGTGATCTCTAAATCCAATGGCTGAAATAGATTTAGATCAATGGTTGAGATTAAATGCTCATTTAAATCTCACTTTCTATTTTTTAATTCACCCCACTTTAATAAAGACCCACTTAGTCATTTATTTCCAAAGTCACTTTTCCTTTCTAATTTTTCATTGACTTTATAAAAGTCACTTTAAAATTAGACTTAATAACTTTATCACTTAAAGTCACTTTTAAATTAGATTTAACTTTATAAAATTATAAAGTCACTTTAGGAGAAAAATTAAATTCTTTTCGACACTTTTCCCTAGGCCAAAGATCAAAGCCTAAGGGAACCACCTGTTCTCCGGTACCAATTTTCAACACAGAGAAGACAAAATAAACTCGCGTGTGACTGGATTGGTGACCTCTGGATCTACACTCAAAGAACAGGATAGCCTCGGCTGTAGATCTTTGTCCCTCCCTCTGCCTATACTAGCGCTTACGATTACAAGGCTGCCAGACCTGTGACTTTACGACATTCATGCGAAATGAATGTATAATATGAGTTGTAATTGCAGGCGGCGAAATAGAACTTGATAACCCTGAGAAAGACGGTGTGCCGACTGCAGAGGGGAGGAAAAACGAGGTGGTGGCAGACTTCCACACTCACCCGTTCCCGGGACAAGAAAGGCCCGATTCAGATGACGTGAAAAGCATACGGGATGAGGAGGTTTGTCATTTAAAACCCCAAATAAACACACAAAGAAAACTAGTTGTAGAGAGCTTGAAAACAAAGTGAAAAATGAATTCAACAATTAATTTATTTGCACTATGGCATACAAAAGCTACAACAGTAACAACGCTCAGACGTTTTCTTGGCCAACACACAGCAAGGCAGAGGTAAAAGGGCTCTGATACCAATTGTTAGACATTCTACAATTTTAACAATGATTCTGCATGCGGAATAAACTCAAAGAATCATTAAACCTTATTGCCCAGGGATACGAGTTACCTCCAGCCATCGGTGATGTATTGATGCAGGCCACAGTCCACAAGCTTCTCCTTCAGCACTCCAGCTTCTGTCCAAGCAAAAGAACACAAAATTCTGAAGGCACTTCCGAGCTCTGCTATCTCAGCTAGATGGTGTAGAACTGAAGGGGTTTGAGATAGGAGCTTGGGGACCAAACAGATGAACATATAGCTAAGCTTCCATCAAGCTTCTAAATGCTATGTGTTAGAAAAACCACAAATCAAGGTAGAGATGAGATCAAAGTAATGGACCACTTTAGTAGCTCCCAATTATTAATTTAGTAATTGCAGTTGATTTTCTTAACTTAAGGAAACTACTGCAGTTGGTTTCCATAAGTTAAGAAAAGCTGCAATTCCATAAATCAAGGTAGCTTTTGTGTTAAATTAATGGAGCTTAACATTGTTTGCTTACAACAGGCTTGAAGGATATCAGAGGTTTCCAAATCAACCTATACATGCAATTTGTTAAATCAATTTCTCAAAATTCGACATAAATCGGTTGAAAAAAAATATATTTTCAGTAACACATCAAATTCCATGAATCTCCTCCCAAACTTTATGATCAATGCTTCTGTCAATGGGGTCGCTGAAGTACATTTTGGGTTTTCTTTCAGTGACTCCATCAATTCATCATAGGGTCAAATTGGGGTTTTTGCTTGCTCCATCAATCCATTCCAGGTCCCAAACTTAGATTTAGTGAGCCATGGGTACCGAGAGACAACACAGAATCTAGAAAGAAAAAAAGGAGTGAGAAAACGTAGGTTCCATACTAGTGGCCACGTTTGCTGACGCTATTCACTATTTAAGTGCTCAGAGAGGACGTCAAGGCCAATGATGATGAATCCCTAATGCCCATTCCGCGGTCACCAGACACATTCAAACCTTAAGGTGGTGATCGCTTGAAAGGCAAAAAGGAATAAAACACACCATGAACGTGCACTGCCTAGTTACAGTCCGTGCGTGGAATTATAAACGCAACCACGCTGTATCTTCTGAACTCCTGGCCAATCCGCATGAAAATCTGGGCATACCTACCTCATAATACTTCCCAAAATCTCAAAATTCTATGGGCTCCTCAACGATGGACGTCGTACGGGACATGAAGCGCAGTGTCAACGGGCAATTTTCATTGGATTCGTTGAGAAAGAGCGGGATGAAGTTCAGCCATGGGACGCAAAGCTCTTTTGAGCCCAGCCGGTATGTGAAAACATACATGAGATTTAGCTTCGGGAGGCAGTCTTCTTTGGATCCCAATAAAAGGAATAATGAAGATATAGACAAATTGAAGATTGAAAAATCGTGGGTTCCGGAGCAACTCAATGCTACCATGCAGATGTTTTTCGCCTACAATGGGGATGTGAAGGGCGTGGAGGATTTGTTGAAAGAGCGCAAGGTGGATGTCAACAATGCAGATTTTGATGACAGGACGGTTCTGCATGTGGTTTCCTACGAAGGACATGTTGAGGTAGTTAAAGTGTCGCTGAGAAGAGGAGCCAATGTCAATGCCCGGGATCGCTGGGTAGCACGGTGAGCAATTTATCATGCTCATGCCCTTTTTTACTTCTTACAAGTATTTTCGATTTTGATTGGTCTGTCTAGAGCTACCAATCCCAAGTCCTCAATTTAGAATCAATGTGTTACAAATCCATTTTGCAAGTCCTTAACTCAGAATCAATGTGTTACAAATCCATTTTGAAAATAACTGTAGTAATATATAATCTCTCAATTCCTCAACGCAGAATCAACTCAAAATCATTGTGGTACAGAATTATTTTAAAAATAATAGTCATTAATTTCATTTAGAATGAAGATTATTAATCTATAAATAAATTTTGGTACAATAGCATGACTTGTTAATAGGGCATGCCCCAAAATCTTTAACTCGTGTTCATATAATATATGTTTTTTTAATTAACCAATTTAATTAAAAAGAAAGAAAATGCTTAACTATTTTTTCAATACCTCATGCTTAAGAAATTTATAGCTCATTTCATATGATTTTTTTTAATTAATTAAATTAAAAGGGAAAAATGTTCTTAACTATTTGGAGATAAATCTTAAATATCTTCAATTTTTTATTTTACATATTAAATATCTTAAAATTTTAATTGTTAAATTTTTCTTCAATATTTTTGACAAATTATGTGGTAAAAAATGTCATAAAATGACCATTTCATTTATCAGTTAAATTAGACTAACATGGTTGCCATCCATTGGCGGAACTTTGTTAGCCTATATTCTACAAGACCATCTATAGCATTGTAGCCCTTATTCAATTGTGGTGAATCAACCATATATACCATTTATAGCATCTGTAGCCCTTATTCAATTGTGGGAACTCATTCATACCTTTCAAAGTTCAATAATTAAACTAAGCCACAAAAAAACGGCATCTAGAACGTGTGTAACCCTTGTTCAAATGTGAGAACTGGTTCATACCTTTCAAATTTCAATAATTAAACTAAACCAGAACGCTAACTATACAACCTTGTTAACTCATAATTTCAGATAAAATAATAACTTGAAATGATTTCAAATAAAATAGTAACAAAAAAATTATTATGAATACCCGTAATTCCAAAATGATAGTAAATTCTACCGCAAACTAATACTCAAAAATGGCCACCATAATTATTAACACAGCCTATAATTTAATTTAATTTGATGTGCAACAATAATGACTGCGTGATATAACTGCATGTGTAAAATACTAAATAATCAAATGACACTGCCAAAACAATTGTCCGTCCATCACTATAACCAAGTGAAAGGGCAGACAACATACGGATCAATTTTCAAAAAGTATAATAAAATGGAAGAAGAATCATATCATTATTATTTCTTTTAAAAGAAAATCAGGATTTCCTCTCCTCGAGAAATTAGCGACGCATTGATTACGCCAAGTTTTAAACACTTCTAAACCTCAAGAGTCCTTCATGTAGATAAGCAATGCCATTTTTTAATGAGTTGAATTTAATTAGAATGTCGGTTTAAGAATATTTTAATATTTAATGTTTATTGAACTTAATTAAATTGCTGGTTTAAAACCATATTTTGTTGATTTAAAAATAAAAAGTGAATAGCTTGACCTGGGTTTTGTCATTTGGGATATTGAAATCTAAAATATTTTTGAAATTAGAAATCTATCAATTAAAAATATTAGTGTATTACTTGACCTGCTTTTGTCATTCTGCCTTATCACTACCACTCTGTATATTAAAATCCAGAATATTCCTGAAATCCACGAAAATCCCTTCCAATAAAGCGATTGGCAATATCAAAATTTTTAAAATTCTAGAATACCCGAAGTCACCGGAAAAGAACTCAAACTCTTGAGGCACAACCTCCAATTTCTCAGCTTTCAAAGCAGGTTAGGGTTGTGCGCCCTCCTGGATGTAAACACCTGTAGCCCTATATAAATAACCGATCACAAATGCAAACACACGCGAAGACAGTAGAAAGAAGCAACTTCTATATATATATGCAATACAATGATGTGTTTGACACAGAGTGAGAGTTTACGCAATTTATTTAAAATCCATATGGAACCTGCAATATCTAAAACGAATTCAAATACTATTATCTGCAAACCCAGCATTCGCGTATTCTGATCTCAGAAAGTGGCCTTGTTCAGCGCCGTAAACGTGACGGAGGACGACTGGTCTATGCTATACGAATCGTATTGCAGGAAGAAGTGCGCCACAAACAACCGCGCCCCCATCACAACAATGTCTTTGCCCCCACACTGCTTGTTATCAGCGGACGTTTCATCCGTTTCGCGGCCGTTGGACCAGAGAACGTACTTGAGCATCTTCTCCCCTTCCGAACCCATGAACCGACGGGGCACAAACTCATCCGCTCTATCGAACAGCTTGGGATCCTTGGTCGCAAAAGGCTGGTACCCGCCCAACAACTCTCCCTTCTTCACCGCATAAAACCCGTCGTGGGTTTCCACAGCAAAATCCGTCTTGGCTCTCGCGTACTGCAAAGGCACAGGCGGGTCAATCCTCAGCACCTCGTACACAGTCGACCGGACCAGCGCCATGCTCTCCAGAGCCCTTCCGTTGAGGCTCCCCTGTGCCCTAACGGCTACGCGAACCTCTTCTGCCAGATCTCTCTGCAGTTGGCTGCCCGCGCGGGCAATATGTTTGACGATACTGGGGAGCATAATTAGCATTCCCCCAAAAGCGTTGAAAGAGATGTTAAACAGGAGATCATGGCAAGCCTCCGCTCTTTTCAGTCCGAACTCTTTCTCGGCCTTGTCCAGGGCCGAAGCCGCATGTGTCCACAGAAATTTAAAGAGCTTGTCGTAGTAGCCCTTGACGGGCCAGAAGGGTAGACGTATTGAATGGATGGTGAGCTCGTCCACGATCTTTGGAAGGACGCCCGAGCTCACTGTAGGAGCGAGCTGAGGCGCAAGCCACTTGATAACATACGAAGGGCCGTCGGTTCCGAGGCCCTGAGTTACTGGGTCCGCCCCCGTTAACGACCGGCAGAGGAAATTGAATATAAATTGCTCAATCGGCTTGCCGAAAGACGCCTTCCCGCCGCTCCCCATTTCTTTGTCGACAGTGGCGCTGAGCTCGTCGAACGCTCGGGAAAACTCCAGGAAATATCTGTCTCGACTGCTTCTGAGAACCTCGAAACAAAATCTCTTGAGCTTGCTGTGATTCTCCTCCGAGGGGTCCAGGTATACGGCAACCCGATAACCTCCGGTGAAAGCAGTGCTGGGCATGTAAGTGCCGGTGAGCACATTCTTCTTCTCTACCTTGCTCAGATCATAGAGCACGGGGAAACTCTTGCCATCCAGCAGCATTATCACTCGCGAGTCCCACACGATGGGCGGACCTGGCGGCATATTGACCTTAAACACCGTGCTCTTGTATCTGTCTATGCGGCGCTTAAAAAACTCATCGACTCCTTCTGTTACGAAATATTCGAATCGATCGGCAAGAGCGCCCAGCAGTGGGGGACCGTAACTTCCAGGGATCTCCTTCACAGGACTCGCCTTTGAAGCCATGGTTGCCAACATCTGCACCCTATGTGTCTTACCGATGTGAATTCTGTTTATTTATAATGCAAAATTTTCGTTTCTTCCATTGATAAAGTGTAAATCATGAATTTACTAGGTTTAGGATGGGAGTTATATATAACAATAAAAGCGGTTTTATGACTTAAATTTAAGAAAACTAAAAAAGTATTTTATAAATTATTTTTCCATTCCACATTAACATTAATTCTACCCTCACTCTTAAAAAAAATTTACATTTTGTTTTTAGTCTTTAAGCATATTTTCCTTATTATATCACATGTTTCATGAAACATAAAATGCCAACCTCAAAGCTATCTTTAAACATATTTTCTTATCATATCACATGTTTCATGAAACATAAAATGTCAACCTCAAAACTTACAAACCACATCTTTTCCTTATTATATCACATGTTTCATGAAACATAAAATGCCAACCTCAAAGCTATCTTTAAACATATTTTCTTATCATATCACATGTTTCATGAAAGATAAAATGTCAACCTCAAAACTTACAAACCACATCTTTCACCTAAAATGTCAACCTCAAAACTTACAAACCACATCTTTCACCTAAAATGTCAACCTCAATTTTGTTCTTTTAGAGGGCGTCATTTGGAAAAAACGAAAAAAATGAAAAACCATTACTTGGACCAGAGAGAAAAGTAATTAATGAAAAACCATTACTTGGACCAGAGAGAAAAAACAATTACTTTTCGCGATGAAATATCATTCAGGGATCGGGATTTTTCGCAGTACCGTATTTTGCCGAAACCTTTAAAATGGAAGTGTGATTGCACTTTGGATGGCCTCATTAACCCTGTCACTTTTAAACACATGGGATGTCATTACATTTCAACCTGAGGTACAAGGTTATCATAATTTTGGTTACTTTATTTTTCTAAAATTTTTATAAATTTCTCGAATTTAAAAATTTTAATATTTTAATGTCTAATTTTTCATAAATAATTTGTTAGGGTAATTCTTAAGAGTATATTTTGTAATATTTTGAAATTTGAATGATGTAAAAAGGGAAAAGTTACATTTCACATTAATTATTAATAATTAGGAAAAAAATTAAATATAAAAATGAAAAAATAAAAAAAATGAACATAGCATCCATACAATAATGACAATGTGTGTCTTGAAAAAATAGAAAGAAATACCATTTTAAGTTATTCTCTACTATTTTATAAAACACAAAAGGAGAGTATACTTATCTATAAGTTGAGGTTTATGTTCTACTCTTTTTTAATTCAATTATGAAAATACAAATACAAAGAAATGGATACCAATATGGCATTGCATCTCACAATGTACTCTAAATGATTGTTACAAAATATTCCATGTTCTAAAAAATCTCATTCCTAAATGTTTTAGGGAACTATGAAACAAGTATAATACAAAAGAATGGAAACCTTTCTTCTTTTAGGGGCGTAGAGCTTGATTATCCTTTAGAGTTAAGGATTTTGCATCTTCAAAATTGAAGTAGTGGTAAGGTATTGGATCTTCTAAAATTTTCTTTAAATTCCACAAGTGACTCTCCTTGTCTTTGTGAATAGTGAGGGGTTAGGATTTTTACATTTTCAACCCTTAATTAGTAGGAATAATTTAGAACTTTTAAACTTTTCTTCAAAGTCCACATTCCATAAGTGGTTATCCCCATATGTGTTAGTGATGGGCATTTATGTGGCTTCTACCATGATACCATGGTGGTCAACACCATTGGTTCTAAACACTAATTTTAGAAATCTCTACCTACCACTAAAATTGGGCCTTACAAGCCAATTCCTCCATTTTTTCTACCCATAAAATACTAAGATAGATGACAAATTATAATCAACTTTTAAAAATCTTAATCAAAATTATGAAATATAAAAGATAATTTAAATGTTGTATATCAAATCATTTGAGGAACTAAATTTTGTGTAATTCTTTTAGATATTATAAAAGGAAAACAAGTACTCGTAAAATTAATATTTTTTAAACGTTTTCTTGACATTTACTCAAAACTTCCATTAATAGTGTATTTTTTTCCATCAATCTAAAGACGCATTGACTCTTTATCTTATACCATTTTTCAACAAATTTGATGTCATTTTCAAACAAAAATCCAAATATAATGCAAAGTTCTTTTCTAAGACATTTTGTATTAATAAAAATAAACCTAATATATTATTAAGATCTTTAGTATCTTTCTTATAATTGAATTTTATTTACTATGTTTAAATTAAAATAATATAACCCTAATCAGGGTGGATGACTATGTGGCAATGGAGATTGGGGGCGGGAGAAATAGGGGGCACCTGCCACCCTCCTACCTCCTAGTTTTTTTGATAGGGGGTAGCATGGTCAACCTACCCAATGCATAGTGCATGCTAATTTAATTGTCATTCATTTCAATGATCGACCTCCCATAAATCATTTGTTTTGTAATGAGAATTGTTACTGCCCAGAATATATGTTGCACGAGGAATCCTTCGTGGTTAGTAACGGAATTATTCTTTCAGTTGTCTCATGGGATTAGCATGATTATTGGTTGTTTTATGAGAAGGGTGTGCCAATCTTAGGGGGTGGTGGGGCAATGCCTAGGGATAGTATGCAAGCCATCTAAACACTTTCCTCTCTTAGTTTTAGTTGTTTGCATGGGTCTCTAATTCACAAAATTGGGCCATAAATTGGGTCTTAAGAGAATTCATTTCCCTATGTTTGACTAGATTAAGTATGCCTACTTTCTATTTATTTTCCTAGGAGTTCAATGCGTCATAAGTATGGGGTTTTCTTAGCAAGCATGTGCTCTTGTCTGGATTATGTCTTCTGGACAGGGAGTGAGTTGGCCTTGTTTTTTGTGCAGCCTCAGACTGTGTTTCCCTTCCTTCCTCTTTTGGTTCATTTCAAGTATTGACCTATTGAGTGTTACCTACTTGAGCTCAAACTTGTTGGCGGTCTGCTTTCTTGATCAACTTCGATCTTATTGGCCATTATGCCTCGACAATGCATGCATATCTGAAAGGAGGCTACTATTAAGACCTACGCTATTTAGACCTACACTACTAATAATAGGGAAATATATGTGAAGGAGATGTTTTAAAGGTAAATATTAAATTAGTCATAACTATTACATAATTAGAACCAACACTTAAATCAAGCATAATAATGAGTTAGGAGGATAGTTTTATAACATGTTAAAACACTTATCACGAAGGTAGAAAAACATGGTGGAGATATAACAATGTCTCAAACTAAAGTGTCATTATTCATTGTAGTGCTAGTGTTATTATTCATTGTAGTGCTATTGGATACATCTGCTACTATGGCCCAAGCTCAGGAGGTCACTATTATTAGTAGCGTAGGTGTTAATAGTAGCCTCGTGAGGCTACTATATACTACTATGGCCCAAGCTTAGGAGGCTACTATTATAGTCCCCTCCGCAAAACCACCTAGCATTCATGAGGAAATTTGTAAGCTTAAAACTTACGCTGCTAATAATCGCTAGATGTATTTTGACTATAAGATTATGGAGGAGGTTACTAATTGGGTTCATGACCCTGGTCATACGAGGAGAAGATAGTTTCAATACCTGAATTCCATTACCCTCCATTGACAGATGAAAATGATTTTTTGTAGAGTCCCAAAAGAGAAGCTCATGAAGATTGAAATGACGTAATTTATTTCATGAATGAGATCAAGTGGGTGCAATGATATCAACGTTCATGCTTGGCTAGCTTGGATGCCCAACTGTCACATCAGGAAAGTCACTTCCAATGTGAGTTAAAACCTCTGCTCCAATTGGTACACATGCACAAAATCATGCACTAGTGACTTCCTTTGAATCCTAATCTTATGATATGTTTCTTTGTAGTTTTTTATGATTATATATGCAACTCTATTGCAATTACTTCGTGTAGTTTTCAGATCTAGATTTCTATTTTTTATATACTTTCGTTAAATTACCAATCAATAGAATTAGTTTCCTTTATGATAAATTGATATCGATAATAATTTAAATGTAGTTGATGAAGAAGATGTAATCTCAATTTTTGTGAAAATACAAACCTAACTTAAAAAAATGATAAAAATTAATATAATAATTTATTTTATAATTAATTACTTTATTTTTAATTATGAGTTAAGGATGTAAAGTTATAATTTACATGGTACTAAATTTAAAGTAGAATGTATATTATGTTTTTGGTTTTGTATATTTAATTATGATAGAAAGATTTATTGTATTTTTTTTTCTTGAAAATATAGATTAGTATAAATAATGGTAAAAAGAAATTGGTGAATATTTTATTGAATATGATTATGTGTTATAAGAATGATGATTTCTTATTTTCTTTTAATTAAACTAGTGTTATCTACAATTTGGTGGACAAAAATTATGTAGTAAGGCTATAACTAGTTATAAAAGACTTAGTAGTAAATGTATCCAATAGAAATACAATGAATAATAACACTTTAGTTTGAGACATTCTTATATCTCCACCATATTTTTCTGCATTTGTGATATACTTGTGATATATGTTTTAACATGTTATAAAATTGACCTCTTAACTCATTATTATACTTGATTTAAATTTTGGTTCTTAATAGTTATGACTAATTAAATATTTACCTTAAAAACATCTCACTCACATATATTTCACTCCGAAATAAGAAAATTTCACTTTGCAATTCAAATTAATAAATGTTTCCTTACCTATAAACAAAGAATAAGATTCAAATTAATAAATGTTTCAACTATTTCTTTAAAACAAATGAGATAAATAAGTGTTTTTTTGTTTTTTGTTTTTTGTTTTTTTTTTTTTAAACAAGATAAATATGTTTTCTATTTTTTATTTTATTTATTTATTTATTTTTAGAAAGAAATTGAAGAAAAATAATGTAAATCACAAAAAATATTAAATTTTTTCTTTCCATTAAATTTGAAATTAAACATATATTTAAAACATTATAACATGAATCCTTTAATGTTTTAATATTAGATAACGCATTCAAAGACCATAACATTTTCGAATTGAAAGACCATAACAAAATGTTAGCTTAGAATGTATATTAAAAAAAATTGGCAATTATAAAATGTGAATCATCTATTTTACCATTTGTGATATTATAACAACACATTAGTCTTCTAATAATTGTTTCTAACCTAACTCTAATTTTGATGGAAATAAAAACACTTATGATTTAAAAATATCTAAACTTTTCAATATATATTAAGCAAAATATGAAGAAAAACCTCTTGAGTTTGTTGTGATTCTCCTCTAAGTATTCCAGGTATATGACAACCTGATAACCTCTCATGAAAGCAGTGCTGGGCATGCAAGTGTCGGTCAACACATTCTTGTTCTCCACCTTGCTTAGCTCGTAGAGCATGGGGAAGGTCTTTCCATCCATCACATGCCTAGAAAATCAAATTCCCTTTGCCTGTCAAATGAAAATTTGATGATGTTTTTCCATTTTTCATGACCTTCATTTTAAATTCTATGCAAATTTGTTAGTGTCGACCTGCCTTTATTTGGAAACTCTCTTTCAACTACTATTGCATCTCAACTTTCATTAATCTCCCTCTGAGAGTGGCTTGTTTTTTCTTAAGTTAGGATATGTGTTTCGATACTTTGCTCTGATATAAATAGAATAATCATAAAAATATTCATGTTTGATATACTATATTAAAATTAATATAAATACAATAGGTTTATATAGGGATTTTTGAATTGTTGTGAGATCTAAGTTATTCCAAATTTAGGAAGATAAGTTTAGAGAATATCTCAACTATCTCTAACAAACACAATTAAAATTCTATCCTTTAGTAATAACATTAGTGTAAGTTAGAGTTCACATCATTTATAGTTCTAAAGGACTTCCATGACCTAGGACCAAGAAAACTCTAATAAGTAAAATTATTTTTCATTAAAGTTCATAGTCACTTCATAGTTTCCTTGTGAAAGTTCTTGTGGCCAAGAACTCTAACAAATATTTTTTGGTCAAATGTTGATAAGTGTTCCTATTGGAAAAACAGATTGTGATAAAGAAGAACTTTGACAAAACTCATCTGTCTATGCCTTCTTTTTGATTTCATGGTAATGAGAAGTCATGCTAGTGATACTTCCAAGGAACTTTCTTAGATAATTACTTTGATCAAGTAACTATAACCAACGAACTATGATTTTCTTGCTCCCTCATTAATTTAAGTTGTTGTATTGATGTTGGGTCTTGTTGGTTAAACTTCAGGTTGATCATAGTTCTAAGGAATTTCTTGATTAAGAACCCTAACTAACAAAAGGATGAAGAACTGTAATAGACAGAAACTTTGATAAAGAAACTACAACCAATAAAAACATTGTTGAATGAAATTTAGTCAACAAAAAATATAACCATAGGAACCATTAACCATCAAGGAACTTTTAACTATGGAAAAACAATGAGAACTTAGTTATTCCTATTGAATATATTTCCCATCCTATTGGTCATCTTTTTAAGGTACTTTCTTAGCCATAAAATTTTATTATGATAGATTGAATAGTGCCAAACAAGGAACCATTAACAACATTGTTATGAAACCAGCTCACAAAAAGATAAAAAAGATAGATCAACGCCTTAGAATTCAGCCTCTTCTAGGGGGCAACCTCCTTTACATTACATAAATGAAAAATTGTTGGATGATGAAAATGACAAAACCTCCTTTCTATATATAGGAGTCTAAGGAGTCACAATATAACCCAGCCGACCTAACAATAATAATATAAAGCCACAAAAATAACAATAGAGGGATTCTATGGGGCACAATAATAACAATATGGGGACAATAGGGGCACAATGATATTAATAAGGGATAAAACTACAATAGTAATGGGGTAATCACTAGTATTATAGGGACCTAACATGCCCCTCTCCTTCAAAAAAGTGTTGTCCTCAACGCTTGAGTAGTTCTGGATGCTTCTGTATAAAATTTTCATCCTCCCATGTGGAATCTTCAGCGGATAAGTTCTTCCACTTGATAAGATACTCCGAAATTTATCGATTTCGTAGCTGTCGAGTTCTTGTTTCTGTGAGTGCTTCCAGTTCCAATATAATTTTTCCTTCCTCGTCAGGTTCTGGAAATATTGTTTGAACTAGGAGCTTGTCGCCTATAACCTTCTTTAAACATGAAGCATGGAAAACTAGGTGCAATCGAGAAGTTGCAGGAAGCTCCAATTTGTAAGCCATAGTACCAATCTTTTGCAACACATTGTACGGACCATAATACTTTGGTAATAATTTATTATCCTTCTTATCTTGCTTGAGGGACATTTTCTTATATGGTTGTAGTCGTAGGAATACCCAATCACCTACATCAAAACTTCTTTCGCTGTAGTTGATCTGCCTATTGTTTCATTCTATTCTGTGCCAACACGAGGTTATCCTTTAAGAGTTGGAGGACTTGTTGTTGATGTTCGATGTGATGTTCCACTGCTTGAACCTTAGAATTTTCTCTTAAATATGATGTGATGGATGGTGGCTGATATCCATAAAGTGCCATAAATGGGGTCATTTTTGTTGCTGTATGGAAGGAAGTGTTATACCACCATTCAGCCAGAGGCAACCATTTGATCCATTGTGTCTGTTTATCAGATACAAAGCAACGAAGATATCCTTCCAAAAATTTGTTTACTATCTCAGTTTGCCCATCAGATTGAGGATGATAAGATGAGCTATGAGCTAACTGAGTACCAAGACAAGAAAATAATTATGTCCAAAAATTTCTAGTGAAATGGGATCTCTGTCACTTAAAATAATCTTTGGGTTTCCATGTAGCTTTTGAATTGTTTCCATAAATGCAGTAGAAACTTAATTGGCTTTAAATGGATGTGATAATGCACAAAAGTGTGCATACTTGGTAAGTTTGTCAACTACCACCATGATGACACTCTTTCGCTAAGACTTGGGTAAACCTGTGATAAAATCCATTGAAACCTCCTCCTAACATTGGCTTGGAATGGATAAAGGTTGTAATAGACCCGGTGTCTTAATTGTTTCAACTTTATTTTGCTGGAAAAACCAAACATTCTGCCACAAACTTTTGAATATCCGATTTAAGGCCATCCCAAAAGATATCCTTCTTAACCCTGTGGTAAGTTTTTAAAAATCTTGAGTGCCCTCCTAAGGGAGAAGTGTGCAATTCCATAAGAATCTTTTGTTTTAGTTTGGAATTCTTACAGAGGTATAAGTTATCTTTGTACCATAACGAATCATTTTTCCAGCTAAATGTATCAGATGCACTTGAATCTTGTTGTAACTTTCGAATAAGTACCCACACTTATTCATCATTCTTCCATTCCTCCCTTGCTTCGTTTATCCAATCTGGTTGGATAATAGAAATGGCGCACAACAATGCTTCCACATCCTCATCCTTTCTTGAGAGTGCATCTGCCACCACATTTTGCTTCCCTTTTTTGTAGATGATTTCAAATTCATTACCCAACATCTTTGTGACTCACTTTTGTTGCTCTTCAGAGGATAATCTTTGTTCTAAAAAGTGTTTAAGGCTATCATGATCCGTTTTTACCTTGAAGTGTCTTCCCATTAGGTAGGGTCACCATTTCTTAAGTGCATGGAGTATTACCAACATTTCCTTCTCATAAATAGCTTTGTGTAAAAAGTTTCCCTTGATTGGACGACTTTCAAAAGCAATGGGTCTTTCATCTTGCATTAAAACAACACCAATTCCATTTCCTGAAGCATCACATTCCACAATAAAGGTTTTTGTCAAGTCCAGTGTAGCTAAGACCGGTGCTTGGCACATTGCCTTTTTAAGATGTTCGAAGGCCTTTGTTGCTTCTGGAGTCCATGAAAATGCATCTTTCTTCAATAATGTTGTTAGAGGTGCTGCTATTCTCCCATAATTCTTAACAAACTTTCGATAATACCCTGTCAACACGAGAAATCCTCGCAGATGCTTTATGGATGTGGGGATTTTCCATTCCTTAATGGCTTTAATTTTGCTAGGGTCTACCTTAACTCCTTCATGAGATACAATATGACCCAGATATTCCACCTCTTGTACTCCAAAGAAGCATTTGGATCTTTTTGAATATAATTGTTTCTCCTCCAATAGTTGTAGTACCCTGTCAACATGTTCAACATGATCCTTCCAAGACTTGCTGTAGATTAGTATATCATCAAAAAATACTAACACAAATTTTCTAAGGAAGGGTTTAAAAATGGAATTCATCAAACCTTGAAATGTAGAAGGTGCATTGGTAAGGCCAAAAGGCATGACCAAAAATTCATAATGACCCTCATGAGTTCTAAATGCTGTTTTCGGAATGTCTTCAGTGTTCATTTTGATTTGACGATATCCTAAACAAAGATCCAACTTGGTGAAGTAAATTGATCCATGCAATTCATCCAGTAATTAATCAATGAGAGGAATGCAGAACTTATCTTTAATAGTGAGCTTGTTGAGCTCCCTACAATCTGGACACATGCGCCATGATCCATCCTTCTTGTGCACCAATACTACTGGAGCAGAGAAATAACTTTGACTAGGTTGAATTATACCTGCCTCTAGCATTTCTATAACCATATGTTCAATTTCACTCTTTTGGGCATAAGGATATCTGTACGGCCTGATGTTTGGAGGAAAACTTCCTGTAATCAGATGAATATCATGATCATGATCACGAATAGGTGGGAGACCTTTGGGAGTCTCAAATACCTTAGAATGATTGTCCAAGACTTTTTGGAGATCTGGAGAAATAGATGATTCCAATGTGGAAACATCTAGCGAACATAATTGTGCAATTACACCCCTTTGTTACTTTTTTAGAAGCTTTGTCATATCATTAGAGCTGATTATCTTTCCCAGTTTCCCTGCAATACCGCTTAATTCAACTTCCTTTCCTTCCACAAAAAATTTCATGAAAAGTTCTTGAAAATTAAAAGCTATTGTACCCAAGGATTGTAGCCATTGGACTCCTAGTACAACATCAACACCTCCCATTGGAATGGAAAGCATTGGGCTATTCAATACATATTCTCCCATGGATAGCTTGATATTATGGCACTTTCCAGAGCAATTTATCGTTCCTCCATTTGCAACCATCACTTGACACTCTGGTGCTGGATATAGGAAGCAATTCAATTCTTTTGCTATCTTACAATGAATAAAATTGTGGGTACTTCTTGAATCAATCAACACTATTACCTTTTTCTTCTTGATTTGTCCTTCTATCTTGATGGTTTGAGGAGTGGTAATTCCAGCCAATGCATTACAAGATATGGTTGGATTCATTTCTTCTTTATCTAGGCTTTGTTCCTGGAGTATATCCTCTTCTTTTGACCTTTCTTGCTCCTTTTCTTCTTCCTCTTCACAATCGATGTAGAATAATTTATTCTCAGCACACTTATGACCTTTAGTGTATTTGCTATCACAACTGTAACAAAGCCCTTTTGCTCTTTTTTCTTCCAATTTTTGTGGTGTCAACCTTATAGGTTATGGAAGACTAGGGGAAACAACACTTCCATCTTTATAGTTGTGAGTCGTATGCTTCCTGGTTGCCATAATTTTGCTTTCCATTTTTCTTGCTAACCTGAATGCCTTCTCTAATGAATCAGGTTCCCAAAGGCGAACATCATGTTGGATATTATCCTTTAAAGTCCCTATGAACACATCAATCCTATGGTCCTCTGGAATATTTTTTACCCTTATGTTCAATTTTTGGAACTCCTCAATGTGCTCCATTATTGAACCCTTTTGTTTGAGACTTATCAATTGGCTAAAAAAAGTGTTGCTTTTTGTATCCTCATAATGTGCTGTTAATTCTTCCGTAAAAAATTGCCCAAGTGATAATTTGTTTACGAGAGCAAAGCCATTGATACCATACAAACTGATTTGGTTCCAAATATAAAGTTGCAATACGTACCTTTTATGTGTTTTTCACATTATTGAGATCGAAAAATTGCTCCATTTGTAATATCCATGTTGCGGGATCCTTGCCATCAAACTTCCTCATATCGATTTTTGGAATATGGTGGGTCTTCGGTCCAACATTAGAGTCTATGAAATCATGATTAACATTTCTTTTGTTCTCATCATGAGTTTCCTTTACTACCATTTCACCATTAGTAAGCATTTCTTGTAAAAACTTTGTCAAATCTGTCTTCAAATCTTCCATGCATGTCTTAAAATCTATCTTCAAATCGTCCATCTTAGCTTCCAAGCCATTCATCTTAGCTTCCATGCCCTTTATCTTAGATTCCACGCCATTTATCTTATATCCCATGCCATTCATCTTAGCTTCCAAACCCTTTATCTTAGATTCCACGCCATTTATCTTAGATTCCATGCCATTTATCTTAGGTTCTGTTAGCTTTCGTGAGAGTGACATTTGTTGCACTTGGTCTTGTAATTTTGATATATCATGTAGCATTTCTTCCTCTTCTTCATGAGTCATGCTAGGGCTTTCAGGTTGCTTACTAGGTGTTTGTATTTTCTTTCCTCGAGGCATCAGTTACTGATAATAATGCTCTACTATGCCCTTTGAATTCTTCAAAATAATTTTTCAAACCAAGCTTAAGAAAAAATTTAAAAAAATCTACACACCTTTTTTCACTTTGTAGGAGCTCGATATTGCCTCTAATGTATCTCTGTAATTTCGGATCATCCAGTTCTAAAATTGTGACCTGCAGTAGTCCTCTATGTCCTCTTTCCAATGCCACCAATATGATCCAAATTGGATTCTCCAAGGAAGAGTTATGCCAAATCTCCCACAGTGACCTGATTATAGACTAGTTCAGTAGTGCGAACTTGTACGACGTTCCACGAGTCACTGTTTCAACCTTTTTCTCTAAAAATATATACAAGAAACTACAGTTCATCCTCTTACTATACCTTCTTACGAAATTTCAATCCGATGCTCAGAGAGAAAGTTATGATGATTTTCCCCAGGTCACCTGTTTGGAATGTAATTCAGGATTCTGCAAAAAGACCAACTTCCTCAGATCATATCTCCGCAAATATAGTGTGAAAAGCTCTGAAATTTGGATTCGAGGTTCAGTGCGATTTCTTCTCAAATGGTTTTTTTTTTTTTTTTAGCTTCTGAAACGTCGTAGAAAAAAAGTTATAGCGAAAATGCCACAATCACCTATTTGGGGCAGCAAAACCCTAGAATCCAAAGCTCTGATACCAAATGTTATGAAACCAGCTCACAAAAAGATAAAAAAGATAGATCAATGCCTTAGAATTCAACCTCTTCGAGGGGGAAACCTCCTTTACATTACATAAATGAACAATTCTTGGATGATTCAAATGACAAAACCTCCTTTCTATATATAGGAGTCTAAGGAGTCACAATATAACCCAACCGACCTAACAATAATAATATAAAGCCACAAAAATAACAATAGAGGGATTCTATGGGGCACAGTAATAACAATATGGGGACAATAGGGGCACAACAATATTAATAAGGGATACAACTACAATAGTAATGGGGTAATCACTAGTATTATAGGGACCTAACAAACATGAACTCTAGTCAACAAGAACTTTAATGAAGAATTTATGACCAATAAAACCTGTAACAAAGAAAAAATTATTAGTAAAGATCCTATTATTCCTTCCTTGGTTGCAATTCCTATCTTGACATTCGATCATGTATGTTAGAAATTATACGTTCTTCCTAGTTCTAGGGAGAATTACTCACTAGGAAACACAACATGAAACTTTAACCAACAATGTTCCTATTAGTTAAGAAAACTGAATTTTAAGGATTCAAAATATATTGAGTTGTTTTTCACTATTTACACCCTCACTTTTGAATTTCACAATAAAGGTCGTTGACCACCACTACGTAAACATGTATCAAGGAATTCAATTTGAACCTTGTATCCATGTGATGAAATTCAAATCAAAATTAACTTTTATTTGTCTCATCCATTTAGCTTGAGAATTGAACCTTTACCAACTCAAAATTACAATTAAATTTTCAACTTCTCATGAATTTGGTTTGAAATTTGAACCACTACCATGTGAAATGAGTTTCATCATATAATAGTTATGGCATGTATACAATCTTCTAAGGTAGATGGCTTCCATGAACAAAATCATAACTACGAAATTCTACAACCCTGAATTAAAATGTTTATTACTAGCATATCCATATAAACTAAATGGCAAATAAATGTTGATAAACATCAATTTATAACAAACATCAATTTATAACAAGCATAAAAACACTTACTTCATGATACATCTCAAGTGGTTAAAAAAAAAAAAACATAAAGTAATTAAATTAAAACTTTATTTAAAATAATAATAATTATTATTACATATAACTTAAGTTATTACGTAAGTTATGGTTAGGAGTCTTATTATGTAAGTTATATATATATATATATTAACTTTCGTAATAAGACTCCTAACCATGTGGATTCACTGCCATTTTCTTGTGGATATTCTTAATCTGTAAATAGGCATTGCTATAATACCATGGGCTAATACACGACTCATGAATACCACACACCCAAAAAAACCATAACTTATTTAATAATCACTCATTTTGGCTTATAAGATTTAGTTTTTAACTCTGGCATTTTGCAGGGGACAAGTCATATAATGATCTAACTGAACAACATTAGTCATGATTTATTGTACTCTATTTCAATTTGGATATCTTCCTCCGTTTTGAAAACAATGTCTGATACTCCCATGTATTATAGACAGTTCCTCGTAACACAAAGTTTATTTTTCGTATGGAAAATATGTTGCAGTTTTCATAAAGAACTATTTTTGGTATTAGCATATAAGTTTTAATTCTCGTGACAGTGAGAATTCCCATTCTCTAGAATATTTACTTTCTCTAAAAAGTTAATTGAAAT
This sequence comes from Pinus tabuliformis, assembly GCA_031772625.1. Lineage (NCBI taxonomy): Eukaryota > Viridiplantae > Streptophyta > Pinopsida > Pinales > Pinaceae > Pinus > Pinus tabuliformis. Next base: position 463,122,364 of record CM062810.1, read on the forward strand.
CGTTTTTCTTTTGTTGAAAAAAGATTCGGTTTTTAGGCCCCACGCACCTTTAAAAAAATAAAATTTTAAAAAACAAAAAAAATAAAAAAAATACAAAATATATGAACTTATATGAAAATTAGTTCAAATGATTTATAATTAAGTTCAAATGCTTAATTTGGGATCAACATGTCAAAAATTTTAAATTATATGAAAAAACTTGAAAAGGGAAAAAGTACAAAATACCCTAAAATAGATGGGTTTGTGATACCTCCAATCGACATGTATTCATCAATGTTCTCGCGTGATGTTGTATTCATGCAGGACCTTATACTCCACAGGAATGTGATTTAGTTTAAGCCTATTTCCCAATTTGAGTTGGAAATTAAAAACACCCACGTTGTACACTCCAATTAACCCAAAAGTAAACATCAACAATGCCACTCGAATAGCCAATAATCTAACTCTACAACCATTAAATATTCTAGATATCTCCCGAGGCTCCATATTTTTTCTCACCATTGTAGTGAAACCCATCACAAAACTTGTTAGGCAACTTTTGAAATGAGCTAAAAATTCCTCATACTCTTATTAGCCGGAAGAATTTCTCTCATCACATTTCTCCCCTCCCCTCTCCTCATCCTTTCATAAAAAAACTTGACATTTCCCCACAACAGTAAAAACACAGGCCTTAGGATGAGACATACAGAAACACCATCAGCATTAGGTGATGTCCTTTTTGTTGTTATTGTTGTTATCTTCTTCGTGAGAAGACAATGTAGTAAAACCAAAAGGGTTGTTGCTCCTCCTTTATTTCCATGGGGCAGGAGTGGGACATAGTAGTAGAAATAGTAGCTTCCATCCCCCATGGCCATTTTTATCACTTCTCCCACACTTTTCCCTCTCATGAACTTTATCGCTTCATGCAGATCAACTACTAATAATATTCCCCAAAAGGATGCACAATTTCAATTTAAGACTCATGGTTTGCAATAAGCTGCAAATGAGAAGCACCATGGACTGAGTGAATGGTGTATTAGCAAGAGAAGTAGTGCAAGAGGAGAGGGGGAGTTCATTAAATTTGAAATTGATATAGGAGAGATATGTGTCCCTCTTGCGTGAAATCATGGAACATACCTTAGTTTGGTGTATGAGCATGGCAACAATCCTCTCCATTCTTATAGTTAATGTCATTGATACCACTAATGCTAACACTTTTGTTGTAACTCCTACTGGAAACTGTAAGAAGATGAGCTCGCCACTATTCGCCTTTTTTAGGAAAACACACCTTCCATAGTTTATATTACCAATCTCGCTATCAAGTAACCTTACTTTACTATTTTCTCTTTATACATTAATGGGTTAGTTCCCCTTGATCTCTAATGCGACATTGTCCAAAGGTAATATTTGTTCTACTTAGTAGGTAATATTGAGATATAGTTCTTACTGTTCAATTTTCTATTTCACTGAGGTGGATGTAAATCCACGAGGAGCTAAACACCCAAAAATTTAATGCAAATATTTTGTAATGACTGCAAGTGAACTGACAAAATTTATTGCAAATATTGTAATGGTTGGAGGTGAATTAAAAACTTATTTATTGGTATATAGAATTCACAAAATCGCATTTGTAAAAGGTATACCCTACCATATATTTTGATGGCTTCAATTTCAAATTAAATTTCATTTTGACAGGTTGATGGTCTAGTTAAAATTGACAGGGGAGAATTTTCCGCAATTGTAAAATACATTATGAAATGTGAAATATGTCCTACAGGATGTAAAATTCCGTTTATGATCTAGAAACAATATCAATCATGAGTCCCATGCAATGGGTGCACCCAATGACATATCGAACTTGAAGACCATGCTCCTGTATCTATCTATGTGGCGCTTAATAAAATGATTGACTCCTTTCCTCACGAAATATTCAAATCGATCGGCAAGAGCACTCTCAACTAGCAGTGGGGGCCCATAACTTCCAAGGATCTCCTTCACAAGAGCCATTCTCACCAACATGGTCATCCTATCCTCTTGCTTCCACAAAATTTAAAAAGCTACAATGGGGCACGGGGGTTTCACTAGAGGAGCAATATTATACCACGTGGGTTCATATTGTAGGATATATATTAAGGAAAAAATGGTATAATATATTGAGGGATATATAGGGGGTAAAGGGTTTTTATATTGGAAGGTATAAAAAATGGAGCTCAAATTTAACGAAAAAATATAAAGGGGTATAAAAAATGTTAATGCAAAAATAGATACCTACAATATCTAGTGGAAGTAGGGTATTTTTAAATTGGGAAGGTGTGTTGGGTTCGTATTGGTAGGGGGTTAAATAATGTGCTTTTTAGGGGAATTTTTCAATATGTAGTCAAACTAAGGGTATTGTGTAATATTCCACGAACACACATGATAGGTCAGAGGTTCATTGAGTGAAGCCCCTGTGCAATGGGGAAAGTAAAATCATTATAGGTATAGATGGATCATGCAACGGAATGAAAATATTAGAGAGACTATTTTGGAGTTTCCCTCACAAGGTTTTTTGTGAGTCACTATGGCTCTCTTGCAAAGCTTTGTTTTCATATCTGACTACCGATTTGGATGTTCTTACACTGCACGACTATGTGAAAGTTTGTGGTGTTTTATATTGATATAAATTTACATGTTTTGAATTTTTATGGAAATTTTTAATTTGTGAGTAGTTTTTTTTCACAATATCAGGGTATTATATGATGGTTTATCAATATCGCATCTAACATGACATGTATTGTGTTGATTTGGCATTTTATTTAATTAATTAATTTGAGATAAATTAATTAAAAGAACATAAATCTTAACCATTAATCTATGAATACTATTATAAATATTCTAGCATATTTTATGGACATTAATTCTCTACCATTAACCTAACAATGAATGATAATTAAATTAAAATTGTGAAAGAACTATTATAAAATAGACATACCTAAAAATATAATAAACTCACCAACCAAAAAAATAAATAAATATAAATATTTACTTCTTTTTCTTAATTTTTAAAACATCATTTTCATTACATACCACAATTCTCCTCATAGAATTCCAACCTCAAAATTAAATAATGCATCATGATGAAAAAAAAACCTTCCATGGATCATATAGAAAATAAACTCCATATTAATTAATTAACTGATCATTAATAAACACAAATATTTAACATAATAATGATTTATTTGTTGGAATTATGATGTATGTGTTGTACTTGATGGCAACCCACTTATAGCAGAACAACTTACTTGTATATGGTAACTAGATGAATCTATAGAAGAGATATCAGATGTGACAGAATGCATGACAATAGTGTTTATAGATGTGATGAAATGTAAGGCAACTTCAAGGAATTAGTTCAGAAGGCAACTCACTCAAATGAAACATCACAATATAGCAGGTAAACAACAAAGAATGACAGACCAGTCTTCACAGAATGAAGAAAGAGAGGTATACGTAGGTTCACCATTAACCAAGCCACACATATACACGTAGGTTAACAAAACAAAAGGAGCGTATAATGAACACACGCACTTGCATAGAAAGGAAAGTGCATATACTTTGGGAAACTAAGTTTTTGGTTTGAAGTTTTTGGTCCATGGTATTTTGATCCATGGTATTGGTCCATGGTATTTGGTCTGAGGTATTGACCCTAGGTATTTGATCCAAGGTATTGGTCCTAAGTGGTTTTGGTCCATGGTACTGAGAAAGACCTAAAACTATATAAGGAGGAGAAGATCGTTAGGCCAAAATACACAAGCATTGAATATATGATGAAGTGTGAGATCTAGTATGTAGGTTATTGGGTTATGGTGCATTGTTGGATCTGAACCAAGGAGGAACCTTAGAGTTTGATGAAAGATAAGATCTATTGATGCATCAGGATCTCAAGGCTTGACATGAATTATCATTATGTGATTTGATCATGTATCTGAATAAATGGCGCATGTTGTAGTCTATAAATATAATGATCTGGGTATGGCTGAATTCTGGAATAGTTGTAATGTTTAAATCATCATTTACAGATCTGTACGCAGGTTCACTTTAGAAAAGGAGCGTATACACGCTGGTTCTGCATATCAAAGCAACGTATACATCATAAATTTGATATGCAGATATGTATGTTGGTTCGCTTTGAGGAAAGAGTGTATGCACACAGGTTTGACACATGGAAGTAGCGTATACCTTATAAAAGATGTTTTAGTTGCTTCTATTTGTTGTTGCAGTGTTCTGGGTTCTGGCTTGGATTCTGGTTTCTGTATTCTGATGACAATATTCTGAATGATCAGATTGATGGGTTGTCAAAGTGATTGATTGATTCAGTTGTGGTTGGTTAAAAAGGTGATTGGTTGATGCAGACATATTTGATATGATGTTGTTGATGGATCCAGTCTGAAAATTTATGAAACATGGTCCATGGAAGAAAAAGGTGAAGGTCGTAGCCTTCTGTAGGTTGGCGCCTATGTACTAGTAAACACATCGGCTAGTACAAGAGCTAGGGGGTTGTATCTCCCTTCCAGTAGAAGTTGGAGAATGAGAGAAGGTTGTAGCCTTCTGCAGGTAGAAGCCTGCGTACTGTATAAGACTGCACCAGTACAAAAAACTGTAAACAAAATTTTCTTATTAAAAGAAGACAGAGACGATTGCAGCAGGTGGTTTTCACCCACATTGGGTTTCCACTTTATATCTTGGTATTCGTGTGTGTTGTTTATGTGTGATGCTTTAATCTATTTTTACTGCACTATCTAATGAATTCCTGATATACTGATTAAAGTTCAATACATGATAATTTGGGTAAATCAAAAGATCTCTGCATATACGCTGGTTGCATTAAGTACAGTCGCGTATACATGCTAGTTCACTGAACTGAAGTAGCGTATACAAATCAGTTTTGAAAATTAAATTATTGATATGATAATATTGATTCACCCCCCCTCTCAGTATTATTTCCAACAATTGGTATCAAAGCAGGTCTTTAAGAAGAAGCTTGATCGCTTGAAGGAAGATCCATCATCATGAGTAATCAAGAAAGTGGGCGATACATCATACCGCAAATCTTTGACGGGAGCAACTTTTCTTATTAGAAAGTAAGAACCACAGTCTATCTTCAATCACTTGGAACAGATGTCTGGGAAATCGTGGAAGGAGGATTTACATTTCCATCAGCAATTCCTACAGATACGGCAGGTAAAAAGCAATATGAAATCAATGCCAAGGCTGTCAATACATTATTGGGAAGTCTGTCACAATCAGAGTTTTTCAAAGTTATGTAGCTCAAATCTGCCAAAGAAATATGGGACAAAATTGTTCTAAGCTACGAAGGAGACTCTCAGGTAAAACGTGCTAAACTACAAACACTCAGAATTCAATATGAAACTCTCAAGATGCACAATGATGAAAGTATAGCTAGTTACTTCTTACGTATAGATGAGGTTGTTAATTGCATGAAGAATCTGGGTGAAGAGATAAAGGAAGTTATTTTAGTTGAAATAGTTTTAAGATCCTTGTCTGCTAAATTTGAATCAAAAGTATCTGCCATAGAAGAAAAGCAGGATCTATAGACTATTACTATGACACAACTTCACGGAATCTTAACTGCCTTTGAGATGAGAAAAGGAGGTCCATCAGGTATAAGAGAAGCCGTATTTAAAGCTTCAGTAAAAGGAAAAGAAGAACTCAATGAATCAAGACATATTTCAGAAGAAGAAGAAGAAGAAGAAGCAAACTTCGTCAAGAACCTTCAACGAGGTTCTGGAAGACTCAGAGGTAAACTACCTTTCAAATGTTTTGCCTGTGGTAGAGTTGGTCATTATGCTGCCAAATGTCCTCATAAAGATAAATATGATAAAGGGAAGGAATCTGCAAAATGGAATAGAAAACAAAGTGTAAGTAAAAAGAGCTACTATACTCATGAAGATAGTGATTGTTTATCAAATAGTGATGAAGATGAAAATAGTAATGACTATAGACTTCTTATGGCTTATGAAGATGATGATTTTTTGGATGCTTTAGATGAAGATGACCTTTATGAAGAAATATCTAAACTCAAAATTTGTTTAGAAGAAAAGAATATGGCTATAGATAACTTGACATACCAACTTGCAGAAAGAGAAAAACACAATGAAAAACTAGAATGTGAAATTGTGGGTCTAAGAAAGGATCTTGAGAAAATGAAAGCTTTCAATCTTAGATTTGCTAAAGGATCAGAAACCTTAAATGAAATTATCAAAGTGCAGCATTCTCCTCTAATAAAGACAGGTCTTGGATATACTGAAGAAGCATCTCAATCACAGAAGCCGTCAACCTCCACTAAAAGCTATCTTGATGCAGCAAAGAGCAGTGAACAATTTGACAATCGTCAGCAAAGGCATAAAGCAGATCACCAGGTAAATTAGGCTCAATTTACTTCAAGGATGAACAAAAGCCACAACCAACCTCAGGTAAATCATACTCAATCTACCTCAAAGATGAATATCAATAGAAACTACAATCACCAGGTTAGTAGATTCGATAATCGCAGGAACTTCTTTAATGGTCAATGTTTCTCATGTCATAATTTTGGACACAAAGCTGCTCAATGTGTTGCTTACAAAACCATCATGACTAGAGAAGCACGAAATCAAAGGAATGTGACAGGGATCAAGAAAAGTTCCTATAATAACTTTTCTCTGCTTGAAAATGAAATAGAATGCTCAATTTGTAACAACTTTGGCCATGAAGAATCTGAATGTAGGAGAAAATTTTGGCAAATATCTCAAAAGGAGCAAACTCCATTAAATCCCAAAATATGGAGAAAGAAAGAACCACAAACAGAAAGATGTGGTATAGCCTTGTATGCAGAAGGACAAGAAAACCAGTGGTACATCGACAATGGATGCTCAAAACACATGACAGGTGACAAAGAAAAACTACACTCATATAATGCCTTAGAAAAGGAAAAGAGTGTCTCATTTGGAAATGACACTCCTGCTGTCATAAAAGGTAAAGGCTCTGTTTTCTTAAAATAAAAAGTTAAAGCTGGAAATGTCATGTATGTTGATGGCTTAAAACATAACCTGTTGAGTGTGAGTCAAATGTGTGATCAATGAAATGAAGTAGTGTTTCGATCAAATGGATGTGTTGTTCGTGAGCTTGATACAGGAGAAACCGTGATTAAAGGGACAAGAAATCCAAACAACCTATACATACTCAAGGGAGGACAACAATAGTGTTATCTAAGCAAAAATGATGAAAACTGGCTATGGCACAGAAGATTGGGACATCTAAGCTTTTCTCAAATAAGAAAAGCATGCAGATTCCAGGCTTTTCGAGATATTCTAGATATCAACATTCCTGAAAATACAATATGCAAATCATGTCAATTTAGTAAGAAAACCAGATCTCAATTCATCGAAAAGGGAGGATTAGCTAGTAAGCCTCTTGAACTTGTTCATACTGATTTGTGTGGACCATCAAGGGAAAAGTCACCTTGTGGAGAAGAATACTTTATATTTTTCATTAATGATTTTTCCAGAATGTGTTGGATAGGTCTTCTAAAGCATAAAGATGAAGCATTTGAAAAGTTCAAAGCCTTCAAAGCTTTGGTTGAAAATGAATCAGATCGCAAAATCAAATGCCTCAAATTTGATCGAGGAGGGGAATTTACCTTGGATGAATTCTTTGACTTCTATGAACAACATGGAATAAAAAGGCAGTTCTCCACCGCAAGGACTCCTCAGCAAAATGGAGTGGTAGAAAGGTTGAATAGAACTTTTCAACAAATGGCTTGTGCTATGCTAGATGAATATGGAACTCCTGCAACCTTCTGGGGTGAAGCTGCATTCACCGCCATCACTATTCTCATCCAAGCAAATGTTCGGGTAAATAGCACTCAAACTCCGCATGAACTCTGGTATGGTAAAACTCCTACGGTAAAGTAATTCAAAGTTTTTGGAAGCAAATGTTACATCAAAAGGACTGATGAAAAACTTGGTAAGTTTGAACCTAGAACAGATGAAGGTATTCTTCTTGGCTACTCTTCTCGAAGTAAAGGATATAAATGTTATAACAAAAGACTTAGGAAAATTATTGAAAGTATTGATGTTGTAGTTGATGAAGCATGCAAAAATCCAAAACAGATAAAAACTAAAGATCATGACAATGAAGAAGATGAGGATCATTTTCCCACATCAAATCACACAGATTCTGAAGAAGAAACCAATGAAGCACTAGAAGAAGAGATAACGATAGAATAAAAGACTCCGTCCAGGTATGTTCAGAAAAATAATCCAGAAACTCAAATTTTGGGGAAAAAGGGGCAAGTATGCAGACAAGAAGAATTATTGCCGAAACCTCAAGCTCTCTAGCATTACTATCTTCGACTAAACCTCAAAATGTGAATGAAGCATGCAGAGATGAATGTTGGGTCAAGGCCATGAATGAAGAACTTAAACAAATTGAAAAGAATAATACTTGGGAATTAGTTCCTAGACCTCATGATAAGAATATCATAGGAACTAAATGGATATTCAAAAATAAGCTGAACGAAAATGGAGAAGTTATTAGAAACAAGGCCAGACTTGTTTGCAAAGGATATGCTCAACAAGAAGGTATAGATTTTGAAGAAACTTTTGCACCTGTTGCTAGACTTGAAGCCATAAGAATGTTTTCTTGCTCTTTCTAGTTTTCAGAAATTCAAAGTATACCAAATGGATGTAAAATCTACCTTTCTTAATGGAGACTTAGAAGAAGAAGTATATATTGAACAACCAGAAGGATTCATTCTTGGAAATGATGAAAAACTTGTATGCAAACTCAGAAAAGCTCTCTATGGTCTAAAACAGGCTCCAAGAGCATGGTATTACCGTCTCGACAAATATCTCCACCAACAAGGTTTTTCAAAGGGGTCATCAGATAACAATCTATATACAAAGATGGACACTGATAAATTGCTAATAATTGTTGTGTATGTTGATGATATCATTTTTGGTAGCAATGAAGAATTCATGAGTCAAAATTTTGCCTCAGTAATGCAGCAAGAATTTGAAATGTCCTTACTTGGTGAGCTCACCTACTTTCTTGGTCTACATGTTTAGCAGAATAAAAATGGTATTTTTCTCTCACAAACAAAATATCTCAAACAGATCCTAAAAAAGTACAGCATGGAAGATTCTAAACCAGTATGTACCCCAATGGTAACAGGATGTAGTCTTAGCTCAAATGATGAATCAACAACAGTACATCAACCAACTTATAGATCCATGATTGGTAGTCTGCTTTATCTAACAAGTACCCGACCAAACATCATGCATGCAATGGGAATAGTTGGAAGATTCCAAGCAAATCCTAAGGAAACACACCTTCAGGCAGTCAAAATGATTTTCAAACATCTTCAAGGAACACAGAACTTTGGTTTATGGTATCCTAGAGATGTTGATCTTACGCTTCATGCATATACAGATGCAGATTGGGCAGGAACTGTCGATGACAGAAAAAGCACTAGTGGTGGTGCATTCTATATGGGTTCCAGGTTAGTGTCTTGGTTCAGCAAGAAATAAAGTTAAATTGCATTATCTACAGCTGAAGCAGAATATGTGGCCGCTGCATCTTGCTACACACAACTACTTTGGATGATGCAAACTTTGCAAGACATTCAGATCACATGTACTCTACCTATCTCCATTTTATATGATAATACAAGTGCCATCAATATTTCAAAGAATCCAGTCATGCACTCCAAGACCAAGCACATACCCATCAAATATCATTTTCTACGTGAACAAGTGCTTTAGCAAAAGGTCAAACTGGAATATGTTCCCTCCAAAGAACAAGTTGCTGATATATTCACTAAACCACTGCCTAGAGAGACATTTGAATATCTCAAATAAAAGCTGGGAGTAGTTGCTACATCATCGTGTTGTTAAATCCTATTTTCTTCAAAGAAAGGTTGTTATACGCGAGTTTCATAAAGTGTAGTCGCGTACATACACGGGTTTCTGTGGGCACAATCGCATATATGTTGGTTTGAAGGAAAGCAGTGGGCCAGACTCAGAAAAAAAGGGGTCTGCCATGGTTCTGGCAATGATCTGCTCTGTTTGACGTTGATTTCACTTTGCTGATAACATATGGAAATATATTGGTTCTCATAAAGTTTTTGATAACTTTATGTATATCTGATTGATGATGATGTTTTGATATCTCTTACTAACATATGCACTGATTAGATCTGACAGTGAATAGGTGGAGCAGATTCAGGGGGAGAACATGGTTGATGATAGTTTGGGAACTAATGATGGACATATACAGGTTGTTGGTTTGGATGTTGATTGACAGATGCTACTGATGGTGCAGATCATATGATAGTTGCTGATGACTATCATGGTCTTGTTTAAGATATTTGGTCTTTGTTATATATGTCATGTACATCTTTTAATGTAAAGGTCATGAAAAGACCTAATTTGTAACCCCACTATGCATGGGATGGATGATGTAATGTTTTTGTTTTGTCATGTATAAATAATTGGTATATCCCCACTTAGTTGGGTGGATGAGTCAAATTTGGTATATCCCCACTTAGTTGGGAGATGGATGTATGTATGAGTCATTGGTGATAGGAAGGTCATTTGTGATGTATGTATAAAGTCATTTTCTTCTTTTAGAACATCTTTTTGCAGAACTTTCTTGTGCTCAGGGGGAGCATGGACTCGATCATGGGAGCTCAATCAGCAAATTTCTTCATATTAGAAAATTTAGCATGCACTCAGGGGGAGCAGGACCCTTTTCCCTTTGATGTCAAAGGGGGAGAGTGACTTGGTGTGGTTGTTGTTGCCATCAAGTCTAAAGGGGGAGATTGTTGGCATTATGATGTATGTGTTGTACTTGATGACAACCCACTTATAGCAGAACAACTCACTTGTATATGGTAACTAGATGAATCTACAGAAGAGATATCAGATGTGACAGAATGCATGACAATAGTGTTTACAGATGTGATGAAATGCAGGGCAGCTTCAAGGAATTAGTTCAGAAGGCAACTCACTTAGATGAAAGATCACAGTATAGCAGGTAAACAACAAATAATGACATATCATTCTTCACAGAATGAAGAAAGAGAGGTATACGCAGGTTCACCATTGACCAAGCCGTGTATACACGCAGGTTAATAGAACAAAAGGAGCGTATAACGTACACATGCACTTTCACAGAAAGGAAAGCGTGTATACCTTGGGAAACTAAGTTTTTGGTCTGAAGTTTTTGGTCCATGGTATTTGGTCTGAGGTATTGACCCTAGGTATTTGATCCAAGGTATTGGTCCTAAGTGGTTTTGGTCCATGGTATTGAGAAAGGCCTAAAACTATATAAGGAGGAGAAGATCATTAGGCCAGAATACACAACCATTGAATATCTGATGAATTGTGAGATCTAGTATGTAGGTTATTGGGTTATGGTGCATTGCTGGATCTGAACCAAGGAGGAACCTTAGCGTTTGATGAAAGATAGGATCTAATGATGCATCAGGATCTCAAGGCTTGAAGTGAATTATCTTTATGTGATTTGATCATGTATCTGAATAACTGGCGCATTTTGTAGTCTGTAAATATGATGATCTGGTTATGATTGAAGTCTGGAATAGTTGTAGTGTTTAAATAATCATTTATAGATCTACACACAGGTTCACTTTAGAAAAGGAGCGTATACATGCTGGTTCTGCATATCAAAGCAGCGTATACATCATAAATTTGATTTGCAGATCTGTACGCTGGTTCGCTTTGAGGATAGAGTGTATGCACACAGGTTCGACACATGGAAGTAGTGTATACCTTATAAAATATGTTTTAGTTTCTTCTATTTTCTGTTGCAGTGTTCTGGGTTCCGGCTTGGGTTCTGGTTACTGTATTCTAATGACAGTATTCTGAATGATCAGATTGATGGGTTGTCAAAGTGATTGATTGATTCGGTTGTGGTTGGTTCAAAAGGTGATTGGTTGATGCAGACATATTTGATATGATGTTGTTGATGGATCCAGTCTGAAAATTTATGAAACGTGGTCCCTGGAAGAAAAAGGTGAAGGTCGTAGCCTTCTGTAGGTTGGCACCTACATACTAGTAAACACATCAGCTAGTACAAGAGCCAGGGGGTTGTAGCTCCCTTCCAGTAGAAGCTGGAGAATGAGAGAAGGTTGTAGCCTTATGCAGGTAGAAGCCTACGTACTGGTATAAGACTGCACCAGTACAAAAACTGTAAAAAAAAAATTCTTATTAAAAGAAGACAGAGACGATTGCAGTAGGTGGTTTGCACCCACATTGGGTTTCCACCTTATATCTTGGTGTTCATGTGTGTTGTTTATGTGTGATGCTTTAATCTGTTTTTACTACACTGTCTAATGAATTCCTGATATACTGATTAAAGTTCAATACATGATAATTTGGGTAAATCAAAAGATCTCTGCATATACGCTGGTTGCATTAAGTACAATCGTGTATACATGCTAGTTCACTGAACTGAAGTAGTGTATACAAATAAGTTTTGAAAATTAAATTATTGATCTGATAATACTGATTCACCCCCCCCCTTAGTATTATTTCGAACATTATTTATATTTTTCAAAAATATCTAAATACATATAATTTACACATTTTTTAATTTACAATTATTTATTCCAAGAAAATGCAATTTTCACATTTTCTTTATTGACAATAATTTTTTCCAAAGAAATACAATTGCCATGTTTTCTTTATTGACAAATTTTTTTTCGAGGGAAATGTCATTCAAGATGCATACGTTCTACCTAACATTTTTTTTCAAGATCTCTAGAACCTACATTTTGTATTCATGATTTAATAATATGAAAATATTAGGGTGTTAATATGTTTGACATGCCCCAAAACGATTGATATCAAGAAGGTTTTTGAATTAGTTTGTAATTAATCTGATGAGTTTTCTTACTGTATCAAATCAAACGAAGGGATGAAGGCCATTTTCTATTGATTCGTAAGTGTGCATGCGCTATATGGATTGGTAAAGGTTTCATTTTGTTTGGTTGTCTCAAGGGAAAATTTGAAGGATGGAAGTTTATCTTAAAGTTTAGTAATTTTAGTGAATCTTACTAGTCCCTAATATCTAAATTTTAAAATGTTTGATCATAATTTTGTAAAAATGTTTATATTTCTAATTATTTTATATTAGACAATATATAATACTGGTGATTTTTAAGGTAAAATATTTTTATACTATAAAATTTGGGCGAATTCATTTAAAAAAATGGAAATTTTCAATCATTTTTTTGGAAAAAGCATGGAATATTAGCCCACCTGCGAATATTAGTCCCTAAAATTTTCCATAGTTGCCCCATTTAATGATTGCAGGTCTCAGAGTATATTATAGGATGTTTTAAATCTGATGTATAAACTCACTTGACGTGGGCCACCCACATTTTGGGCAAAAGGATGACCATTGTCACCGTCGCCACCTCTAAGAAGCATTTCTGGGTTGCATTTTCATAAACAACCTCAATTGTAGTGGAAGATTCTGCCTGCATATATGGTAAATGCAAGTCTAATGAATTTAAAGGTCGCTAATTAAGTTGCCTTCCTATCATAGTATTATCGTCAAGTCACTTTACCATGTCCATTATTCGAGATGCACTCGCAAGGAAAAACTAGTGAAGAGGTTAGTCGAAGATAAGTTTGGAGGTATAGGTAATTATATTAAATTATTGGAAAATATTTCATTAATTCTTATGTGCACAAAATTAAAATAGATTATTTTTTTGCCAATGTTTCATGCTTTTTTGTGCATAGAGACATAGATAAACTAGGTTTACTTTGTTGGAAAAAAATTGATGAATTCTTTTTTAGAGAGGCATAAGTAAAATATGTTTATTTTTCTTGAAAATATTGTTGCATGGTTCTTACTTTGTTAATATCTTTGAAAAAAATTGCATGGTTCTAGTGTGTTACCATCTTGGAAAAGGTTGTGGGGTTCTTGTGCATAAAAATAAAAGTTAACCATGTTATTTTCTTGAAAAAAATTGTATATAATTTTTGATAAGATAAGTTAACCATGTTATCTTCTTGAAAATATTACATGACTCTTGTGGGTAGAAAGGTAATTTATTTATGTTAAATTCTTTAATCGTTGTGGCTACGTGTAGATTACAAATACCAACACCATAAGAAGGTGCATCTATTTTCCATCTTATTCTCTTAAAGAGAACAAGACCATTTCTATAATTGTTCATAGAATTTCAAGCACTTATGCATGATTAAGAGTTAAGTAGTTAGCACAAGAACTATTTAATTTCATGATAATCCAATTATGATAAAATATTGTTAAGTAATATATTTAGTTGGTGGGTGTAAATTGTCTTCAAAATTATGGTATGCATTAATACCTTTTGAATTTTTATGATACATCTATTTTAAACCTTGATACGGAGAATTATTATGTGGTAGATGTGCTTTGTATTAGAGGTTGTTAATATAAATGAGGGTTGTGTATGGAAATGTATTGCATTATGGAAATACATCATTAATGTTGTGATCATTTTTACAGTTAATTGGTAAACATTTGAAGTTGGGTTACACTTTTGTGAGAAATGCCCCTAAAAAATTCATAATCCCAATTTTTCGCCGAATTCTTTACATTTATTCAGCCGAACTATTATACTAAAGTTCAGCCAAACAATTGGTCGTTTAGATTAACAACGACTATTTACCGGATTCTTTGTCTAAGGTTAAAAATCAACAATAAACTTTTTCAGCTGAAAAAAATAATTCAACCGAACTATTTATTTCGCCGAAAAAATAATTCGGTCGAACTAGTTTTTCGGCCCAAAAAGACGATTATATATATGATGACCTTGATGCAATTGTAGAATTTTCTATGTTGCTAGTTTGTTGGTTATTGTTAGTGCAGGTGGCCTATGTTCGCTGGAGGAATTTTTTGCATTGTTAGTTAGGTTGGCCCATTGGTTTTCTGGAGGAAACGATCGCGAATGTCCCTGTGTGCATGACTCTTATTCGTTGTTGTTTTCTGTGGATTTCTTTTTTGGTTTTTTAGGAATATATTTAAATTTTTGGTTGATTTTTTTTGCAGGATTGGTTGGTGCCAGAGGAGTTCTTGCATGATTTTTGCAGGATTGGTTGCACCTTGTCGTCACTGGAGGAATTTGTCAGCCTCCTCGTCCTGACCAGGTATCTTCATTGCATGTTTTTGATGTGTTACATCATTTCTCTGTCACTTCAAAGCGTTTTGCTTGATTCACTCAAGATTTGTAACTACTTTTCTTAGCATATGGAAATGATTCCCTCCTATTCTCAGTACTATCTTCTCCATTTTGTTTACTGCCACAAAATATGGAGGTTGTAATGTAGTATCAATATCAACTGCATTATCAAGTTATTTGTGTTTAGTTGTGTCCAAAATTTCTTCTTCGCCATCAACTCCATAATAAGATGAAATGGGATGTATATGCCTCATTTTTTGTCTTTATAATGCGTCAATTGAAGACACATTCTCCTCAAATCCCAACCCATCGGCAACTGATTGTGGGCAATAGTTAGGTGATTTCTCCCATATGTTGCTTTTTACTCACACCCCAAACAACCAGACCCTGAAGATGATTGATGGAGGGAAGATATTCGATATCAGGAAGACAGACTCCTACCAGATGGCTAGGTATTATTTTGTGCCTCATTGTATATATGAGGTGGGGACGATACTTGCGACAAGGGCCTTACAATGAACCTGTTTACTGTTTAGACATCCTGGAACAATTTATTACATCTTTGTATTTGGTACAACACTTAGACCTTTTCCTAATACTCTCCCTACTTTCCTTTACCCTTGATTTTACGTTATTACTATGTATATGCCTCCTTTTCTGTCTTTATAATGCATCATTTGAAGACGCATTCTCGTCCTTGTTTCGATCGTCTTTAGGTGCACCATGAGTTGCTAACCACCAATCATCTGCAAGAAAAAAAATCTCCTCTTGTTATCCTTTCCACATCTCCTTTATAAGATTCATGGATCTTATATGATAACGAGAGATTTCAATAACCAGAGATGGTGAATGTGAATTTAACATAAATGTCATATTTTATAGTTATGTTTGCATATGCTAATAAATTTTATAGGTCTGTTTTCATACGCTAATAATGTTGGAAAATTACTTAATCTTCCTTCTAATCATTATCCAAAAATTGTACAGTTATGTTTGCATAAGCTAATAATGCTAAAAAAATGTTTGATCTTCCTTCTCATCCAGTGGAGTCATTCTAATCGTTGTGCTAGAAATTTGATCCATTCATAGAGGAAACTATCAATAATTTTTTTGAGTATATTGGGTAGTGTATTTAACGTGGTGAATGCGATTTTTTTCGAGATTCGTGATTTTTTCAAATTTTTCGAGAGTTGAACAAGTTTGCCATTATAGTTTGTGATGAGCATAATAAAATTGTTAATGCGAATTTTGCATGATTCTTTTAAGTTTTTTGAGAGTTGAACAAGTTTTTCATTATAGTCTGTGATGAGCATAATAAAATTGTGAATGTGAATTTAACATAAATGTCAGATTTTACAGTTCTTTTTGCATACACTAATAAGTTTTACAATTTTGTTTGCATACGCTAATAATGTTGAAAATTTGCTTGATCTTCCTTCTCATCCAATGGAGTCATTGTAATCATTGGACTATAAATTTGATTCATTCATAGAGGAAACTATCAATGAATTTTTTGAGTATATTTGGTAGTGTATTTTTTGAGATGGTGAATGTGGATTTCACATAAATGTCATATTTTATAGTTATGTTTGCATATGATAATAATGCTGAAAAATTTCATGATCTTCGTCCTCATCATTATCCATCAATTTTATAGTTCTGTTTGCATACACTAATAATGCTAAAAAAATTATTGATCTTCCATCTCATCCGGTGGTGTCGTTGTAATTGTTGTGCTATAAATTTGATCCATTCATAGAGGAAGCTATCAATGAAATTTTTGAGTATATTTGGTAGTGTATAATGGTAGCACAACTCTCAAATTCGTTAGTGATTACATTGGCTAAAAAGGCATTATATTTCCCTTCATTTTTTTGTTGAATTGCTTCGCAGTCCAGCATTTTGGATATATTTTATGAAAAATAATATTTGTATGAAGAACAATAAATTGAGTATGCATAGTTGATTAGGTCCAAAATAAATGAGAAAAAAATTACTCTACTAAATTTTTTGTCTGTATGAAATTTTGCATGATTCTTTCAAATTTTTCAAGAGTTGAACAATTTTGTCATTATAGTCTATGATGAGAATAATAAAATTGTGACTTACTCCCTTTTCCAACTTCTCAAATTTCATATGATTGTGTGTAGGGATCTTCTATTTTCTTCTTTTCTTCAAGATGAGTCAAGCACTTATTAAATGGAGTAATGGTATGCACAAGGAGGACATACTTACTCATTGTTGTTTTACACACACACACACACATATATATATATATATATATTTCTTTTATTGCAAGTTACTATTTTGGCCTAGAGTCTCCTTCTTGAATTAATTTGGTTTGGATATAGAGTTTGCAAATGCATAGAAATCAATTTTCTAAGGAAATGAGTAGTAACACCTGCTTATTTGTAAAAATCAATACGAAAAAATTCCAATACCTCTCATTTGGAAGGGAAATCTACAAATACCTCTTTCTTGCTCTACCTTCTTTTTAATATTTAATATATATCTATCAACTAGAAATCATGTTATTATTTCATATATATATATATATAGATATATCAACTAGAATTATAAGTCTCAAGTTATATTGAGATTATTAAGTCAGGGATAGTATGAAGAATTATTTATCGAACTTTGAAAAATAAGTTTACAATTAAAATTACTAAAGAGAAAGGGAAAGACAAGCAACCTGAAATGCATAATATTACCATATGGACTGGGATGCTATATGATGTTAAACAACTTCTCATATATGTCAATAAATTCATTATATGGCCAGGAAGTGTGGGAATCATCCTTTACAATAAGAATATAATCTTGTAATTGAAAGAGACAAAATCATCATTATATTTGTCATTGCAATTGTTTCTCATAAATTTAACAGAGTACCAAATGGAGGAATATAAATTTTAACATGTCTGCATGCACCCTCGGTGTAAATAATCTATCACGTATGAATTTAAACAATGATTTTATATAGATCGAATTCCTAAAATCATAATTTAAACTATCAATCACATGTATAAATTCTGAAGGAGAACATAGAAGAGGATACTGAAACCAGGCTAAATCCTTGTAGTATTCCATTATTCAATCACATTAGATATTTATTTATTATCATTCTACCATAAAATAAGGCATTTGCAATAAATAAATATATTATTCATTTTATTGAATTTGTTTTTTACAGGGATCAGAAAACCCATTAAACATCGTTGAACAATGTACATTATGCATAGAAGTTCCTTGTTATCCCAATCCAGGGAAAGCAGTGACTACTTATGTGCTATGCAATATTGTGACGAAAAAATTCCTCCAAAGGAAAATGAATTTACCTTGAAGAACAACAAACAATGAAGCATATTATATTGCATTGATAGAAGGCTTAAGAATAACTAGGTAGTATGGATCCAATGGAATTATAGTCTTCACCAATTCCAATCTTGTGTGCAACCAGATGAAAGGCATGTACCAAGTTAAAAAGGATAGGTTAAAACAGCTGCATGGAGAAGCAAAAAACATTGTTAGTCAATTTCAATCATTTAGCATAAACATTGTGCAAATTTTAATAGGATGTCTAGTGATCTATTGTATGGGGCAATGGCAATTCATATTGTGTGTGAAATATGAATTGGTGTTAAGAAACTCTCCATCAAAAGTTATTGATAGACATTGTAAGATATCTTTGATATGTGTGTGTTTTTTTACTTATAAATGTATTGTTTTTAATGGCCATGTGTTTTTTCAATTATATACTAAGTGTGCCCCCACTATGTAAACACAACTTGGTGAACTTGACATGTTTTAGAAAATTTTGTATTTAATTTTCAAAATTTGCACTTCAACATTTGTGTTTTTAGTCTTGAATATATTTTAAATGAAGAGTTTACACCAAATAATTTTGAGGAACCCTCACATAGTTACATCAATTTTCTGAATTCTTGATCTTTTTAAATAGAAATTTTAAAGATTTATAAATGTATGAGGTAACTTTATATATATATATATCCATTTGGATGGATGAGAATTTTCCACTTGATTCTTTTAGGTGAGCATCAATTGAGTCTCATGCATCTACTAGAGGGGGAGGTCATGGATCAAGGAGATTATGAAATGAATTAGCGAGGGTGGTTCATCATTCATTACATGATGATCGTTGTATATATATGTTTATGTGAAAGTTTTGAAATTATATTTGAATATAATCATATGTACATACATATGAAATTGATTTGTTTTCAATTTAGCTTTATTAATTTATAATAAATTTCATTTTTTTAGGAGCATATCAAACTAGGTCAAAGAGAGTATCTACTCAATCAATGGAGGGTCATCATTCACATCATTGTGGTATCGTATATATATTTCTAAGTGAATTTAATTAAATGATAAATAGGTAGAATCATATGTACATACATATATACTGAATTGATTTTCTATTTTTTTAGAAGCTTCTCTCACTATGTCATCACGTGAGGGTGGTCAAAATTCTCCTGGTAGTCAACAATCTCAATCAAATCATCACGATCCTCATCATTTTAGTAAATTATGACAAAACAAATTTATACATGTAAATGAATTGTATGTACATAAACGTGTACATGCTATCTTGCATGTGTATGAATACATTTGTTCACAAGTTTTTATTTATTAATGTAATTATATTGATGCAGGGGGTGAAAATGTTGCTCGAAGTAAATGAAAGTGAAGTAGGGAAATTCAAGAAGAAGACAAATGAGGTGCATAGGTCAATGAGCTTGCTTGGGAAAAAAACATCCAACAATGTACGTCAAAGAGGTGCATAGGTCATTACTCAAAATTGAGGAAAGATCTTGGGAGTTTGGATCTCCATGCAGAGAGTTGACAAAGGTTAGAAATAGTTGTGCACTCTCTAAGCTCATTTCTTGTTATTGACAAGAAGCTTGGGCCAACCACCTATTTCTTTATAGATATGATGAGGCGTAGAAAGGAAGCAGTAATGGGTCTCGAAAAATGGGTCGAGGAAAGTAAAAGGGTTACAAAAGCACATGCAAAAACTATGTTTAATTTCAAATAAGGGCCGAAAAGAAAGATGCTCAAGGTGCAATATTTCAAGCAACCTGAAATAGCCAGCCATTTGTATGATAGGTTCCTTGCAGTGTATTGAAAGATGCCATGGAATGACGAGGTTCCAATTTCTTTTGCAAAATTATTTTATGCAGGATTCTTTTTGGGTATGAGACATGATTATAATGATCTTCCATATGAATTTTATGGTACTGGGAGAGGTCAGATATATGAACGTAAGGGTGCATTACGGGATACTTAATTGCCTCACCCCCCGCCACCTTTGGTATGCCAACCTCCTTGTCTCGAAACTTTGTGGTTGGAGATGGATGCAATGTCTCAAATTGGTCGAGAAGTAAGGGATGTCATTATAGACAATATCCATAATGCATTGACTTGAATTGATGTCGGTTTAAATTAACAAAGCGCACGAGCTGATGCACATGCTAATTATGTATAGAAAACATATGAGGAGATAGATAATATGAATATTGAGGAGCTTAAAGCATAGGCAAGGGGTTGTCATGATGGCTGGCAAGACCTAATTGGTCACGAGGAAGAGGGTGTGGGATCGGTATGTGTTAATGATTGGGGTGTATATTTTAATGTAATGTAATGTATGTTTTAACGTCGATTCACATACATTTTGTTATTTTTTCCAGATATAATCCAACACAAATATATCTTATGTTCACTATTTGTAGTTAACTCATTTGTTGAACGAAAAAGTTTGATAATATGATGATCCTAGGTTCATGGTCCTATCAAGATATGTTGAGAGATACTATTTTTTTCAAAAAGTTCATGTTGATACTATTATTCTACTTTTATTATATCAGTATCGTGAGGACATATTTTTAAAAGAAAAATTATGTATATATAATTAAATGTTAACAAATTATGATTCCGTTTGTATTTTTCGACATAGCACCACCCTTTTGCTCCATATTGGGACATGTTTCAAATATTTTCTTGTCACAAGTATTGACTATTTCACCTTTGTTTTGTTATAAATTGAAGCTGCAAGTTTCATTAAAAAATGAGATCTCTATCTTATAGTTTTATAATTTTCAAATTTTAGGACTATGGAGATAGTTTCCATTATCCAGGGACATTAGAGATGGAGTTAGCAATGGGGATAAGATCATCTAAACAATTTGAATTTTTTTTTTTAACAATTTTCTAATATTGTGAGTTTATGCATTTTCAAGTGCAATTTTAAATTATTCATATATACATGTACATGTATTTTATAGGGCATTCATGAGGGATAAATGCAGGGTGACACCACGAGGTATTGCATAGAATTTGAAATTTGAGTCAGTTACAAGGATTGAATCATCTAGAAAATTTGAGGAAGTGGATACTTGTTTTTTTTTAATATTATGAGTTTATGCATTTTCATATGAAATTTTAAATTTTTAATATATATACATGTACATGTATTATACAATTGAGCCATGAGACACGATGCATGGCGAACACCATGAGGGCACAATGGAGGGGGCACATCGGGAGGTATTGCATGGAATTTGAAACATTTGAAATTTTGTTTTGATGATTACATTCTCATTTAATTTTAAAACATTAAAATTTAATTTTAAAGTAAAAAATCTTATGTATATATGCAATTACACATGTTGTGCACGGCACCCATGATTAAGATGAGATCACTAGGATGTTGATAGATCATATATTTTAGAGAGATTCTCTTTGATGCAACTTTTTATTTGACAACCTTTTTATATTATTTTTACTTTTTATCATGAAATAATTTGGCATATTTAAAGTAAAACTCTTTATTATGAATTGATCTCTTTGATGCATATTTTTATTTGAAATCTTTTTATTATATATTTAATTTTACAATGATATAAATTTTGGACATATTTTAAATAAAACTCTCTATTAGGATTTAATACATGCTAATTTCGGATTTTATGTACATTTTGTATGATGATTCTTATAATTTTGCATTATAAAACATGGTAAAATTTTCATGATGCATGGCTCGATGCTTAAAGGTTTTATATATTCAAGTTCATGAATATGTAGCAATGAAAGTAAATTTTGATTTAGCTGGTACATTTTCATCATCATTCTTATAATGTTAGTAGATGATTCTTAGGTTTTTTTTAAATTTGTTTTGTCAAGTTATTTGAAATAAATCTAGTAATATTGCAAATTACAAAACATGGTACATTTTGCATTTGAATGAATCTTATAATTTTATGTAGATGTGTAAAATAATCATAACTTAAAATTGCATTATAAAATATGGCATACATTTTGCATTCATGTATACGAATACTACCATGGATGTCGGTTGATAGTTAACTTTTAATATAAAGTTGTTCATGTAAACATACTATAAAATTGCATTATAAAACAACGTACAATTTGCATGATTTGATGCTTATCTAAGGTTTTACATATTCAAGTTCATGAATATGTAGCAATGAAAGTAAATTTTGATTTAGTTGGTACATTTTGCATGATCATTCTTATAATGTTAGTAGATGATTCTTAGGTTTTTTTTAAAGTTGTTTTGTCAAGTTATTTGAAATGATTCTAGTAAAATTTCAAATTAGAAAACATGGTACATTTTTCATTTTAATGAATCTTATAATTTGACGTAGATGTCCAAAACAATCATAACCTAAAATTGCATTAGAAAATATGGTATACATTTTGCATTCATGTATGGAAAGGCTACTATGGATGTCGATTGATAGTTAACTTTTAATATAAAGTTGTTCATGCAAACATACTAAAAAATTGCATTATAAAACATGGCATAATTTTCAGGATGCTTGGTTTGATGCTTAAAAAGGTTTTACATGTATTTAATTTCATGAATATGTAGAGATGAAATTAAATTTACATTTAGTTGGTACATTTTGCATGATCATTCTTGTAATGTTAGTATATGATTCTTAGGTTTTGTTTAAAGATGTTTTTTCAAGTTATTTAATGAATATTTAGCAAAATTACAAATTACAAAACATGGTACACTTTGCATTTGAATGAATCTTATAATGTTGTATATGTATAAACAATCATAACTTAAACTTGCATTATAAAATATGGTATAAATTTTGCATTGATGTATGGAAAGGCTGCTATGGATGTCGGTTGATAGTTAACTTTTAATATAAAGTCCTTCATGCAAACATACTATAAAATTGCTTTATAAAACATTGTACTAAGATAGCAATAAAATTATTTGAAAAGATAAAATGATGGTCCATAAAAAAGAAAAATACAATGAAAACATGATAGTTGCACAATCAACAACAAACAAGAAAATTGTGATATGCTACATCTTTACATTATAGTAGTGTTTGGGAGATATTTGAATTTCTTTTTAACTTAACAATAAAGTCATTCCATATTAATGAAAACAATTTTGTAATACTTAGTACTAGCTAGAATGGACAACTTAAGAGTGCTCAAAAAGAGAGGCTAACAATGTACTTGAACTCTATGTTCTCAAACATGAATACAAGGAGAAGAAATTATTGGGTAGTTCAATTAAAAAATTCTAATGGAATGCCATTCTCAATGATCCATTCATGGTCATCTTTTGACATTCTCCATTTTTTAACTTTCAATTTTTTATTTATGGAGCTTCTATCAAATGTATGCTCGCTGCACACACCAAATGACTATATTGACAACTTATGGCATCAGGTTGATAGTCTTGAAAGTAAACGTTACTCTTAGTTTGATGCATTTCTTGGAAAAAATAACCTTTCAGTATAATAGATCCTCTTTCATATATAAAACCGTTATAACCATAGTCTTCCAATAACTTCATCTTTCGTTCAGTGCATCACATCAAATATAAATTGACATTCTGTATTTTGTTAATCAATGAAACTACAACAAAAACATCTCCTTCACAATAAAACAAGTGTAAATTGAGATCATAATTATCAAGAAATTATTTATCACCATGGACTTGATTTTATTATCTATTTAGATCTATATTTTAACTATTATCTAGATACTTATACACAATTATTTAAAAAACATAAAACATATAACATATATATATATATATATATCCTTTGAAAGAAATTATAAATTTTACCTTATCTAACAAAATCATAAACTCGATCACCTTCAGATGACACTATCATCTCCTATGATTCCATCTATTCAAAGCTTACAACTGACATTTTCCACTTTGTATTTAGTTATATATGTGGCCAAACTTTTAGATACATATTTTTTTCACAAACATCATTGAATTGTGTGTCCTCTATGAAAACATGACAAAAAAAAGATTCTTTTCTTTTACAAAATTCAAACACATTTCAATACTCCTTTGTTTTAATTGAATGCAATTTTCGAGTTCCTTTTACTGTTTCAACTTCATATGTAATCGATCTATCTACATCTTGGACTCCAATATGCCAAAACAACTATAGTAAATTCAAACAAGAATTGAAATATGTTAATTTATAATACAATTTATATATATCAAAGATAATCATCGTGATATTATT